>AP025057.1:12779105-12998133 GCA_036186865.1 Eustoma russellianum
TTTTTCATGTTCTTTAAAAGATACACAAATATTGAAAACTTTGGTACTTCAAATCAAAACACATGGATATGATATGTTGCCAGGATCGATTCCATTGGCTTTAATATATCGGATTCATTACAAGGGAATGAGTTCCATGTTTATTGGTCCAAAACCAAAACACTCTTTGAAAAGAGGAGAAACAATGATTTTACATACAGATCTGACCAGATCTAATGCTGTAATTTCAAGATCTATAAAATGGAATGATGTAAATCTTCCAGATGAATGGGCCTTGGAAGGAGCAGTAAAAGCTACAAATAAAATACATGAACCAAATACTGAGATCAACAGGATACGACAATTAAATGATGGATCAGTTAAACTGAGCTTTGCTAGAAGTTTCTCCACTAAAAAAAAGATAATGCATCTATTTCTAGCACACTAAATTTAGGAAGATTTTCACAGATACCATCTGTGATAGATGTTCCTTACCAAAAATAAAGATTTTCAACATCAGATGTTGAATATGCAAACTCTTCATTAGAAAAGCCGATTATTCTACGGAAATTCCTAGACCAGTTTATTCTAAAAAAGAGTATTATTCTAAATCTGATATCAATGCATCCAGTACATCACAAAATATTTACAATAAATCAGATTTTAGTGAACCTAATAGTCCAACACAATCAGCAATAACAGATAATATTGCAAATGAATTAAATGTTATATAAAAAGAATTTAAGGTAAATAAAACTATATTACACAATGATTTTTATAGCCAGGAAAATACTAGCAAAAGAGAATGGTTTTTTAAACATTATTGTAATGTTAGAAAACAAATACAAGAAGAATATTATGAATTCATAAATATTCATAAAATACACATATATTTCTTTGATTGGTTTCAAATATATGCTTCACAAAATAATATAGAATTTCCTTTTAAAACTTTAAACCCAATAATTGAAAACCAAAAGAATGGATAACCATCACAGCATCAAAAAAGAGAGTGTCAAATCATCCACCTTTAGCAGGTATAAAGTTAGATGTATCAGGGAATCCAATAGAAGCTATTCCTTACAAAAATATGACAGAAGATTCTCTTACAAATACTAACATATTATTCAACAAAATAATTATACAAATACACATCTACATACAATAGGAAAACAATTAGATAAGTTAGAAAATATTACCAGACACAACCAATAAAATCTATAAGTGAAGAATTACCTAACCAAAAATTTAAACAACCATTATTCAAACCTTTTCAAATACCATCTTCTAGTATGCAACCTATATCTAATAAAGATGATTTCAATCAATTTATAAAACAACAATTAAGTCGTATAGAAAAAAGTCTAGAAAATAGTAATTCTATAACAAATGAGGTAGTAGCAGATTCAAATGTTAATACTTCTATAGCTAGCAGAACTAGAAATAAAGAAAAAGAAGTTACTTCTTCTAAAATTAATAATTTAGAAGAAAATGAATCTTCAAATAATTCTGATAATTCTGATAGCTCAGATGATGAAATAAGCAAGGCATTTGAACAATTCCAGAATAACAATTCTAGAAGTAATAAAATAGAAAAGATAGAATGGGATAAATCTATAATACCAGTACAAATATCTACTGATTTGAAAATAAAACCTATTTCCCAATATCGTTTTAATGCACAATCAATATATTCTTGGAATATAGATGGAATGTCAGAATATCAAATAATTAATGTATTACAACAAATGACAATGGCAGCAAATGCTTATAGAACTCAGCTAACACCTGATGATAAAGCAATCGCTAAATATCTTATTTCTGGTTTCTCTGGACAACTTAAAGGTTGGTGGGATCATTATTTAACTCCCATACAGAGACAAGAAATATTAAATGCAATAAAAGTTGATGAAGAAAATAATCCTATAATTATTGATGAAGTAACAATATCTGATTCGGTTGCCACACTTATATTATGTATATCCTTACATTTTATAGGTGACCCATCACATATTAAAGATAAAAATGCTGAATTATTAGCAAATTTGAGATGTAGAAAACTTAGTGATAAAAATACTTTCCTAACCAGAGTCATGATTAGAGAGGATTCTAATCAGCCATTCTGGAAAGAAAAATTCCTTGCAGGATTACCAAATTTACTAGGAGAAAAAGTTAGAAATAAAATTAGAGAAAATTCAGGACAACAAATAATATCTTATTCAAACTATACATATGGAGAATTAATAAGTTTTATACAAAAAGAAGTATTAAGATTATGCCAAGACATAAGATTACAAAGTGGTTTAAAGATAGAATTAAGACAGACTAAGTCTGAATTAGGCACTTTCTGCAAACAATTTGATAATGATCCATATAAACCTTATCAAAAAGAATGTCAAGGAGAATGTTCTACAAAACCTTATAATAGAAATATTAGAAGACCATATAATAACAAATATAACAATAGATATAATAAATATAATAAAAGATTTCAAAAATCCTTTAATGTATTCTATAAAAATAAATACAACAATAAGTATACTAAAAAACCTTACAGAAAGACAAATTACAAGAAAAATAAAAATACAAAAGATTACAAATATATTGAATGTTATAAATGTCATAAGAAAGGTCATACTGCAAATTATTGTAGATTAAAAACAAAATTACAAGAATTAATCTAGAAGAATCTATACTAGAAAAAATTTCAAATCTACTTGTTGAATCTTCTTCGGAGACAGAAGAAACATCTTTCGAGTCTGCTGAAGATCTTCAAGTTGATGAATTATACACATCTTCTTCAGAAACCTCTGATGAAGAAAAACATCTTTATGTTCTAACAAAGAACAAGAAACAATATTAGAAATGTTAAAACATATAGAAAATCCCCAATTACAAAAAGAATATTTAGATAGAATAATAGATATAAATTCAAAACAAAAGGAAACAAATAAACCAGTTATATTACCAAATGTTTCAACTAGTTATTATGATTTAACTAGTATATCAAATAAAAACAAAGATACAAAGAATAAAAAATACAACAATCCCAGATCTACAAAAAGAAATAAAAGAAATAAAAATAAAATTAAAAGAGTTAAAAAATAAACAAAAACAAGATTCAGAAGTTATGAAATTAATACTTACAAAATTACAGACTGCAGAAGAGTCTGATCAATCTTCAGAAACAGAACCAGTAAATTTAGATACCAATATCATCGAAAATATTTCTAATGTGCCAGAAGATTTTTTATTTATTTTAAGAGAAATAAAATCAAGAAAATATTTAATAAGAATAACAATAAAATTCTCAGAACAATATCATTTAGATACAATTGCTCTATTTGATACAGGAGCAGATCTAAATTGTATTAAAACTAATTTGGTCTCAAAATCATATAGAGAATCTACAACTACTAGACTCTCTACGGCAAATAATACAAAATTACAAGTCAAAAGTAAAACTGAAGCCTATATTATAAAATCCAATACATCAATAAAAACAATGTTCTTAGTTGTAGATGATATTCATCATGCAGTTATACTAGGAACACCTTTTATGAATCTAATTACACCATATAAAGTAGGAATTAATTCTATTTCTTTTAAAATAAGAAATAAAAAATTACATTTTGAATTTTTAGAAAAACCTAAACAAAAAATTTAGATTTAATAAAAGCTTGTTCTATTCATAAAGAACAAATAATACAATAATTAAAAGTAAAATTTTCCAATTACAATCATTAAAAGATACAGTAAATATTAATAAGATAGAACAATCTTTAAAGGATCCAAAGATAATTACTAAAATACAAAATCTTAAATTATTATTTGAAAATGAACTTTGTTCAGATCTTTTAAATGCTTTCTGGTCGAGGAAGCAACATATAGTTGATCTTCCATATACTCCGGAATTCAGAGAAGAAGATATACCTACAAAAGCAAGACCAATTCAGATGAATGCAGAATTGGAAAAACATTGCAAAAAGAAATACAAGATCTAGAATCAAAAGGATTAATCCAAAAAATCAAGGTCTCCTTGGAGTTGTGCTGCTTTTTATGTCAATAAAAATGCAGGAATAGAAAGAGGAACACCTAGATTGGTAATAAATTATACACCACTAAATAAAGCGTAAAAATGGATAAGATACCCATTACCTAATAAGAAAGATTTATTAACAAGATTACATTCTGTATGGATATATTCAAAATTTGATATGAAATCAGGATTTTGGCAAATACAAATATCAGAAAAAGATAGATACAAAACAGCATTCACAGTTCCATTTGGGCAATATGAATGGAAAGTAATGCATTTGGATTAAAAAATGCACCTTCTGAATATCAGAGAATTATGAATAATATATTTATGGATTATTCTAATTTTGCATTGTTTATATAGATGATGTATTAATATTTCCGAATCAATAGAAGAACATTTTAAACACTTAAAAGCCTTCTTGTATATAGCAAAGAAAAATGGGTTAGTGTTATCTAAATCTAAAATGTCTTTATTTCAGACTAAAATAAGGTTCTTAGGTCATCATCTGACTCAAAGAACAATTTTACCAATAGAAAGATCTCTAGAATTTGCATCCAAATTTCCAGATAAAATATTAGATAAAAATCAATTACAAAGATTTCTTGGATCTTTAAATTATGTTGTTGATTTTATTCTAAATATAATAATAATTGCAAAACCATTACATAATAGATTAAAAAAAATCCACTAATATGGACTGAAGAACATACTTCAGTGGTCAAGAAAATAAAAAGTCTAGTATCTGATATACCCTGCTTATATATAGCAGATCCAGATTTATTTAAATAGTTGAAACAGATGCATCAGATATTGGATATGGTGGAATATTAAAACAATTACAAAATGGAAAAGAGTCTATAGTTCAATATACTTCTGGTCATTGGAATGATACCCAAAAATCATATTCTACTATTAAAAAAAGAAATTTTGAGTATTGCTTTATGTATTAATAAATTTCAAAGTGATTTATTAAATAAAAAATTTCTTTTACGTATTGATTGCAAATCTGCGAAAGAAATTTTGCAAAAAGATGTTAAAAATTTAGCTTCAGAACAAATATTTGCTAGATGGCAAGCTTGATTAAGTATTCATGATTTTGATATTGAATATATAAAAGGAAATACAAATTTTGTTCCATACTTTCTGACCAGACAATTCCTGCAAAACAGACATAATGCCGAGGAAGTCCAAAGACAAAGGAAAGCTACCAGCGAATAATGACAATAACATCCCACGAAAAATGTGGGCGGATAAAATTGAAGAAGAGGAAGAACTTCTTCAAAAAACCCCAATAACCCCAATAGCCGCAGTTCCAATATCCCAAATATCTCCAAATAAAACACCAATATCCATTATTGAAAGCCTATCCAATAGTTCTGAATTTCAAGCATTGCTTGAAAAATTCAATATACCAAAAACTTTAAAATAGTGTCTATAATGACACCGGAGCAATGGCAAAAACAATTTGGATCTTTATCCGAGGAAATTGATTTTCCTGCATGATATAATTCAAATTTATTTTCAAATGTCTCTTTTAATTATTGGGATTACCAACAAGCTTGGTATAATTCCCTATATTTTCAAAACTCCAGGGGTTCACACACCTGGTTGATATTTTTTGATACCAGAAGAATAACGACGAAGAATATTCCATATTGGTTCGCAGCATGGTGGGATCATTTTGGGTCCTGTGCAGAATATTTGAATGATGTAGTGAGACCATCACTACAAGTATTTACGAAGATGTATTCTCCCACAGATGAAGAGAAGATATTTTTGGAAATGATGATATTTCATATGAAATTCTATTTACCATGGGTATTCCAATGGAGAGCAGAATATACTCCAAATACAAAAGTACCCTTGATAAAAGAAAATTTTATATCAAATGATGGACAACATTCAATATTCCAGAATCCATTTACCCTCACAAAGTAATGGAACAAATAAAAATATGGAATGCACAAAAGCAAATTGCAGATAGCAGAAAAAACAATAACAGCACCAGTGAAGCCCGGACATGAATAATTTTTATTACACAAATCAAGAATGCAATCTCAGCTGACAATGGCGAAAGACCCTGAAGAAATGCAAAATATTTTGATGAAATTTGCTCCTTTATTGCAAGAAGCAAAACCATCATCATCATTAGGATCGACGAATGCAGTGGATGAAGACGTTAATTTGATAGAATAAGTTGATCATTTGTAATATTTTCATATTTGTAATATTTGAATTGATGTAATATTTCAATGATGTAAAAGTTGATATATCTCTGATATAACATGCAAAAAAAAATTATTAAAATATTTGTGCATCTTTTAAAGAACATGAAAAATTAGGATAACAATCAAAAGAGATTGGTCCTATACATAGACTAGACTCTACAGAACTAAGAAGTGATTGTTCAAAATTATTATGTCTTATATCTCGTAAGACTACTAATATTGATGTATCTAAACCTTCTCTTGTTAAAGGTTTGATACCCACTTGTATTAAACCAACATGTAAATATTGATATCCTTTTTTTTATGTTTTTCAAGTGATTTATAAGATAAAAGTTGTATTGTTTCAAAAGGTTTAGAGAGTGGAATATCTCTTTCCTCCGTTTTAATTATATAATCCGATTTTAACATATTGAATATTGAAGACTCATATATTTCATTCTTCTTGATCTTTGGAATGACCCAGTTATTTACTGCTTTGTCAAAATTCTCTATTATTATTTCTTCAGTGTTGACAATTTTATTCTTATTTGCACATGTTACCGAGCTGCACGAAGCAGATCCTTCGAACATATCCTCCATCTTTATATATGTTTTCTTTTATATTTGTTTGGATCTTTGGCTACAAACACTTTGACGCATACATGATTTATTGCTCTTCAAACGAGACTGATAACCCAGCGTGTACAAAGCAAACACTCACCAAAGATTTACACAAATATAATTAAAAGATATATAAAACTGAATGAGCTGTCGGTAGATCTGAACCGTTTGGCTCTGATACCACACCACAAACAGGAATATAAACTATCGACACTAAAAGATAATAATAATAAACAATAAAACAAAACAGGAATATAAACAAAAAACAGTAAATAAAACAAAAATAAAAACAGTAAGTAAAACGAAATTAAATGAACAGAATTTAAATGGGGGTGTTTAAACTCCCCAAGAAGATAAATAAAGAACAGTAAATAAAAAGGGAGAGGGAATAAGGTTAGGCGGATCTAAATCCAGCCATAATAATATATATATATATATATATATATATATGATATAAGTATATATATATATATATATATATATAACAATATTAACAGTAAGAATTAGGCGGTATATACCGACCCAATTATATAGATATATAATACATAAAAGCAATAAATAAAATTAAGAACAGTATATTAAAGAACTCAAAAAGTAAAAGAATTCAATTCATACCATATATTTATTTCTTCAAAAATATTGGAGATACAATTATTGTTTGAAGATTGGAGATCTTCAGGGATATTGGCTTCAAATGGTTATTGAAAGATATTCAAGAACAAATAAAGTGTTCTTGGTGTGGGATAGTATTGGAGAAAGGTTGGAAGGATACTGGATGGAAATGGAAAGTGGGAATGGAGAGAGAGAAAGTGTAAGAAAGATGGTAGAAAAAACTTGTGTTTTTTCAAGTGTGCATACCCCCTCCTTTTATAGGAATTTTGAGGGGAATATGGCCAAAATAAGGGTCCCTCCATTATAACTTGCTTGGTCATTTCCGCACAAATTCTTTTACTTTTTGAGTTCTTTAATATACTGTTCTTAATTTTATTTATTGCTTTTATGTATTATATATCTATACAATTGGGTCGGTATATACCGCCTAATTCTTACTGTTAATATTGTTATATATATACTTATATTATATATATATATATATGTATATATATATATATATATTATGGCTGGATTTAGTTCCGCCTAACCTTATTCCCTCTCTCTTTTTATTTATTGTTCTTTATTTATCTTCTTGGGGAGTTTAAAACACCCCAATTTAAATTCTGTTCATTTAATTTCGTTTTACTTACTGTTTTATTTTTGTTCTATTTTTGTTTATATTCCTATTTTGTTTTATTGTTTATTATTATTATCTTTTGGTGTCGGTAGTTTAAATTCCTATCCAATAGTTCTGAATATTCTCTAATTTTATTTCTAACTTTTTCTCCTAGTAAATTTGGTAATCCTGCAAGGAATTTTTCTTTCCAGAATGGCTGATTAGAATCCTCTCTAATCATAACTCTGGTTAGAAAAGTATTTTCATACCATTGAAAATCACTAAGTTTTCTACATCTCAAATTTGCTAATAATTCAGCATTTTATCTTTAATATGTGATGGGTCGCCTATAAAATGTAAGGATATGCATAATATAAGTGTGGCAACCGAATCAGATATTGTTCCTTCATCAATAATTATAGGATTATTTTCTTCATCAACTTTTATTGCAGTTAATATTTCTTGTCTCTGTATGGGAGTTAAATAATGATCCCACCAACCTTTAAGTTGTCCAGAGAAACCAGAAATAAGATATTCAGCGATTGATTTATCATCAGGTGTTAGCTGAGTTCTATAAGCATTTGCTGCCATTGTCATTTATTGTAATACATTAATGATTTGATATTCTGACATTCCATCTATATTCCAAGAATATATTGATTGTGCATTAAAACGATATTGGGAAATAGGTTTTATTTTTAAATCAGTAGACATTTGTACTGGTATTATAGATTTTATCCCATTCTATCTTTTCTATTTTATTACTTCTGAATTGTTATTCTGGAATTGTTCAAATGCCTTGCTTATTTCATCATCTGAGCCATCAGAATTATCAGAATTATTTGAAAATTTATTTTCTTCTAAATTATTAATTTTAGAAGAAGTAACTTCTTTTTTTTATTTCTAGTTCTGCTAGCTATAGAAGTATTACATTTGAATCTGCTACTACCTCATTTGTTATAGAATTACTATTTTCTAGACTTTTTTCTATACGACTTAATTGTTGTTTTATAAATTGATTGAAATCATCTTTATTAGATATAGGTTGCATACTAGAAGATGGTATTTGAAAAGGTTTGAATAATGGTTGTTTAAATTTTTGGTTAGGTAGTTCTTCACTTATAGATTTTATTGGTTGTGTCTGGTAATATTTTTCTAACTTATCTAATGTTTTCCTATTGTATGTAGATGTGTATTTGTATAATTATTTTGTTGAATAATATGTTTAGTATTTGTAAGAGAATCTTCTGTCATATTTTTGTAAGGAATAGCTTCTATTGGATTCCCTGATACATCTAACTTTATACCTGCTAATGGTGGATGATTTGACACTATCTTTTTTGATGATGTGATGGTTATCCATTCTTTTGGTTTTTCAATTATTGGGTTTAAAGTTTTAAAAGGAAATTCTATATTATTTTGTGAAGCATATATTTGAAACCAATCAAAGAAATATATGTGTATTTTATGAATATTTATGAATTCATAATATTCTTCTTCTATTTGTTTTCTAAAATTACAATAATGTTTAAAAAACCATTCTCTTTTGCTAGTTTTTTCCTGGCTATAAAAATCATTGTGCAATATAGTTTTATTTACCTTAAATTCTTTTTCTATAACATTTAATTCATTTGCAATATTATCTGTTATTGCTGATTGTGTTGGACTATTAGGTTCACTAAAATCTGATTTATTGTAAATATTTTGTGATGTACTCGGTGCATTGATATCAGATTTAGAATAATACTCTTTTTTAGAATAAACTGGTCTAGGAATTTCCGTAGAATAATCAGCTTTCTAAATGAAGAGTTTGCATATTCAACATCTGATGTTGAAAATCTTTGTTTTGGTAAGGAACATCTATCACAGATGGTATCTGTGAAAATCTTCCTAAATTTATTGTGTTAGAAATAGATGCATTATCTTTTTCTTTAGTGGAGAAACTTCTAGCAAAGCTCAGTTTAACTGATCCATCATTTAATTGTCGTATCATGTTGATCTCAGTATTTGGTTCATGTATTTATTTGTAGCTTTTACTGCTCCTTTCAAGACCCATTCATCTGGAAGATTTACATCATTCCATTTTATAGATCTTGAAATTACAGCATTAGACCTGGTCAGATCTGTATGTAAAATCATTGTTTCTCCTCTTTTCAAAGAGTGTTTTGGTTTTGGACCAATAAACATGGAACTCATTACCTTGTAATGAATCCGATATATTAAAGCCAATGGAATCGATCCTGGCAACATATCATATCCATGTGTTTTGATTTGAAGTACCAAAGTTTTCAATATTTGTGTATCTTTTAAAAAACATGAAAATTAGGATAACAATCAAAAGAGATTGGTCCTGTACATAGACTAGACTCTACAGAACTAAGAAGTGATTGTTCAAAATTATTATGTCTTATATCTCGTAGACTACTAATATTGATGTATCTAAACCTTCTCTTGTTAAGGTTTGATACCCACTTGTATTAAACCAACATGTAAATATTGATATCCTTTCTTTTTATGTTTTTCAAGTGATTTATAAGATAAAAGTTGTATTGTTTCAAAAGATTTAGAGAGTGGAATATCTCTTTTGTAGCGCCCGCCCGAAACCAGGGTTCCGGCTCAGTGCACCCGCCATACTCTACTCCATAGAGTACAAGGCGTCGATACTATACATGTGCATGTCAACATGAATTGTAATCGATATAGCGGAAGCAACTTAAAATAAGCTCACGACATGCATAATAATAATACAAATCGTTCAAATCCACACAAATCACCAATACAGCCTCTCACGATAGTCTTATTACATCACAATGAAATAAAGCTCACACAACAGGTACATAGCTTCAGCCTACATCTCTGCTCACGGATACTCTATCTGGGGTTCCTCCTCAATGAACACGGCATCAGGGTCCCTGTTCTCTGAAATGTTAAGAGGCAGTATGAGCGATAGCCACCGACTTTTTATCGCTATGCAAGTAGTCTTACCAGATACGACATGTGGATCATACATGGGGAGACGGGGTAACAAATCATAATAACCATACATTTTGAGTATAATAAGCACGTCTCCTTTCTAACAAGTAAAGTATCATATCATATCAATAAACTGCTATAACTGGAAGCAGGTTAAATAAAGAAGATTTCAAAGCATACATATCATAACCACATCTCATTCTACTTCATCCATAACATCATACTACATCCATACTTAACTCCCAATCCATACTTATACCATCTTTGCCACCTTACATGTACTACATTTTCGTACTTAACACTACATTGTCCACTATAGTGCTGTCATATACTTAAAGAATTCTTAATCATAACTCTAATGTAACATGGTCATGACGTGATGCATAAAACATGACTTTTCATAAAATGACTTTTCGTAACATGACTTTTCATTAACATGACATGATTTTCATAACTTGACATATTCATAACTTGCATAACATGACATTTTCATAACATGAAGACATAACATTTTCATCATTGGCTATAGCACTTTTCATAAGAATAATAACGCACGACATACCGAATGATTCCCCATATAGTACATGTGCGACATAACATCATGAATCATATGCACATGTGCTAACGGTGACGCATTATGACTGAGACCCCATGTCCCAGACCCGTGTTACACTCAGCCATAACGTAAACATGGGCCCCTGACACCTACCACTCCGGTTCCGATGTCAGGGACGGCGCTTCAACATAACATAACATAATCATGATCATGAACATAACATAACATATCGTGTCTCATCAGAATCATTCGTCTCGTGTTTATTATTCTTATGCATATGAACTTTTAAAAACATGAGATGTGCCAACATAACTTTGCAAATCTTGTTTTCATGCAACGTGAGACTCGGTCAAATACAGGTGTCTTGTCATACTACCACTAGTAACATCACTCACTTAATTTCCTTCTACATATCACAACTTAAACAAATACCATTTCACCTACAAATAAGTACCATTCGGCCATCATACTAAAACAGCCCCCTTTTTCTATTATCATCACACAATAATTTGGTAGCATCTATTCCATACATGCATATCATAATTCATAACTTAAATGCCTACATCATGAAATTTATAATTACCTTAACATTTCATCTTAGATTTCATAACTTACATCTTATCATAACCTATTATGTTAGTATACATAACATGTAACATATCATATACATACACTATAAAAGTTAGTAATCTTATACTTACGCACACATAATATGAACTATTTATGTTTCCTACTTTTCATAACATAATACATAAATTACATGCTTAGCCTACTTTCATAACTTAACATATTCATCATATATACATATATACTTATAAAACAATATGATGAAATCATCTTTGTCACTAAGGACTAAAGGACGAACATATATGTACATAGTATATACATATATAAGTCATTTGTGATATATTATGTAATATCCAAAACTTATTCATTTTCATATCTTAACATATTCATCATATATACATATATATACTTGTATAAAAATATAATAAAATCATTTTTGTCACTAAGGCCTATTGGCCGAATGTATATATATACCATGGTATATATATAAATCATTTTATGATATATTGTATAATATCCAAAACTTATTCATTTTCATATCTTAACATATTCATCATATATACATATATATACTTGTATAAAAATATAATGAAATCATTTTTGTCACTAAGGCCTATTGGCCGAATATATGGTGTATATATATATATCATTTTATCATATATTGTATAATATCCAAAACTTATTCATTTTCTCTCTTTAAAATATATATATTACACATATATACACATGAAACATATAAAATCATATTTTAAACCTTGAAATGGCCTAAGGGCCGATTTGTATATATGTTGTATATACATATATATTTGCCGTGTATATATATATATAGATCTATATATATAAACCTAAAAACATTGAGATATATATATATATATTTATGTAAAATCGGATATATTTATATATATATATACATCTATCCGTACATATATATATCCAAAAAAGTATATATATATATACTTGTATATACAAAACCATGTATTTGCATATATGCATCTACACATCTATACATACATATCTATATATACATATATATGTAAATCTGTATATACATATATAGATCTACACACACTTAAACATATATATATATATATCAAACGTATCTATTTTATAATATGTATATATATGCGTGTTATATATGATGTATATATATGTAGATAGCGTGCGTGTATATGTATATAATGTATATATGTAAATACCTATTACTCAACATAGATCTATAATTTCTTGAGAAGCAATCTTGAACATTACTACATGATGATCGAACTTTGATATGAACATACATACTTAGTACTTGTAAAACCATGTAGGATCTAGGAAGAATACTTGCCTTGGTTCACTTTCTTACACTTAGATGATGGTTCCTTCACTTGGTTTGGAAGAGAGTTCTCTTCCTTCCTTCCTAGTATACACGGTTCTTGGGGTTAAAAAGGAGGGTTAGTGAGCAACTTATGAAAACTAATTATATGGAAGAATCAAACTTAAACTTTATAATGTTCTTACCTTGATTTCCTTTGATTCTAGATGTTACCACCTTCTTGAATCATTCTTAGTTGATGGAGTGTTTATGGTACTTGATTTGAGTGATGTTGGTGTGAAGAAAGGAGAAGAAAAATCTTCTCCTTGTTGAGGGCAAAACTTTTGGCCAGAGGGAGGGAGAAGGGGGGTGTTGGAGTGTTCTTGAGTGTTTCTTGGATTTAGGATGAAATTAGTTGATTTGAAGATGTATTATTTGAGGAGTTGAAGAAGAAATAAAATTTCTTCTCTACTAATGGTGGGGGGCGGGCAAGCATGGGAGGGATGGGGTGAAAGACTACCTTTAGACAAGTATGGGTGTGAGGAATGGGTTTTATGACAAGATTCTTAAGCATGCTAATTTTTTTTATGCTAAATGTTTAAAGTGTAAGACAAGTTGTCTTCACATTCCTTTTCATTTTCCTTTTTCTTTTTCTTTCATGTATATATTTTATTTTCTTTTATTTAAAGTATTATAAAATTGTTGTGTCATGTATTTATTTTTTATTTAATTTATACTAAGAGTTTAAGTTGTTACTAACTAATTAAATTTGGATTTCTATTGTGTAGATTCAAATGTTATGATATAATTGCTAATGGATCGTACACCTACGAGATTACGTATATGGTAGGTAGGTTGTTACGACATGACGAATTTTCCGGGCTGTAACATTCTCCCCCCCACCCCTTATAGAAAGTTTCATCCTCGAAACTTACGTAACTCATACGCAAAGTTGTGGATATTGCTTCTGCATTTGCTGTTTGTTCCGGCTCCCAAGTCGCTTCTCGTTCAGTATGATTACTCCACTGTACATTCACAAATGAAAATTGTCCGTCTCCTTAACACTTGTTCCTACGGTCCACAATCCGTATGAGAACTTCTTCATACGTAACGTCATCTTTAAAAGTCACGGGTTGCTGCTCCAGTATATGATCCGGATCGTGTACATATCGTCGTAACTGGGATACGTGAAACACATTATGTACCTGAGATATGTAGGAGGTAAGGCCAACCGGTATGCAACAGTTCCAACTTTCCTAGTATCTCATAAGGGCCAATAAATCTAGGGGCTCAGTTTCCCTTTAATCACCAAATCTACTCACGCCTTTGGTCGGTGAAACTCGCAAAATACTTTCTCGCCTACTTCAAACTCAATCGGTGGTCTCTTTGTATCCGCCCAGCTTTTGCTTCGATCTTGAGCAGCCTTCAATCTTTCACGTATCATTTTAATCTTCCCAATGTCTGTTCTACCAGTTCTGGGCCCATAATGGCTCTCTCGCCAACCTCATCCCAGTACAACGGAGATCGACACTTTCTTCCATATAATGCTTCAATGGTGCCATACCTATAGAACTGTGATAACTGTTATTGTAAGAGAATTCAATCAACTTTATTGATTTGTCCCAGCTACCTTTGAAATCCAAAGTGCAAGCGCGTAGCATATCTTCCAACGTCTGTATGGTACGTTCAGACTGTCCATCGTCTGCTGGTGAAATGTTGTACTCATCCAAAGTTCGGTACCCATGGCATTCTGATAAGCTCTCCAGAATCGCGATGTAAAAACGGTGATCTCTATCGCACACAATGCTGACAGGTGTTCCATGCAGGCTGACTATCTCATTCATATACATGCTGACCAGCTTTTCTATGGATGTCTGGATTGACATGGATAAGAAATGTACCGATTTAGGGAGACGATCCACGATTACCCAAATCGCATCATTACCATTGCGAGTCTTAGGCAGTCCGGTAACGAAGTCCATCGTAATATGCTCCCATTTCCACTCTGGAATCTCTAATGGCTGTAATAGTCCTGCCGGCCTCTGATGTTCGGCTTTAACTTGTTGACAAGTATGACATCTCTCCACAACTTCGCAATGTGGTTGCTTCATGCCGTTCTACCAATAATTTCTTTTAAGGTCCTGGTACAATCTTTGTTGCTCCCGGATGTATGGATAATCGCGAGTTGTGAGCTTCCGTCATGATCTCTCTTTTAGCTCCATCAATGTTTGGCACACACAATCTCTCTTTGAACCAAAGACTGCCATCATTATGCAACTGAAAGTCCTTTACCGGTCGTTCTTCAAACTGCTTAACAATGGTCATTAACTCAGAATCATTCTTTTGCGCCTCTTTAATCTATCAATTAAAGTAGGAGTGATCATCAATTTAGCCAGAATATTTGCAGTCGAGTCAACCACATCCAATCCAACTACTCGGCTATCTCTCTCTCTAGGGGCGTCTGTCTAGCATGACTTGACTTCCTACTCAATGCATCTGCTACCTTATTTGCCTTACCCCGGATGATAATGGATAGCGAGATCATAGTCTTTCATCAACTCCAACCATCTTCGCTGCCTCATGTTTAGTTCCTTTTGGGTGAAAAGATATTTTAAACTCTTGTGATCCGTGTAGATTTCGCATTTCTCTCCATATAAATAATGTCTCCATATCTTAAGTGCAAATACAACTGCCCGCCAATTCCAGATCATGGGTGGCATAATTCTGTTCATAGGGTTTCAACTGTCTTGATGCATAAGCAATTACTCGTTCTTTTGCATTAACACAAAACCTAGTCCATTCTTCGAAGCGTCGCTATATACCATGAATCCCTCTCCAGAGATTGGTTGTGCTAATACCGGTGCCGATGTCAATTTCTTCTTAAGTTTGGTGAAACTCTGTTCATAATCAGAAGTCCAATCATATCGCGTCTTTTCTTCTGCGTCAATCGAGTTAATGGGACTGCAATCCGTGAGAATCCCTCAACAACTTCCGATAATAACCTGCAAGTCCTAAGAAACTCCTGACCTCAGTCACATTTGTCGACCATCGGCCATTCCGTAATAGCCTCAATCTTTTCGGGTCTACTGAAATACCCTCCTTAGACACAACATGACCCAAAAATGCAACACTATGGAGCCAAAATTCGAACTTACTGAATTTAGCATATAGCTGTTTCTTTCTTAATACATTCAGTGTTATTCTTAGATGCTCTGCATGAGTCTCTTCGTCGGTGAGTATATCAAAATATCGTCAATAAATACCACCACGAACTTATCTAACTAATCCCGAAATACTGTGTTCATCAAATCCATGAATGCTGCGGTTGCGTTGGTCAGTCCAAATGGCATCACTAAGAACTCATAATGTCCATATCTTGTATGAAAAGCAGTCTTAGCGATATCTTCCGACTTGATTTTCAACTGATGGTAGCCAGAGCGAAGGTCAATCTTGCTGAACACTTTAGCACCCCTTAATTGATCGAACAAATCGTCGATTCGAGGCAGTGGATATCTATTTTTGATAGTGATCTTATTCAGCTCTCGATAATCAATGCAGAGTCGCATGCTGCCATCCTTCTTCTTAACGAACAACACTGGAGCTCCCCATGGTGATACACTTGGCCGTATGAACTTCTTATCTATCAATTCTTGCAACTGTGATTTCAATTCTTTTAAATTCTGCTGGGGCCATTCTATACGGTGCCTTCGAGATTGGTTCAGCTCCTGGAACGTTATTAATCTCAAATTCAATCTCCCTGTCTGGAGGCAAGCCTGGTAGGTCATCTGGAAATACATCTGTGAATTCCTTGACTACTGGAATACTGTCAATCGATGGGTCTCGGAGTCCTTGCCAAGAGCATACACAAGGAATCCTCCTCTACCCTTCTTCAGTGATCGAAAACACTTTTGCTGCTGTCAGATAATATTATGTGGTATCTTTTTCATCTTGGAGTTCCCTTGATAAATCACTTCTTCTCGCATTGGATCCTTAATCATTACACGCTTACCACGACAATCAATGTAGGCATGGTGTTTGAACAACCAATCCATGCCTAGAATAATGTCGAAGTCCCCAATCTGTATGGGAATTAGAGTAACTTCGAACTTCTGTCCTCCCATTTCTATCTCGCAATTCTTATATATATGATGTGAAATGATCACCTGATCACCAGGTGCTTGAACGCGATAAGGTGTATCCAGCCAAGTCGGACAACTACCAAGGTTCTTAACAAACGTTTTGATACAAAAGAATGGCTTGCACCACTATCAAATAATACGTTGGCAGGCATGTTGTTTGTTAATATAACACCTGAAGCAATTCATAATTCAAATATGCAATTCCTAAGCAAGCAGATAATATCATAAATTTCCAAAAGGAATATACCTGTCACCCACGTCTGGGGCTTCCAGAACCTCCTCATCGGTCATCACATGTACCCTGGCATTGGCCCTTGGGCCATCTCTCTGCTGAGGTGCGGCCCTCTGGGGTCCCTTCCTGGGCTCAGGACAATCTCTGATCATGTGTCCAGTCTTTCCACAATTGAAACATGCTCCAGTCTTCAAATAACAGTCTCCCCTATGCTGTCGCTGACAAGTGGCACACTTAGGTATCGCAGCTGCCTGTGTGGGAGGTTATGGCTTCGGTGGCTGAAAATTCGGTTGATGTGCACGTCCACCATCTCTTTTAGCAGTCTTAGTCCATTTACTGGGTTGGCCATCTCTAAACTCTTGGGGCCTTTTTGCCCCGGATGTCAGAATCACGCCTGATGATGTCCCTTTCTACTCGATAACAGGCATCCAGCAAGTCACCAAAATCCTTCGGGTTGGCATTCACAATCCAGGTGCGAACGCGTGGGTTCAGTCCCCTTTCAAACTTAATCATTTTCAGTTGTTCATCCCCCATAATTGCTGGAACATATCTTCCCATGCAGTAAATCGGTTGGCATAGTCCGCCACTGTCATACCTGACGTCTGCACTAGAGACTCAAACATCCCTATTTTCTGCAAGGTAACTGATGGTGAAATATAGAATTTGCGAAACTCTCTGAGGAATCGCTCCCAAGTAACTGGAGTTGGCAAATGCTGTAAATTAGTGGTCCACCATTCATCGGCCTCACCAGTGAGAAAAGGCTTGATAACCTGGGCTTTTATCTCCTCTGGTATTTGAATTAGCTCAAAATTATTCTGTATTTCTTTTAGCCATTTCTCGGCTATGTCAGGGTCAGATCCACCTTCAAAGTTAGGAATGCGGGCCCTCTTCATTTCTCCGTAAAAGAAACGAGTACCATGCTGTGGTTGAGGTGGTGGCGGTGGCGGTGGAGGTGTCGCATGATTCTGGTGGCCGTTGTTACCTACCAACCCCGCCTGTCCTATCTGTACCAGAGCTTGCAGAACAGCCTGTTGAAAATCTTCCTGACCCTGCTGTTGTGGGGGTGGAGGCACCTGCTCAGTGAAAAGTGGAACCGGTCCTGTCTGCGAGGGTATCTGTGGTGGTGGAGGAGGGGGGTAACTGTGCAGGTCTGTCAGCGCGCGGTCTACCTCTAGGTCGTGGAGACATCCTATTGAAGGCAGTATCATCAATAATAAAAAGAAATCAATTTGTCTTCCTGACTAGTTCAGAATTTGTAAAATTTAGAAATATATATATATATATATATATATATATATATATATATATATATATATATTTATTGGGGCTTAATAATCCAGGCAAAACTTTTAAATGTTATCTAGCTATCCCTAAACATTCTAAGGATTCTACTCTAGGGATATCACTCTTGGTCTAAGATCATAACTTAAGTTCTAGGATCATCACTTAGGTTCTAAGTGCTTACTTTAATGTTCCCGCCGTGGATTTAGAGTCATGCTCTGATACCAACTGTAGCGCCCGCCCGAAACCAGGGTTCCGGCTCAGTGCACCCGCCATACTCTACTCCATAGAGTACAAGGCTTCGATACTATACATGTGCATGTCAACATGAATTGTAATCGATATAGCGGAAGCAACTTAAAATAAGCTCACGACATGCATAATAATAATACAAATCGTTCAAATCCACACAAATCACCAATACAACAGCCTCTCACGATAGTCTTATTACATCACAATGAAATAAAGCTCACACAACAGGTACATAGCTTCAGCCTACATCTCTGCTCACGGATACTCTATCTGGGGTTCCTCCTCAATGAACACGGCATCAGGGTCCCTGTTCTCTGAAATGTTAAGAGGCAAGTATGAGCGATAGCCACCGACTTTTTATCGCTCTGCAAGTAGTCTTACCAGATACGACATGTGGATCATACATGGGGAGACGGGGTAACAAATCATAATAACCATACATTTTGAGTATAATAAGCACGTCTCCTTTCTAACAAGTAAAGTATCATATCATATCAATAAACTGCTGTAACTGGAAGCAGGTAAATAAAGAAGATTTCAAAGCATACATATCATAACCACATCTCATTCTACTTCATCCATAACATCATACTACATCCATACTTAACTCCCAATCCATACTTATACCATCTTTGCCCACCTTACATGTACTACATTTTCGTACTTAACACTACATTGTCCACTATAGTGCTGTCATATACTTAAAGAATTCTTAATCATAACTCTAATGTAACATGGTCATGACGTGATGCATAAAACATGACTTTTCATAAAATGACTTTTCGTAAACATGACTTTTCATTAACATGACATGATTTTCATAACTTGACATATTCATAACTTGCATAACATGACATTTTCATAACATGAAGACATAACATTTTCATCATTGGCTATAGCACTTTTCATAAGAATAATAACGCACGACATACCGAATGATTCCCTCTATAGTACATGTGCGACATAACATCATGAATCATATGCACATGTGCTAACGGTGACGCATTATGACTGAGACCCCATGTCCCAGACCCGGTGTTACACTCAGCCATAACGTAAACATGGGCCCCTGACACCTACCACTCCGGTTCCGATGTCAGGACGGCGCTTCAACATAACATAACATAATCATGATCATGAACATAACATAACATATCGTGTCTCATCAGAATCATTCGTCTCGTGTTTATTATTCCTATGCATATGAACTTTTAAAAACATGAGATGTGCCAACATAACTTTGCAAATCTTGTTTTCATGCAACGTGAGACTCGGTCAAATACAGGTATCTTGTCATACTACCACTAGTAACATCACTCACTTAATTTCCTTCTACATATCACAACTTAAACAAAATACCATTTTCACCTACAAATAAGTACCATTCGGCCATCATACTAAAACAGCCCCCTTTTTCTATTATCATCACACAATAATTTGGTAGCATCTATTCCATACATGCATATCATAATTCATAACTTAAATGCCTACATCATGAAATTTCTAATTACCTTAACATTTCATCTTAGATTTCATAACTTACATCTTATCATAACCTATTATGTTAGTATACATAACATGTAACATATCATATACATACACTATAAAAGTTAGTAATCTTATACTTACGCACACATAAATATGAACTATTTATGTTTCCTACTTTTCATAACATAATACATAAATTACATACTTAGCCTACTTTCATAACTTAACATATTCATCATATATACATATATACTTATAAAAAAATATGATGAAATCATCTTTGTCACTAAGGCCTAAAGGCTGAACATATATGTACATAGTATATACATATATAAGTCATTTGTGATATATTATGTAATATCCAAAACTTATTCATTTTCATATCTTAACATATTCATCATATATACATATATATACTTGTATAAAAATATAATGAAATCATTTTTGTCACTAAGGCCTATTGGCCGAATGTATATATATACATGGTATATATATAAATCATTTTATGATATATTGTATAATATCCAAAACTTATTCATTTTCATATCTTAACATATTGATCATATATACATATATATACTTGTATAAAAATATAATGAAATCATTTTTGTCACTAAGGCCTATTGGCCGAATGTATATATATACATAGTATATATATAAATCATTTTATGATATATTGTATAATATCTAAAACTTATTCATTTTCATATCTTAACATATTCATCATATATACATATATATACTTGTATAAAAATATAATGAAATCATTTTTGTCACTAAGGCCTATTGGCCAAATATATGGTGTATATATATATATATCATTTTATCATATATTGTATAATATCCAAAACTTATTCATTTTCTCTCTTTAAAATATATATATTACACATATATACACATGAAACATATAAAATCATATTTTAAACCTTGAAATGGCCTTAAGGCCGATTTGTATATATGTTGTATATACATATATATTTGCCGTGTATATATATATATATATATATATTTATATATATATATCTATATATATATATAAACCTAAAAACATTGAGATATATATATATATATATATTTATGTAAAATCGGATATATTTATATGTATATATATACATCTATCCGTACATATATATATCCAAAAAACCGTATATATATATATATATATATATATATATATATATATATATATATACTTTTATACAAAACCATGTATTTGCATATATGCATCTACACATCTATACATACATATCTATATATACATATATATGTAAATCTGTATATACATATATAGATCTACACACTTAAACATATATATATATATATCAACGTATCTATTCTATAATATGTATATATATGCGTGTTTATATATGATGTATATATATGTATATAGCGTGCGTGTATATGTATATAGTGTATATATGTAAATACCTATTACTCAACATAGATCTATAATTTCTTGAGAAGCAATCTTGAACATACTACATGATGATCCAACTTTGATATGAACATACATACTTAGTACTTGTAAAACCATGTAGGATCTAGGAAGAATACTTGCCTTGGTTCACTTTTCTTACACTTAGATGATGGTTCCTTCACTTGGTTTGGAAGAGAGTTCTTCTTCCTTCCTTCCTAGTATACACGGTTCTTGGGGTTAAAAAGGAGGGTTAGTGAGCAACTTATGAAACTAATTATATGGAAGAATCAAACTTAAACTTTATAATGTTCTTACCTTGATTTCCTTTGATTCTAGATGTTACCCACCTTCTTGAATCTTTCTTAGTTGATGAAGTGTTTATGGTACTTGATTTGAGTGATGTTGGTGTGAAGAAAGGAGAAGAAAATCTTCTCCTTGTTGAGGGCAAAACTTTCGGCCAAGAGGGAGGGAGAAGGGGGTGTTGGAGTGTTCTTGGGTGTTTCTTGGATTTAGGATGAAATTAGTTGATTTGAAGATGTATTATTTGAGGAGTTGAAGAAGAAATAAAAAATTTCTTCTCTACTAATGGTGGGGGGGCGGGCAAGCATGGGAGGGATGGGGTGAAAGACAACCTTTAGACAAGTATGGGTGTGAGGAATGGGTTTTATGACAAGATTCTTAAGCATGCTAATTTTTTTATGCTAAATGTTTAAAGTGTAAGACAAGTTGTCTTCACCTTCCTTTTCATTTTCCTTTTTCTTTTTATTTCATGTATATATTTTATTTTCTTTTATTTAAAGTAGTATAAAATTGTTGTGTCATGTATTTATTTTTGATTTAATTAATACTAAGAGTTTAAGTTGTTACTAACTAATTAAATTTGAATTTCTATTGTGTAGATTCAAATGTTTATGATATAATTGCTAATGGATCGTACACCTACGAGATTACGTATATGGTATTGTAGGTTGTTACGACATGACAAATTTTCCGGGCTGTAACATCTTTCCTCCGTTTTAATTATATAATCCGATTTTAACATATTGAATATTGAAGACTCATATATTTCATTCTTCTTGATCTTTGGAATGACCCAGTTATTTATTGCTTTGTCAAAATTCTCTATTATTATTTCTTCAGTGTTGACAATTTTATTCTTATTTGCACATGTTACCGAGCTGCACGAAGCAGATCCTTCGAATATATCCTCCATCTTTATATATGCTTTCTTTTATATTTGTTTGGATCTTTGGCTACAAACACTTTGACGCATACATGATTTATTGCTCTTCAAACGAGACTGATAACCCAGCGTGTACAAAGCAAACACTCACCAAAGATTTAAAAAAATATTATTAAAAGATATATAAAACTGAATGAGCTGTCGGTAGATCTGAACCGTTTGGCTCTGATACCACACCACAAACAAGAATATAAACTACCGACACTAAAAGATAATAATAATAAACAATAAAACAAAACATGAATATAAACAAAAAACAGTAAATAAAAATAAAAACAGTAAGTAAAACGAAATTAAATGAACAGAATTTAAATGGGGGTGTTTAAACTCCCCAAGAAGATAAATAAAGAACAGTAAATAAAAAGGAAGAGGGAATAAGGTTAGGTGGATCTAAATCCAGCCATAATATATATATATATATATATGATATAAGTATATATATATATAACAATATTAACAGTAAGAATTAGGCGGTATATACCGATCCAATTATATAGATATATAATACATAAAAGCAATAAATAAAATTAAGAACAGTATATTAAAGAACTCAAAAAGTAAAAGAATTCAATTCATACCATATATTTATTTCTTCAAAAATATTGGAGATACAACTATTGTTTGAAGATTGAAGATCTTCAGGGATATTGGCTTCAAATGGTTATTGAAAGATATTCAAGAACAAATAAAGTGTTCTTGGTGTGGGATAGTATTGGAGAAAGGTTGGAAGGATATTGGATGGAAATGGAAAGTGGGAATGGAGAGAGAGAAAGAGTAAGAAAGATGGTAGAAAAACTTGTGTTTTTTCAAGTGTGCATACCCCCTCCTTTTATAGGAATTTTGAGGGGAATATGACCAAAATAAGGGTCCCTCCATTATAACTTGCTTGGTCATTTCCGCACAAATATTTTAATATTTTTTTGCATGTTATATCAGAGATATAACAACTATTACATCATTGAAATATTACATCAATTCAAATATTACAAATATGAAAATATTACAAATATTACAAATGATCAACTTATTCTATCAAATCAACGTCTTCATCCACTGCATTCGTCGATCCTGATGATGATGATGGTTTTGCTTCTTGCAATAAAGGAGCAAATTTCATCAAAATATTTTGCATTTCTTCAGGGTCTTTCGCCATTGCCAGCTGAGATTGCATCCTTGATTTGTGTAATAAAAATTGTTCATGTCCGGGCTTCACCGGTGCTGTTATTGTTTTTCTGCTATCTGCAATTTGCTTTTGTGCATTCCATATTTTTATTTGTTCCATTACTTTGTGAGGGTAAATGGATTCTGGAATATTGAATGCTGTCCACCATTTGATATAAAATTTTCTTTTTATCAAGGGTACTTTTGTATTTGGAGTATATTCTGCTCTCCATTGGAATACCCATGGTAAATAGAATTTCATATGAAATATCATCATTTCCGAAAATATCTTCTCTTCATCTGTGGGAGAATACATCTTCGTAAATACTTGTAGTGATGGTCTCACTACATCATTCAAATATTCTGCACAGGACCCAAAATGATCCCACCATGCTGCGAACCAATATGGAATATTCTTCTTCGTTATTCTTCTGGTATAAAAAAATATCAACCAGGTGTGTGAACCCCTGGAGTTTTGAAAATATAGGGAATTATACCAAGCTTGTTGGTAATCCCAATAATTAAAAGAGACATTTGAAAATAAATTTGAATTATATCCTGCAGGAAAATCAATTTCCTCGGATAAAGATCCAAATTGTTTTTGCCATTGCTCCGGTGTCATTATAGACACTATTTTAAAGTTGGAGAAGGCATACTCTATATTATCTTTATTAAAATGATGTTTTATTTCAACAGAATTTGTCATTATCAACAGATGTTGATAATATTCTGTGGTTTTCGCAATATTCCATGACTTATAGAAAAACTCTTTTCCAAAATAATTTTGTAAGGAAATTAATGGATTTTTATCATAATATGATTTTTCTATAGTAGTAATATATTGATAAAAAGACTTTTCCACAAACTGGGTTGTCTGCACGGGCTTTTTATGTGTGGGCATTTTACTGGTAATTTCTGTGGATTGTGGTTTGAAAACTTTATTGGTTTTTTGGGTTATTGAAGTAGTTGGCTCAGGTTTTGATATTGCTGATGAAGTCTCTGTTATTTCTGTAGTTTTTGGTATATTAAATTTTTCAAGCAATGCTTGAAATTCAGAACTATTGGATAGGCTTTCAATAATTGATATTGGTGTTTTATTTGCAGATATTTGGGATATTGGAACTGCGGCTATTGGGGTTATTGGGGTTTTTTTGAAGAAGTTCTTCCTCTTCTTCAATTTTATCCGCCCACGTTTTTCGTGGGATATTATTGTCATTATTCGCTGGTAGCTTTCCTTTGTCTTTGGACTTCCTCGGTATTATGTCTGTTTTGGAGGAATTCTCTAGTCAGAAAGTCTGGAACAAAATTTGTATCTCCTTTTATATATTCAATATCAAAATCATAAATACTTAATAAAGCTTGCCATCTAGCAAATATTTGTTTTGAAGCTAAATTTTTAACATCTTTTTGCAAAATTTCTTTCGCAGATTTGCAATCAATACGTAAAAGAAATTTTTTATTTAATAAATCACTTTGAAATTTATTAATACATAATACAATACTCAAAATTTCTTTTTTAATAGTAGAATATGATTTTTGGGTTTAATTTTATGACCAGAAGTATATTGAACTATAGACTCTTTTCTATTTTGTAATTGTTTTAATATTCCACCATATCCAATATCTGATGCATCTGTTTCAACTATTTTAAATAAATCTGGATCTGCTATATATAAGCAGGGTATATCAGATACTAGACTTTTTATTTTCTTGACCACTGAAGTATGTTCTTCAGTCCATATTGGTGGATTTTTCTTTAATCTATTATGTAATGGTTTTGCAATTATTATTATATTTGGAATAAAATCAACAACATAATTTAAAGATCCAAGAAATCTTTGTAATTGATTTTTATCCAATATTTTATCTAGAAATTTGGATGCAAATTCTAGAGATCTTTCTATTGGTAAAATTGTTCCTTGAGTCAGATGATGACCTAAGAATCTTATTTTAGTCTGAAATAAAGACATTTTAGATTTAGATAACACTAACCCATTTTTCTTTGCTATATAAAAGAAGGTTTTTAAGTGTTTAAAATGTTCTTCTATTGATTTGGAAAATATTAATACATCATCTGTATAAACAATGAAAAAATTAGAATAATCCATAAATATATTATTCATAATTCTCTGATATTCAGAAGGTGCATTTTTTAATCCAAATGACATTACTTTCCATTCATATTGCCCAAATGGAACTGTGAATGCTGTTTTGTATCTATCTTTTTCTGATATTTGTATTTGCCAAAATCCTGATTTCATATCAAATTTTGAATATATCCATACAGAATGTAATCTTGTTAATAAATCTTTCTTATTAGGTAATGGGTATCTTATCCATTTTAACGCTTTATTTAGTGGTTTATAATTTATTACCAATCTAGGTGTTCCACTTTCTATTTCTGCAATTTTATTGACATAAAAAGCAGCACAACTCCAAGGAGACCTTGATTTTTGGATTAATCCTTTTGATTCTAGATCTTATATTTCTTTTTTGCAATGTTTTTCCAAATTTTTTGATATGATTCACAAAATAAAAAGGGAGATAAAAGCATGATTTAAGGGGGAGAGAGATTGATTTAAGAGGGAGTAGCACGAAACGAATGTAGGACCTGTATAGCACCACTAGAAGGGGGATTGAATAGTGAGTGCGGAAAAAATTGGTTTTTAAAACTTTTTGGACCAATTACCTACTTCTGAAAACAAATTTTATTTTCAGACCTGGTTTTTGATTAACTAAATGATCAGGTTATAGACCTCCACAAATTATGAGATTTGATGAAGATGTGCTCTCAGATGTTATGAGTGTCACACAAAAATTTCAGATTAAAACTTTGAGACTAACTCCTTGAAAAACACATTTTTGTACAGATTACGTCAATCTGTCAAAAATGTACTCCGAAATAAAAAATTTATTCCTATTAATTGGTAACTATAAATGACCTGAAAATTTTATGGTATGCCCTCAAGATGTGTATTTTAATGGGTTAAAACAGTTTTTTCAAAATTCCCTTGGTAAGTATGTCAATCACGTTGATGTTCTCAACCTTTGCTTATCTGAGAATCGGATTAGACCAGTCTCAGAACAATTAACGTTTGATTGAATTATACTTATCCAAATGACATGAAACTTATGCCAAATGAAATCTAGGATGTGTGGCTATGTTTTTGCAAAATTTTGTGATTTTTAAAAATTGTTTGCTATTTTTACCGTGCTAATGAAAACGATGCAGAAAACAGGAACTAAAAGTAAAAGTGCTGAAAAGTAAGAGCACCGAGATTTTCATACTGGTTTGGTTAAAACAACCTACTCCAATCTTCGAGAACACCTTCCTCAGTTTTCACTAAACCTAAAAACACCTTAACACAGGGTGACTGGAGTTAAACACCAACTCCACCCTTTTACAATCAAACAAACAAACAAATCAACACAAACACCACCACCGATCGCAATGAAGGCTTGATCACACATTGATATACCTTTTACAAGAAATGAACGAATGTGGGTGGTATAATCAAAGCCTATATAATATATGGAATATAAAAATGATAGGCTTGAGACTAAAAGCAAGAGAAATAATGAAAGAAGGAGAGAGTAGTCTTGCTTTTGAACTTGTAAGAATATCAACTTTGCTTAACCTTGTCTTGCACCATCTTGCTCCTTTTTATAACATGTTGGCCGCCCCTAGGGTTGATTTTCTTCCTTGAGAATTGTCTTGAATTCCCTTGGAAGATTGCTTTGTATAGATGATGACACAACCTTGCTTACTTGGCACAACACGATTGGATGAATGACTTGTCTTCCCCTAGTTATCACTTTTTGATAGGTCATCTTTAATCCACCATGGCACACCTTAAGGAGAAAAACATTTATATCCTATCTAAGTGTGAGAATAACCAAGAAACATGCATTTTTCTGATCTACTTTCCAACTTTCCTCTGTAAGAGGCATGAATGTGCCTATATACAGTACAACCAAACACCTTGAGGGGAAGATCAGATAGCATGTTAGGCATAGGATAAATCTAAGGTAGCATATGTTTAGGGGTTTTATACTCAATAAATCTAGAGGACATCTTGTTGATTAGGTGAGTTGCAGTTAGAACACCTTCACCCCAGAAATATTTTGGAACACTCATAGACATCATTAGTGGCCTTGTTACTTCAAAAGATGTCTATTTTCCCTCTTAGCTACCCCATTTTGCTGTGGATTATGGGTGCAGGATGCTTGATGATAGATTCCTCTTTCAGTAAGATAGCTCTTTAATTGTTTTTCCAGATATTCAAGACCATTATCAGACCAAAATGTTTTAATAGAGCATTCAAACTGGTTCTTAACCATTGCAATAAACCTTTTAATAATGTCTCCAACTTCATTTTTGTGTTTCATTAAGCATTACAATGTCATCCTAGTGTGATCATCCACAAAGGTGATAAATCATTGTGCACCATTGATGTTGGATATCTTAAAAGGTTCTCAAACATCGGAGTGGATCAGACTAAATGGATGGGAGCCAGCATAGTTTTTTCCGGGATAAGATGTTCTACAACTTTTGGCATACTGACAATATTCACAAAATAATTCTCTTATATTGATTTTCGAAAAAAAGATTTGGCATAAGCCTCCTAAGATACAAGAAGTTAGGATGTCCTAATCTCCTATGTCAAAGCAAAATACTCTCAGTATTCCTACTATATGCAGTACAGACTCTAATCCTAGTTTGACTACTGAGAGGTGATGACTCATTAGCTAGTAAAAAGTATAGTCCATTAACTTTGCTAGCACTGCCTATCATCTTCTTGGAGAATATCTCTTGAAAATAACAAGTATGAGGTGAGAATTTGACATCACAGTTATTATCTTCAACAATTTTACCTACAGAGATCAAGTTGAAGTTTAATCCCAGAATGAACAAGACATTTTTCAGTTTAAGCTTACAAGTAAGTTGAAGGTGTCTAATTCCAACAATTTTAATTTTAGCACCATTAACAAACTTTATATAAGTGGAATCTTTGAATAGAGCATACTCAGTTAGTTTTTCTTTATTCCATTTCATATGATGAGTAGCACCAGAATTAATAATCCAAGTAAATAGGAGTTTATAGTTGTTACCATAGCTGGCCATTGTTTCCTGAACATCCTCTTGTCTTATGTACAGAGGTTTAGTTGTTGGACATTGTCACTTCATGAAGTGAAATATAGCATCCAACTCACTCTATAGTGGTACCACAGATGGACCCTGAGCACAACTACATGAATAGTTTTTTATGTTTTGGCTTGATCCTCTCAAGTTGACAGAACTCCCAGCATTATAGGACTAAGGTCTCCAAGATGGGTTATCAGATGGCCTCCATGTTCCACTAGGCCTGGAAGGTGGTTTCCCATGGTTGTGGAAACACCTATCCTTAGTGTGACCATATTTCTTGCAGATATTGCAAAAGTACCTGGGGTCACCAGGTCTTCTGTAAAGGCTTGTGTTGTCGGTGCATATCTCCTTGAGGCAACATTAGCAAAAATACGTTCAGTTTGCTCAGTTTTTGAGCCATCAGTAACCATAGCAACACCTTCACAGGATGTTGAACTCATCATCAGTTTAATTCTATTTTCTTCTTGTCTGAGCTCTGAGAAGAGACTGTTTATTGAAGGTAAAGGCCTAGTGCCTGGAATCCTCCCATGAACAGCATTAAACTCCTTATTTAACCAAGCTAAGAATCTAAAGATCCTCCTGGTTTCAGTGATATTTTTGTACATTCTGTTAGCTTCTTGGTTTGGCCATTTATAAGTATCAAACACGTCAATTTGTTGCCAAATTCTCTTGAGTTCGCCAAAGTAGATGTTCATAGGTGTATCTCCTTGTTTGATATCATGTAGCATAACATCAAGTTCATAGAACTCAGAGACATTATCTAGCTTAGAGTACATATATTCGGCTGCTTTCCAAATTTCAGCAGTAAAGTCATATAAATGAAATTATCACTCATCTAGGTCACCGTTGATCCTATCAGCCAAGACATGATCATAGAGTTTTTAGCATTTCATGTTTTAAAACGAGCATTAGTTTCATCAGGGATATCAATGTCAGGCTTAAGGTATTCTTCTTTCCCTTTCCTTGTGATGAACATTTTCACAGCACGTGACCAATCTAGATAATTATTCCTATTTAGCTTGTGATTGGTGATGGTAATAGGAGTTTAATCAATAGTAGGTTGAGATAAGGTAGCTCTAGATGAACTACTAGAAACACCAGGATTAGGAATAGCAGGTGCTTCACTTCCAACGGATTCCATTTTCAAGTAAACTCAGAAACAAAGAGGAAGAAGGTGATGATTATTGAAGAAATTCAAAATTTTCCAGAATTTTTCTAAGAGAACCCAATGGCTCAGATACCATTTAGAATTTATGTATGTAAAGATTTAAGAATGAGATAAAAAACAATTCATTCACTTGCCTTTCATGCAAGAAATAAGGTACATATATACAAGTAAAAGGGCACGGGCGCCAATGGCTATAAACTAAACGTGATGAGACATGCCCAACGGCTAATTTCCAAAAACAGTTTCAGCGGTATTTGTCCTAATTAATCTCCAATTTGATGATTTTCCTAATGTAGGATTACTATACAATGAACAACAACCACAACAACAACAACGTTACCCCCATTGCCTTAGAGGCTCCTGCCTATAGCGGGGTATGGCGGCTCGGATGTATGCAACCATACATATGTGTTAGAAACACACAGAGGTTGTTTTCTGATGACCCATAATGAAAATTGAGTGTCGATCAACTGCTAGTTCATAATATAAGAAGCGTAGCCAATTGAGTGAGTCATTTTGCTTTATTCCATTATATTCCGAAGTCAAAGAGAGTGTGTCTTTAACTCCATTGGAAATGGAAAGACACTATACAATGATGATGAAATGTTTAAACATGAATATATACACTGTACATGATGGAATTATCATGAGAAAACATGTGTGACGCTTTTATCAAGGTGTTTGATAAAATGCCTCAAAGACTGTTCAATCCATTGAAACCATGGCATCATCACACCCTTCTGCCTTTTCACTTCTGCATATTAGTCCTTGCATTCCAATAATCATCATATAACATAACGTGTGTCATCAAAATCAATCGTCTCGTGGTATGGTTTGTTATGCATAAAATCTCTTTTACAACGTATCATATAGTAAAAACATATCGTAAAATGTATCGCGTGATAAATCATTCTGTTTCAAAGCATTGATTTATTTATGCATGCATGTAAGCTCGGTTTTGGCTCATTAACTCATCTAAAAACTTCAGCACTTAATGTCCAACATTTAGCTCATGGTTCATATCATAAACTTAAGTAAAATACCAACTATGCCCCTCCTAAGAGCTCTCGGTTTTAGACTCAAAAACAGCCCTATTTTTGGGCTTTTACCACTAACATCATTATCTTAAATTGTCTAATTTCATATTACTTCATGGATAATTAATTCAGTCCACTATATTACAATTTCCTTACTTGTTTAGCACATGATTTAGTTCGCCATTCATATAATATATGAAACGCATATTTATACATACATATAATCAAGTAAATATCTAAACAACATCATTGGCACACATATATGGCCACTTGGCCAAATTTATACATAAATATACACACATGATTTTTTTCCAACTTATTCATCATTTTATACATGTAAAGTGATTATACCCCTTTAGCACTTTAACATATCATCAACATAAATATGCATACTTGAATTATACACTTTTCTTCATGATCATGCATTATGCTTTTGTTTCCAACACTAGTAAACACATGCATGTTAGTTTCCATCATAGATACGAACATAAGAGCCATAATCATGATGATGATTATGATGAAAATTACATACAAATACATAGGATGATGGAAACCATAAAAATATACATCCTTAGGCCAGGATCATCAAGGTTATGCTTCATAATGAAGTTGATGAATCATGCCTAAGATGGCGATCCAAAACAGCCCCATCCATGGATGATTATGAATAAAAATGACATGATCATCATAAAGAAACATTCTTTTGTGGTCATGCATTATAGCAAAAATTATGATGCATCACAATCATGCTAAATCATGACCATCAACATGCATGAACAATAAAAATGATCAAGAAACATATATGTGATGATCATCATGAAAACACACAAGAATATGATTCAAAATGTGGTTATTAGTGCACTTTTTCAAGAAAGTGTGACTTGTAACCAACACTTCTAAAAACATACATCCTTAGGCCAGGATCATCAAGGTTACGCTTCATAATGAAGTTGACGAATCATGCCTAAGATGGTGATCCAAAACAGCCCCATCCATGAATGATTATGAATAAAAATGACATGATCATCATAAAGAAACATTCTTTTGTGGTCATGCATTATAGCAAAAATTATGATGCATCACAATCATGCTAAATCATGACCATCAACACGCATGAACAATAAAAATCATCAAGAAACATATATGTGATGATCATCATGAAAACACATAAGAATATGATTCAAAGTGTGGTTATTAGTGCACTTTTTCAAGAAAGTGTGACATGTAACCAACACTTTTCATGAAATGAGACATGCATGCCTAGTCTTTTACAATGTGTAACATGCATTTTCATATGAGACCTATACATATCCTAAATTCCACATTCATGACACTTTTCATACCATCAAAGTCATATGTAGGAATATATTCAAGTATCACACACATGTATTCACATAAGAGGCATGCAAGAACACCTTTTACATATTCATAGAATAAAAGCTTCTTGAACATAATGCATGCGTGATCCATGTTTGTAGATGAACGTACATGGTACATTTTTGAACATGCATGAAGAAACCAAGAAGAATACTTGTCTTTTTCTTGTACTTAACATTAAAATGAAAAAGATTTCTTCTTCCTACTTGTTGGATGGTAGCCACGTCCTAAGAGCCTAAAAGAGAGTTGATTTAAATATCTTCACACAAGAATATTTGAATTTCTCCAACATCACTTCTTAAGAAAGATTTTACCTTAGAAGGTTCTTAAGCTTTCCGCCTTCTTCATCTTAGAAAATTCATTCTTCCTTCTCTTCATAATCAAACAGTCTTGGAGAATAAATGAAGGGGAATGTTGAATAATTTGGAAATATAATGTAAGAAGAATCATTTGCATGATGGTTGGAACATCTTACCTTAATGTTGATTGGAAGTTTCCAAGGCTTGCATGTTTTCTCCCTCACGTAAACTTGGAGAAATCTTCCCCTTCCTTCTTCCATAACCCACGGTTTTGGGTTATTTTGGAGGTTTGAAGCATTTTGTCTTGAGAAGAAGGAGAGAAGGGTTCTTGTGTTGGATAAGAATTGAGATGAAGAATGAGATGAGAAACGAAGTGAAGTTCTCTTGTGTTTTCTCTTGGTGCCACGGTTTTGGAGTGTCTCGGGGGCAGAAGACTTGATTTTTCTTGGGGAGAAAAAGAAGAGTTGGTTTACTGGAAGATGTGATGAAATGAGGACGAGTGGAATTAAAATAAAAATTGTCTTACTTTTCTTCCCCCCTTGTTGGCCGAATTTGGTGGTCCTTAGAATGGTGGGGGGGATTTTTATTGTTTCTTTTGGAAATGGAAGAAGATGGATGTGATGGGCGGAGGAATTTGCATGTCTTGACATCGGTTGAAAAGTTGGTGTTGTAAGACAAAAAGATTTCTTCTTCTTGCCTTGATGGTGGTCTTGGTTTTTGAAAGTTCTTGAGGGGCTTGAATGTGCCTTTGAAAAGAAAAGATGCAGACTTGAATCTTATTGAAGTGGAGAGGGAATCTCTTGTTTGGAATGAAGTGGGATGAGGGAGAATGGAATGAAATGGACTTTTCTTCTCCCCCTTGTCTTGGCCGAAATATCAAGGATGGTGGGGGGAATCTCATCATGAATGTTGGTTGGGAAGAGAATGAAGTGATGGTGTAAGAATGCATGAATTTTAATTGGATGAAAGGGGGAGCATGAAGTGAAATGTGTAGGGTGATGTGTGAGGAAAAGAAATTATCTCCTTGTCTTACCCTCTTGGCCGAATTTTGAGGGTGTAAATGGGGAGTGAAGAATTTCATCATGAAAGGGAAAAAGTGAAGTGAAGGTAGAAGGTTTGCAAGGAGTTTCATTGGTTGGGAAAAATGACACTGTAAGAAAGGAAAGAATGGAGTGAGAAGAAATGATTGTGTCTTATGAAATGTGAGAATATGGCTTTGTGTAAGAAGTGCATGAAGGCTCATTGGTTAAAGAAAGATAAAAGAAATAAAAAGGAAGATGTGGAGTGTGAAGGAAGGAATGGAAGACATTCCTTCTTGTCTTGTATGTGGAGGGGCGGCAAAAGGGAGAAAAATGGTAGAAATAATGGTGTTTTGGAAGAATATGATGACTTGTTGGAAGAAAGGGGGTATAGGTTGTACACTTGTTTATTTCTTGAAATGATTTAGGAAGATTAATGCTAGTGGAAGAATAAAATAATCCTCCACTTCAAGGAAGGGGGCGGCTAAGTACGTGGTGGGGAAGAAAATGACATTTCCTTGAAGTGTGAAGAATGTAACATGGTGGAGAGATGCATGTCTTGTAATTGGATGAAGTTTTGAATGTGTAAGACAATATTTTCTTCTTTCTTACATGTAAGGATAAGGCATGTTAAGGTGTAAGAAGAGAAATGACTAAGCTTGGAAACTTGAAGGGGAAAATGACAAGTCAGAATCGCATGCATATATGTGGTTGAAAGTGAAGGAGTGCAAGACATTATTTTTCTTTTCTTCCCTTGTGTAGGCCGGCCAAGTGCCCTTGAGTGGGTGTAATAGGACAATTTTGTCTACCTCATTTTTCTGTGTCCTTGTCATACCCCGTGATTTTCGGGTCCAACGTGGAATAAGTATAATACAACTTAAGATAAATTTTAGTAATTATATAGGTTATGAGATTTAGTTAAGTAAAACATAGAAAATAAAAGAAAGGATTAAAAGTGAGAATCAAGGAAATTAGGCAAAAGTACCAAAATGCCCTCCCCACTTAAGTGATGGGGGAGTTACACAATTAGTATAACTCCCCAAAGGAGGGAGGAGCCGTGGGTTATAGCACAAAGAGAGGGGGAAACTGCCTAGAGAGAAAAGGGAAGGAGAAGAGAGAAAGTAGAAGAAGAGAAGAAGAAAAGGAAGGAAGAAGGCCGATCTAGGTTCAATCCTTACCAAAATTCTGCAGTACGCTTGTAAGCTTATCTAGATTCCAAGGCAAGTAATCTTTCTATACGCTTTACGTAAATTTTGATACTTTAGGCCCTATGTTCTTACAAAGAGAAAACTTGAATCACACATTAGTAATCTTGTCTTGTCTATGTTAAATGCTTTATTATATGTAAGTTTTGTTGCTAGTTGCGTAAAGTCTTGTTCTTTGGGCCATATTTCTGAAAATAGTTGTGTGGTGCTTTGTTGTTTGTCAAGCATGCCCATGAAAGTGTATATTTTGATGTGCTTATTGTCTTGTTCTGTTCTTATATTGATTGTCTACACTTAGACGTTTGAGAGTAAGTGCAGGGAATTGAAGGATGAGTGATGGCATTGTTGTAGACTTGTTGTGTTGGGAGTGTTGATGATAACTTTTGAAGGTTGTGAATGATTGAAGGTTAAGAGTGAATATTGTTAGACATAACTAAGCATCAATTCATGATTAGATGTGAGTTAAGAATGATGAATCTAGATGGTAAGATGGATCTTGAGAGGTTTAACATGAAAGGGTTGAAGGAGGAAGATGATGGGGGGAAGTTACTGCAGAGAAACTGCAGTTCAGCATCGTCAGAACACTTCGAACGCCTACATTAGGCGCTTCAAGTCACATTAGGCGCCTAATGTAGCGTTCAATGTGTCCTGAAGCTCTCCCGTACAGAAAAACTGCAGTTTAGAACCGTCAGAACACTTCGAACACCCACATTAGGCGCTCTATGTCACATTAGGCGCCTAATGTAGCGTTCAATGTGTCCTGAATCATCCCTGAACACTTCGAACACCTACATAAGGCGCTCTATGTCACATTAGGCGCTTCATGTAGGCGTTCAATGTCTACGGAACATCCCCGAACACTTCGAACGCCTAGTATAGGCGCTCTATGTCACTTTAGGCGCCTCATGTGGTGTTCCAAGTATACTGGAAGTCTTTTTGACCCTTTAGGCGCCCTATGTATGTGTAGTAACATTATACACTTCTTTTGAACATAAAATGCATGGGTATTTGAGGTATAATTGGGGTGTAGATGATAAGTTTGATCAAGTAGGAATAAGATTGAATCCTGAGTGAATTAGTAAGACGGATGGACTTGGAAAGGTACGAACATGGAGTGTTTGAGGTGCAAGACTGTATACTAGATATGTACAATGTATGTGTGTGTGTTACATGTTTGATACGAAGTTACATGGGCATTTGCATTTGATTTGAGATTTGCTTTGTAAAAGAATATGTGTTTACAAGAAAGATGTAAAGTTTTCGAAAGACAAAATGGCTGCTGGTTGATCGCAGGGTATAAAAGTCACGCCTGCGAAAGCAGGGTATAAAAGCGTGATTAGTGAATCAACAACAGGGTATAAAGTATTTTATGGGGCTGTGGACCTATCAGCACGGAAAATAAAGTTATTTTGTGGGGCCGTGGACCTATCAGCACGGATATATGATATAAGTAATGGGGCCGTGGACCTTTCAGCACGGATATATGATATATGTAATGGGGCCGTGGACCTTTCAGCACGGGGTATAAAGTTATATGTTATGGGGCCGTGGACCTTTCAGCACGGGGTATAAAGTTATGTTGCTGTGGACTGATCACCCACAGGGTATAAAGTTCTGCTACGCGAAGAATATGATATGTAAAGTGATGAAATGTTTTGTGAAATGACATGCATGACATGTTTATGAAAGAAGACATATGCATGGGTGTTGTGTGTGATTTTAAAGAAGTACATGCATCATGACACACGAAGCATAAGACTTGATATGCAAGAAACGTGGTTAGTTTATGACCTGCTTATGTGATACGTTGTTTTAATACATGTTTGTTCTCGTACCCGTGTACCATATATGTGCTTTATCAGTTTTGAGAAATTCTTATTGAGATGCTATTTGTCAACCCGAGCACCTATATTTTGGGCAATGATTTATACACTGGTGACTCGTCGTGTGTGATTCCGTAAGGTGTATAGACGGGTTACTTGCTGGCGATAATTTCGCCAAGAACAATTACTCTATTCCTTTTCAGGTGAGCCTGAATATGAGTTGATATTTATCGAGGACGATGGCGAGTGGGCTCAATGGGATGACGAACATGGGAATAGATAGATGCTGGATTATTTTCTCTGAGATTGGAAACTCAATGTTGTTATGTTGTTCTGATATTTATGTTAGCTAGATGACCAAACACTTTTTAATTCCGCTGCACTTTCTGGGTTTAATGACGATGAAGTTTTAAATTTATCAACGTTTCCGCTGATTTATCTTACGTCATAGATGGTGAATGCTTGATCCGCTTTGACGCTTCGTAGTTCTCATAGTAGACTATGGCGGGTGCACTGGTTCCGATGACAGTATCGGGCCGGGGCGCTACAGGTGGTATCCGAGCCCTAGGCTTCAGATCTATCTCGGAAACTTAGGTTCATGATCTTATAGCAAATTAAGATGTGATTTTCCCTTAAGTTTGACCCTTAGGTATAAGTGATGATTTCCTAGAGTATAAGTATGATCTGGGTTGGGTGTGTGCGAGCGCGTATATTATTTAAATTTCTATAATAATTTAAATTTCAGACCCCATTGATCTCTGGGACACAATTCTGCGATATGCCTCTCTGCAGTATTACGTGCCCGAGATAGCAAGCTTAGACAAGATAAGGGCGTCCGACAGGCTGAAATAGGGTCGGATGACAGTGTCGGAGTATGCCGACTGTTTCCATGCGTTGGGTTAATTCGCTCCTACGATTATGTAAGATAATCGCTCAGAGATGATGAAGTTCGAGCGAGATTTGTTCTCAAGAATCCAGTCCGCAATTGTAAGTGCTGGGAGGAGAACCAAAGAGGACATGATGGACACGTGCTTTCACGTCAAGAGTAATTTCCACAGAGTGGCGGCAGGAGATGGCCGATGCAGGATACTCTGACAAAGGTTAGAGATCAAAAGAGGAGAGTGGAGTTGGTGACAGGCCATAGGAGTTGCTGCATTGCAATAAGAGTCATGATGGGAATGTGGGAAGTTGGCAAGAGTATGTTACCAACACAGACCGGTGGGTTGTCTCATTAGAGATTTCCAGAGATGAGGAAGAATGCTCGGGAAGAGGCGACTCAGCAGCCGAGAACGAATACCGCGTCCATGTTATGACTGATGCGGATAACTAATAAGCTATCGACGAGTATGAGGTACAATTTTAGTGAATAAGATATTGGCCAATGTACTTTGCAATAGCGGAGTGAACCACTCTTTCATGGCAAACGGATGCGTTAAGCGCCTTTATGGTTCACCAGAATAGTTAGAAACTCAGTACCATGTCCAAGCACCCAAGAACAAATTATGATTTTACACAACACTTACTATCGATTGAAGCAAGTGTCAGGAAAGAATCATAAGATGGAAGATGTAATCTTTGAAGGGGTTTGGCGTTGCCGTTGAATCAAAGAAAGTTGAAGTTACCACCGATTGGTCTAGACCATGGATGTCATCGATGTGCGGAGTTTCTTGGGTCTAGCTAGTAATTACATGAGGTTTGTCGAGGGATTTTCGATAGTAGCAATGCCTCTCAGTCGTCGTACTCAAAAGAAGTTCAAGCTTGAGTGGACGGCGGAATGTGAGAAAAGCTTCACGGAGTTTAATAAGAGATTAACCACATCCCCAGTATTGGCTCAACCCTCTGGAACTGAAGGGTTTGTGACCTATAGTGATGCGGAAAAAAAAAGGCTTAGGTACGTAAACTGTAACATAGGTTCCAAATCAAGTTTAGTTTGATACTTCACTTGTAAGTTGTGTTTTGGTACAACACGAATGAGTTATCGCGCATGCTTCGAGATAGCTAAACATGAGGCAGCGAAGATTGTGGGAGAACTAAAGGACTACGACATGACCATTAATTACCATCCCGGAAAAGTTAATAAAGTGGTAGATGTATTAAGCAGAGAATCTAACCATGCGCGACACTCATCACTTGAGAGAAAAATAGAAGAATTTGGCTTGAATTTGGTTGATTCTATAGTAATGTTTTCGCATCATTGACCGTCACCCCGAGTTTGATGGATTGGTTGAAAGAAGCTCAGAAGAAGAATAAAACTGTGGGTGATATTGCTGGGAAACTGAGGTATAGTCAGATTGATGGATTTTAGACCAAGGTGGACGGGAACTTATGTTAGAGGAAAAATGTGTGTACATGATTTAGATGAGCTAAGAAAAGAAATTTTGCAAGGGGGCTTACAGCTCAAGGTTATCAATAAATCATGGTAGCACCAGAATGTACAAGGATCGCTAACAATATTATAGGTGGTGTAAGATGAAGAGACATATTGCGAAGTTCATTGGCAGGTGTCTGGTATGTCAGTAAGTTGAGACTGAACACCAACAACCTAGTGGATTAGTGATACCGTTGGAGCTTCCAGGGTAGAGATAGGAACTTATTACTATGGACTTTGTGGATGATTACCGAAAACAAGAAGTGTATATAACATGATTTTGGTGATTGTGGATCGATCGACCAACCTACACATTTTCTATCGGTCTCGAAGGAAGTATCTCTCGGAAGTTGGTAAATTTAGATATGGACAACATTGTCAGCCTACACGGTGTTCCAATAAGTATAGTGTCTGACCGAGACCAACGGTTCACTTCCAAGCTCTGGATAGTATTCTAGAGGGCCCTGGGTAAGGAGTTAAGGATGAGTACATCCTATCACCCTCAGACATGGACAGTCTGAACGGACTACGTATACCCTAAAAGACATGTTAAAAGCTGGTGTCCTGGTTTTCAAAAGGAGTTGGGGATGTGATGGTGAAGTTAATGGAGCTCTATCATAATAACAGTCACCACAATGCAATTGATATGGCTCCTTTTGAAACTTTGTATGGAAGGAAGTGTAGCTCCCCATTTTATTGGGATGAATTCGGTGGGAGGACCATCACCGAACATGAACGACTCGAGAAGACATTAGGAAGTGCGAGAATCACTCGAGAGAGACTCAAGTCAGCTCAGGACCGCAACAAAAGTTAGACGGATTCTAAACGACGACCTTTGGAGTTTAATTTAGGTGGAAAGGTTTAATTGAGAATATCACCTAAGAAAAAGGTACTATGATATTGGAGTGAAGGGCAATTTAAGTCCCGTTCTATTGCTCCGTATGAAATACTTGAGAAGGTGGGAGTTTTGGTATAAGAGTTGGTGTTACCTCCGGTATTGGTGCAAGTCCAAAAGGTATTTCATATATCTCAGCTTAGGAAGTATGTGACGGATCCGATTAGTGTGCTCGAAGCACAATCTTTGGAACTCAATAGTGAGGTTATATATGAAGAGATACCTGTGAGGATCGTAGAACGAAAGGACCAAGTGTTGAGGAAATGGGTGATCTCTTATGTGAAGGTCCAGTGGAGCAATCACATGAAACGGGAAGCTACTTGGAAACTTGAAGAGAGGATGCAGGATAAGTATCCTCAACTCTTCAACTAAGGTACGTAAGTTTCGAGAACGAAACTTTTTGTAAGGGGGGTGGAATGTCATACCCCGTGATTTTTGGGTCCAACGTGGAATAAGTATAATACAACTTAAGATACAATTTTAGTAATTATATAGGTTATGAGATTTAGTTAAGTAAAACATAGAAAATAAAAGAAAGGATTAAAAGTGAGAATCAAGGAAATTAGGCAAAAGTACCAAAATGCCCTCCCCACTTAAGTGATGGGGGAGTTACACAATTAGTATAACTCCCCAAAGGAGGGAGGAGCCGTGGGTTATAGCACAAAGAGAGAGGGAAACCGCCTAGAGAGAAAAGGGAAGGAGAAGAGAGAAAGAAGAAGAAGAGAAGAAGAAAAGGAAGGAAGAAGGCCGATCTAGGTTCAATCCTTACCAAAATTCTGCAGTACGCTTGTAAGCTTATCTAGATTCCAAGGCAAGTAATCTTTCTATACGCTTTACGTAAATTTTGATACTTTAGGCCCTATGTTCTTACAAAGAGAAAACTTGAGTCACACATTAGTAATCTTGTCTTGTCTATGTTAAATGCTTTATTATATGTAAGTTTTGTTGCTAGTTGCGTAAAGTCTTGTTCTTTGGGCCATATTTCTGAAAATAGTTGTGTGGTGCTTTGTTGTTTGTCAAGCATGCCCATGAAAGTGTATATTTTGATGTGCTTATTGTCTTGTTCTGTTCTTATATTGATTGTCTACACTTAGACGTTTGAGAGTAAGTGCAGGGAATTGAAGGATGAGTGATGGCATTGTTGTAGACTTGTTGTGTTGGGAGTGTTGATGATAACTTTTGAAGGTTGTGAATGATTGAAGGTTAAGAGTGAATATTGTTAGACATAACTAAGCATCAATTCATGATTAGATGTGAGTTAAGAATGATGAATCTAGATGGTAAGATGGATCTTGAGAGGTTTAACATGAAAGGGTTGAAGGAGGAAGATGATGGGGGGAAGTTACTGCAGAGAAACTGCAGTTCAGCATCGTCAGAACACTTCGAATGCCTACATTAGGCGCTTCAAGTCACATTAGGCGCCTAATGTAGCGTTCAATGTGTCCTGAAGCTCTCCCGTACAGAAAAACTGCAGTTTAGAACTGTCAGAACACTTCGAACACCCACATTAGGCGCTCTATGTCACATTAGGCGCCTAATGTAGCGTTCAATGTGTCCTGAATCATCCCCGAACACTTCGAACACCTACATAAGGCGCTCTATGTCACATTAGGCGCTTCATGTAGGCGTTCAATGTCTACGGAACATCCCCGAACACTTCGAACGCCTAGTATAGGCGCTCTATGTCACTTTAGGCGCCTCATGTTGCGTTCCAAGTATACTGGAAGTCTTTTTGACCCTTTAGGCGCCCTATGTATGTGTAGTAACATTATACACTTCTTTTGAACATAAAATGCATGGGTATTTGAGGTATAATTGAGGTGTAGATGGTAAGTTTGATCAAGTAGGAATAAGATTGAATCCTGAGTGAATTAGTAAGACGGATGGACTTGGAAAGGTACAAACATGGAGTGTTTGAGGTGCAAGACTGTATACTTGATATGTACAATGTATGTGTGTGTGTTACATGTTTGATACGAAGTTACATGTGCATCCTGCATCATGACATGGGCATTTGCATTTGATTTGAGATTTGCTTTGTAAAAGAATATGTGTTTACAAGAAAGATGTAAAGTTTTCGAAAGACAAAATGGCTGCTGGTTGATCGCAGGGTATAAAAGTCACGCCTGCGAAAGCAGGGTATAAAAGCGTGATCTGTGAATCAACAGCAGGGTATAAAGTATTTTATGGGGCCGTGGACCTATCAGCACGGAAAATAAAGTTATTTTGTGGGGCCGTGGACCTATCAGCACGGATATATGATATAAGTAATGGGGCCGTGGACCTTTCAGCACGGATATATGATATATGTAATGGGGCCGTGGACCTTTCAGCACGGGGTATAAAGTTATATGTTATGGGGCCGTGGACCTTTCAGCACGGGGTATAAAGTTCTGTTGCTGTGGACTGATCACGCACGGGGTATAAAGTTCTGTTGCTGTGGACTGATCACCCACAGGGTATAAAGTTCTGCTACGCGAAGAATATGATATGTAAAGTGATGAAATGTTTTGTGAAATGACATGCATGACATGTTTATGAAAGAAGACATATGCACGGGTGTTGTGTGTGATTTTAAAGAAGTACATGCATCATGACACACGAAGCATAAGACTTGATATGCAAGAAACGTGGTTAGTTTATGACCTGCTTATGTGATACGTTGTTTTAATACATGTTTGTTCTCGTACCCGTGTACCATATATGTGCTTTATCAGTTTTGAGAAATTCTTATTGAGATGCTATTTGTTAACCCGAGCACCTATATTTTGGGCAATGATTTATACACTGGTGACTCGTCGTCTGTGATTCCGTAAGGTGTATAGACGGGTTACTTGCTGGCGATAATTTCGCTAAGAACAGTTACTCTATTCCTTTTCAGGTGAGCCTGAATATGAGTTGATATTTATCGAGGACGATGGCGAGTGGGCTCAATGGGATGACGAACATGGGAATAGATAGATGCTGGATTATTTTCTCTGAGATTGGAAACTCAATGTTGTTATGTTGTTCTGATATTTATGTTAGCTAGATGACCAAACACTTTTTAATTCCGCTGCACTTTCTGGGTTTAATGACGATGAAGTTTTAAATTTATCAACGTTTCCGCTGATTTATCTTACGTCATAGATGGTGAATGCTTGATCCGCTTTGACGCTTCGTAGTTCTCATAGTAGACTACGGCGGGTGCACTGGTTCCGATGACAGTATCGGGCCGGGGCGCTACAGTCCTAGATTTCTTTTTACATTTATTTAAAGGTAAAATAAAGTTTGTGTCCTACTTTTATTTATACTTAATTAATTCACCTAAGTTATTTTGTCACCTAGGGTTTACTTATTTATTTTAGTCGTACCATAATTTTTTAACTATACTGCTTAGAGCGGCACAACGATTTAATCAATTCTATTTTGTACCCTTTCTTAATCACCATAAATTCCTTTGTTTTCCCTTCCTAAAGGCTCGAGGGTGCGGGTCATAACACTCAGGGATGCGGGTCGTAACATTCCTCACGCTTATAAAAAGTTTCATCCACGAAACTTATGTGTTAAGGTAGAATCATCTGCTTAGTGTAGTTCTACTTAATCTTCTCTTACTATATATATCTCTAACATCATTAATAGCCCAGTATGGAGAATAAGGGTATAACCATATTTTTCTAGAATCATAACTTTAATGGTTACGCTTTGGGATATATACATTCTACTTTTGAACCAAAACTATTGTATTATACTGAATTCTTCCCCAACACATGTCACAAATATCATCCATAATTTGGTATGTCAAATCGGGGTTCTGGCGCACTTTTCTTAAGTCGTAACTTGTGTGGCTCTATTTGGAAATATAGGGTTATTTGGTTACAAAAATATCCATTTTATTTTTTTTGAGAACGCAAAACTATAGTGATATTGTCATACCCCGTGACTTTTAAGCGCGACTTTCAATACTTAAAAGTCAACCTTAAATGCAATTTAATTAATTTTGTAGGCTATGAGACTTAGTAACATAAAATTTAGAAAAAAAACAAGGAAAAGAGGTTAAAAGTGAAAATTAAGGAAATTAGGTAAATTACCAAAAGTACCTGTAGCGCCCCAGCCCGATACTGTTATCGGAACCAGTGCACCCGCCGTAGTCTACTATGAGATCTACGAAGCGTCAAGCAGATCAAGCATACATCCTTCATAATGTAAGTTAAAACCAGCGGAAACGTCATAAAATCTAAACCTTCATTGTCAATATTACAACCAGAAACTGCAGCGGAAATAAAACTGTTTGTTCATCTAGCCAACATAGGTTTTAGAACAACATAATAACAATAAGTTTTCAAACTTAAACAAAATAGTCCAGCATCTATCTATTCCCTTGTCCATCGTCCCATTGAGCCCACTCGCCGTCGTCTTCGATAAATATCAACTCATAATCAGGCTCACCTGAAAAGGAGACAGAATGATTGTTCTTAGCGAAAACTTCGCCAGCAAGTAACCCGTCTATACACCCTACGGAATCACACACGTCGAGTCACCAGTGTATAAAACATTGCCCAAAAATAAGGTGCTCGGGTTAACAAATAGCATCTTAATAAGAATTACTCAAAACAGATAAAGCACATATGTGAACACAGTTACGAGAACCAACATGTATTAAAACAACAAATCACATAAGCAAGTCATAGACTAACCACATTTCTTGCATGTCAAGTCTTATGCTTCGTGTATCATGATGCATGTACTTCTTTAAAATCACACACAACACCCATGCATATGCCTTCTTTCATAAACATGTCATGCATGTCATTTCACAAACATTTCATCACTTTACATATCATATTCTTCGCGTAGCAGAACTTTATACCCTGTGGGTGATCAGTCCACAGTCATCATAACTTTATACCCCGTGCTGAAAGGTCCACGGCCCCATTACATATATCATATATCCGTGCTGAAAGGTCCACGGCCCCATTACATATATCATATATCCGTGCTGATAGGTCCACGGCCCCATAAAATACTTCATTTTCCGTGCTGATAGGTCCACGGCCCCATAACATACTTTATACCCTGCTGTTGATTCACAGATCACGCTCTTTATACCCTGCTTTCGCAGACGTGACTTTTATACACTGTGATCAACCAGCAGCCATTTTGTCTTTCGCAAACTTTACCTTTCTTGTTCTTTTGCAAAACATATCTCAAATCAAATGCAAGTGCCCATGTCATGATGCAGGATGCACAGATAGCTTCATATCAACATGTAGCACACACACACATACATCTTGTCTATCAAGGATATGGTTTTGCACCTCAAACTCTCCCTAAACGTGTTTTACCAAGTCCATTTGTCTCACTTATTCACTAGAATTCAATCTTATGCTTACTTAATCAAACTTACCATCTACACCTCAAATATACCTCGAATACCCTTGCATTTTATGTTCAAAAGAAGTGTATAAAGTTATTACACTTACATAGGGCGCCTAAAGGGTCAAAAATACTTCCAGAATACTTGGAACACCACTTGAAGCGCCTAATGGTACATGAAGCGCCTCTACTAGGCGTTCGAAGTGTTCGGGGATGATTCAGGACACATTGAACACCACATGAAGCGCCTAATGTGACATGAAGCGCCTCATGTAGGCGTTCGAAGTGTTCTGACGGTTCTAAATTTCAGTTTTTCTGCACGGGAAAGCTCCAGGACACATGGAACGCTACATGAAGCGCCTATAGTGGCATGAAGCGCCTCATGTAGGCGTTCGAAGTGTTCTGACGATGCCAAACTGCAGTTTTTCTGCAGTAACTTCCACCCAACTCCTTTCTTCTTCAACCCTTCCATATTCAACTCTTAAAGATCCATCTTAACATCTAAATTCATCATACTTAACATACATCTAATCATAATTGAAGCTTAGTTGTGCCTAACAACATCCACTCTAACTCTTCAATCATTCACCATCTTCAAAGATTGTCATCAACAACAACCAACACCACAAGTCTACAACAATGTCAACTCTCATCCCTCAATTTCCTGCACATACTCTCAACGTCAAAATGTAGACAATCAACATAAGAGTAGAGCAAGACAATAAGCAAGTCAAGATATACACTTTATGGGCATGCTTGACAACAACAAAGCACCACACAACTATTTTCAGAGATATGGCCCAAAGAACAATACTTTGCACAATTAGCAACAAGACTTACATATAACAAGCATTTAAAATAGTCAAGACAAGAATACCAATGTGTGATTCATGTTTTCTCTTTGTAAGAACATAGGGCCTAAGTATCAAAATTTACATAAAGCGTATAGAAAGATTACTTGCCTTTGTTCCTAGTTAAGCTTACGGATTTACTGCAGAACTTTGATGAGAATGGAGCCTAGAATGGCCTTTTCCTTCCTTCTCTTTCCTTTCTTCTTCTTCTTCCTCTCCTTTTCTCTTCTCTCTCTTTTTCTCAGAATTTTTCCTTCTTCTTTTGTGGTATAACCGTCCAATATGGCTGAGATGGGGAGGTTATACCAACTTTTGTAACTCCCTCAACTTCTAGTAGGGGCCTTTCAAGTAATTTCTATGAATTACCTTTAACTCTATTTTGAACCCTTCTTTCTTATTCTTCTATGTTTTAGGTGACTAAGTTTTATAATCTTACATAATTAATTAAATTGCATTCAAGGTTAACCTCTAAGTATTGAAAGTTGCGCTTAAAAGACACGGGGTGTAACATTCCACCCCCCTTACAAAAAGTTTCGTCCTCGAAACTTACGTACCTTAGTCAAAGAGCTGAGGATACCTCTCCCGCATTTGTTCTTCGAGCTCCCAAGTGGCTTCACGTTCCGTGTGATTGCTCCATTGAACCTTTACATACGGGATCACTCGCTTCCTCAACACTTGATCCTTTCGGTCCACAATTTTCACGGGTACTTCCTCATATGTAACATCGTCCTTGAGTTCCAAAGGTTGAGCTTCAAGTACATGACTTGGATCCGCCACGTACTTTCTTAATTGTGACACGTGGAATACATTGTGAACTTGTGCCAACACCGGGGGTAATGCCAACCTATATGCCAAGGCTCCTACCTTCTCAAGTATTTCATAGGGACCAATGAAACGAGGGCTTAGCTTGCCTTTTACTCCAAACCTCATGACGCCCTTCGTAGGTGATACCTTCAAATAAACTTTATCACCCACATCAAAATCCAATGGTCGTCGTTTGGAATCTGCCCAACTCTTGCTACGGTCCTGAGCCGTCTTGAGTCTTTCTCGAATGACCTTTACCTTCTCTAGCGTTTTCTCTAATAGCTCAGGTCCCGTGATGGTCCTCACGCCCACTTCGTCCCAATAAACCGGGGACCTACATTTCCTTCCATACAAAGCCTCAAAAGGAGCCATATCAATTGCGCTGTGGTAACTGTTGTTATAAGAAAACTCCATCAGCTTTACCATTCCATCCCAACTCCGTTTGAAATCCAGCACGCAAGCTCTTAGCATATCTTCCAAGGTTTGAATTGTCCGCTCGGACTGTCCATCAGTTTGGGGATGATATGCCGTACTCAACCTTAATTCTGTACCCATGGCTTCTTGAAATGCTGTCCAAAACTTAGATGTGAACCGTGAGTCTCGGTCGGATACTATACTTACCGGAACACCATGTAAGCTCACTATGTTCTCCATATACACATTCACTAGTTTGTCGAGAGGTGTCTCACTTGAAACGGGTAGGAAATGGGCAGACTTTGTTAAACGATCCACGATAACCCAAATCATGTCACATCCACTTCTTGTCTTTGGTAATCCGGCTACAAAATCCATTGTGACATGTTCCCATTTCCATTCCGGAATTTCCAACGGCATCAACAATCCACCGGGCCGCTGGTGTTCCGCTTTGACTTGTTGACACACTAAACACCTCTCTATGAATTCCGCAATATGTCTTTTCATCCCGGACCACCAATAGTATCGCTTGAGATCTCTATACATCTTGGTGCTACCGGGGTGTATCGATAACCTTGAATTATGAGCTTCTTGCAAAACTTCTTTCCTAAGTTCGTCAACATCCGGCACGCATAATCTTTCCCTAAACCATAAGCTCCCATCATCCTTAGTCCGAAATCCTTCAACTGGACTATGTTTCACCCTTTCCATTATCTCACTTAAAGCCTTATCTCTCTTCTGTGCCTCCTTTATCCGATCAATCAAACTCGGGGTGATAGTCAAGGCTGTCAAAACATTCACCGTGGATTCAATCAAATCTAAACCAAACTCCTCCATCTCTCTTTCCAGTGGTGATTGTCGTGCATGGCTGGACTTCCTACTTAAGGCGTCGGCTACCTTGTTAGCCTTTCCCGGGTGATAATGAATAGTTAGGTCGTAGTCTTTTAGCAACTCCAACCACCTCCGCTGCCTCATATTCAATTCCTTCTGTGAGAACAAATACTTTAGACTCTTATGATCCGTGAATACCACGCACTTCTCTCCATACAAATAATGCCGCCAAATCTTCAAGGCGAACACAACCGCGGCAAGTTCAAGATCATGTGTGGGATAGTTTTGTTCATAAGGCTTTAGCTGTCTTGAGGCATACGCGATGACTCGTTCGTTTTGCATTAAAACACAACCTACAAACAAGGTGTTAGTCTAAACTTTAGGGATATATATAAGATCATAACCTTATACTATAATTTACGTACCTAACCCGTTCTTTGACGCATCACTATAAATCACAAATCCATCCGTTCCAGAGGGTTGAGCCAATACTGGGGCTGTCGTTAATCTCTTCTTAAGCTCCGTGAAACTTTGCTCGCATTCAGCCGTCTACTCAAACTTGGACTTCTTTTGAGTAAGGCGACTGAGAGGTACGGCAATCCTCGAGAATCCCTCAACGAATTTTCTGTAATAACCCGCTAGACCCAAGAAACTTCGCACTTCGGTGACATTGGTAGGTCTAGGCCATTCAGTTATAGCTTCCACCTTCTTCGGGTCAACAGCAATCCCCTCTTCTGATATCACATGACCCAGGAAAGCTACACTTCTTAACCAGAACTCACACTTGCTAAACTTTGCATAAAGTTGTTTCTGCCTCAGAATGCCTAGTACGGTTCTCAAATGCTCAGTGTGAGTTTGCTCGTCAGGAGAATACACAAGGATATCATCTATGAATACCACTACAAACTTATCCAACTGTTCTCGAAAGACGGTATTCATAAGATCCATAAAAGCCGCAGGGGCATTTGTCAATCCAAATGGCATCACTAAAAATTCATAGTGACCATACCTTGTGCGGAAAGCTGTCTTTGCGATGTCCTCGGCCTTCACTCGTAATTGATGATATCCTGATCGGAGGTCAATCTTAGAGAAGATTTTAGCGCCCTTGAGTTGGTCAAACAAGTCCTCAATTCGTGGAAGGGGATACTTATTCTTGATGGTAACTTTATTCAACTCTCTATAATCGATACACAGCCTCATGCTACCATCTTTCTTCTTTACAAACAACACAGGTGCTCCCCAAGGCGACACACTAGGTCGGATAAACTTCTTGTCCAATAAATCTTGCAATTGTTCCTTCAACTCTCTCAATTCCGCCGGAGCCATTCTATAAGGAGCTTTAGAAATAGGTTCAGTACCGGGGATCAAGTTAATCTCAAACTCAACTTCTCTCGGAGGTGGCACTCCTGGTAAATCTTCCGGAAACACGTCAGGAAATTCATTGACCACTCGAATTTTCTCCATAGACGACACCTCCTGAGTAACATCCATGGCATACACTAAGAATCCCTCAGCACCCTTCCTCAATGCTTTGCGTGCTTGTGCGACAGACACATATACCTTCTTGGGGACTTTCTTTCGTTCTGCATCTCCCTGAAATATTACCTCCTCCATCTTATCATTCTTGATTGTCACTTGCTTCAACCGACAATCAATATTGGCGTGATTCTTAGCCAACCAGTCCATTCCTAATATAACGTCGAAGTCATACATCTGGATAGGGATCAGTGTGGCAGAGAATGCTTGTCCTTCAAACTCCAATTCGCAATCTCGATACTGCTGGTATGAAACCATAATCTGATCTCCGGCCGCTTGTACGCGATACGGAGTCTCTAACCATTCAGGCAAACTACCCAAGTGCTTAGTGAATCTCTTCGCTACAAAGGAATGGCTTGCGCCGCTATCGAAAAGTACATTGGCAGGCATCTTATTTACTAAAACCGCACCTAAAGCCACATAAAGTTTTGCACACAAAAGTTACGCACATAGACACTTAACTCAATATGAATTCAAACTTAGTTTAGCGGATACCTGCTACTACATCGGTAGCCTCCTGCACATCTGTGTCCGTCATTAGATGTACACGGGCATTTGCTCGAGGCTTCACTCTCGGCTGCTGAGCCGCCTCTCCAGGGTTATTCTTCTTCATCTCCGGACAGTCTCTAATCAAGTGACCCACTTGGCCACATCGGAAACATGCTCCGACTACTTTCCTACACTCTCCAACATGGTTCCTGCCGCAATGTGGACAAACTCCTATAGCCTGCTGAGCTACTTGATTCTGGGGTGGCAGTCTCTGAAAATTCCCAACTGGCCCTCTCTTCGGAATCTTGACCCAACGTCCGGGTCTTCCACCCACTCTCACATCCTCCCTTGGTCTCTTGCCTCTATCAGACCCTCCAACACTAGCTGCTCTCGCCGCCACTCGGCGAAAATCACTTTCAACACGGTAACACGCATCTAGCATATCCTCATAAGTTTTCATCCCTGCATTCACTATCGCCGATTGTATCCTCGAATCCAAACCCCTCTCAAACTTTGTCATCTTAAGACGATTATCAGACATAATCGCAGGGGCAAACTTACCTAAGGCATGAAAACGATCTGCATACTCCGACACCGTCATCCTTCCTTGCTCCAGTCTGTCAAATGCTCTTATCTTGTCCAATATTGCAGTCTCCGGTACATAGTACTTAAGGAACACATCACAGAACTGAGTCCACGAGATCGGTGGAGTCATTCTTAACACCATTCCTTCCCACCATTCGCCAGCCTTGCCACTTAGAAGGGGTGTGGCTACCTCAACTTTTATCTCATTCGGAACTTGCACCAGCCGGAAACATTTCTCAACCTCAGCCAACCAATGCTGAGCCTCTTCCGGATCCGTACATCCACCGAACTCCGGCACCCTCATCTTCCTCATCTCTCCATAGAAGAACCTGATGTTATGCTGCGGCGGTGGTGGAGGCGGAGGCTGATGCTGCTGCACATACCCTTGTGCAATGACCGTCAGCGCATCAGTGAGTACTTGGGGTAAAACCACTTGTGGTGGCTGGTTCTCCTGTCCATTGCCAGAGTTGCCTGTGTTATCTCTTCTTGGAGGCATATTTCGCTGAAAGGTTAACATTTCATTAGCATTTAGTAAATACAAAAAGGTTACTGAAGGCTCGAATGCGTACTAAGAGGTGAGGTGCGTAGCATAACTATTAATACAAAATTAAATGATAAACGCGCTCGCACACACCCAACCCGTATCATACTTAACCACTAAAGAGATCAGTACTTATAACTAAGGATCAACCTTAAGGGAGAATCATAGCTTAAGAGTCTAAAAGATCATAAACTTAAGTTCCCGAATTAGATCTGAAGCCTAGCCTCTGATACCACCTGTAGCGCCCCAGCCCGATACTGTTATCGGAACCAGTGCACCCGCCGTAGTCTACTATGAGATCTACGAAGCGTCAAGCAGATCAAGCATACATCCTTCATAATGTAAGTTAAAACCAGCGGAAACGTCATAAAATCTAAACCTTCATTGTCAATATTACAACCAGAAACTGCAGCGGAAATAAAACTGTTTGTTCATCTAGCCAACATAGGTTTTAGAACAACATAATAACAATAAGTTTTCAAACTTAAACAAAATAGTCCAGCATCTATCTATTCCCTTGTCCATCGTCCCATTGAGCCCACTCGCCGTCGTCTTCGATAAATATCAACTCATAATCAGGCTCACCTGAAAAGGAGACAGAATGATTGTTCTTAGCGAAAACTTCGCCAGCAAGTAACCCGTCTATACACCCTACGGAATCACACACGTCGAGTCACCAGTGTATAAAACATTGCCCAAAAATAAGGTGCTCGGGTTAACAAATAGCATCTTAATAAGAATTACTCAAAACAGATAAAGCACATATGTGAACACAGTTACGAGAACCAACATGTATTAAAACAACGAATCACATAAGCAAGTCATAGACTAACCACATTTCTTGCATGTCAAGTCTTATGCTTCGTGTATCATGATGCATGTACTTCTTTAAAATCACACACAACACCCATGCATATGCCTTCTTTCATAAACATGTCATGCATGTCATTTCACAAACATTTCATCACTTTACATATCATATTCTTCGCGTAGCAGAACTTTATACCCTGTGGGTGATCAGTCCACAGTCATCATAACTTTATACCCCGTGCTGAAAGGTCCACGGCCCCATTACATATATCATATATCCGTGCTGAAAGGTCCACGGCCCCATTACATATATCATATATCCGTGCTGATAGGTCCACGGCCCCATAAAATACTTCATTTTCCGTGCTGATAGGTCCACGGCCCCATAACATACTTTATACCCTGCTGTTGATTCACAGATCACGCTCTTTATACCCTGCTTTCGCAGACGTGACTTTTATACACTGTGATCAACCAGCAGCCATTTTGTCTTTCGCAAACTTTACCTTTCTTGTTCTTTTGCAAAACATATCTCAAATCAAATGCAAGTGCCCATGTCATGATGCAGGATGCACAGATAGCTTCATATCAACATGTAGCACACACACACATACATCTTGTCTATCAAGGATATGGTTTTGCACCTCAAACTCTCCCTAAACGTGTTTTACCAAGTCCATTTGTCTCACTTATTCACTAGAATTCAATCTTATGCTTACTTAATCAAACTTACCATCTACACCTCAAATATACCTCGAATACCCTTGCATTTTATGTTCAAAAGAAGTGTATAAAGTTATTACACTTACATAGGGCGCCTAAAGGGTCAAAAATACTTCCAGAATACTTGGAACACCACTTGAAGCGCCTAATGGTACATGAAGCGCCTCTACTAGGCGTTCGAAGTGTTCGGGGATGATTCAGGACACATTGAACACCACATGAAGCGCCTAATGTGACATGAAGCGCCTCATGTAGGCGTTCGAAGTGTTCTGACGGTTCTAAATTTCAGTTTTTCTGCACGGGAAAGCTCCAGGACACATGGAACGCTACATGAAGCGCCTATAGTGGCATGAAGCGCCTCATGTAGGCGTTCGAAGTGTTCTGACGATGCCAAACTGCAGTTTTTCTGCAGTAACTTCCACCCAACTCCTTTCTTCTTCAACCCTTCCATATTCAACTCTTAAAGATCCATCTTAACATCTAAATTCATCATACTTAACATACATCTAATCATAATTGAAGCTTAGTTGTGCCTAACAACATCCACTCTAACTCTTCAATCATTCACCATCTTCAAAGATTGTCATCAACAACAACCAACACCACAAGTCTACAACAATGTCAACTCTCATCCCTCAATTTCCTGCACATACTCTCAACGTCAAAATGTAGACAATCAACATAAGAGTAGAGCAAGACAATAAGCAAGTCAAGATATACACTTTATGGGCATGCTTGACAACAACAAAGCACCACACAACTATTTTCAGAGATATGGCCCAAAGAACAATACTTTGCACAATTAGCAACAAGACTTACATATAACAAAGCATTTAAAATAGTCAAGACAAGAATACCAATGTGTGATTCATGTTTTCTCTTTGTAAGAACATAGGGCCTAAGTATCAAAATTTACATAAAGCGTATAGAAAGATTACTTGCCTTTGTTCCTAGTTAAGCTTACGGATTTACTGCAGAACTTTGATGAGAATGGAGCCTAGAATGGCCTTTTCCTTCCTTCTCTTTCCTTTCTTCTTCTTCTTCCTCTCCTTTTCTCTTCTCTCTCTTTTTCTCAGAATTTTTCCTTCTTCTTTTGTGGTATAACCGTCCAATATGGCTGAGATGGGGAGGTTATACCAACTTTTGTAACTCCCTCAACTTCTAGTAGGGGCCTTTCAAGTAATTTCTATGAATTACCTTTAACTCTATTTTGAACCCTTCTTTCTTATTCTTCTATGTTTTAGGTGACTAAGTTTTATAATCTTACATAATTAATTAAATTGCATTCAAGGTTAACCTCTAAGTATTGAAAGTTGCGCTTAAAAGACACGGGGTGTAACAGTACCCCTACTAAATCATAGGGGAGTTACACCACACTTTGGTATAACTCCCCATTAGCATAAAGGGGGCGGTTGAAAGGCAAAGAAAGAGGGGGAGGAAAAACGCCTAGAGAGAAAAGAGAAGGAGAAAAGAGAAAGAAGAAGAAGAGAAGAAGAAAAGGAAGAAAGAGCGGTCAATCTAGGTGCAACCTTTCTCGAAGTCCTGCAGTACACTCGTAAGGCTAACTAGAAACAAAGGCAAGTAATCTTTCTATACGCTTTACGCAAATTTTGATACATTAGGCCCTATGTTCTTACAAAGAGAAAACTTGGATCACACATTAGTAGTTTTGATTTGTCTATGCTAAATGTTTTACTATACATGTAATTGTTGTTGTTGATTGAGTAAAGTTATGTTCTTTGGGCCAATATCTGAAAATGGTTATGTTGTGATCTTTGTTGTTAAATATGCCCACAAGAGTGTTATACGTGATATATTCATTGTTCTTGTGTAAGTTCTTAAGATGGTGATTACACCTTAGATGCTTTGAGTGTGTTTGCAGGGAGTGGAAGGATGAATGTTGGCATTGTTGTAAGACTTGTTAGGTTGGAAGGTTTGAAGATATCTATTGAAGGTTGTGGGTGATAGAAGGTTTAAGAGGATATTAGTTTACTTGTTTAAGAATCCAATCATGTTAGTTGTGTGTTAAGCATGATGAATCCAGGAACTAAGATGGATCTTGAAGGGTTGAACATGAAGGGGTTGAAGAAGAAAGGTGTTGGGTGGAAGTTACTGCAGAAAAACTGCAGTTTAGAACCGTCAGAACACTTCGAACATCTACATTAGGCGCTTCAAGTCACATTAGGCACCTAATGTAGCGTTCAATGTGTCCTGAAGCTTTCCTGTACAGAAAAACTGCAGTTTAGAACCGTCAGAACACTTCGAACACCTACATTAGGCGCTCTATGTCACATTAGGCGCCTAATGTAGCGTTCAATGTGTCTTGAATCATCCCCGAACACTTCGAACACCTACATTAGGCGCTCTATGTCACATTAGGCGCTTCATATAGGCGTTCAATGTTTACGGCGCATCCCCGAACACTTCGAACGCCTAGTATAGGCGCTTTATGTCACTTTAGGCGCCTCATGTGGCGTTCCAAGTATACTGGAAGTCTTTTTGACCCTTTAGGCGTCCTATGTAAGTGTAGCAACTTTACACACTTCCTTTGAACATAAAATGCAAGGGTATTTGAGGTGTAATTGAGGAATAGATGGTAAGATTGACTAAGTAAGAATAAGATTGAATCCCAAGTGAATTAGTGAGACGAACGGACTTGGAAAGATACAAACAGGGAGTGTTTGAGGTGCAAGACCGTATACTTGATATGTAAGATGTGTGTGTGAGATACCTTTATTATCTTCCATTGCTCATAAATTACAAAGTGTTTTGAAAGTGTGCTAGAGTTGTAAACATTAAGTGTGAATGAGTAGGGTTAAGTATGAATTCGAAGTGGATTCGTGATACGAAAGGGCATGAAGTAGTATGAATGAGGTGTATTTGAGTTGTAAACGTTAAGTGTGAATGAGTAGGGTTAAGTATGAATTCGAAGTGGATTCGTGATACGAAAGGGCATGAAATGGTATGAATGAGGTGTATTTGAGTTGTAAATGTTAAGTGTGAATGAGTAAAGTTAGGTATGAATCCAAAGTGAGTTAGCAATATGAAAGAGCACAAAATGGTACGAAAAGGGTGTGTTTGAGGAAGTATGAACGAGCAAGGTTAAGTGTGAACTCGAGATGATTTCGTAATACGAAGGGACATGAAATGATACGAGCAGGATGTGATAGAGGTTCAGGACTTTGTACTTGATATGTAAAGTGTGTGTGCATGTTTACACGTTTGATATGATGTTACATGAGCATTCTGCATCATGACATGGGCACTTGCATTTGATTTGAGAATTGCTTTGCGAAAGAACATGTGTTTACAAGAAAAGTTTGAAGTTTTCGAAAGACAAGATGGCTGCTGGTTGATTGCAGGGTATAAAAGTCATGCCTGCGAAAGCAAGGTATAAAAGTGTGATCTGTGAATCAATAGCAGGGTATAAAGTATTTTATGGGGCCGTGGACCTATCAGCATGGAAAATAAAGTTATTTTATGGGGCCGTGGACCTATCAGCACGGAAATAAAGTTATTTTATGGGGCCATGGACCTTTCAGCACGGATATATGATATATGTAATGGGGCCGTGGACCTTTTAGCATGGATATATGATATATGTAATGGGGCCGTAGACCTTTCAGCACGGGGTCTAAAGTTATATGTTATGGGACCGTGGACCTTTCAGCACGGGGTATAAAGTTCTGTTTGCTGTGGACTGATCACCCACAGGGTATAAAATTCTGCTACGCGAAGAATATGATAAGAAGTATTATGAAAAGTTTGTGAAATGGCACGCATGACATGTTTATGAAAGAAGACTTATGCATGGGTGTTGTGCGTGGTTTTAAAGAAGTTCATGCATCATGTTACACGAAGCATAAGATTTGACATGTAAGAAATGTGACTAGCTTATGACTTGCTTATGTGATATGTTGTTTTAGTACATGTTTGTTCTCGTATCCGTGTGTCATTTATGTGTTTTATCTGTTTGAGGAATTATTATGAAGATGCTATTTGCGAACCCGAGCATCTTATTTTGGGCAATGACTTATACACTGATTGCTCGTCGTGTGTGATCCCGTAAGGTGTATAGACGGGCTACTTGCTGGCGATAATTTCGCTAAGAACAGTTACTCTATTCCTTTTCAGGTGAGCCTGAATATGAGTTGATATTTATCGAAGACGATGGCGAGTGGGTTCAATGGGATGACGGACATGGGAATAGATAGATGCTGGACTATTTTCTTTAAGTTTGGAAACTTAGTGTTATAATGTTGTTCTGGAACTTATAATAGCTAGATGAACAAACACCTTTTATTTCCGCTGCATTTTCTGGTTGTATTATTGACGATGAAGTTTTAGATTTTATGACGTTTCCGCTGATTTATCTTACGTCATAGATGATGTATGCTTGATCCGCTTTGACGCTTTGTAGTTCTCATAGTAGACTACGGCGGGTGCACTGGTTCCGAAGACCGTGTCGGGCTGGGGCGTTACAGGTGGTATCAGAGCCTAGGCTTCAGATCTATCTCGGAAACTTAGGTTCATGATCTTATAGCAAATTAAGATGTGATTTTCCCTTAAGTTTGATCCTTAGGTATAAGTGATGATTTTCTAGAGTCTAAGTATGATCTGGGTTGGGTGTGTGCGAGCGCGTATATCATTTAAATTTCTATAATAATTTAAATTGTCAGACCCCATTGATCTCTTGGATACAACTTTGTGATGCCTTTCTGAAGTATTACGTGCCCAAGACAGCGATCTTAGACAAGATAAGGGTGTTCGACGGGCTAAAACAGAGTCGGATGATAATGCCGGAGTATGCCGTGTAGAAATATGAGGGTTTGAGTGATTTCAAAATAAAGAAATTTGAATATATATATATATATATAAACGTTGGATATATATATATATATATATACACAAGTGTACATGTATGCATGATAACTTGCCTTATTTAGCTTATATATTATGTTGCCGAACTAACGAGCCATGAAGCTTTAAAGCTTACATCATATGGCGAACATTTGTTGAGTTTATACTATTTTCAGGTGCCACAATTAATGAACTAAAGTAGTTCATTAAGTGAAGTACTTAGTTTAATAAACTAAGTAGTTCATTAAAGGAAGATGCATTTGGAAAAGACATGAAGGCAACATGGCTATGGAAGGAAAGTTCTCTCCTCCTCCCCACATCAATTTCACACGCCATATATACATAATATATATGTATTTTCAGATTTTTTAAAAGGCACATACACATTTATTCCAACGTACTATCGACACGTTATATATCTTACGAACGTACGATTACGTCACACCACTACACTTAACTCATATTTATGAGTATATTCAGATCTTATATCATATGATATAAGATATGGTGATGACAAATTAAATACGACACGATAAAAGGTTCTAGACCGAAATTTGTCGTATCGGGCGATACCGAAACTTCGCCAACGTGTCACGTACTTGCCATAAATAAATGGCCAGCCCATATACATCAAAATTTATTAAAAATTTCGTGCCATACACTGTATATTGAGACAAAAATACTTTCCATGTTGGCACACACAAATCATCCCACATTTAGGCCAAAATGTGAAGATTCCAATTTTATTTTTGTCACATGTTTATGGTACCACTTTAAATCAGCCAAGTGCTGAAAATTAAAGTATATATTATATATATTATGTATAACATAATATATATAGCATGTGCAAAAGTTGGAATTTAAATTAGAGAAAAATCGGGTAATCGATAAATATCGAAAATTCGGTTTTCTACGCACTTGACATGGAACGTTTTTCTTGAACATCATGTGACACGTATCTAGACACTTTTTACATATAATATACATCTTAAAGTGTTCTAGAAAATTAAATTAAGGGCTGATTGGAATATTACATGTGTGTAATATTAAATGTGCACTATTTTACAAAGTTAGCAAAAATAAATTTCAGCACATGCATATACACACTTAAACGTCACCCCAGCTGAGATGGAGCACATGTGGAGTCTTGTTGGCATGTTGATTGGTCAAGAATCAATCATACAATGTTGATGAATCAAAGAGAGAAGCTACAAAAGGTAAGTTTTCAACATACACCTCTCTTATGTCACATGCTGAAAATTTCAGCATGTCACACATCTTGTGGCCGATTTCTTCAACATTAAGGGAGATATTTTGTTGATTTTTCATTAAGGAATAAATCAAAGGAGTTATGGAAATGATTTGAATTGTATGTAAGGTTATTAAGTGTGATATTCTTTATATCACACATGCTGAAAAATTTCAGCATGTGTGAAGTTGGTTATGGCCGAATGTGACTCTCCTTTGGTGTCCAAGTTCATTCTCAATCTTGTAGCAAGACTTACCTTAAATAATGGATGTATTTTTATGGAAGAAATTCAAAGAAAAATGGAAGAAATATTGATTTATCTCATATGGTAAATGCTGAAAATTTCAGCATTAACAATGTGATATGGCCGAATTTTTCAAGGGTGGAAGGAAGGATTTTTTGTGTCTCACACTTTATGACAAATTGTGACTATTATGGCATGATTTAATAATTGATTATTTGGCATATATTTAGTGTTTTTTTCAGAATATCCATGTCATCAAAATGATGACAACATTGAGCCAATCAAAAGATGACAAGTAAGCAATGACTAAATGATGGTCCAATGGAGTGATGCCAAGTAAGCAAAACATTGTTACCATGATGTCTCACACTCTCTCAAGCAATTAAAAGGAAATTTTCAAGAGGAGAGAGAGGTGCATAGGGGACGGCTGGACATTCTATAAGGAGAAGAGGAGAACAAACAAAAATAACACCAAGAATTACATTCAAAAGTGATCAAAGTGCAAAAGCCTTCTTCTCCTACACTTTCTTTCTTTCTTCTCTTGTAAAAAGCCTATTGTACTTTATTTCTTTCATTCTTGAATAGGCTTCATAGAAACCACCATTCACACATCTTTGTAAAAGATTGATCAAGGTGTGATCAATCTTCATTCTAGCGAGGTGGTGGTGTTCGTGCAAATTGTACTCACAATACAAGGTTTGTAAAGGGTTGGAGTTAAGGTGTAACTCTATCAACCCTGCGGTAAGGTGTACTGCGTGTGTGAAATTAGTGTGAACCAAGGAAGGTGTTCCTTGAAGACTGGAGTAGGTTGTTTATAACCGAACCAGTATAAAATTCTTGGTGCAATTTACTTTCTGCATTTACGTTTCAGTTTCTGCGCTGTTTACTCATATTGTTCACGTTCGCAAAAATAGTAAACGTTTTCTAAAAATTATAAAAATTTCCAGAAACATACATAAACGTTCTAGGGTTAATTTGGCACAAGTTTCAACCCTTTTGGACAAGTATAGGTCAGTCAAACATCAAAAGTTCTGAGACTAGTGCAGTCTGATTTTCAGACTTGCAAAGGTTGAGACTTTGGGTGTATTTGACCTACTTCCCAAAAGAATTTTCAAAAACTGTTTCAACCCATTTAAATACAGTGTGTGAAGAGTTATTGGTCAAATTTTCAGATCATTTGGACATTCACACAAATAGGAATTAATTTTTCAAAACCATCTACCGGTTCTGGCAGATTTGCACAATCTGAGTGCCAACGGTTTTTGAAGGGGTTAAAGGTTGAATTTTGATTTGAAATTTTTAGGGGACCCTCACAACATCTGAGGCTAAGTTTTCTCAAAATTTGATAATTTTTGGAGACCTCTAACCTAGTTTTTAAAACGTTTTAAAACTGGTACTGAAAACAGAATCTGTTTTCAGAACTTGAATTGGTTAGGTTTAAAGAAATTTTAAAAACCATATTTTCCGCACCACCTATTCAACCCCCCCCCCCTTCTAGTGGTGCCTTGCAGATCCTACAAGTGGTATCAGAGCGCAGGAATACTCACGACAAGGAATCCAACGATTCAGTGAGATGGCATCCACAAATCTCAAAACCGAACAAGAAGGTATGTCGAGCCAAAGGCCTCCACTCTTTGACGGTGAGTCTTTTATTCAGTGGAAACTTAGGATGAAACTTTTTCTTATGGCTATAGACATAGACCTTTGGTCAATAATTGAAGATGGTCCATATGTCCCATCTAAATTGTCCATTGTAGATGGAGTCACACTAGAAGTAATTAAAACGAGACAAGACTATACTAGTGAAGACAAAAAGAAACTGAGTATGAATGCTAAGGCCATGCAATTACTCTTAAATGGTTTAAGTAAGAGTGAGTCTAGTTATGTGTCCAATTGTTCGAGTGCACAAGAAATGTGGAGAATCTTAGAAATGAAACACGAAGGCACAAGTCAAGTAAAAGAGTCTAAAATTAATATGCTCATGTCTACTCTTGAGTCTTTTAAGTTGTTGCCTAATGAGTCAATTGTAGATATGGATCTTCGTTTGACTAACATCTATAACTCTCTTGAGTCTCTTGGTAAGGCTTTTACTACGCAGGAAAAGGTACAGAAAGTCCTACGGAGCCTTCCTTCGGAATGGGATCCTAAAGTGACTGCTATAGAAGAAAGCAAGGAGACTAAGTCAATAAAAATGGAAGAACTCATTGGTTCACTCAAAGTTTATGAAAACAAACTTATTATTCGGAAATCGGAATCAACCAAACAAGGTAAGACAATTGCTTTTAAATCAAATGAATACGTCTCCCCTCCCTCCGATCACGTAGATAATAGTGATTCCGAATCAGATAATGATGATTTGATTCTATTGGCTAAAGGACTAAGAAGATTCATGAGAAAGTCATTTAGAAATAAAAACAAGGGGACTACATCTAAGAGAAATAAAAACAAGTCAAATGATAAGGACATTAAATGTTATGAATGCGGCAAACTCGGACACTTATCATATGACTGCCCAAACAAAGAAAAGCAAACTAATAAATACCCTGACAAGGAGCGGAACAAAAATAGACTCGTCTCAGATCCTAAACAAAGGAAACGTGCACTAAAGGCCTCCACATGGAGTGACTCATCAGACTCTGAAACTGAGACCGAAGAGGAGACCGCTCAAGTTTGCTTCGCTTCAAAGGCGTCTAATGAGGTATCATCCGATTCTGACTCTGACTCTGAACCTTCTTATGATGATCTTTTTAGTCAGTATCTTGAATTACATAAATTTACTAAGACTCTCGCAAAAGAAAAGAAACGTTTAATTGAAGACAAGAAACTGTTAGAATCTTCTAACGAGAATCTTGTCGCTCAATTAAGTGATTCAAAGAGAGAGTCTTCATGTGTCATCACTGCATTAAAAACCGAGATCTCATCATTAACTTCTCAAAATAATGAAATGAAATCCGAGATTTCAAATTTGAAATCAAGGAATACAGACTTAGAGAAAATGATGAAACAATTCGATACAGGGTCAAACATGCTGCATCGCATCATATTATCGCAAAAGCATGACAGTGACAAAACTGGATTGGGGTACGTTGATACTAACGAAGTATCAACCAAACCAACCAAGTTTGTTGTGTCTAAAAAGGTAGACACCCCTAAGCATCAAGTGGCGTCTAAGATGACGCAAAAAGCACCCCCTTCCACACGCCCCACTCCCTCATATCATGTGAAATATAACGTTGTACCATATAGATATGAGAAGAAAAGAACAATGCATACACGAAATACATATCATCCACGCACTACGCACACGCACACAAGGACATATCACAAACGTCCCTCATATAATGAGTATAGAGGAGTCCTTGGGCAAAGACCCAAAATACATGCATCACATGTATACTATCTCGCACCTTCATCTACTTTCTTGCCATTTGATAGACCGAGAAGGATCACCCAAGTATGGGTACCGAAAGGTACCTTTACTAAAAGGTGATTAACTAACTCGAAAGGACCCAAAATTAAAAGGGTACCTAAATCACCTTTTTACATTGCAGGGAGACCACTCAAAAGACACATCAATAAAGTGGTTCCTTGACAGTGGTTGCTCGAGGCACATGACAGGTGACCCGAGCCTATTCTCCAAATTGAAGAAGGTCACAAAAGGCGGATCCGTGACCTTTGGAGACAACAATGAAGGCAAGATCATTGGTAAAGGTACGATTGGAAATCCGGATACACTTCAAATCTCCAACGTGTTTTTGGTAAGCAACTTATCTTACAATCTTCTTAGTATTTCGCAATTTGTTGACAATGGTTTCAATGTGTGTTTTACTCACCCTTACTGTAATATAATAAATAAAAATGGAGAAACTGTTTTAAAAGGAAAACGTGAAGGAAATATATTCACACTATCTATGGATGATGTAGTAGATGCCAAAGTTAAATGCTTTATGTCAAATGAACCCAATGTGAATTTGTGGCATAGACGTCTAGGACACATAGGTATTTCTACACTAGAAAAATTGCAACGAAAGAGCCTAGTACGGGGATTGCCTAAGCTTGATTTAGACAACTTTCAGTTGTGTGAATCTTGCATAAAAGGCAAACAAACACGTGAGTCACTTAAGCCTAAAAATGAGATAAGCACGACTAGAATACTAGAACTATTGCATATCGATTTGTTTGGTCCTAGTCGTACTACAAGCCTTGGTGGGCGTCACTATGCATGTGTAATTGTTGATGACTTTTCTCGTTATACTTGGACTTTATTTCTTGCACATAAGGATGATAGCGCCGTAGAAATCGCTAAATTAATTAAACAACTTGAAAATCAATACGGCGTAAATGTGAAAAGAATAAGAAGCGATAGAGGCGGTGAGTTTAAAAATAAAGAGATGATTTCATTCTGTGAAGAAAAAGGAATTAAACATGAGTTTTCGCCACCTAGAACTCCACAATTAAATGGAGTAGTAGAAAGAAAGAATCGCACACTACAAGAAATCGCTAGAACTATGCTTTGCGAAAATAAATTACCTAGATTTCTGTGGGCGGAAGCCGTAAATTGTGCATGCTATATTGTAAATCGCCTATCTATAAGAAAGAAAATAAACAAGACGCCTTACGAAATTTTGAATGATCGCATGCCTAAGATAGATTATTTTCGTGTGTTTGGATGCAAATGTTTTGTCTTGAATACAAAAGATAACTTAGATAAATTTGAATCCAAATCGATTGAGTGCATTTTTATTGGGTATTCCATAAATTCAAAAGCATATAGATGTTATGATCCTCTCACTAGACAAATCATAGAATCTATTCATGTTAAATTCAATGAATTTGGAGAGATTGATAAAGAAAAGGAATATGATGATGATTTTGAATTGAAACCTGTTTTGGATGAAGAAAATGAATCTTTTGATATGCATGAGATGAATGAGACACTAGAAATGCATGATCATATAGAAATGCATGATAACTTAGAAAATAATCAACCAAGATGGCATAGAGATCACCCACATGATCTCATCATAGGCGACATCACTCACGGTGTACGACCACGTAGAAGAATCACTTCGGATGAAATAAATGAATTTCATGCTATGATTTCTGAAATTGAGCCTAAAAATGTGCATGATGCTTTGAGTGATTCATCTTGGATTGATGCTATGCATGACGAACTTAATCAATTCGTTAGAAATGATGTATGAGATTTAGTGCCACGACCACAAGATAAGACAATAATAGGCACAAAGTGGGTATTTAGAAACAAAATGAATGAGGAAGGAAAGGTCGTTAGAAATAAAGCAAGACTCGTAGCTCAAGGATATAATCAAGAAGAAGGAATAGACTACGATGAAACATTTGCACCCGTAGCACGTTTAGAAGCTATACGACTCTTACTTGCTATTGCGTGCTTGAAAGATTTTAAATTATATCAAATGGACGTCAAAAGTGCTTTTCTAAACGGATTTATACAAGAAGAAGTATACGTGAAGCAACCACCCGGTTTTGAAGATTTGAAACATCCAGATCACGTGTACAAACTAAAGAAGGCACTATATGGCCTAAAGCAAGCGCCGAGAGCATGGTATGATCGTTTTGCCACTTTTCTTTTAGAAAATAATTTTAAACGTGGTACTATAGATAGTACACTATTTTTGAAACAAGAAAAATCAGATTTACTTATTATTCAAATTTACGTAGATGACATTATTTAACTGCTATATTTAACTGCTAGTAGGCCTGACATTATGTTTAGCGTATACATGTGTGCTCGTTTTCAAAGTCAACCTAAGGTGTCACACTTAAATGCGGTAAAAAGAATATTCCGCTATATTAAGCACACGCCCACCTTAGGTATTTGGTATGATAAGGACTCTACATTCGACTTACATGCTTACACTGATGCAGATTATGGTGGCTGCAAGATAGATAGAAAAAGCACGAGCGGAACTTGCCAATTCATAGGAAATTCCCTTATTTCATGGTTTTCCAAAAAGCAAGCAAGTGTTGCTTTGTCCACTACTGAGGCTGAGTATATGGCTCTTAGCCTTTGTTGCACACAGTTGTTGTGGATAAAACAACAACTTTCGGACTTTGGAATTACCGTAAATAAAATTCCTATATATTGTGATAGTATGAGTGCAATAAATTTGTCTAAGAACCCCGTATTACACTCTAAGGCTAAGCATATAGAAGTTCGCTATCATTTTCTTCGTGATCACGTTAACAATGGTAATATTGTCATAGATCACGTACGCACAGAATCACAAGTAGCGGATATATTTACAAAGGCCTTAAATCAAGCCACATTTGAATCTCTTCGTTCTAAACTAGGCATGCTTCCTGTTGATGTGATTTAATGCAATATCATTTGATTCACTTTCCTTTTTGACAGGAATCTTTTGATTAACTTTCCAAAATAAAGGGGGAGAGAGAAGCATGATTTAAGGGGGAGAGAGAGATTTAAGGGGGAGAGAGATCACTGATTGATTCTAATTGCATGAATCAAGGGGGAGCCGGATTTGAAATTCGAAATTCAAATTTCAAATCTGTGCATAATTCAAGGGGGAGATAACACTTAAATCATGTACACTAGTTATTTTGAAAATCATCAAAAGGGGGAGATTGTAGAAATATGAGGGTTTGAGTGATTTCAAAATAAAGAAATTTGAATATATATATATATATATATATAAACGTTGGATATATATATATATATACACATGTGTACATGTATGCATGATAACTTGCCTTATTTAGCTTATATATTATGTTGCCGAACTAACGAGCCATGAAGCTTTAAAGCTTACATCATATGGCGAACATTTGTTGAGTTTATACTATTTTCAGGTGCCACAATTAATGAACTAAAGTAGTTCATTAAGTGAAGTACTTAGTTTAATAAACTAAGTAGTTCATCAAAGGAAGATGCATTTGGAAAAGACATGAAGGCAACATGGCTATGGAAGGAAAGTTCTCTCCTCCTCCCCACATCAATTTCACACGCCATATATACTAATATATATGTATTTTCAGATTTTTTAAAAGGCACATACACATTTATTCCAACGTACTATCGACACGTTATATATCTTACGAACGTACGATTACGTCACACCACTACACTTAACTCATATTTATGAGTATATTCAGATCTTATATCATATGATATAAGATATGGTGATGACAAATTAAATACGACACGATAAAAGGTTATAGACCGAAATTTGTCGTATCGGGCGATACCGAAACTTCGCCAATGTGTCACGTACTTGCCATAAATAAATGGCCAGCCCATATACATCAAAATTTATTAAAAATTTCGTGCCATACACTGTATATTGAGACAAAAATACTTTCCATGTTGGCACACACAAATCATCCCACATTTAGGCCAAAATGTGAAGATTCCAATTTTATTTTTGTCACATGTTTATGGTACCACTTTAAATCAGCCAAGTGCTGAAAATTAAAGTATATATTATATATATTATGTATAACATAATATATATAGCATGTGCAAAAGTTGGAATTTAAATTAGAGAAAAATCGGGTAATCGATAAATATCGAAAATTCGGTTTTCTACGCACTTGACATGGAACGTTTTTCTTGAACATCATGTGACACGTATCTAGACACTTTTTACATATAATATACATCTTAAAGTGTTCTAGAAAATTAAATTAAGGGCTGATTGGAATATTACATGTGTGTAATATTAAATGTGCACTATTTTACAAAGTTAGCAAAAATAAATTTCAGCACATGCATATACACACTTAAACGTCACCCCAGCTGAGATGGAGCACATGTGGAGTCTTGTTGGCATGTTGATTGGTCAAGAATCAATCATACAATGTTGATGAATCAAAGAGAGAAGCTACAAAAGGTAAGTTTTCAACATACACCTCTCTTATGTCACATGCTGAAAATTTCAGCATGTCACACATCTTGTGGCCGATTTCTTCAACATTAAGGGAGATATTTTGTTGATTTTTCATTAAGGAATAAATCAAAGGAGTTATGGAAATGATTTGAATTGTATGTAAGGTTATTAAGTGTGATATTCTTTATATCACACATGCTGAAATTTTTCAGCATGTGTGAAGTTGGTTATGGCCGAATGTGACTCTCCTTTGGTGTCCAAGTTCATTCTCAATCTTGTAGCAAGACTTACCTTAAATAATGGATGTATTTTTATGGAAGAAATTCAAAGAAAAATGGAAGAAATATTGATTTATCTCATATGGTAAATGCTGAAAATTTCAGCATTAACAATGTGATATGGCCGAATTTTTCAAGGGTGGAAGGAAGGATTTTTTGTGTCTCACACTTTATGACAAATTGTGACTATTATGGCATGATTTAATAATTGATTATTTGGCATATATTTAGTGTTTTTTTCAGAATATCCATGTCATCAAAATGATGACAACATTGAGCCAATCAAAAGATGACAAGTAAGCAATGACTAAATGATGGTCCAATGGAGTGATGCCAAGTAAGCAAAACATTGTCACCATGATGTCTCACACTCTCTCAAGCAATTAAAAGGAAATTTTCAAGAAGAGAGAGAGGTGCATAGGGGACGGCTGGACATTCTATAAGGAGAAGAGGAGAACAAACAAAAATAACACCAAGAATTACATTCAAAAGTGATCAAAGTGCAAAAGCCTTCTTCTCCTACACTTTCTTTCTTTCTTCTCTTGTAAAAAGCCTATTGTACTTTATTTCTTTCATTCTTGAATAGGCTTCATAGAAACCACCATTCACACATCTTTGTAAAAGATTGATCAAGGTGTGATCAATCTTCATTCTAGCGAGGTGGTGGTGTTCGTGCAAATTGTACTCACAATACAAGGTTTGTAAAGGGTTGGAGTTAAGGTGTAACTCTATCAACCCTGCGGTAAGGTGTACTGCGTGTGTGAAATTAGTGTGAACCAAGGAAGGTGTTCCTTGAAGACTGGAGTAGGTTGTTTATAACCGAACCAGTATAAAATTCTTGGTGCAATTTACTTTCTGCATTTACGTTTCAGTTTCTGCGCTGTTTACTCATATTGTTCACGTTCGCAAAAATAGTAAACGTTTTCTAAAAATTATAAAAATTTCCAGAAACATACATAAACGTTCTAGGGTTAATTTGGCACAAGTTTCAACCCTTTTGGACAAGTATAGGTCAGTCAAACATCAAAAGTTCTGAGACTAGTGCAGTCTGATTTTCAGACTTGCAAAGGTTGAGACTTTGGGTGTATTTGACCTACTTCCCAAAAGAATTTTCAAAAACTGTTTCAACCCATTTAAATACAGTGTGTGAAGAGTTATTGGTCAAATTTTCAGATCATTTGGACATTCACACAAATAGGAATTAATTTTTCAAAACCATCTACCGGTTCTGGCAGATTTGCACAATCTGAGTGCCAACGGTTTTTGAAGGGGTTAAAGGTTGAATTTTGATTTGAAATTTTTAGGGGACCCTCACAACATCTGAGGCTAAGTTCTCTCAAAATTTCATAATTTTTGGAGACCTCTAACCTAGTTTTTAAAACGTTTTAAAACTGGTACTGAAAACAGAATCTGTTTTCAGAACTTGAATTGGTTAGGTTTAAAGAAATTTTAAAAACCATATTTTCCGCACCACCTATTCAACCCCCCCCTTCTAGTGGTGCCTTGCAGATCCTACATGCCGACCATGTCCATGCTTTGGGTAAGTTCGCTCCTGCGATTATGCCTGATAATCACTTAAAGATGACAAATTTCGACCGAGGTTTGGACTCAAGAATTCAGTCAGCAATTGTAAACGCATGGATGAGAACATACGAGGACATGATGGATGCATGTTTTCACGTCGAGAGTGATTTCCGTAGAGTGGCGGCAAGAAAGGCCGATGCAGGATACTCCGACAAAGGTAAGAGGTTAAGAGAAGAGATTTGAGTTGGTGGCAGGCCAGGACGTTGGATCAAGGTTCTGAAGAGAGGCTCGGTTGGGAAAAATTCATAGACCCCCACAACAGAATTTAGTTGTACAGCAGGTTGAAAGAGTTTGCCGCACTTCAATAAGGGTCATGTCGGCGAATGTAGGAAGTTGGAAAGAGCATGTTATCGATGCGGACAGGTGGGGAAACCTTATTCGAGATTGCTCAGAGATGAGAAAGAATGCTCTGGGAGAAGTCGCTCAGCAGCCGAGGACGAATGTCCGTGTTAATGTCATGATTGCCATGGATATTTGGAAGTTGCCGATGTGGTATGAGGTACAATTTTAGTGAACAAGATATTCACCAATGTACTTTTGATAGCGGCGTGAACCCCTCTTTTGTGGCAAAGGGATTTGTTAAGCGCCTTTGTGGTTCACCAGAATAGCTGGAGATTCCATACTGTGTCCAAGCGTCCAAGATCAAATTACGATTTCACATCAACATTGACTATCGATTAAAACAAGTGACAGTTAAGAATTTTGTGATGGAAGGTATAACCTTTCAAGGGAATTGCTGTTGATTGAAGGAAGTTGAACTTATTACCAAGTGGTCTAGATCTACGAATGACACCGAAGTCGGCGTTTCTTGGGTCTAGCTAGTTATTATAGGAAGTTTGTCGAGGGATTGTCGACAATAGCGATGTTTCTCAATTGCCTTACTCAAAAGAAGTCCAAGTTTGAGTGGACGGCATAATGCGAGAAAAGCTTCACGGAGCGTAAGAGGAGGTTAACCATAGCTCCAGTATTGGCTCAACCTTCTGGTACTGATGGGTTGTGATATGTAGTGATGTGTCAAAAAAAAACAGTCTAGGTACGTAAACTGTAGCGTAAGTTATGACTTTCCATCCAAATTGAGTTTAGTTGATACTTCACTTGTAGACTGTGTTTTGATGCAATACGAACGAGTTATCGCGTATGCCTCAGGACAGCTAAGCATGAGACAGCTAAGAGGGTTGGAACTACAAAAGGACTATGGCTTAACCATTAATTACCATCCAGGAAGAGCTAATAAAGTGGCCAATGTATTAAACGGAAAATCTAACCATGCGCGACAGTCACCACTTGAGAGAGAAATAGAAGAATTTAGCTTGGTTTCTGTTGACTCTATAGTAATGTTTTCGCATCATTGACCGTCACCCGAGTTTGATGGATTGGTTGAAATAAGCTCGAAAGAAGAATAGGACTGTGGGTGATATTGCTGGGAAACTGAGGTATAATTAGATTGATGGATTTCAGACCAAGGTGGACGGGAACATGTTAGAGGAAAAATGTGTGTACATGATTTAGAAGAGCTAGGAAAAGAAAATTTGCAAGCGGGCTTACAGCTCAAGGTTATCAATAAATCATGGTAGCTCCAGAATGTACAAGGATCGCTAACAATATTATTGGTGGAGTAAGATGAAGAGACATATTGCAGAGTTCATTGGGAGATGTCTGGTGTGTCAGTAAGTTGAGACTGAACACCAACAACCTAGTGGATTAGTGATACCGTTGGAGCTTCCAGGGTAGAGATATGAATTTATTACTATGGACGTTGGGGTTGATTACCGAAAACAAGAAGTGGATATAACATGATTTTGGTGATTGTGGATCGATCGACCAATCTGCACATTTTCTATCGGTCTCGAGGGGAGTATTTCTCGAAAGTTGGTAAGTTTAGATATGGACAACATTGTCAGCCTACAGGGTGTTCCAATAAGTATAATGTCTGACCGAATTCAACGGTTCACTTCCAAGCTCTGGATAGTATTCTAGAGAGCCCTGGATAAGGAGTTAAGGATGAGTACATCCTATCACCCTCAGACATGGACAGTCTGAACAGACTATGCATACCCTAAAAGACATGTTAAAAGCTGGTGTCCTAGATTTCAAAAGGAGTTGGGGATGAAATGGTGAAGTTAATGGAGTTCTATCATAACAACAGTCACCACAGTGCAATTGATATGGCTCCTTTTTAAAGATTTGTATGGAAGGAAGTGTAGCTCTCCGGTTTATTGGGATGAATTCGGTGGGAGGACCATCACCGAACATGAACGACTCGAGAAGACATTAGGAAGTGCGAGAATCACTCGAGAGAGACTCAAGTCGGCTCAGGACCGCAACAAAAGTTAGACGGATTCTAAATGACGACCTTTGGAGTTTAATGTAGGTGGAAAGGTTTATTTGAGAATATCACCTAAAAAAAAGGGGGTACTATGATATTGGAGTGAAGGGCAATTTAAGACCCCGTTCTATTGGTCCGTATGAGATACTTGAGAATTCTGGTATTGGTGAAAGTCCAAAAGGTATTTCATGTATCTCAGTTAAGGAAGTATGTGACGGATCCGATCAGTGTGCTCGAAGCACAAACTTTGGAACTCAATAGTGAAGATATATATGAATAGATAGATACCTGTGAGGATCGTAGAACGAAAGGACCAAGTGTTGAGGAAACGGGGGATCTCTTATGTGAAGGTCCAGTGGAGCAATCACATGAAACGGAAAGCTACTTGGAAACTTGAAGAGCGGATGCAGGAGAAGTATCCTCAATTCTTCAATTAAGGTACGCTAGTTTCGAGGACGAAACTTTTTGTAAGGGGGGTGGAATGTCATACCCCGTGACTTTTAAGCATGAATTTCAATACTTAAAAGTCAACCTTAAATGCAATTTAATTAATTTTGTAGGCTATGAGACTTAGTAACATAAAATTTAGAAAAAAACAAGGAAATGGGGTTAAAAGTGAAAATTAAGGAAATTAGGTAAATTACCAAAAGTACCCCTACTAAATGATAGAGGAGTTACACCACACTTTGGTATAACTCCCCATTAGCATAAAGGGGGCGGTTGAAAGGCAAAGAAAGAGGGGGAAGAAAAACGCCTAGAGAGAAAAGAGAAGGAGAAAAGAGAAAGAAGAAGAAGAGAAGAAGAAAAGGAAGAAAGAGCGGTCAATCGAGGTGCAACCTTTCTCGAAGTCCTGCAGTACACTCGTAAGGCTAACTAGAAACAAAGGCAAGTAATCTTTCTATACGCTTTACGCAAATTTTGATACATTAGGCCCTATGTTCTTACAAAGAGAAAACTTGGATCACACATTAGTAGTTTTGATTTGTCTATGCTAAATATTTTACTATACATGTAATTGTTGTTGTTGATTGAGTAAAGTTATGTTCTTTGGGCCAATATCTGAAAATGGTTATGTTGTGATCTTTGTTGTTAAATATGCCCACAAGAGTGTTATACGTGATATATTCATTGTTCTTGTGTAAGTTCTTAAGATGGTGATTACACCTTAGATGCTTTGAGTGTGTTTGCAGGGAGTGGAAGGATGAATGTTGGCATTGTTGTAAGACTTGTTAGGTTGGAAGGTTTGAAGATATCTATTGAAGGTTGTGGGTGATAGAAGGTTTAAGAGGATATTAGTTTACTTGTTTAAGAATCCAATCATGTTAGTTGTGTGTTAAGCATGATGAATCCAGGAACTAAGATGGATCTTGAAGGGTTGAACATGAAGGGGTTGAAGAAGAAAGGTGTTGGGTGGAAGTTACTGCAGAAAAACTGCAGTTTAGAACCGTCAGAACACTTCGAACATTTACATTAGGCGCTTCAAGTCACATTAGGCACCTAATGTAGCGTTCAATGTGTCCTGAAGCTTTCCCGTACAGAAAAACTGCAGTTTAGAACCGTCAGAACACTTCGAACACCTACATTAGGTGCTCTATGTCACAATAGGCGCCTAATGTAGCGTTCAATGTGTCTTGAATCATCCCCGAACACTTCGAACACCTACATTAGGCGCTCTATGTCACATTAGGCGCTTCATATAGGCGTTCAATGTTTACGGTGCATCCCCGAACACTTCGAACGCCTAGTATAGGCGCTTTATGTCACTTTAGGCGCCTCATGTGGCGTTCCAAGTATACTGGAAGTCTTTTTGACCCTTTAGGCGTCCTATGTAAGTGTAGCAACTTTACACACTTCCTTTGAACATAAAATGCAAGGGTATTTGAGGTGTAATTGAGGAATAGATGGTAAGATTGACTAAGTAAGAATAAGATTGAATCCCAAGTGAATTAGTGAGACGAACGGACTTGGAAAGATACAAACAGGGAGTGTTTGAGGTGCAAGACCGTATACTTGATATGTAAGATGTGTGTGTGAGATACCTTTATTATCTTCCATTGCTCATAAATTACAAAGTGTTTTGAAAGTGTGCTAGAGTTGTAAACATTAAGTGTGAATGAGTAGGGTTAAGTATGAATTCGAAGTGGATTCGTGATACGAAAGGGCATGAAGTGGTATGAATGAGGTGTATTTGAGTTGTAAACGTTAAGTGTGAATGAGTAGGGTTAAGTATGAATTCGAAGTGGATTCGTGATACGAAAGGGCATGAAGTGGTATGAATGAGGTGTATTTGAGTTGTAAGTGTTAAGTGTGAATGAGTAAAGTTAGGTATGAATCCAAAGTGAGTTAGCAATATGAAAGAGCACAAAATGGTACGAAAAGGGTGTGTTTGAGGAAGTATGAACGAGCAAGGTTAAGTGTGAACTCGAGATGATTTCGTAATACGAAGGGACATGAAATGATACGAGCAGGATGTGATAGAGGTTCAGGACTTTGTACTTGATATGTAAAGTGTGTGTGCATGTTTACACGTTTGATATGATGTTACATGAGCATTCTGCATCATGACATGGGCACTTGCATTTGATTTGAGAATTGCTTTGCGAAAGAACATGTGTTTACAAGAAAAGTTTGAAGTTTTCGAAAGACAAGATGGCTGCTGGTTGATCGCAGGGTATAAAAGTCATGCCTGCGAAAGCAAGGTATAAAAGTGTGATCTGTGAATCAACGGCAGGGTATAAAGTATTTTATGGGGCCGTGGACTTATCAGCACGGAAAATAAAGTTATTTTATGTGGCCGTGGACCTATCAGCACGGAAAATAAAGTTATTTTATGGGGCCATGGACCTTTCAGCACGGATACATGATATATGTAATGGGGCCGTGGACCTTTCAGCACGGGCCGTGGACCTTTCAGCACGGATATATGATATATGTAATGGGGCCGTGGACCTTTCAGCACGGGGTCTAAAGTTATATGTTATGGGGCCGTGGACCTTTCAGCACGGGGTATAAAGTTCTGTTTGCTGTGGACTGATCACCCACAGGGTATAAAGTTCTGCTACGCGAAGAATATGATAAGAAGTATTATGAAAAGTTTGTGAAATGACACGCATGACATGTTTATGAAAGAAGACTTATGCATGGGTGTTGTGCGTGGTTTTAAAGAAGTTCATGCATCATGTTACACGAAGCATAAGATTTGACATGTAAGAAATGTGACTAGCTTATGACTTGCTTATGTGATATGTTGTTTTAGTACATGTTTGTTCTCGTATCCGTGTATCATTTATGTGTTTTATCTGTTTGAGGAATTATTATGAAGATGCTATTTGCGAACCCGAGCATCTTATTTTGGGCAATGACTTATACACTGATTGCTCGTCGTGTGTGATCCCGTAAGGTGTATAGACGGGTTACTTGCTGGCGATAATTTCGCTAAGAACAGTTACTCTATTCCTTTTCAGGTGAGCCTGAATATGAGTTGATATTTATCGAAGACGATGGCGAGTGGGTTCAATTGGATGACGGACATGGGAATAGATAGATGCTGGACTATTTTCTTTAAGTTTGGAAACTTAGTGTTATAATGTTGTTCTGGAACTTATAATAGCTAGATGAACAAACACCTTTTATTTCCGCTGCATTTTATGGTTGTATTATTGACGATGAAGTTTTAGATTTTATGACGTTTCCGCTGATTTATCTTACGTCATAGATGATGTATGCTTGATCCGCTTTGACGCTTTGTAGTTCTCATAGTAGACTACGGCGGGTGCACTGGTTTCGATGACCGTGTCGGGCTGGGGCGCTACAGATATGATATTTGTTTGCGAAATATTGCGATTAAAATCATTTTAAAATATTTGAAGTTTAATAATCGTGAATAATCTGAACACATACCCTTTTATTTTTAAAATCAAAATTATATTATTGAAAAATACTTTTCGTTCTGATACATTGGATAAAATTTCCGACTCAAATTGCCCAATTTTAATAGGGTACCCCAGAATTTAACACTTAGTGTTGGACCTGTATAGCACCACTAGAAGGGGGGGTTGAATAGTGAGTGCGGAAAAAATTGGTTTATAAAAATTTTAAGGACTAATTACTCACTTCTGAAAACAGAGACTGCTTTCAGGACCCGTGTTTAAACACTTTGTTGACTGGGTTGTAGACCTCCAAAAATAATGAAATTTTGACACAATGTACTATCAGGTGTTATGAAGGTGTCATAAAAATTTCAGATTAAAACTCAAAGGTTAAGTCACTCAAATGTGGTACGTGATCTGACTGTGTCAGTTTGGACAGAACCTGTACCTTAAAATGAAAAACTTATTCCTATTTGGTGACAACTTCAAATGTCCTGAAACTTTTATGAGATGACCCTTAGGATGTTTAGTATACTCAGTTAAAACAGTTTTGAAAAATTCCTTTGAGAAGTATGTCAACCAAGTTGATGTTCTCAACCTCTGCCAATCTGAAAAACAGATTTGCACTAGTCTCAGAACTATGAACGTTTGGATGACTTATACTTATCCAAATTTGATAAAATCAGTGGGAAATGAACCCTAAGACACAAGGATATGTTTCTGCAAATTTTTATGATTTTTGAAAATTATTTGCTATTTTTACCGAGATCATAAAGATGATGCAAAAACAGAAACTGAGAGTAAAAATGCTGAAAGTAAGAACACCAAGAATTTTATACTGGTTCGGCCAACGTGACCTACTCCAGTCTTCAAGGACACCTTCCTTGGTTTTCACTAGTCACCAAAGTCACCTTAGAATAAGGGTGGATAGAGTTATACACCAACTCCTTCAATCCAAACCTTTTTACAATGTTCTACACAAAGAACAACACCAAAGAATCACCAATCAGCACCACCTCACCAAATGAAGGTTTGATCACACCTTGATCAACCTTGTACACCAATTAATCTTATTTGGGTGATGTGTATGAAGACTATACTGAATATGACATGTAAGTATGATAGGCTTTGGGTATATACAAGAGATGAATATGGAAAATGAAGTGAAGTCTTGCAAACACTAAACAAAATTTTGCACTTGTTGTTCTTGTCTTGTGTTGATCATCTCTTGCCCTTTTTATAGTCATTTGGGGCGCCTAGAAGGTTGAGAGGAGCCTTCCAAATCTGATTTGAATTGTCTTGTAATGCATTTGAATAAATTTGAATGCTTTAGGTCATTAATTCCCCCCAAAACTTCAGCCACCAATCTGAAATTTCAAATTCAAAAACAGAATTTTCAGCTTTGTTTGGTCTTGTCTTTGACTCCTTAATTTGTGTATCTTTGTCTTCCATCATTGCTTGGTCTTTCTTCATCAATTATATTATATTATGAACTCCTCCTCCAAGGCTCCCAACATGCTGTCCCAGCTGCCCCATCTGGTCAGCCAATGTGCTGAATTCAAATCTGAATTTTGTATGGTAACAATGTAGAATTCTTCATGAACATGGTAAATTTCTTTTACCATTTTACCTTGCCTTCTAGAACCTTTCAAGATATGTCTTTGGCTGTGTAATTCATGTATAATACATGAATAAATACATGTGGCATCATGTAGCAAATAAACGTTCCATGTACGATGATGTAGTAACTTCAAATTTCAACTTCCGTTGATTACTCGGTTTTTCTCCGTTTTGTCTCAAACCTCTTCAACATATAAAATGTGTAATATAACATGCAATATACATATAAATATGTATAATCTCAGCTCCAATGTGTATAAGATGTTCGGCCAAGAGGTATATCAATTTTGAATTTAATAAGGAAGATGATGGAGAATTGATATATGTATTTGTTTTGTGACTTTGGTATTGATCTCTCCATGTAGTGCACGAAATTTTTGAGTGTTGGAAATGTATATTGGCTGGCCATCTTTGTATGATAAGTATATGATATGTCGGAGATGGCTCGGTAGTCATATGATATGATACATTTCGGTTTTTGCACTTTTGTCATGTCGATGTAATTTTGGAAGTTTGATGACATGAAGTATATGACTTGAGAGTATCATGGATGTGTATATGATGTATATATGACTCTCTTGTCGTTGACATATGTTGATGACATGTTGACGAAATGTCGAGATCGAATAATGTAGCTTGTCGTCTGAGATAGAATATATGTCGTATGTATATCCATGAGATATATGTATATGCCGTGAGACTCCAAGAAATATATATGTACCATATCCAAGAGTTGTATGTATGCCGTGTATATCACCTGAGAATAAATACAACAATGTTTGCCATATGATTTAAGCCTTAACGCTTCATGGCTTGTTAGTACAACAGTGATAGATATAGGCATATGCATTTTGAAATCTCATAACATTTAGATCATGTAATCATGTAACATATAAATCATGCACTTGTAAATTATTCAAACCATGATTTCTCAACAATCTCCCCCTTTTGATGATTTGCAAAATAACCTTTATTCATGATTTAGATGTGGCATAATCACTCCCCCTACAATTATGCATTCATAACATGTTTTTCAAAATGTAAATGCTCCCCCTTAAATCAATCTCTCCCTTTATATCATACATTTGAATTATCAATTTCTCACTCTCTCTTTGACCTTAAAGTCATGCTTTTTCTCCTTAAGTCATGCAAGCAATCATGCGTTTTTCTCCCCTTGATTTTGTAAATTACATCAAAAGATACATTTGGAGCAAAACGATAATTTATAGCATATCAATGGAAATCATGCCTAATTTAGATCGTAAATTTTCATATGTGGCTTGATTAAGGGCTTTTGTAAAGATATCAGCTATTTGTTCTTCAGTACGAACGTGATCTATTATAATATTACCATTACTTACATGATCACGAAGAAAATGATATCTTACATCTATGTGTTTTGCCTTAGAGTGTAAAACAGGGTTCTTAGATAAGTTGATAGCACTTGTACTGTCACAATATATGGGAATTTTATTTACAGTTATTCCAAAGTCTGAAATTTGTTGTTTTAGCCATAATAACTGTGTACAACAAAGACTTAACGCCATGTATTCTGCCTCTGTAGTGGATAATGCTACACTAGCTTGTTTCTTTGAACACCATGATATTAGTGAGTTTCCAATAAATTGACATGTACCACTTGTACTTTTTCTATCTATTTTACACCCTCCATAATCAGCATCAGTATAAGCATGTAGATTGAATTCAGAGTTTTTATCATACCAAATACCTAATGTGGGAGTGTGCTTAATGTACCGAAATATTCGTTTTACAACATTATAATGTGAGACTTTCGGGTTACTTTGAAAACGAGCACACATACACACACTAAACATGATATCAGGTCTACTTGCAGTAAGATAAAGCAACGAGCCAATCATAGATCTATATAATCCGTTGTCAAAGTCTTTTCCAGTTTCATCTTTATCAAGCTTAGTTGCTATACTCATGGGGGTTGTAGATGGCTTTAAATTCTCAAAGCTAAACTTTTTAATCATGTCATTCACATATTTTGCTTGACTTATGTGTATTCCTTTATTAGTTTGTTTAATTTGCAAGCCAAGGAAATAATTTAGTTCGCCTACCATTGACATTTCAAATTCGGATTTCATACAATTTTCAAATTCTTCAACTAATTTATCACAAGTAGATCCAAAGATAACATCATCAACATAAATTTGAAGAATAAGTAAATCTGATTTTTCATGTTTTAAGAATAGTGTACTGTCGATGGTTCCTCTTTTAAATCCATTTTCTAAGAGGAAAGTGGCAAAACGATCGTACCAAGCTCTAGGAGCTTGTTTTAAGCCATATAGCGCTTTCTTTAACTTGTATACATGATTAGGGTATATCATATCCTCAAAGCCAGGTGGTTGTTTTACATAGACTTCTTCTTGTATAAAACCATTTAAGAATGAACTTTTTATGTCCATTTGGTAAAGTTTAAAATTCTTTATGCAAGCAATAGCAAGTAGTAATCGTAGAGCTTCTAATCGTGCTACGGGTGCAAATGTTTCATCATAGTCTATGCCTTCTTCTTGATTATATCCTTGTGCTACAAGCCTAGCTTTGTTTCTAACCACTTTACCATCTTCATTCATTTTGTTTCTAAACACCCATTTTGTACCTATTATTGTTTTATCTTGTGGTTGAGGTACTAAATCCCAAACATCATTTCTTGTAAATTGATTAAGTTCATCATGCATAGCATCAATCCAAGAAGAATCATTTAAAGCATCAAACACATTCTTGGGTTCTATTTCCGAAATCATAGCATGGAATTGGTTTATTTCATCTTGATTTATTCTTCTACGTGGTCGTACACCTTGTGATATGTCACCTATGATAAGTTCATGTGGATGATTCTTATGAAATCTTGTTTGATTATTTTCTAAGTTCTCTTGCATTTCTAAGTGATCATGCGTTTCTAGTGTGTTGTGTTCATCATGTACTATATTTTCTTCTATATCATCAATCATAGATTCGAGTTCAAAATCACCATCATAATCTTTAGTTGTTTCATGTTCACCGAATTCATTGAATTTCACATGAATAGATTCTAAGATTTGTCTAGTGATAGGATCATAACATCTATATGACTTAGAATTTACAGAATATCCAACAAAGATGCATTCAATGGATTTAGACTCAAATTTATCTAGACTGCCTTTTGTGTTAAGTACAAAGCATTTACATCCAAACACACGAAAATAGTCAATCTTAGGCATTCGATTATTTAAAATCTCATAAGGGGTTTTGTTTATTTTCTTTCTAATTGATAAACAGTTGACTATATAGCATGCACAATTTACAGCTTCTGCCCACAAGAATTTAGGTAGTTTATTTTCACATAACATTGTTCTTGCAATTTCTTGTAGTGTCCTATTCTTTCTTTCTACTACGCCGTTTAATTGAGATGTTCTAGGTGGTGAAAATTCATGTTTAATCCCCTTTTCTTCACAAAATGCAATCATATCTTTATTCTTAAATTCACCTCCTCTATCGCTTCTAATTTTCTTCACATTTATGCCATATTCATTTTCAAGTTGTTTTATTAATTTGGCAATCTCAATAGCACTATCATCTTTATTTGCAAGAAATAAAGTCCATGTATAGCGAGAAAAATCATCAACTATGACACATGCATAGTGTCTCCCTCCAAGACTTTTAGTACGACTAGGACCACACAAATCAATGTGTAATAATTCTAAGATAGTAGATGTGCTAATCTCATTCTTAGACTTAAGTGATTCACGTGTTTGTTTGCCTCTAATACAAGATTCACATAACTTAAAGTTATCCGTATCAAGTTTAGGCAATCCTCGTACTAGATTCTTTCGTTGAAGTTTTTCAAGAGTTGATATGCCAATATGTCCTAACCGTCTATGCCATAAGTTTACATTTGGTTCATTTGTCATAAAACATTTTACTCTAGCATCTAGCATATCATCTATGGATAGTGTAAAAATATTTCCTTCTCTTTTTCCTTTTAGTACGGTTTCTCCATTTTTATTAACAATATTGCAATATGGATGAGAGAAACACACATCATAACCATTATCAAGAAATTGTGAAATACTAAGTAAGTTGTATGATAGATTACTTACTAGGAACACGTTGGAGATTTGAAGAGTACTTGGATTTCCGATTGTTCCTTTTCCAATGATTCGACCTTCATTGTTATCTCCAAAGGTTACGGATCCTCCTTTTTCAACTTTCTTTAATTTGGAAAATAGAGTTGGATCACCCGTCATATGTCTTGAACACCCACTATCAAGAAACCACTTATTTCCTATATCTTTTACTACCTACAAAACACAACACTAACTTAGGTACCCTTTAATTTTTGGGTCCTTACGGGTTAGTGATTTAGACCTTTGTAAGAATACCTTTTGGTATCCAAACTTGGGTAACCTTTCTTGGTCTTCCAAAAGATGATAAGATATAGTACATGTTGTTTTCATCTCTATTTTGCCTATAGTGGCCGAATGTGCCAATGTGAGTTGATTTTTGATAAGTGTTTCGGTTTGTTGGCAATGTGTGTGATCTAGATGCGTTTGAATGTTGCATATGTTTTGATGACTTCCTTTGATATCTATATGGAACATGCTTGTATTTTTCATGTGATGAACTATCGGTAGTGCGATGAGATGCCATTAATGTCTTGCTAGTTTGTATTGTTACCTTCTTAGGCTTCTCAATTGTTTTGAAGACATGTTGTTGTTTGAATGATGATGCAACAAAGTTTGTAGATTTACTTTGTACATGAGTATCTTTACTATACCCTAATCCGGTTTTGTCATTGTCATGCTTTTGAGAAGAGATAAGATGATCTAGCATGCAAGTTCCTTTATCAAATTTCTTTACAGTATTCTCTAATTCTATGTTTCTTGATCTTAAGTCTACAATCTCGGATTTCATTTCAACATTTTCGGATGTTAAAGAAATAATTTCAGACCTCAATGCACTAATTATACTTGACGACTCTTCTTTTGAATCGTTTAATTGAGACACAAGATTTGTGTTAGAGGATTCTAACAATTTCTTGTCTTCAACTAAGCGTTTCTTTTCTTTAGCAAGAGCTTTTGAAAATTTATGCAATTCAAGATATTCACTAAACAAATCATCATATGAAGCTTCATTATCAGAATCGGAATCGGAATTTACCTCATTTGACGCCTTTGATGCAAAGCAAACTTGAGCCGTTTCATCCTCAGCTTCTTCATTTTCTGAGTCAGATGAATCACTCCATGTAGAAGCTTTGAAGGCCCTTCTTGTATTCCTTTGTTTCGGTTCTGAGACGAGTCTAGTATGTGTCCGTTCTTTGTCATGGTTTTTGTTCATTGTTTTGTCCTTGTTTGGACAGTTATAGGAAATATGTCCAGATTTTCCACAGTCATAACATTTCATGTCTTTATCATTGTTCTTATTTCTGTTTGACTTAGATGAAGTGGATTTATGTTTGTTTCTAAATGACTTCTTCATAAATTTTCTTAATCCTTTAGCCAATAGAATTAGATTTTCATCATCCGAATCCGTGTCACTATCATTTACGCAATTAGAAGAAGTAGAGACGTATTCATTTGAATTGAAAGCTATTGTCTTACTTTGTTTGGAAGTTGATTCGGATTTCCTCATAGTAAGTTTGTTTTCATATACCTTCAATGATCCAATCAATTCCTCCATTTTTATTGACTTGGTTTCTTTGCTTTCTTCTATTGCGGTAACTTTCGGATCCCATTCGGATGGAAGGCTTCTCAATACCTTTTGTACCTTTTCCTGTGAAGTGAAAGCTTTGCCAAGAGACTCAAGAGAATTGTAAATGTTAGTTAATCTCAAATCCATATCAACAATGGATTCATTTGGCAACAATTTGAAGGATTCAAGAGTAGACATAAGCATATTGATTTTGGACTCTTTTACTTGACTTGTTCCTTCATGCTTCAGTTCTAAACTCTTCCACATATCTTGTGCATTAGAACAATTAGATACATAACTAGATTCACTTTTGCTCAAACCATTTAGAAGAAGTTGCATAGCTTTAGCATTCATACTTAGCTTCTTCTTATCATCACTTGTATACTCTAGTTTAGATTTTGTAACTTCTATATCAACACCATCAACCGCGGTTATCTTAGATGGAACAAAAGGACCATCTTCTATTATAGACCACAAATCAATATCAATAGCCATAAGAAACAATTTCATACGAAGTTTCCAATGATTAAAAGACTCACCATCAAAGAGTGGAGGCCTTTGGCTAGACATACCTTCTTGCTCGGTTTTGTGACTAGTTGATGCCATCTCACAAAGATTTTTATATCTTCTTGTTGTGAGTGTACCTCGCTCTGATACCAATTGTTGGACCTGTATAGCACCATTAGAAGGGGGGGTTGAATAGTGAGTGTGGAAAAAATTGGTTTATAAAAATTTTAAGGACCAATTACTCACTTCTGAAAACAGAGACTGCTTTCAGGACCCGTTTTTAAACACTTTGTTGACTAGGTTGTAGACCTCCAAAAATAGTGAAATTTTGACACAATGTACTCTCAGGTGTTATGAAGGTGTCATAAAAATTTCAGATTAAAACTCAAAGGTTAAGTCACTCAAATGTGGTACGTGATCTGACTGTGTCAGTTTGGACAGAACCCGTACCTTAAAATGAAAAACTTATTCCTATTTGGTGACAACTCCAAATGTCCTGAAAATTTTATGAGATGACCCTTAGGATGTTTAGTATACTCAGTTAAAACAGTTTTGAAAAATTCCTTTGAGAAGTATGTCAACCAAGTTGATGTTCTCAACCTCTGCCAATCTGAAAAACAGATTTGCACTAGTCTCAGAATTATGAACGTTTGGATGACTTATACTTATCCAAATTTGATAAAATCAGTGGGAAATGAACCCTAAGACACAAGGATATGTTTCTGCAAATTTTTTTGATTTTTGAAAATTATTTGCTATTTTTACCGAGATCATAAAATTGACGCAAAAACAGAAACTGAGAGTAAAAATGCTGAAAGTAAGAACACCAAGAATTTTATACTGGTTCGGCCAACGTGACCTACTCCAGTCTTCAAGGACACCTTCCTTGGTTTTCACTAGTCACCAAAGTCACCTTAGAATAAGGGTGGATAGAGTTATACACCAACTCCTTCAATCCAAACCTTTTTACAATGTTCTACACAAAGAACAACACCAAAGAATCACCAATCAGCACCACCTCACCAAATGAAGGTTTGATCACACCTTGATCAACCTTGTACACCAATTAATCTTATTTGGGTGATGTGTATGAAGCCTATACTGAATATGACATGTAAGTATGATAGGCTTTGGGTATATACAAGAGATGAATATGGAAAATGAAGTGAAGTCTTGCAAACACTAAACAGAATTTTGCACTTGTTGTTCTTGTCTTGTGTTGATCATCTCTTGCCCTTTTTATAGTCATTTGGGGCGCCTAGAAGGTTGAGAGGAGCCTTCCAAATCTGATTTGAATTGTCTTGTAATGCCTTTGAATAAATTTGAATGCTTTAGGTCATTAATTCCCCCCAAAACTTCAACCACCAATCTGAAATTTCAAATTCAAAAACAGAATTTTCAGCTTTGTTTGGTCTTGTCTTTGACTCCTTAATTTGTGTATCTTTGTCTTCCATCATTGCTTGGTCTTTCTTCATCAATTATTTTATATTATGAACTCCTCCAAGGCTCCCAACATGCTGTCCCAGCTGCCCCATCTGGTCAGCCAATGTGCTGAATTCAAATCTGAATTTTGCATGGTAACAATGTAGAATTCTTCATGAACATGGTAAATTTCTTTTACCATTTTACCTTGCCTTCTAGAACCTTTCAAGATATATCTTTGGCTGTGTAATTCATGTATAATACATGAATAAATACATGTGGCATCATGTAGCAAATAAACGTTCCATGTACGATGATGTAGTAACTTCAAATTTCAACTTCCGTTGATTACTCGGTTTTTCTCCGTTTTGTCTCAAACCTCTTCAACATATAAAATGTGTAATATAACATGCAATATACATATAAATATGTATAATCTCAGCTCCAATGTGTATAAGATGTTCGGCCAAGAGGTATATCAATTTTGAATTTAATAAGGAAGATGATGGAGAATTGATATATGTATTTGTTTTGTGACTTTGGTATTGATCTCTCCATGTAGTGCACGAAATTTTTGAGTGTTGGAAATGTATATTGGCTGGCCATCTTTGTATGATAAGTATATGATATGTCGGAGATGGCTCGGTAGTCATATGATATGATACATTTCGGGTTTTGCACTTTTGTCATGTCGATGTAATTTTGGAAGTTTGATGACATGAAGTATATGACTTGAGAGTATCATGGATGTGTATATGATGTATATATGACTCTCTTGTCGTTGACATATGTTGATGACATGTTGACGAAATGTCGAGATCGAATAATGTAGCTTGTCGTCTGAGATAGAATATATGTCGTATGTATATCCATGAGATATATGTATATGCCGTGAGACTCCAAGAAATATATATGTACCATATCCAAGAGTTGTATGTATGCCGTGTATATCACCTGAGAATAAATACAACAATGTTTGCCATATGATTTAAGCCTTAACGCTTCATGGCTTGTTAGTACAACAGTGATAGATATAGGCATATGCATTTTGAAATCTCATAACATTTAGATCATGTAATCATGTAACATATAAATCATGCACTTGTAAATCATTCAAACCATGATTTCTCAACACTTAGGACATTTCTAATTCCCATGCTTCCGCTGCGCTACTCTGATCCACCAGATTTCTTTATTTAGTAACTTAGCCACTCGTCTTAGCTTAGTTGACTCCTACATGATCAACTGTCATTACCCGCTCATAATGCTGATAAATCGTTCTTAATGATCATTATTCAACTAAAATATCAGTTCTTAGCAACTACGATCTTTTTATAGCCTGAAACCAATTACTAATATTTTGATCAAAAGCAGGGCCATAGTCCCATTTCATTCCGTAATACTGGATTTTGTACCACGGTTGTGATTAGAAATATTTCTGCGATATCCTTTTTAATTTAGGGTTCTTGATTCGGGTTGTCAAAAATTTTTCTTATCGTTCCATGATTCAGGTGGGCTAATTCTAGTGGGTTATAACTACAGGTAAAATTTGATTAAGGGTGGCCATTCAATCTCTACGGAGCAGCTCTAGTTACTAGGGTTCAGAGGATAAACATCCTTTGACTAAGTAGGGGTATGATTCTTTGTCCATTCATCCTTAAGCCATTCAAGTGAATCTAGTCTAAGACTAACTCTCGGTCTAGGATATTCCTTATGTCTAAGATCATCTAATAGCTTCTAAGATCATAACATAGATTCTAAGATCGTAACTTAAGTAACACGCCGTTGTTTACTTTATGTTGGCCGATGTGGATCTAGAGCCATGTTCTGATACCACAGGTAGCGCCCTGACTTGGACTAGGGCGTCAGCACGGTGCACCCGTCGTACTCTGCTACGAGAATTACAAGGCGTTGATAACATCTATATGCATGTCGACAAAAAAATGTATCGAAATAGCGGAAGCATCATAAATAAACAAAGCATAATCGATATGCAACACACATCATCTCTAAATCCGAATACATCAGTGTATCTCCAGTACAAAAGGTCATAATAAAAGTATGAAAAAAAGATAAGTACAAGCTACAATAGCTGGGCCCACTAGCTCCTCACGGGTATCCTATACTCGGCACGTCATCTACGAAGTCCAAATCAGGGTCTCGGGTCTCTGCAAGATGGTAAAAATATAAAATGAGCGATAATGAATCGCCAGCAAGTATTGTAGCACCCCACTCGAGACTAGGGTCTCGACACGATGCACCCGTCGTACTCTACTACGAGAAGTACAAGGCATCAATAACATCATGTGTATCGTCATAAACATGTATCGAATAGCGAAAGTATGATAAAATGGACGGAAATAAATATCGACATAAGTATGAAATAACTACTTCTGAGCAGGATCAGTGGTACATCATCAGTACAATCATCATAAGTACAAAGCTAAAATATCCTAAAATACAAAAGCTGATACATCAGTCCACTAAACAGCCCTCGTAACCTACTCTCTAGGCTTGTCTTCTACAAAATCCTGTTATGGGTCATGTGGGTCTGCATGGTAAAAAATAAAAGGGTGAACGATAATGAATCCCTCAGCAAGTATTTCCGCCTAGATTCGTCAAGTGGATCATGCATGGGAATCAGGATAGTGGAGAGAATACAGTAAACACAGAACAAATACTATATCTGTAAAATAAGTGAAAGTAACATCCAATGTAAATAGCATCAGTAAACAATATAGTTATTCAAGCAGTTAAAGTCTTTTATTAGCTTTACTTTGACATTAAATATCTTTCATATAGCTTGTATCATTTTTTGGCTCATAATCTTTTAGTTTTAGTTTCATGGCTTACCAGTACTTGACTACCATACTAGGGCAAAGTGCAGAAGTGATCATAACATAAGGGTACTGAGTGTTCATGGGACATGTTCGTGATACGTGCATTGTAAAACTTTCAAAAACATATCTTTCGTACTTTCATAAACATGACAGAACATGAATTGGCTATAGCACTTTTAGTATCGTAAGAACGGTACCCGTGACATTCCGAATGATTCCCCGAGTAGCTTTCAGTACCGTCTATGAATCCTGATGGTCCAACTACGGTGTTATATCATACATGTCTAGGACTAACAGTGATGCGTTATGGCCAACTTCCTAAGTCCCGGACATGGTATTACACTTGGCCATAACATATTTTGCCCCTGACATCCTCTCCCAGGGCCAGACATTAGGCAGCTCTCCATTCAAAACGTTGTAGACGTAACAGAAAGACAGAGATCCCTTGTCCCGAACAAGGTGTTACACTCAGCCAACAGAAACATGTATGATTCTTATAGAATCATTCGTCTCATGGTACAGTTTCTTATTCGTAAAATCCTTTAAAACATCTTTTGCAAAAACCTTTCGTAAGCGTGATCATAAATAAAATCTTTGTCTTTAAAAATCATGTTTACATATGCATAGTGAATGTTCAGTTTCTGGACTGGTTTTAGGTCTCTAATCATTTTAACCTCTAAGTCCCTTACCTAGCTCATTTTCCATGTCATGTTCTTATGTGAAATTACCCTTTTGTCCTTACTTAAGGAGCCTTTGGTTTTAAGGACCAAATAGCCCCTTTTTGGTGTTTTGATCATTAATCTTATTCCCTTAATATGTGAAATACGTATTTACATTTAAAGACTCGAAAACAGCCCACTTATCATAATTCTTAAATTTGAAATTACCAATTAGCCCTTATAGGGTGGTTTCGACCAAATGGTCCAAAACAGCCCTACTTTAGGGGTTCATCTTTTTCAATCTATTGGTTTGTTCATTCGTTGATTTACCACATATAACATATACTTTTATACATATATTTACATATATACTCAACTAAATGTAGATCATCACATAGTTACCAAAGAGGGCCTCATGGCCGAGAGTCACCATACACACCAACATTCATTTCCAAACATGTTAAATGCAGCAAGATGCAATAATAATAACATGCATTTGTACTATAATCTACCATGGATATATGTTATGATTATGCGTGAATTTCATGGTCTTAACATATTAATCTTCAAGTAAAGTCACATCCACCATAATCATGATCATAAGAACCATAGTCCTGAGGATGATCATGATACTAGTAACATGCAAATACATAAGAGGATGAAACCCATGAAAATAAACCTCCTTAGGCCATGATCATCAAGATACACATCATGATGATGGTGATGAAATCATGCCAAATGATTGAGGTCAAAACAGCCCCATCTTAGTAGGAAAATGCATGAAATGAAGTGGTGATCATCAAAGATGTCTTTCATGGCATGCATTATAGTATGAGTTATGATGCGCCATAAGCATTCTTGATACACTTTTCCAAGAAAGTGTACTAAGATGCTTCTATTTCTTATGGCTTTGTGAATGCATGCCTATGTTCCTTAATTTTTCCATGCACGCCCTCAATGGGGCTGAATACAATCAAGATTTTGCCATGCATATCCCTCTTAAATATCACTCTTATCATATTCATAAATTCATATAGGAATAGCACACATTCATACATAGTTTAGGCATGCAAGAACACTGTTCATATCTTTCTGATGTAGTCTTCATTTTAACATATGCATGCAAGATCCACCTTATGATATGAACATAGAAGACTCATTTTTAAGCATTCTGGAATAAGCTAAGAAGAATACTTGCCTTTGTTCTGGAATTTTACACTTAAGAGTGCAAGATTCTTTCTTTCTTCAGCTAGAGGGTGCATACAGCTTAGACAGCTAAAAGGAAAGAAAAGTTAGTATTTTTGAAGGATGTCAAGGTTTTGAATGCTCTAAAACTTATTCTAAGTGATTCTTACCTTGAATGGATTGAAGCTTCACACTTTGTTTAACTTAGCAACTCTCCCTACCTCCTTGGTGGTGTTCTTGGTTTAGAGCCTAGAATGGAGGTGGGATGAATGTTCTGAAGGAAAGGAAGAATGAGAAAGATGTGTAAAAAGGATGACAAAGCCTTTACCTTGATGGTTATGATGTATGAACACTTGCTTCCTTACTTGAAAGTGGAAGAAACTCACCTCTTCCTTGCTAGAGGGCTCACAGTTGGAAGTGTTTGAAGAGTGAAAGATTTTGATTTTTAAAGAGAGAGAGATGTGTAGCGTAGGGGATTTAAGTAAGAGAGTAGGGTGAATGAAAAATGAAAAGGAATTAAGGAATGGGATGATTTTTATGTCTCATTCCCTAGCCTTGGCCGAGATATGCATGCCGGGAGGAATGATGGGTTTTTCCTTCGGTTGGGAAGATAGTGGAGGGAAAAAGGAGTTGCATGAAATTTTAGTGGGTGAGTGTCTTACATTGTGTAAGGTGATGTAAGAAATAGGAATGATTACTAGGGAAATAAAAGGAACAAAAATGGAAGAATTTGGGAAAAAAGGGAGAAGGTGACTGAATGGGTGAGTGTAAATGGGGGGCTGAAATTACAATCTTATCTTCCCTTATGTGGTATTTTCTTTTTTCCTTTATTTAATTCCTAAATAAAATTTGTGCCATTTATTCATATGCATTATTAGTTAGTCTTACACGTATTAAGTTAATTCTTAGTAGTTCTTAAGTTTTATATAGGGTAACCTATACATATTAGTCCTTCGTTCTCTTTAACTTCTAGCCTGGGGATGTGGGTCGTAACATTCCTCTCCCTTATAAAAATTTTCATCCTCGAAACTTAAGTGTTTTGTTGTAATTTATTGCTTAATATTTCTCAACTGATTTAACCCTTAACACAGGTTAGGAGCATTTGCTGATGTATTGTCCTGACGCTAGGACATACCCTCCTAGGATCGTACTTACGGCTTCCATTGGGAACTTTGGGTTATCCAGTAAACAGGGTACTTATCTGATGTTGAGAGCCTATAGAATTATTCGCATAAAGTATTCTAGCTTCCGTACTTCTATTGTGATAACCTGCTTAATTATCCTTTTTGGTGTACTTACTCCTGTTACCAATCAAAATAACAAATTCGTAAACACTCGTTGGAATTAAATTAGGTAACTCATCATACCTATTTCAGCATCTGATGTCCAAAATCTCTGGTCATTCACCTTCTAAACCTAAGAGTCCGTCAGTGAGAGTCCCTCTTGTTGTTGTGCTTCTCCCGATGGGATTCTTCTCCTCCTCGGGCAATCTCTTATCCTGTGCCATCTCTTGCCGCATCTGAAGCATGCATCTGTCCTCAAATGACACTCACCTCTGCTGTCTCTGACATTTTCTGCATCTCGGAATTGCTGCTGCCAATCTCCGCCATAGCGGTGACTGTTGCCTATTGGACGTTGACCGTTGAGGTTTCCTGTCTCCTCTCTGCTAGTATGGGTTCCATCTTCCAGTATGAATGCCAAAATCACTCCGAAGTCTCCTGTTCCTACCCTCCCGGTCCGATATCACGATAACTCATTCCACTCAATAACAGTTCTCCAGCAGTTTCTCAAATGTGTTTGGGTGTGTACCGATCAACCAATTCCGAATCTCAGAGTTTAGGCCATGCCTGAACCTGATCATCTTAAGTCGTCATCATTCATAATCTCAGGAACGTAACGGCCCAGAGTAATGAAGAGCTGAAAATACTCCAAGACTGGAATATCTTCCTCTTGCTTAAGGGTGTCAAATTCTCCCATTCTCTGTATAACCAATGTTGTGGAAAGATAGAATATGTAAAACTCTTCCACAAAGTTTGTCCATGCTACTTGTCGAGGTAGTGGCTGGATATATATCCTCCACCACTGACTAGCCCAATTGATGACAAATAGCCTTATGATCTACACTCTTACCTCATCTGGCACTTGTATCAGCCGGAAGCCATTCTCAATCTTGTCTAACCACCTTCATGCTTCATCTGGATTAGGTAACCCATCAAAACTCGGAACTCGGGCTCTTACCAACAGCCCATAATAATAACCACTGCTCCTCCGGGTCTGAGACTGAGACTGAGGAGATACAAATGATGGAGCCCAAGCTGTCTCTGTCTGCTGTGTTCCTCCTATCTGGCTCAGCTTGAATAATGCCTCGGCAAATGAGCAGAGGTATCCTTTGGAAAAGGTGCCAGAGGCTGTGAGGCATGTGTCAGGGGTGTCAATGTCTGCTCGGTGACTGGTGATAACCCTGGTGAGGACGGTGATGGTGTGCCACTACCCGATCACGATGTCATCCTACCAAGCTCATTATATTGACACAATTAGTTCACATAAAGCATATAAAATTCAGTTTAAGCTTTTACTTATGTTTAGGAATTATACCTTAATAAACAGTTCTAAGGAATTCATACTAAAGTTGGCTCACTCACTCTAAAATCAAACTTAAATTCTAAGATCATGGCCTACGTATATGACGTTGTTTACTTTATGTTGTCCGCTGTGGATCTGGAGCCTTGACTCTGATACCACCTGTAGCCCCGCACCCAGGACTAGGGTCTCAGCATGGTACACCTGTCGTACTCTAATACGAGAAGTGCAAGGCATCCATAACATCACTATGCACATCGTCATAAACATGTATCGATTAGCGGAAGAATCATAAAATGGACGGAAATAAACATCGACATAAGTATGAACGAACTACCTTCAAGCAATATCATTGGTACATCATCAATACAATCATCATAAATACAAAGCTGAAATATCCCAAAATAAAAAAGGTGATATATCAGTCCACTAAATAGTCCACGTAACCTATTCTCTAAAATCGTCTTTTACAAAATCTTGCTCTCGGTCCTGTGGGTCGGCATGGTAAAAATAAATGGGCGAGCGATAATGAATTGCTCAGTAAGTATTTCCATCTAGATTCGTCAAGTGGATCATGCATCGAAATCGGGGTATTGGAGAGAATACAGTATACACAGAACAAATAATATATCTGTAAAACAAGTGAAAGTAACATCCAATGTAAATAACATAAGTATACAGTACAGTTATTCAAGCAGTTAAAGCCTTTCATTAGCTTTACTTTGACATTAAATATCTTTCATATAGTCCGTATCATTTTTTTGGCTCATAATTTTTTAGTTTCAGTTTCATGGCTTACCAGTACTTACTTAACTATCATGCTAGGTAAAGTGCAAAATGGTCATAACTTAAGGGTATTGAGTGTTCATGGGACATGTTAGTGATGCATTCATTGTAAAACTTTCAAAACCATATCATTTTGTACTTTCATAAACATGACAGAAAATGAATTGGCTATAGCACTTTTTGTACAGTACCTACGACCTGTTGAATGATTCCCCAAGTAGCTTTCAGTACCGTCTATGAATCCCGATGGTCCAACCATGGTGTTACATCATACGTACCTAGGACTAACGGTGATACGTTATGGCCGAGATCCAGAGTCCCGGACGCAGTGTTACACTTTGCTGTAATGTATTTTGCCCCTGGCATCCTCCCCCAGGACAAGACATTAGGCATCTCTGCATACAGAACGTCATAGACGTAATAAAAAGGCAAAGATCCCTTGCCATGGACAAGGTGTTACACTAAGAAAACAAAAAATTCATGAGTCGTATGGAATCATTCGTCTCGCGATATGGTTTCTTATTCGTAAAATCCTTTACAACATCTTTTGCAAAAAAACCTTTCGTAAATGTGATCGCAAATAAAATCTGTCTTTAAAAATCATGTTGACACATGCATAGTGAATGTTCGGTATGTGGACTGCTTTTTTAAGTCTCTAATCATTTCAGCCTCTAAGTCCCTTACCTAGCTCATTTTCCATGTCATGTTCTCATGTGAAATTACCTTTTTGCTCTTACATAAGGAGCCTTTGGTTTAAGGGACCCAACAGCCCTTTTTGGTGTTTTGATCATTAATCTTATTCTCTCAATATGTCCAATACTTATATACATTTAAAGACCTCTAAAACAGCCCAATTATCATAATTCTTAAATTTGGAAATTACCAATTAGCCCTTGTAGGGTGGTTTCGGACACACAAGCTCCTCCGACCTCCATCACTCCAGATGCAGCTCCTCTGCGATCTCTCGATCCAGCTGCAGCTCCTCTCGCAGATCATCACGACGAGCTTGTGGAGCCTATGCGTGATACTCAGGATTCTGGGGAATTAGGGCATTCGTCGGATAATGACTTACCAGAGACAGCTCCTCAAGAGATACCCATGGTTCCAGCAGAGGTTGCCTGCCGCATCCAGCAGCTACCTCCTTCGCCTGACACAGACACTTTAATCTCTCGCCTGCAAGATTCCACAGAAGACTTTATACAGGTGGTTCCTCGTAGAAAACGTCGAGCTAAGAAGGATCTTCCTCCACTGCCTCCATCCTCCATTCTTACGCGCAGTGCTTCACATGCGATCCAGGGAAGTGACTCTACACTTTTACAATGAATATTATGATATGGAACATCAGAGGCTTTCGGGCCTCCAAGCCACGTTTGCATCAATTAATTCATGAGCATCGGTTAAACATACTTGTTATTATAGAACCTAAACATACATCAGACACTATTTCTCGTTATGCTTTGGAGTTCGGTTTTTCTAATTCCTATGCGTCGACTTCTGAGAGTATTTGGTTTTTCTGGCGTAACTCTCACTTTGAGCTGGTCACAGTGCAGGATGAAGAACAAGTTGTGCATTTTACTTTGACATATCGGCCTCTACAGTATACTTTTGTTTTGTCGGCAGTATATGGCAATCATACTCCATCTCTACGTCAATCTTTATGGTCTTCTTTATACACTTTTTCTGCGAATTCAACATTGCCTTGGGTTCTCGGTGGTGATTTTAATACATTCCGGTCTCTATCCGACCACGAAGGTCGTTCGCGACCATCCTTATCTGTTTTACAAGATTTCAATGATTGTATAGAGGCATGTGCTTTGATGTCACCACCTTTCCATGGCTCTAGATTCACCTGGTCTGATGGTCGCGGTCTCAGTCGGGTCCGCCGGCGTCTTGATTGGTTGTTCCTGAATACTGGTTTCTATGATAAATTTGAAGATATTCAACTTACTCATCTTCCCAGAATTACTTCAGATCATACCCCGCTGTTGCTTAAGTGCCGAAACATTACAGCTACATCTCATCGTTCGTTCCGCTTTTTGGACTCTTGGCTTCTTCATCCAGATTTCTATACTTACATGCGCGATGCGTGGGCTTCATATCCTACAACAGGTGGTATGCATGGATTCTACACAAAGTTATTTAAATTCAAAAAAGATGTGCAACAATGGAATAAAGATATATTCGGCAATATATTCTCTCGAGTTCAACAGGCTGAAGTTCTCCTTACTCGTGCGGAAGAACGTTGGGACACGCAACCCACAGAGGCCAATCGGATGGAGTATAATCGTGCTAAGGCAGATTTCCTGCAGGCTTCTTCTTATGAGATGCATTTTTGGAAACAAAAGGCAAGAGTTAGATGGTTAAAGGAGGGTGATGCAAATACTCGCTATTATCATACATTGGTTAAAGGCCGCAGATTACATCTTCGGATTCAACAAATACAAAAAGCGGATGGCACGATTTGCACAGCCCCTGAAGATATCAGCGCATAAGCTGTGTCCTTTTATACTGCTTTATTTGCACAAGAACCTGTTGTCAACTGTGAGCAAATTATTCGGCACATTCCCATACTTGTCTCTGCAGATGATAACTCTGCCCTAACGCAGCTTCCATTATCAGATGAGATAAAAGATGCAGTTTGGCACTTGGACCCCCATAGTGCATCGGGACCTGATGGTTTTGATGGAAATTTTTATAGATCTTGCTGGCCCATTATTCATAAGGATGTTGTTTTGGCGGTACAGAAATTCTTTCTTGGGGTGCCCTAGCCTAGAGTTATGGCTAGCGCATTGATCACTTTGATTCCAAAAAAATCCGCACCGGCCACATTCAGTGATTATCGTCCAATATGCCTCACTAATTTTATCAGTAAAGTCTGTACCAGAATTGTTGCTAGCCGCCTGTGTAAATTATTGCCACGACTTATCTCTCCAGAGCAGACAGGCTTTTTACCAGGTACTGACATTTCTACGCAGGTTTTACTAGCTCGTGAAATGATCCATATGCTAGACAGAGGTGGCTCACAGTTATGCCTCAAATTGGATATGATGAAGGCATTTGATAGAGTCAGCTGGGAATATTTGGAGCTAATATTCAAAGCGTTCGGTTTTTCGGGATTTTTCACTCGAATAATTTTGAATCACTTGCGGGCTACCACTTTAGCGGTGTTAATTAATGGACAGCCCTCTTCTTACTTTCGGCCACATCGGGGGGTCAAACAAGGAGATCCTTTGTCTCCTTTATTATTTATTTTAGCAGCAGAGGGTTTTAGCAGGGGCTTGAAAGCATTGACAGCAGCAGGACAGTTGCAGCCTTTTTGCTTGGGCCGTGTTCCTTTCACTATTACACATTTAGCATATGCAGACGACTTATTGATCTTTCTTCGAGGCACTCAGCGAAATCTTCAACGGTTCCACACATTTCTTACGCAATATGAAGCTGCTTCTGGTCAGAAAGTTAACTTTCAGAAAAGCAGTATTATTCCTTCTGCTGCAGTAACACCACATCAGCGACAGACATTTGCGGCTACTCTGGGTATGCGTCTTTCCAATCTTCCATTCCGCTATCTTGGCTCTTATTTGCATAAAGGGATTCCACGAGCACATCACTGTGTTACGTTACTCCAACATATTGATGATAGGCTTCAAGGGTGGCACTCCAAATTATCATCTACTGCAGGACGCCTAGTCTTGCTTCAATCAGTCATCGCGGCATTACCCATTCACATTATGGCGGGAGGTGGTATACCAAAGTCAGTTATTAAGATCATCCATCGTAAGATGGCCACTTTTTATTGGGGTCCTCGACATCATTGGGTCTCCTGGTCTAAGCTTACTAAACCACAGGCAGAGGGCGGCATAGGACTTCGAGATTTGAATAGTTTGCAACAGGCTTTCTATTGCCGCATCTGGTGGTCATATCATCAGAATGCCACCCTATGGAGCCGATATATGCATGCAAAATATGGACATCGTCGTGATTATCTTCCTCGCTTGCCAGACTCTCCTATTTGGAAAATTATATGTCGAATTCATCCTTTTTGCTTAATATACACTGATCGGCAGAATGATCAGATCTCGTGGTTGCCGAATCAGCTGGGAGACTTCTCGCTGAAAAGTGCCTATGAGACATGTAGAACTGCATCTCCAAAGCTGCTTTCTGCCTCATTTATTTGGTCGAAACATCATTCTCCGGCTATCAAATTGTTTCTATGGCGTATTTTCAATTCTGCTTTGCCTTTTGAGGATTATCTTGGTCGATACATAATGGCTCGTCCGACACAATGCCCCTTCTGCAAGAGTGAGTCGGCCTCGGTGGATCATGTGTTTTTATATTGTCCTTCTGTGCGCTCGATGTGGTGCTATTTTGCAAGTGAACTACATTGTCCCCTTCCCACATCAGTACATCTTTGTCAATATCTTCTTTCATGGTGGTATCGCTCGTCCCTCTCCACACTTATTGGAGTTTATAAAATCGTCATACCAGCGATAATTGTTCATCGTATCTGGTGTGCTTATACTTCCCTGATCTATGGCGACAGCGCACATATCACATCGTCTTCTCTTCGGTTCTCTATACAATATGAGATTACTTTGTGGCACAAAAAGATTGCGGGCTCTAAGTTGTCTGCTACATCACGACATATTTTCCGTTGGCTGCCTATTGTTCGGCCTCCTCGTCCATTGATTGTTCGCTGGATCACGCCACCCACAGGTAGATTGAAATTAAATGTTGACGCAGCTGCGGGTCGTAGTTACGCAGCTGGAGGCGCAATACTGCGTGATCACAGGGGGTCCTGCGTTGGAGCACTTTCTTTTCGCCTCCCTTTAAGCACACCCATCCAAGCAGAGATTCAAGCAGCAGTTTTTAGTCTCTTTTATTTCTTATCGCTCTACCGATCCATCATACTGGAATCGGATTGCTCCCAATTGATAGACCGGTTGACTCGACCATTCATTGTTCATGGTAATCCACATCTTCAATGGCTACAATCACTTGTTCATACACATCGTATCTCTTGCTACCACGTTTATCGCGAGGCGAACCTGCCAGCACATTATTTAGCGCAGCATGCAATGATCCACCCAGGCACGGAACGTTTTGCCTCGAACACTCTACCTTCATTGGTCTGTGCGGCGGTCGCACTAGATCTGACCTCTGTTAATTTGCGGGTGCCATGACTACAGTCTTCCATAAGGATTGGCCAGAGTTCCCTTCTACTGCCTGTTACCTTAGAGTGACAGGCAGGCACGGTATGGTTGCACATCCATTACTCTATGTTTCATACTTTATACTTTTAATGTGTAACAAGCCTTTCTGTTTCATGGGAGTGTTTTGGATCTATCATCAACTACATTCCTGCTTATCGTGTGTGGACAAAATGAATGGCTCGGTGTATTGCTGCGTAGGCCTTCCTATGGCGGGATTTTTACCATTGTCGCCTTGGCCTTTAGGACAAGGCGACTCAGGTAATCATTTTCATACTTGGTTCATGTTTCTTCTTTTGGACACTGCTGCTATATTCATGTTCTATTCCTGTTTGTGCGAGTTTCAAATCACAATGGTGAGACTTATTTCGGATGTGGGCACTGCATTTTCGGATCTGATAACGTGGCAGCTAATGGCTATTATTTCTTCTTTGTCGCCTTGGCACTTCAACTGCCAAGGTGGCTTCGGTACGTGCTTGCTCGATCAGTCTTTGATTGCTCAGTTTCATGCTTATATTGACCACTACTCTTTCTGGACGTTTTCTGAGGTTTGGATTCTCACGTCTCCTACAAGACACAGACGCGGACACCTAAGCTCAATCGGCGTATTACTGTACACGACAACAACATTCAAGTATTTGTACCACAATTTATATTCTCATCATATCAATGACAGTCATATAAATATGTATGCTTTTTCCTTCGCCAAGGTTTTATCCACAAGGGTGGTTTTTCTTGGCAAGGTTTTAATGCGGCATATCATATATGACTGGAGCTATGTCATTATTGTTTCATTATTTCATTATTTCGAGTACTCTGAAAGTGTAATATGGTTTTCCTCCGCCATATGTGAGGCTTTGCATGAATAAATAAAATTTTCGTTTTTTAAAAAAAAATATTGATTTTGTTCATTCCCTAATTTACCACATATAACATATACTTTTATACATATATTTACTTAGATAGACTAAACTAACTGCAGATAGTCACATAGGTACCAAAGAGGGCCTTATGGCCGAGAGTCGCCATACACACCAACGTTGATTTTCCAACTTGTTAAATGCATGCAAGATGCAATAATAATAACATCCATTTTTACTCTAAGGTACCAGGATATGTGTTATGATTATGCATGAATTTCATGGTTTTAACATATTAATCTTCAAGTAAAGTCACATCCACCATTATCATGATCATAAGAACCATAGTCATGAAGATGATCATGAAACTAGTAACATGCAAATACATAAGAAGATGAAACTCATGAAAGTACACCTCCTTAAGTCACGATCATCAGCATACACGTCATGATGACGGTGATGAAATCATGCCTAATGGTGGAGGCCAAAACAACCCCATCTAAGGAGGAAAATGCATGAAATGAAGTGGTGATCATCAAAGATGTTGTCTTTTATGGAATGCATTATAGTATGAGTTACAATGCACCATAAACAGACCAAATTATGTCCATAACCATGGAACACACTAGAAAAAGTATGAAATCAATGAGATGATGATTATCCGAAACACATGCATGAAAGATGATAGAAGAAACATTCTTGATACACTTTTATAAGAAAGTGTACTAAGATGCTTCTATTTCTTATGGATTTGTGAATGCATGCCTATGTTCCTTAATTGTGCCATGCACGCCCTCAATGTGGCTGAATACACTCAAGATTTTGCCATGCATATCCCTCTTAAATATCATTCTAATCATATTCATAAATGCATATAATTCATACATAGTTTAGCCATGCAAGAACACTTTTCATATCTCTGTGATGTAGTCTTCATTTTAACCTGTGCATGCATGATCCATTTTATGATATGAACATAAAAGACTCATTTTTAAGCATTGTTTAAGAAGCTAAGAAGAATACTTGACTTTGTTCTTGAATTTTACACTTAAGAGTGCAAGATTCTTTCTTTTTTTAACTTGAGGTTGCACACGGCTTAGATGGCTAAAAGGAAAGAAATGTTTAGTTATTTTTGAAGGATATCAAGGTTGTGAATGCTCTAAAACTTATTCTAAGTTATTTTTACCTTGAATGGCTTGAAGCTTCACACTTTGTCTAACTTAGCAACTCTCCCTACCTCCTTGGTGGTGTTCTCGGTTTAGAGCCTAGAATGGATGTGGGATGAGTGTTTTGTAGGAAAGGAAGAATGAGAAAGATGTGTAAAAAGGATGACAGAGCCTTTACCTTGATGATTATGATGTATGGACACTTGCTTCCTTACTTGAAAGTTGAAGAAACTCACCTCTTCCTTGCTAGATGGCTCATAGGTGGAACTGCTTGAAGAGAGAAAGATTTTGATTTTTAAAGAGAGAGAGGTGTAGTGTAGGGGATTGACGTAAGAGACTGGGGTGAATGAAAAATGAAATGGAATTAAGGAATGGAATTATTTTTATGCCTCATTCCCTAGACTTGGCCAAGATATGCATGGTGGGAGGAATGATGGGTTTTTCCTTGGGTTGGGAAGATTGCGGAGGAAAAAAGAAGTTGCATGAAATTTTAGTGGGTGAGTGTCTTACATTGTGTAAGGTGGTGTAAGAAATAGGAATGATTGCTAAGGAAAGGAACAAAAATGGAAGAATTTGGGAAAAGGGGAGAGGGTGACAGGATGGGTGGGGTTAAGTGGGTGGTTGAAATTACTATATTATCCTTCCTTAAGTGGTATTTTCTTTTGCCTTTATTTAATTCCTAAATAAAATTTTTACCATTTATTTATATGCATTATTAGTTAGTCTTACACCTATTAAGTTAATTCTTAGTAGTTCTTAAGTTTTATCTAGGGTAACCTATACATATTATACCAAGTGTGGTACAAGATTGCACTTGATTTTTATCGTAATTTCCATCTTTCTCTATCTCCTAGCCTGGGAATATGGGTCGTAACAAGTATGTCCACCCAAGTTCGTCATGTAGATGATGCATGGGAGATGGGTCGATAAAATAAATACAGTACAAATAAAGAAATGTAACTCGTCTCTGTTTACAAATAAGGTAACAAATAATGCAAGTAACATAAGCATCATATGACTCTATAAGGTGCGAAAAAATAAAGTCACAACTGAACTTATATAATTTTTCCACATTAGAACATTCCTTACTTGTTCAATCTCTTTCTAACGAGGTATTATGCTAAGTCCTAATTGATTATGTTCATGTCATGCATACTTTCTATTTGTTCAACTTACGCATGCTGCAAGTCTAAGGATGTGTCCAATAGGATAATTCGGTGTATATGTCATATGATCGATGAAGGGTAACAAGATTCAGTTTTCAATAACAATTTAAAAGCGTAATATTTTCATAACTTTCATATCAAGACTTTTTCATAACTGGACTATAGCAATTTTCATACGTACGAACAATAACACACAACATACCGATTGATTCCCCACGTAGCCGCATATACAAATATGAATCCCATGTTCCGAACATGGTGTTACATCATATGTATATAGATCTAACGGTAACATCCATCCGGCAGAGATCCCTTTTCCCAGACAAGGTTGTGTTACACTCGGCCAGTAAGGTAAGGTACATGTATGCCCATGACACCAACCTCCTTATGTTCCAGTGTCATGCGGGGCTTCGGTCATCGATAACATATGTATATGCCCCTAACATCCTCCCTATGGACCCGATGTCAGGCCGGCGCACCAATACCATAACATATCATCATATAACGTGTGTCATCAGAATTAATCGTCTCGTGGTATGGCTCGTTACAGATAAAATCTCTTTTAAACGTGTCATGTGGTAAAAACATAACGTAAAGCGTATCACATTATAAATCATTTTGTTTAAAAACATTGATCTATTTATGCTTTCATGTAGGCCCAGTTTTGGCTCATTTGCTCATTTAAAAAGTTCAGCACTTAATTTCCAATATTTAGCTCATGGTTCATATCATAAACTTACGTAAAATACCAACTATGCCCCTCCTAAGAGCTCTCGGTTTTAGACTCAAAAACAGCCCGCTTTTTGGGCTTTAACCACTAACATCATTATCTTAAATTGTCTAATTTCATAATACTTCATGGATAATAAATTCAGCCCACTTTTGGCCTTGTCAAATATTACCATTTCCTTACTTTACTTGTTTAACACATGATTTAGTTATCCATTCATATAATATATGATATACATATTTTTACATACATATAATCAAGTAAATATCCAAACAACATCATTGGCACACATATATGGCCACTTGGCCAAATTTATACATGAATATACACACATGATTTTTTTTAACTTATTCATCATTTTATACATGTAATGTGTTTATACCCCTTTAGTACTTTAACATATCATGAACATAAACATGCATACTTGACATATACATTTTCCTTCGTGATCGTGCATTATAGTTTTGGTTCCAACACTAGTAAACACGTGCATGTTAGTTTCCATCATAGATATGAACATATGAGCCATGATCATGATGATGATTATGATGAAAATTACATACAAACACATAGGATGATGGAAACCATGAAAACATGCATCCTTAGGCCATGATCATCAAGGTTACACTTCACAATGAAGGTGGTGAATCATGCCTAAGATGGTGGTCAAAAACAGCCCCATCCATGGATGATTATGAATAAAAATGACATGATCATCATCAAGAAACATTCTTTTGTGGTCAAGCATTACAGAAAAAATTATGATGCCTCACAATCATGTTAAAACAAGACCATTAACATGCATGAACACTAAAAATCATCAAGAAACATACATGTGATGATAATCATGAAAACACATAAGAATATGATTCAAAGTGATGTTCTTAGTACACTTTTTCAAGAAAGTGTGACATGTAACCAACACTTTTCATGAAATGAGACATGCATGCTTAGTCTTTTACTATATGTAACATGCATTTTCATTTGAGACCTATGCATGTCATAAATGCTACGTGCATGGCACTTTTCATACTCAAAGTCATATGTAGGAATATATTCAAGTATCACACACATGTATTCACATAAGGGGCATGCATGAACACCATTACATATTCATTGAAGAAAAGCTTCTTGAACATAATGCATGCATGTTCCATGTTTGTAGATGAACATAAATAGTACATTTTTGAACATGCATGAATAAACCAAGAAGAATACTTGCCTTTTTCTTGGTAGTCACGGCCTAAGGGCCTAAAAGAGAGATGATTTAAACATCTTGACACTAGAATATTTGAAATTCTTTAACATCAATTCTTAAGCAAGATTTTATCTTAGAAGGTTCTTAAGCTTTCCTTTTTCTTCATCTTAGAAAATTGCATCTTCTTTCTCTTTATAATCCCACGGCATTGGAGATTAAATGAAGGTGAATGTTGAATAATTTGGAAAGATAATGAAAGAAGAATCACTTGCATGATGGTTGGAACATCTTACTTTAATGTTGATTGGAAGCTTCCTAGGCTTGCATGTCTTCTCCCTCACTTAAACATGGAGAAATCTTCCCCTTTCCTTCTAGCATAACCCACGGTTTTAGGGGTATTATGGAGGTTTGAAGCATTTTATTCTTGTCTTGATAACAAAGGAGAGAAGGGTTCTTGTGTTGGATTGGAGTTGGGATGAAGAATGAGAGTACAAATGAAGTGAAGTTCTCTTCTTTTCTCTCTTGGTGCTATGGTTTTGGAGTGTCATGGGGGAGAAGACTTGAGTTTTCTTGGGGAGAGAAAAGCAGAGTTGGTTTGCTTTAAGATGTGATGAAATGAGGAGTGAAATTAAAATAAAAGGTGTCTTCCTTTTCTTCCCCCTTGTTGGCTGAAATTGGTGGGTCTTAAAATGGTGAGGGAATCTTTATTATTTCTTTTAGAAATGGAAGAAGATGGATGTGATGGGTGGAGGAATTTGCATGTCTTGTTATTAGTTGAAAATTTGGTGTTGTAAGGCAAAAAGATTTCTTCTTCTTGCCTTGATGGTGGTCTCTTTTTTTGAAAGTTCTTTAGAGGCTTGAATGTGCCTTTGAAAAGAAAAGATGAAGATTTGAATCTTATTGAAGTGGAGAGGGAATCTCTTGCTTAGAATGAAATGAAATGACAGAGAATGGAATGAAATGAACTTTTCTTCTCCCTCCTTTTGTCTTGGCCGAAATATCAAGAATGGTGAGGGAGGAATCTCATCATGAATAATGGTTGGGAAGAGAATGAAGGGATGGTGTAAGAATGCATGAATTCTAATTGGATGAAGAGGGGAGCATGAAGTGGAATGTGTTGGATGATGTGTGAAGAAAAGAAATTATTTCCTTGTCTTACCCTCTTGGCCGAATTTTGAGGGTGTAAATGCAGAGTGGGGAATTTTATCATGGAAGGGAAAAAGTGAGGTGAAGGTAGAAGGTTTGCATGAAGTTTCATTGGTTGGGAAAAATAAAATTGTAAGAAAAGAAAGAATGGAGTCAGAAGAAATGATTGTGTCTTATGAAATATAAGAATATGGCTTTGTGTAAGAAGTGCTTAAAGGCTCATTGGTCGAGGAAAGATGAAAGAAATAAAAAGGAAGAAGTGGAGTGTGAAGGAAGGAATGGAAGAGATTCCTTCTTGTCTTGCATGCGGAGGGGCGGCCAAAGGGAGCAAAATGGAAGAAATGATGGTATTTTGGTAGAATATGATGACTTGTTTGAAAAAAGTGGGTATAGATTTTATACTTGTTTATTTCTTGAAATGATTTAGGAAGATCAATGTTAGTGGAAGAACAAAATAATCCTCCACTTCAAGTAAGGGGGCGGCCCAGTATGTGGTGGGGAAGAAAATGGCATTTTCCTGAAGTGTTAAGATGGTGACATGGTGGAGCGATGCATGTCTTGTAATTGGATAAAGTTTGGAATGTTTAAGACAATATTTTCTTCTTTCTTGCATGCAAGGACAAGGAATGTGAGGGTGTAAGAAGAGAAATGATTAAGCTTGGAAAGTTGAAGGGGAAAATGACAAGTGGGAATTGCATGACACATAAGTGGTTGAATGTGGATGAGTGCAAGACATTATTTTTCTTTTCTTCCCTTGCGTAGGCCGGCCAAGTTCTCTTGTCTGGGTGTAGTAGGATAATTTTATCCGCCTCATTTTTCTATATCCTAGATTTCTTTTTTACTTTTATTTAAAGGTAAAATAAAGTTTGTGTCTTACTTTTATTTCTACTTCATTAATTAACCTAAGTTATTTTGTCACCTAGGGTTTACTTATTTACATTAGTGCGTACCAAAATTTTTAAACTATACTTCTAAGAGCGGCATAACGATTTAATCGATTATATTCAGTACGTGCTTTCTTAATCACCATAAATTCCTTTGTTTTCCCTTTCTAAAAGCTCGAGGGTGTGGATCGTAACAAGTATATTCTTCCAATCTTCGATAAGCTTGAACATTGTTAAGTTGGGTTATGTAATAAAGTCCTACCAGGTATGTATCTCTGGTCATCCAAGTTAGAATATTGTGCTGCTTATGTTTTGCCAGCAACCTGGAGGCATTGCCTCCCCTTTTATCACCAAAATAATAATAATAATAATAATAATAATAATAATAATAATAATAATAATAATAATAATAATAATGATGATGATGATGATGATGATGATGATGATGATGATGATGATGATGATGATGATAATATTAATAAAAATAAAAATAAAATAATAATAATAATAATTATTATTATTATTATTATTATTATTATAAGAAGGGAGGTAAAAGTTCTAAACCCAAATAGTACCCACGATTACAAAAGTAGTCTGATGAAAGGAATTAGAAAAGAAAAGCCAGCTTGATCCTCCTATAACCCACAATAACCCCTAAGGTCCTAAAAAACAGTATCATACAAACCCCTTAGTTCACAACTATCTCCAAATATGAAATTCAAACTTCAGAAATAGTCATTAACAAAGTCCATCATAACATAGCTCAAAGGAATACTAAAGCAACCATCTTATTTGCTTCCATAAAACCATCCAACGTAATCACTCCTATGATAGGTTAGCATGCAAATTCGAGTACTTCTGGACTTTTGAGTTGTCAAATTTGGTACGTAATTTATTTAAGCAAAAAAATTCAAGTGGAGGTCAAATGAACCACCTCCTATATAATTCTAGTTTTTTCCTTCGATAATCGTAACACTTGAACCTCATCATCTTCAATGCAATATTCAGTTGCAAGGACTAACAAGTTGAAACAAAAAAGGAAGAATGCGGAGCAAAATTAACCAAGGTCACATAATCAGTATAGGGTAGATATGCATATCACAAGTCAAGTTCTTTAATTCAGATATAGGGGCCTTAGATACCTCCTTTAACCGAGAATGCATTATATTTAACATAGATTAATGAGACATGTCTTTCTTAATTTCCTCCATGTGCGAAGGTATTAAAGAGAATCTACAATTATCAGGACACTAGGCCAAGGAAAGTCTGGTTTTGGGGGTAATGCATCAACTTGATGGACCAGGAGAGATGAAAGTAGAGGTTCAGATAATTTGGCTTGAAATAATTAACTCATGCTATCAATGTTCGTGTACCTTGGCGGGCGAAAATCCCACTAGGGATAAAAACATGCTTAAGCAGACATTTGCTAGCGAGTCACCTTAGCCATGCACAGCGATATGTGGTGCCACATAGCCACCATGTGGACGAGAACTGCCAGCAGGGCAGCTAGGTGTCGCCTTCCACGACTCCTCGCCATGCACTGCTCGCTCATACATCTATAAAGAGGCCTCCCCCAGGAGAAGAAGAAGAAAAAAGGCCAAAATTAAGCTATTCCAAGCTGAACTGACAAAAACAGCCACCATTCTAGGAGGGAAAAATCCAAACGGGTTTCTTCGATCTCTACTTTATATTTAACACTATGGATATGCTCGTAAATGACTTTAACTTTGGAGAGTTTTGCTCTGGGGCCTCTAACTTCACCCCTCCCTCGTAGGTTTTAGAGAAAGATCACCTCAAAGTTTTGGCGAGGCACTAACAGCATTATCCCGCAGGTCACCTATGATCCTCTCGTGAACATCCAACTTTGTCAAGTGGCTCTAGAGGAAGGGCCAACCTCCGTATCCATTGCTTTGAGCACACAGTCCACACCCCATCTTCTTAAGATGGAAAAAGACGCTCATCGTGGGGGCAAGAAACCTTCCATCCCCCTAAGACGTGAACGTACACCCCTTGTTCGTCTGAGCAGGACTCGAGAGCTCGCGTGGAACCCTCAAATCCAGCTGTCGGACTGATATTTGAGGAGCACGTCAGGGCCAAAGCCCAAGTGCATTCCAAGCTGTTGTAAATGAGATGAACGGAAAGGCCTCGACGGCCACGCGGTGAGGAAAATTTCGAGGTGGCCCTGCTCATTTGGTAGACGTGCTGACATGAAGACCAGAAGCCCGAGTGCTTGACATGTATCCTAGTTTTGTTTTTGTACATACTGTATGCAAATTATTTGAAACAAGAACAGGCACAACTTGTTTAGTGTTTATGTTATTTCCAAAATGCATGTGTGCTCAGATACAGAGCAGGTTTATCTCAGCTACCTCATTTGGCACGAAGAGTTCTGAAACCCCATATCTATGATCATGCCCATGTCATTATTTGGTGCTCAAGACTCTCAAACAATAGAAATATTGGCGCATATATCATGAATTGAATTATAAATATTATTCAAGATCTCCTATACACTGGTTCACCTTTTATAAAGCTCAGCAAGAGTTCGACATATTTGCCTGTTATCTTGCCGCACTACTGAGATTTTTAGCTCACTAATAATTGTGCTTACATGGGCTTATCTTTGTCAATACTTTGTTGCGCTATTGAGGTCGTTCGCTCGGTTGTAGTTGTGCTCAGAGGTCCCGCTTATTATTTCTACTGTTGTTTTGATCATCTTGTTGAATTTTCTCTATTTGCTATTTTATTATCGAGCCCAGCATAGCTCGGCGAGTCCTCTTAGTGACAAATATCTGATAATACTTTCTCTTTAGCTCGGCATCCTGCTATGTCAGGCTTTCACTTTGCTACCTCGACTGAATGCCTCCTTTTATGTTTGATGATTTATCTTTCAATATTCTGCCCCAATGAAGGAGCATCGACCTCGAAAAGGAGGTGCTATTCTTGGGACGCTCTACCCTTTGGCATCATTCTTCAAGTATTGATCCTCTGCCTCATGGTTCATAAGGGGATTCACCTTGAACGACCTTGAAAAGGAGGCACCCATCGTGGGACGCTCTCCCCTTTGGCACCATCCTTCAAGTATTGATTCTCTGTCTTATGGTCCATAAGGGGATTCACCTCACCCGACCTCGAAAAGGAGGCATCATTCATGGGACGCTCTGCCCTATGGTGGCATCCTTCAAGTGTTGATCCTCTGTCTTATAGTTCATAAGGGGATTCACCTTGGCCGATCTTAAAAAGAAGGTGCCATCCGTGGGATGCTCTCCCCTGTAGCGTCGCTCTTTAAGTATTGATCCTTTGTCTCATGGTTCATAAGGGTATTCACTTCGGCCACCGTCGAAAAGAAGTCTCGTGGGATGCTCTCTCCTTTGGCGTCGTTCTTCAAGTATTAGTCCTCTGCTTCATGGTTTATAAGGGGACACACTCCAGCAAAGGCTTTCTAATCAAGATACACCTTCAACAGCTCAGCCTGACTGGTTAAACAGGTTTATTAGAGTTTCTTTACTTCTGATTTCATAAGGCTCCCCAACACTTCGCCAGTCTCAATTGGAAATCAAAACGACTTACATTCTTAAGGATGAGATGCTAGCGTCCCAATTAGCTGATTTAGTTTATGAATGCAAGCTTGCAGCTTTATTCTTACCAGATCAAGAAAGTTTAGAAATCAAACTTTTTGCGCATAAGAGATCATATTCGACGGAAGCAGAGTTTTTTTATAAAAATTAGAGCAAGGATAAAGATCAAATGTTCATTCATTTATTACAGAACAAAAGTACAACAGCTGCCCGGCGCAAGTCTATCATGAATATACAACGAATATAATGTAGGACCTGTATAGCACCACTAGAGGAGGGTTGATTAGTGAGTGTAGAAAATTTGGTTTTTAAAACTTTTTATTACCCAATAACTCACTTTTGAAAACAATTTCTGTTTTCATATCCTCTTTTAGATTAACAAAATGATCAGGTTGCAGCCCTCCAAAAATCATGAAATTTGGTGACAATGTGCTCTGATATGTCATGAATGTGTCACAAAAATTTCAGATTAAAAGGCGAAGTGTAACCCCTTGAGAAAACATTTTTACTCAGATTGTATCAATCTGCCAGAAACTGTTCATCCAAATAAAAACTTTATCCTATTAATTGACAACTCTAAATGATCTGAAAATTTTATGGTATGACCCTTAGGATGTGAACTTTAAAAAGTTGAAATAGTTTTTTAAAATTTGTTTGGCAAATATGGCAACCACGTTGATGTTCTCAACCTCTGCAGATATGAAAATCAGATTGCACTAGTCTCAAAACCATGAACGTTTGAATGACTTATACTTATCCAAATTCAATGAGACTTTTTTCAAATGAAAGCTAAAACCTTTGGCTATGTTTCTGCAATTTTAGTGATTTTTGAAAAACATTTTTTATTTTTACCATGGCTATGAAAATGATGCAGAAAACAGAAACTGAAAGTAAAAGAACTAAAAAGTAAGAACACCGAGATTTTTATACTGGTTCAGTTAAATCAACCTACTCCAGTATTTGAGGACACCTTCCTCAGTATTCACTAAATACAAAAACACCTTGATACAAGGGTGATTGGAGTTATGCACTAACTTCACCCTTTTCACAATGAGCAAACAAAAACACGAACACAAATACCATCACCGTACAAATGAATGTATGATCACACCTTGATCAGCCTTGTACAAGAATGGGATGTATACGGATGGTATAATCAAAGCCTATACAGAATTTAGAATGTAATAATGATAGGCTTGAGACTAAGAGCAAGAGAAAAGAATAGGAGAAGAAGAGAATAGTCTTGCTTGAATATGAACTTTGGCTTGCATTCTCTTGAACACTTTGCCTCCTTTGATAGGTGAAGTGGCCACCCCCTATGGCTGAAATCTCCCTTGAAAAATTGTCTTGAATACCTTGGAAGATTTCCTTGTATAACATTGTGATACACCCTTGCTTAGTTGGCGAAATATGATTTGACGAATGATGTATCTTCGCCTAGTAGTCACTTCATGATAGACCATCATTTTCCTCCTTGTCACTTAATACAATGACCTGAATATTTAACATAAAAATCTGAAACACATGTCCAAAATCACATAAGTCAATTGCCAATCAATCAAGACGTGATTGCCCCTCCATTTCGGAAGAAATTTGAAGCAAATCAAGGGCAAAAAATCGGCCATATTAGCATGTGCTGAAAACTTCAGCACTTGTGTGTCTTGGCCTTCTTCAATGTCACCAATCATATGTGGCTCGTCCTCCACCAATCAAAGTGCCAAACAAGCTCCACCTAGGCTCCAAATGTGCTGAAAATGGCATGTCAACCTCAGATGACATGTGCTGAAATCCTTTTATGAAATTTGTCACATAATGATGCACAATCTTTACACATATGGTAAATTTCAATCAACCATTAATTTGTTTTTCTAGAATACACCAATATGTCTTAGATGTGTAAAAAGTGACTAGATACATGTAATATACAATAACAAAACCATCCCATGTATTTAAATGTAGAAAACCGAAGTTTTCACTTTCGTCGATTACACGATTTTTTTCCAATTAATCTCAAACATCTTAGACATGTAAAATATGTTATGTCACACATAATATACATCATATAAAGTGTATTTTCAGCTACAATAGCTGAGGAAAAAAGGCCATGTGCTTAAAACAAATTGAATTTGACTTTCAACAAATCAAGGCAAATTGTAGGTGATTGATGTGTGTAAACTTGATATGACTTTGGGGTTTACTTACACAAGTGGTTCACAAAAGTTTTAAGCTTTTGGAGTGTATATAGGCTTGCCATCTTTATATGGTAAGTATGTCACATGTCGGTGATGGTTCAGTAGTCACCCGATGTGGCAATTTTTTGTTTATGAACTCGTGGCATGTCGGCATAATTTTGATAACTTTATGACATGTAATATATGATATAGAGCCTGTATATATTCACAAATATGGTGTGCATATAGTAGTGTGATGTCGACGTACATTTATGATGTGTTGGTGAAACGTCGGGATAGAAACGTATAATTTGTTGTTATGAAAAATATGTATATATATATAGCATATATACATGTGCCGTGTGTGTAAGTGTAAAGAGAGGACTTTCCATTTCAAATTTGTTGTCAAGTGGTTATCTCCAAATATATCTCTATTTAATGAACTAGTTAGTTCATCTCCTTAAGCACTTCATTAAATGAATTAGTTTAGTTCATTTATTATGGCACCTGAAAATAGTATAAAGACAACAATTGTTTGTCATATGATGTAAGCCTTAACGCTTCACGACATGTTAGTACGACAACAATATATATAAACATGTAAAGCATATTTATCACGTACGCATGTCAAGTAGAAATTAAATCATGCATTTCAGAAACACGTAACATTTAAATCATGCATTTTCAAATCACTCAAACACCGGTTTCTCAACAATCTCTCCCTTTTGATGATTTGCAAAATAACCTCTATTCATGATTTAAATATGTCATAATCTCTCCCCCTACAATCATGCATAAAATTTTTTAATTCAACATTTGAATTTTGTATCGTGTTTCCCCTTAAATCAATATCTCTCTCAGTCACGCCCCGAGCCCTAAGACTCAAAAAACCACATACGCCGTACACCCTTTCAAAGGTATACAAGGCTTCCCTTGTAAGGTTATAATCACATCAACCCCAAATAAATAAATAAAACTTAATGAAAATGACTAAAATCATTCAATAATATATCTGAAATAACCTCCGATCAAAAGAAATATCATATCGTTAAAATAAACTACTCCAACATTAAAAATAATTCTTACTAGCTAAACGCATAAATACTGACTAAAATCCAAACACTAATAATAAATCCAATCTTGAGACTGTCTTTCGAGCTCCTTTACCATTCTCACTTGTCATCCTCCTCTGTAGCGCCCTGCTCCCAAACCTTAGCATCGGGAACAGTACACCTGCCGTATCTCGCGAAGGAGAATACAAGGCGTCGAATCAATCTCTTACATGTCAGAAATGATGTAGAAATTTTTTTTCTTGCGGAAACATAAATCATAACTTAAATTAATCTTAAATAATTGTCATTACATTACTGAATAAAAATTCTGATAATAAAAGTAGTAAGAAATCTGTGAAAATACTCAAACTGTAAATAAGAAACAATCAGCTGCAGAGTCCCCCCCCCCCCCCCGTATCCTAGATGCATCTATCAACCAATCCACTCAGCTATGTCCGTCCCATCCTCAACAAAGATGTGCTCGTAGTCCTCATCTGGCTCACCTGGGAAGTAGGGGTGAGTGACAGAAATCACCCAGTAGATGCCCGCCTCAAACCAATACAAAACATGCATACCGAAATGATATAACCACATAGCACATAAATATAAGATAAAACCACATAGCACATAAATATAAGATAAAACCACACAGCATATAAATATAAGATAACATGCATAAGATAAAGTAAATGCGGTAAGTAAAGCACTCCACATAATAATAAGCAATTACGTGATGCATGCTCCATCCACGTGTCACACGCAACAAAAATCATGTCACGCAATATGCCCCTAGACCTATATGCAATGCATGATCCCGGGATTGACTTGATGCCTATATCCCGTACACTACAATCCACCCAGACCGATGCCCGTGGCCCGTACACCACGATCCACCATAACCGATGCCCATGGCTCGCACACTAAGATCCACCATGACCGATGTCCATGGCCCGTACACCATGATCCACCATGACCGAGTACCCATGACCTGTATACCATGATCCACTCCACTCGAGCATCTGAGACCCGTACATCTCAACCCATTCCAAATGCAATGCACGTGCCATGAATGCGACAACCAAGTCGTCTGGGGCCCGTACGCCTATCCTCACCATCTCCGGCACTCAATATTTGGCTTGGTAAATTTTTCGAATATCGGAACGTTGTTATTTATCACCACCCTTATTTTTCCTTAGCTTGTATTAATTTTCTAGAATTTTCTACTAATTTCCCCTATGTTTCCCTTATTTAATTCTATTTATAACTATTAATTTTTAATTACTAAAATTTACCAAGCTTTAGAAATTAAGTGAAAATAATTTAATTTTAACCTTTTATATTTTCTGGAATTTATTTGAATTTTTCATTGGTATTTAATTATATTTTTCTGTCCTGATCCGCCAGACTCGATACCTTTTTTTTGAGAGGTGAATGGGCCGTCTTCGGTCCGACTCGCTGGCCAGCCGACCCGGTCCATTGGCCGTCCTGTTCTCTGCCTTAATTTAATTTTTCTTTCTTTCTATTTATTTAATGGTTGTTCCACCAGTGGCAACGTGTGGAAGCTCACGTGTGGCCTTTTCAGCGGCGCGTGTGGCACATGCTCTGCCGCTGTGATTTGTTTTTTTGATCCCAACCCCCCATTTTCTCCTATTTCCAGTCTATAGGAACCTATTCTAAGTCCAAAACACAACTTTTTAAAGACTCCTAATGTAAAAGTTTTCAGTTTTTCCACCCAATTCTTTAAGGGTATTTTTTTTGATTCAATCATACCACCAAATTCACACACATACACGCACATGGCAGCCATAAACAATATATCTCATGATTTCCAACATATACAAAAGTAACAATTAAAACAAATGAAAACAGCGAAACAAATAAAGTATACCATCAAAGCATTCATGAATCATACCCGTTTGAGGGAGGAAGAAGCACCTATCTTTTTGTCAAATTAACTTCCTACTCGGAATCTCTTCTTCCCAACCCCGCTGACCTCTATGCTTGGTGTTGGGAAAATCCTTCCTTTCTTCCTAAAGGTCTCGGATGGTTGCTTTGGAAAAGGACAAAAATTTTAACTTCCACACTTAATCCAGGAAGTTGACAAGTACAACTTTAAACACATTTTCATTTACCGTTATAATTATTCGTTTACCATTTTATTACCGTTTCAAATTTTTATCCCATTTTATTCAAATTGGCTTCCATGCACATATACCCACACGACACATCTATATCCATCTTCTCTTATGAATCACATTTATTTGGGCACCTTTAACAGAGGCTATAAAATTTTACATCTAAACCGTGTGTCAAATTCAATATATTCCTTTCCTACTAACAACACCACAATATGCCCTCAGCCAGGGATAAAAATCCGTACAACAATTTAACATTATTTCCATGCATATACATACAAATAACACACATATTCATATAACAAGTTTACAAAATCAATTTCCCTTTTGCATTAATGACCATTCGGCCAGGGCTTCAGAACCCACATCCACTTTCATTTTCATACCTGTTAGTCATATACCACTATACACACATATATATATATATATTTATACATACATACATATATTCCTTATATGTACTACAAATCGCATTTCAAGACAAGGCCTTTTACCTTTCGGCCAATTTCCTAAATCAGTACCTTTTTTATTTTGTCACCTGTTCACGTCACACACACTAAAATACTTTACTTTGTAATCATATATTAATTTAATATTTGTCATTCTCAAGGTTCATTAAGGTTTCGGCCAACTACGATATTGCTAAACTCGACAACCACATAAAAACACACACATATATATACATGGCCATATTCATATTTATACACCCATTTATGCAATTATCTATTCAAACACAATTACGAGTGCATGATCCAAAGTTATTATCAACATAAACATATAGGTTTTCACAAAATAGCAAATATACAGAGATTACTTACTTGTCTCAATATAATATACCGTACGATAGGTTAAAGCTTGTTGGAGACCGAAATTAATTCCTTCCTTCACCTTCTGTAACCATCCGAATGGTTGGCAAAGGGACAGAAAGAGTTGATGTTGTTGCTTGCTGGGCAGTTTATGGGGAAAATGAATAATGGCTGCAAGGGTTTTTCTTTTTTTTTTCCTTTAGCTCGTTGCTGCAGAGAGGGGCGGCAACTTGGGAAATTTTTTTGGGATGGGTAGGGTTGGTAGCTTAAGGTAATTAAATAGAGATTTAGGAGATAATTATGATAAGAATAAAAGGTATATTCCTAGTTGGTGTAGGATTAAATTCCATGTAGAGTATATCCTATTTTCCAAATCCTATTTAGTTTAGGATTTGTGTCATAATTATTATTTTTTTTCTTTTATCCCTAAAGGACATGGGGTACAACATTCCTCTCCCTTACAATAAGTTTCGTCCTTAAAGCTTGCTTACGGCGTAATCCCTGACTTAGTATCTTTCTACTTGATCCATTCACCTAGCTAAGTGTCGTACTAAATATCCATTACGTACTTCAATATGTTAACCATTTCACTTCCTCGTCTTTTGCTAAGGCCTCGAAATCATTCATTATATACCTACAAAGTAATTTCTAAATCCATTACTCTTTGCTTATTTAAGATCATAGCCTGTCTTCTTAAAGATCTAGGATCAATCTTAGGGGTATTGTCATCATATTGGGGTTTTATATCCCAATCGTCGGTTATAACGTACTTACATATGTGGTCATCAGCAGTCCTCTAAAATCAGTTCTTAGGTGTAGTACAATCCTTAACTTAATTTTCTATAATTACCACTTATATACATGTAACCTACAATTTCGTATTCTTAATTCATCATATATGATTCATTTCCTGGTTACATGACCATCCAACATATCCATCAAGTATTCCAAATATTAATCATTACACTTCATAAATGTAGAATCAAGTCCACAAAATCAACTCTTATATACTTACGAACTAGCTCTACGATCATGTCCTTACCTTTCTCAATGATATCATTAACAACCTATTATATGAAGTATGTGTATGGACATATTTTTCTTCAATTCAAAAGAAAAATAGCTTACGCAGCTATAATTTGGAATATGGCTTTAACTATTTAAAATAATATGTCTTCTAATTTTTGTAAACACAAAAGCCAATGTATCGTATATTTGTTTTCGTAACGGGGTGTCTCAAATGACTATTATAAAACAATGATGTAACGGGTTCACAAAAGTATTGCGGTTAAAACCAATTTAAAAAATTAAGACACAACAACTGTAAAAATTCTCTCTTTTTTTTAAAAAAACGATTTTCAATGCGGTGTCTCCCTTTTTTCTTCAACAAAATACATATTTTGAAAGCTATGTCTTGTTTCGCAAAATACAACGATCGAAAATTCAGCAAATATAAAGTTTTATAAAATAATTTGAATAAGGTTCCGTTCTTTTTTTAAAAAATAAGTACATATATTTTGAAACTACTTCTGCTTCACAAAATTAAATAAGTTCATCGCAAGAAGATAAATAATTTCAAAAACATTTAAAGGGTAAAATGCTTGCGATATTGCTAGTTGTCAAATAAAGTTATTTTAGCATAGTAAATATAGCTAAACAAGAGTTTGAGAAATATAAGAGATATACAAGTATATCGTTCTTCGAAAACATCAATATTTTAAAATATATCAGTTTTGTGAGAGGTAGTCAAAATTCTATTAAGTGGCTATACGAATTCAGAAAATAATATAGCCTTGTAAAGTAATTGACTATATAGAAAAGTGAAATTACTTGAAATATTTAGCAGCAAAAATTTTTGAAATACCTTTGAAATATAGAATGTATCTTGGTGTACGTGCTTATACGAAAACGTTTAACTACTTGAAAAATAACAGTCCAATACTTCGTATAATTTTTCTAAATCACCCCTTAATGTCAATGAAAAATCCACCTATGTACCGTTTCTTATAAATCTTTAACTTAAGTTATTCAATCTTAGTATGGCATATTAATTATTGATCGACTTAGGACATTCTAATTCACCATGCTTCCGCGCGCCACACTGATCCACCATACTTCTTTACTTGGTTATTTCAACCGCTAATTCTAGTTTAGTTATATCTCACGTGAAAGACATCCACTGCTTGTTCATGCTGATTCTATTTCAATTCAAGTCTACTCTATACATCACTACTTACGTGTTTCTAGGAGTCAACACCTACTACTTTGTTATTCCACTATACTTATTTTAGTAGTGCTCGCTTATCACTATCAATCAGTATCCCTAATAAGACTGATGTCTTCTGCCTATGTTGATAACCCTAAAACTCAACCTCTTATTCAAAGCTATAGTCCCCTTTGTACATTATCATTTGCTCGAGTCTACTTATCATAGTACTTATAAATTGTTACTTAGCCTCTATCATTTGCTACAATTCATTCCTTAAGAGCTACGATCTCAACTTAGACCTAGTCAGGTTCCAACACTAATGTCGAGGTAGGGGCGTGAACCCGCTTCATTTATCATAAGGGTACCGGGTTTGCAGGAATTGGATCTAAGGAATTATGCAAAATATTATAATTAACATTTAAGTAAGGCAAATAATTCAAAATCGTACATGGTGCCCTAGGCATACGTGGCATATCCCTTATCCGATCATCACTTAGGTCTAATGTCATCACTTATCTCTAGAATTGATACTCGGTATCATCATTCCTTACGTCTAAAATTATTACCTATTTCTAAGTTCAATGCTTAGAATATAATTACAGCTTACGACTAAGATCACTGCTTATATTTAAATCATCACCTGATGTTTAGATCGCCATTTATGTCTAAGATCAGTTCTTATTTCCAAATCGTACTTAACATAAAATCAATGTTTATGACTAAAATCAATGATTAAGTCAAAGATAAACTCTTAATCAAGATCGTCGCTTATGTCTAATTCGTGAGTTATGGGTAGGATTATCACTTAACCTCTAAGTTCTCATCTTATTTCCAATAACATATTCAATATATAATCATTGCTTACGACTAAAAATTGATACTTATGTCTAAGATCGTGACTTAGGGGCAAAATCGTAACTTAATCTCAAAGATCATGTCCTGAATCTATATTTCCGCCGTGGATCTATAACCATGCTCTGAAAGATCGCACTGTCGAACACGTAGTACTTCTTAAACTCATTCCGGCACTAGATCCAAGTGATCGGCGGTGTCAGTTGTGCTGCGTCATCACTGCTCCACATCTCCTTGTCGAAGAATCTCAGGTCCGAGTGAGGTGGTGGTGGAGGCGGTGCATGCTAGTTCAGCAGCTGGTGCTACTGTGCTAAAGTGTTGGTCATGGTGACTATGGCATCTTCAAGTGCTTGGGGATGATTTCTTGATTCTGGTGGTTCTCACCACCATTTTCTAGCTGGCTCACGTCATGGAGGCATTTCTGTAATTCCAGTTCATGAAAAGAAATCAGATTAGTCAATAGCAAGTTAAAAGGGTTGGACATGGGGTAAAACGGTAATTAGAAAGAGAAAGCTCACCATCGGCACACCACCTCCCATGACCCGATCATAGCCTAAGTCTAAAATCATCTCTTAAGTCTTCTTTGTTTATTAGGGGTAAAATCGTCATTTTACGAAAAGATCGTAGCTTATGTCTAGGTGAGCTAGTTAATCCGAGGCGGATCTGAAGCTTTGGCTTTGATACCACCTGTAGCGCCCCGCTCTCGAGCCCGAGCATCAAAAATAGTGCACTCGCCGCATCTCGCTAAGGAGAATACAAGGCGTCGAATCAATCTCTTACATGTCAGAAATGACGTAGAAATTTTTTTCTCATGGAAACGTAAATCATAACTTAAATTAATCTCAAATAATTGTCATTACATTACAGAATAAAAATTCTGATAATAAAAGTACTAAGAAGTCTGTGAAAATCCTCAAACTGTAAATAAGAAACAATCAGCTGCAGAGTCCCCCCATCCTAGATGCATCTATCAACCAGCCCACTCAGCTACGTCCGTCCCGTCCTCAATAAAGATGTGCTCGTAGTCCTCATCCGGCTCACCTGGGAAGTAGGGGTGAGTGACATAAATCACCCAGTAGATGCCCGTCTCAAACCAATACAAAACGTGCATACCGAAATGATATAACCACATAGCACATAAATATAAGATAAAACCACATAGCATATAAATATAAGATAAAACCACATAGCACATAAATATAAGATAACATGCATAAGATAAAGTAAATACGGTAAGTAAAACACTCCACATAATAATGCGCAATTACGTGATGCATGCTCCATCCACGTGTCACACGCAAGAAAAATCATGTCACGCAATGTGTCCCTAGACCTATATGCAATGCATGATCCCGGCATTGACTGGATGCCTGTAGCCCATATACTACAATCCACCCTGACCGATGCCCGTGGCCCATACACCACGATCCACCATAACCGATGCACATGGCACGTACACCACGATTCACCATGACCGATGCCCATGACCCGTACACCATGATCCACTCCACTCGAGCGTCTGAGACTCATACATCTCAACCCACTCCAAATGCAATGCACGTGCCATTAATGCAACAACCAAGTCGCCTGGGGCACATACGCCCATCCTCACCATCTCCGGCACTCAATATTTTGCTTCGTAAATTTTTCGAATATTGAAAAGTTGTTATTTATCACCATCTTTATTTTTCATTAGCTTGTATTAATTGTCTAGAATTGTCTACTAATTTTCCCTATGTTTCCTTTATTTACTTCTATTTATTACTATTAATTTTTAATTACTTAAATTTACCAAACTTCAGAAATTAAGTGAAAACAATTTAATTTTAACCTTTTTTATTTTCTGGAATTTATTTGAATTTTTTATTGGTATTTAATTATATTTTCCTGGCCTGATCTGCCAGACCCGATACATTTTTTTTGAGAGGTTAATGGGCCGCCTTCGGTCTGACCCGCTGGCCAGCCGACCCGGTCCATTGGCCGGCCTGTTCTCTGTCCTAATTTAATTTTTCTTTCTTTTTATTTATTTAACGGCTGTTCCACCAGTAGCAACGTGTGGAAGCTCACGTGTGGCCTTTTCAGCGGTACGTGTGGCACATGCTCCACTGCTGTGATTTGTTTTTCGATCCCAACCCCCATTTCTTCTATTTTTAGTCTATAGGAACCTATTCTAAGGCCAAAACACAACTTTTTAAAGGCTCCTAATGTAAAAGTTTCCAGTCCCCCCCCAATTCTTTAAGGGTATTTTTTAGATTCAATCATACCACCAAATTCACACACATAAACGCACATAGCGGCTCCATAAACAATATATCTCATGCTTTCCAACATATACAAAAGTAACAACTTAAACAAATGAAAACAACGAAACAAATAAAGTATACCATCAAAGCATGCATGAATCATACCCGTTTGAGGGGGAAGAGGCACCTACCGTTTTGTCGAATTAACTTCCTACTCGGAATCTCTTCTTCCCAACCCCGCTGACCTCAATGCTTGGTGTTGGGCAAATCCTTCCTTTCTTCCTAAAGGCCTCGGATGGTTGCTTTGGAAAAGGACAAAAACTTTAACTTCCACACTTAATCCAGGAAGTTGACAAGTACAACTTTAAACACCTTTTCATTTACCGTTATACTTATTCGTTTACATTTTATTACCGTTTCAAATTTTTATCCCATTTTATTCAAATTGGCTTCCATGCACATATACCCACACGACACATCTATATCCATCTTCTCTTATAAATCACATTTATTTGGCACCTTTACAGAGGCTATAAAATTTTACATCTAAACCGTGTGTCAAAATCAATATATTCCTTACCTACTAACAACACCACAATATGCCCTCAGCCAGGGATAACAATCTTTACCACAATTTAACATTATTTCCATGCATATACATACAAATCATACACATATTCATATAACAAGTTTACAAAATCACTGCAAGCAAACTCTCTATCCCTTCGGATGGAGGTATTGTTTGCCTGCCTCTCACCCTCTCCAGACCCTAACGATAGCTTGTGCTATCGTTGGGATATACTGGGTATGTTTGTTTGTAAGTTTACAAAATCAATTTCCCTTTTGCATTAATGACCATTTGGCCAGGGCTTCAGAACCCACATCCAATTTCATTTTCATACCTGTTAGTCATATACCACTATACACACACACACATATATATATTTATATATATATATATACATATATTCCTTACATGTACTACAAATCGCATTTCAAGACAAGGCCTTTTACCTTTCAGCCAATTTCCTAAATCAGTACCTTTTTTATTTTGTCACTTGTTCACGTCACACACACTAAAATACTTTACTTTGTAATGATATATTAATTTAATATTTGTCATTCTCAAGGTTTATTAAGGTTTCGGCCAACTACGATATTGCTAAACTCGACAACCACATAAACACACACATATATATACACGGCCATATTTATATTTATACATCCATTTATGCAATTATCTATTCAAACACAATTACGAGTGCATGATCCAAAGTTATAATCAACATAAACATATAGGTTTTCGCAAAATAGCAAATATACATAGATTACTTACTTGTCTCAATATAATATACCGTACGATAGGTTAAGGCTTGTTGGAGACCGAAATTAATTCCTTCCTTCACCTTCTGTAACCAGCCGAATGGTTGGCAAAGGGATAAAAAGAGTTGCTGTTGTTGCTTACTGGACAGTTTATGTGGAAAATGAATAATGGTTGCAAGGGTTTTTCTTTTCTTTTTTTTCCTTTAGCTCGTTGCTGCAGAGAGGGGCGGCAGCTTAGGAAATTTTTTTGGGATGGGTAGGGTTGGTAGCTTAAGGTAAATTAAATAAATATTTAGTAGATAACTATGATAAAAATAAAAGGTATATTCCTAATTGGTGTAGGATTAAATTCCATGTAGAGTATATCCTATTTTCCAAATCTTATTTAGTTTAGGATTTGTGTCATAATTATTATTTATTTATTTTTCATTTTTTTTTCTTTTATCCCTAAAGGACACTGGGTACAACATCCTCAATGTAAACGTACTCATAGTCTCTCTGATATGGAAGAATAGTAAGGGATATTGTGAGCAAAACAACGTGCTCAGTAAGTAATCTAACTACCTTCTGTGGGATCATGTATGCCAGGAAACAAGTTTTCAATTAATAATATTTTCATATAATGGATGACAAAACACATCAAGATTCCCACATTTAAACAATACCGATAATACTTTTTCCATGGCTATAGCTCTTCTCGATAGCTCTTAAATGGCTTATACCATCCACCTGAGTCAATAGTCAATAGACCGGTCGATACTTCAATCAATAGTCCGATCGGCACTCAATAGTCAATAGACCGGACGACACATTAGTCAATAGGCTGGTCGGTACTTCAGTCAATAGATAGGTCGGCACTATATCCAATAGACCGGACTTGCGGCAACAGTATAATCCATTTAAGAGTATAAAACATATTTGTTTCGCAAATCGCATATCATCAATAACTTCACATAAAGCACATACTTATAAAGCACAATATACTTCTACATGATCAAATTTACTATCAAATTGGACATTTAAAACATAACCTTTCGTAAAAAAATTTTGCAAATGCAAAAAAGGGAGTTTGTAGCTCCCCGCCCGGAACTAGGAACCCGGCACGGTTCACCCGCCGTACCCCACATAGTAGAGTACAAGGCGTCGTCACTATCATACAAACCAAGTATAACTGTATGGAGTGTGCAACAGAAACAATTAACTTAAACATAATTCAGTTCATACATCCATGATGATCCGCAAAAAGTACATAAGATTCTACTACATCAAACATAGACCCTAAATAGAATATAGGGATCATCCAAAAATGCGTCTCTCGTACGCAGGTAAATAAAATCAGGACTGGTCCTCCGTTATATACTCGATGTCAAAGGTACGGTCCTCTGAAAAAGAAAAGTTTTAAAATAACAAGGGTCAGACGAGATATAATTCGCCTGGCAAGTAATCCCCTTGGATCCCCCAAGCGGATCAAACAGGCTAAGACAAGGCAGCAAGATGTAAAACATATCGTAAATAAAGCGTAGAGTAGAGAAAAATGCTACCTGTCAGATTTGCAAGTACTTGGCATTCATCACATAATTAACTCGTAGACAAGGATATAAAGCTTCAGAAATTATATTGAACACCCTCTTAACATTCTAAAGACTCGTTTATGTCTACAACTTATTCTCTCGATTCTCATTCTATACTGCTCAACAATCCTATCTTTATTATAAGGATGCACTGATAATTCTTATGATTCTGATGTATAGCTTTTTAACTTGAAAAGAAAATATATCTGTAGACTGTAAAATAAGTGATGGCCATCCTACGTAAGAAAACAATATCAACGGTGACCGAAAAGATTTCCAAAATAGTCACATATACCACTGATACGCTCATCGTAGGTATATATATCTAATGGTGACTCGTATGGCTGATGATCTCAGGAGTCGCTCGCCTGATGAACATACGGCGCATAACATATACTATGCCTCATGGAACCGGTCTCCCTGCCTCGGTGTCATGACGGCGCATCTCAACTGAACATAACTATGCCCATGGTCCAATCCCAATGGTACCATGTCGGCCTCCGGATATAAAATCGTCGAGGAGTCCAAGTCCGCTCACGAGGTACTCACACGACTCATAAATATGTACATAAACTGTGTCTGTTGGAATCTTCCGTCACGTTGATAAGGTTCGTTACGTAAAAAAAACTCTTTCTTTAATAACATGTCTGAAAAAGCGTTTGAAAACATATTGTGATATCATGCTATAACATCACATCTTTTATTCCTTATTCTATTTAGCTCGCCTCAAATACCTTATTTGAATTATATTTTGACCGTAGAAAAATACGAAAGATCTTAAAAATTCGTACGTTATTTTAAACGGTGGTTTAAACTAACTTTATTGCCGGAAAAATTCTGTTTTAGCGACATTTAATTTTCTTGACTATTTAGCATATTCGGAGTCCCGTTTTAGATTTTTTTTAAGTTTACTAACCTATAATATTAGCATCATTTTATTTCCTTAAACCATAAAATTAATGAAAATCATTAATTTTTTTTATTTAAGGAGGGCTGATTTTGGCTCTCAAAAACAGCCCCATTTTTTAGTATTTTTCGCAACTTAGTCCATAAATTTTGCACATTCCAAACCATCCTTAAAACAACCCACTTTAGGCTAATGCTTTCCAAATCTTCCACCTAAAAATCTCATAAGCACATATATGGTTAGAAATAGCATAGCACAAATAACATATTATTCACACAATACATATATTTGTACAGTTCAAACTACACCTAAATACACCTTCCAAATATCTCACTATATCATATATTACTCCAAAAGAAGAAAATAAATTATTTTATTTTTTTCTCCATGGTCTCAGGCGTGGGTTTCCAACCCCACCCACACCAAAATTTCATCCTCACTTTATCTCCAACTTTTTCTTCTATTTTATACTCCTTTAGTTTAAAGAAACTTGACTTTTTCTTAAACAAATATTAAAACACATCATCATCCACTCCTTCTTCTTAATAGAACTCTCTTAGCTCCATTTCAAGAGTCACGTACGTGGCTCATCTTTTTGTCCCAAGAAGAAATACACAACCAAGATTAATTTTCACTTAACCTTAAACCTAAAAAAATACTTTCCTCACATATCTACAATCTTAGGTTGAACCAAGCTTGTTTGACCCATTTGAGTTAAGAACTTAACATAAACACTTTTCACAAATAACATGGTTGATTCAAGAAGGTTACTTGCCTTCTTGAGTCTTGAGTTGAACAAGATGTGCTAGAACCTCCTTCTAGGCTTGGAGCTTGGCTTGAGAGTTGAGAAATCACCTTCCCTCACCCTTTAAGCTTGATTATCACTTGGATGATTTTAGATCTTGATTCTTGTCTTGATTTTGAAAAGAAATTTCCACTCCACTATGCTCCTATGAAGCCATGGTTTGGAAGAGGAGGATGGAGAAGTTGTGCTTTGGTGAGGTGTGGAAGTACTATGCAAATGGATGGATGGATGATGGACTTGAAATTATCTCTTCCCTCACTATTAGTTGCTGCCGAAAATTTGGAGTAGGAAAGAAGATATGATGATATCTTGTCTTGGGGGAGGAGGATGGAAAGTGATATAAAGTTTTGGTGGCTTGTAGGCCCTTTTTGTGGAAGACTTTTGTGGCCTCCCCTAATGAGTAGCACGGCTGGGGCTTTGGGAGGGTGGCCTTCATATTATTATTTTTTCTTTTCCTTTTTAGTGGTACAATTTTATCTATGTGGGTTATTTCGTTTGTAATCTCACCCGTAATATTATACTCGATCTTAGTAGTGGCCTTATATAAGTTAAATTCCTTCGTTTAACCCACGTAAAACACATATGTAAATTCACATACTAACATATACGTAATCTACTTGATCGGGCGTATGTCACGACGTCGGGTCGTAACATTCTCCCTCCTAACAAAAGGTTTCGTCCTCGAAACAGACATACCTTATATGAATAGTTGTGGATACTGCTCTTGCATCAACTGTTCCGGTTCCCAGGTGGCTTCACGTTCAGAATGATGGCTCCACTGAACTTTCACAAACAGAATCGAACGTCTCCGGAGTACCCGCTCTTGCCGATCAATAATCTTCACTGGAGTCTCCTCATATGATGTGTTATCTTGGAGTACTACTGTTTGTGGTTCCAAAATATGACTGGGGTCAGGAATATACTGTCGAAGCTGTGACACGTGAAATACATCATGCATCTGAGACAAGGTAGGAGGCAGTGCTAATCTGTAAGCAACAGTACCAACTCTATCCAGAATCTCAAATGGACCAATGAAACGAGGACTCAACTTCCCTTTTATACCGAATCTCATGACACCCTTAGAAGGCGAAACTCGTAGATAAACTTTCTCACCGATATCAAACTCAATCGGACGCCTCTTCGCATCAGTCCAACTCTTGCTGCGGTCTTGAGCAATCTTTAATCGATCTCTGATCACCTTCACTTTCTATATTGTCTGCTCAACTAGTTAAGGCCCAACAATGGTTCTCTCTCCAACTTCATCCCAATACAAGGGAGATCGACACTTACGCCCGTACAGTGCCTCGAAAGGTGCCATGCCAATCGAACTGTGGTAACTGTTATTATAAGAGAATTCCATCAATTTAACCCACTTATCCCAGTTACCTTTGAAATCAATCGCACAAGCACGTAGCATGTCTTCTAAAGTCTGAATAGTACGCTCCGACTGACCATCTGTCTGCGGATGAAAAGAAGTGCTCATTCTGATCTCAGTGCCCATAGCTTGTTGGAATTCTTTCCAAAATCTCAATGTAAATCGAGAATCACGGTCACTAACGATACTGATAGGTGTGCCATGCAAACAAACGACACTATCTACATACATATTTACCAACTTCTCCATCGGAGCCTGAATCGACATAGGAAGAAAATGCGCTGATTTAGTGAGACAATCAACAATTACCCAGATAGTATCATTACCGTTCCGAGTCTTAGGAAGACCAGTGACAAAATCCATCGTAATGTGATCCCACTTCCACTCTGGGATATCTAATGGCTGAAGTAATCCAGCAGGTCGCTGATCATCTGCTTTAACCTGCTGACACACCAAGCATCGTTCCACAAAATGAGCAATTTGCCGCTTCATTCCGTTCCACCAGTAGTTTCTTTTAAGATCCTGATACATCTTAGTGGCTCCCAGGTGAATAGACAACCTTGAATTGTGAGCCTCTTTCATGACCTCCTTTCTTAAATCATCTGTATTAGGCACACATAACCGATCACGGAACCGTATACTGTCATCTACGTGAATCTGGAAGTCATTATTTGCCCCATTCTTTAACTTATCAGAAATCTTAATCAACTCCTCATCATTTTTCTGGGCTTCCTTGATGCGGTCAATCAGAGATGGGGTGATCATAAGAGTAGCCAAGATATTTGCGGTAGACTCGACTATATCCAACTCAAACTCTGCCATGTCTCTCTCCAAGGGAGTCTGCCGTGCATGACTGGACTTCCTACTTAAGGCATCTGCTACTCGATTTGCTTTGCCCGGATGATAGTGGATCTCTAGGTCATAGTCCTTGATCAGTTCTAACCATCTGCGTTGTCTCATGTTTAGCTCCTTTTGGGTGAAAAGATACTTCAAGCTCTTATGATCCGTGTAAACCTCACACTTTTCACCATATAAGTAATGTCTCCAAATTTTTAAAGCGAACACCACCACTGCCAGCTCTAAATCGTGCACTGGATAATTCTGCTCAAACGGTTTCAACTGCCTCGATGCATATGCAATCACACGGTCATCCTGCATTAGAACACAACCAAGCCCATTTTTGGAGGCATCAATGAAAACCACAAATCCTTCCCCCGGAGTAGGTTGAGCAAGTATCGGCGCAGACGTCAATCTTTTCTTCAACTCTGAAAAGCTCTGTCCGCACTCAGATGTCCATTCAAATTTAGTTTTCTTCTGAGTTAACCGGGTCAGTGGAATAGCAACTCGAGAGAACCCTTCAACAAACTTCCGATAATATCCTGCCAATCCAAGAAAGCTCCGAACCTCGGTCACATTGGTGGGTCGAGGCCACTCAATAATAGCTTCAACCTTTTTGGGATCAACAGAGATACCAGCTTCGGAGACAACATGACCCAAAAATGCAACACTGCGAAGCCAGAACTCGCACTTGCTGAATTTGGCATATAACTTCTTATCACGTAGTACGCCCAAGACGACCCTTAGATGCTCGGCGTGCGACTCTTCATCAGGAGAATGTATCAATATGTCATCGATGAATACCGCTATGAACTTATCCAACTGCTCCCGGAAAACTGAATTCATCAAATCCATAAACGCTGTAGGCGCATTGGTTAACCCAAATGGCATCACCAAAAATTCATTATGTCCATAACGAGTGCGAAATGCTGTTTTAGCAACATCTTCGGGTCTGATCTTCATCTGATAATATTCTGAACGCAGATCAACTTTGCTGAACACTTTAGCTCCCTACAAGTTCGAAGTTAGTTCAAATTCAGTAGTACTATCGAATTTAAAAGATTTCCAGCATCTTACCCTTAGCTGATCAAACAGATCATCGATCCGAGGTAATGGATATTTATTTTTGATCGTGATCTTGTTCAATTCACGATAATCAATACATAGCCGCATGCTGCCATCTTTCTTCTTTACAAAAAGTACTGGAGCGTCCCAGGGAGACACGCTTGGACGAATGAATTTCTTATCTAACAGCTCTTGTAATTGCATCTTTAGTTCCTTCAATTTTGCCGGGGCCCATTCGATACGGCGCTTTAGAAATAGGTTCTGCTCCAGCCACAATATTAATCTCAAATTCTACCTCTCGCTCAGGAGGTAGTCGGGGAAGATCATCTGGAAAGACATCCGGAAACTCATTCACAATAGGAACGGTGTCAAGAGATGGCATCTCACTCTGCTTTTCAACATCAAGTACATAAACCAGGAAACCAAAATCTCCCTTCTTGAGAGCTCGGTGTGCTTGGGCTGCGGTTAGATAAACATTCGGAGAAACCTTTTTCAGCTTCGAACTACCTTGGTACACCATCTCTTCTTTCGACGAAGCTCGTATAACAACGCGCCTGCTACGACAGTCAATCTGAGCATGATTATTAAACAGTCAATCCATACCCAGTATCACATCAAAATCTCCAATCTGAATAGGTATCAGGGTAGCATCAAACTTCTGCCCTCCAAACTCTAATTCACAATCTTTATAAAGATGGTGAGAAACAATAACTTGATCGCCAGCTGCTTGGACACGGTATGGCATCTCCAACCATGTCGGACATCTATTTAGGTTCCTAGCGAACCTCTTAGATACGAATGAGTGGCTAGCGCCACTATCAAATAGTACATTAGCTGGCACGCTATTCAGTAATATAGTACCTGAGACATTCGTAGCATACATAGAGTTTTCACACAAATATACAATCTTTATGACAATAAATAAATGGTGCGATTTAAAATATACCTGTCACAACATCAATGGCATTTTCCACATCTGCATCTGTCATAACATGCACTCTAGCATTAGGCCACGGACGACCTCTCTGGGGCTGAGTATTCTTCTGAGCCTGATCATTCCTTTGCCGAGCACCCTCCGGACAATCTCTGATCATATGGCCTATCTTTCCACACCGAAAGCATCCATCCGTACCCGCTCGACACTGTCCAGTGTGCTGCCTCTGACAAGTAGGGCAAACTGGTATAGCTGGTTGGGTCCCCTGCTGAGCCTGCTGCTGTGTACCAGGCTGAAACGGTCCCTTTCGTTGAGTCTGCTGCTGCTGACGTCGTTGCTGTGAACCAGCACCACCCTTCTTAATAAACTTGGTCCCACGGCCGGAACCAGATCTGCCAAAATCTCAAGGCCTCTTGCCTCGCATCTCCTCATCACGTCTCTGAATCTCTCGCTCAATACGGAAACTATCAACCAACATCTCCCCGAATGTCTTAGGCTTGGTGCTCACAATCCAGGTCCTGATGCGGGTATTCAGCCCTCGCAGAAATTTCGACATCTTCAACTTCTCATCAGCCATAACTGTGGGCACGAATCGTCCCAATGCAGTAAACCGACTAGCATAATCAGAAACAGACATCCCAGCCTCCTGACGAAGCAACTCAAAAGAACTGACCTTTAACTCAGTCACAGATGGTGGAATGTAGTACTTGTAGAACTCCTCTTGGAACTTGGTCCAGGCAACATGACGGGGTAATGGCTGTACATTCGTCTTCCACCATTGATTGGCCTCGCCAATCAAGAACGGTCTAATCACCTGTGATTTTGCCTCATCTGGAACCTCGATCAACTCAAAACAGCTCTCAACCTCATCAATCCATTTCTCTGCCTGGTCTGAGTCTGAACCTCCCTCAAATATGGGCACACGAGCTCTCTTCAGTGCCTCAAAATAATAGTGAGGTCCCCGTGGCTGCTGAGTAGTCGAAGAAGTAAGTGGCGCTGCCTGAGTCTGAAACATATTCTGGCCCATCTGAGCCATAGCCTGCATAAATGTCTGGAATACCCCAAGTTCTAGCGTCGGGTAGTAATAATAACCCTGCTGTGGTTGTGGATACTGTCCCAATGGTGGGTGCTGACCAGGATGAGTATACTGAGCCTGCGGTGGAGGCGGCCCCTCTGGCGGAGGAGGAGGAGGCGGCGCCTGAGCCGGAGTGAATATTACATAAGCCGGCTGAGCTGTCGTATGAGTCTGAGGAGCAGGGACATGCTGCTGAAGCGGTATAGGTTCTGGAGGTGGTGGTGTCACCTACTCCTGGGCTGGTAACTGCATAACTTGGCGTGATCTGCCCCGCGGAATACGTGGTCTACCTGACATCATGTTAAAGAAATCCACCCTATCTGATAAGCACATGTATAAACATGATATTAATTTCGTATATTACTTCCCATACGAATTATGAATCAACTATGAGACATAGTCTTAATACCGTACTACATTGTCTAAACTAAGGCTGTTGTATGATTAAACTTAAGTTTATAATCATAGCTTAGTTTTCTAAAGGAAATGTTTAAGTTATCTGTTCCGTCAGTGATCTAGAGCCTTCGCTCTGATACCACCTGTAGCGCCCCGCCCGGAACTAGGAACCCGGCACAGTTCACCCGCCGTACCCCACATAGTAGAGTACAAGGCGTCGTCACTATCATACAAACCAAGTATAACTGTATGGAGTGTGCAACGGAAACAATTAACTTAAACATAATTCAGTTCATACATCCATGATGATCCGCAAAAAGTACATAAGATTCTACTACATCAAACATAGACCCTAAATAGAATATAGGGATCATCCAAAAATGCGTCTCTCGTACGCAGGTAAATAAAATCAGGACTGGTCCTCCGCTATATACTCGATGTCAAAGGTACGGTCCTCTGAAAAAGAAAAGTTTTAAAATAACAAGGGTCAGACGAGATATAATTCGCCTGGCAAGTAATCCCCTCGGATCCCCCAAGCGGATCAAACAGGCTAAGACAAGGCAGCAAGATGCAAAACATATCGTAAATAAAGCGTAGAGTTGAGAAAAATGCTACCTGTCAGATTTGCAAGTACTTGGCATTCATCACATAATTAACTCGTAGACAAGGATATAAAGCTTCAGAAATTATATTGAACACCCTCTTAACATTCTAAATACTCGTTTATGTCTACAACTTATTCTCTCGATTCTCATTCTGTACTGCTCAACAATCCTATCTTCATTATAAGGATGCACTGATAATTCTTATGATTCTGATGTATAGCTTTTTAACTTGAAAAGAAAATATATCTGTAGACTGTAAAATAAGTGATGGCCATCCTACGAAAGAAAACAATATCAACGGTGACCGGAAAGATTCCCCAAATAGTCACATATACCACTGATACGCTCATCGTAGGTATATATATCTAATGGTGACTCGTATGGCTGATGATCTTAGGAGTCGCTCGCCTGATGAACATACGGCGCATAACATATACTATGCCTCATGGAACCGGTCTCCCCGACCTCGGTGTCATGACGGCGTATCTCAACTGAACATAACTATGCCCATGGTCCAATCCCAATGGTACCATGTCGGCCTCCGGATATAAAATCGTCGAGGAGTCCAAGTCCGCTCACGAGGTACTCACGCGACTCATAAATATGTACATAAACTGTGTCTATTGGAATCTTCCGTCACGTTGATAAGGTTCGTTACGTAAAAACTCTTTCTTTAATAACATGGCTGAAAAAGCGTTTGAAAACATATTGTGATATCATGCTATAACATCACATCTTTTATTCCTTATTCCATTTAGCTCGCCTCAAATACCTTATTTGAATTATATTTTGACCGTAGAAAAATACGAAAGATCTTAAAATTCGTACGTTATTTTAAACGGTGGTTTAAACTAACTTTATTGCCAGAAAAATTCTGCTTTAGCGACATTTAATTTTCTTGACTATTTAGCGTATTCGGAGTCCCGTTTTAGATTTTTTTTAAGTTTACTAACCTATAATATTAGCATCATTTTATTTCCTTAAACCATAAAATTAATGAAAATCATTAATTTTTTTTTATTTAAGGAGGGCCGATTTTGGCTCTCAAAAACAGCCCCATTTTTGGTATTTTTCGCAACTTAGTCCATAAATTTTGCACATTCCAAACCATCCTCAAAACAACCCACTTTAGGATAATGCTTTCCAAATCTTCCACCTGAAAATCTCATAAGCACATATATGGTTAGAAATAGCATAGCACAAATAACATATTATTCACACAATACATATATTTGTACAGTTCAAACTACACCTAAATACACCTTCCAAATATCTCACTATATCATATATTACTCCAAAAGAAGAAAATAAATTATTTTATTTTTTTCTCCATGGTCTCAGGCGTGGGTTTCCAACCCCACCCACACCAAAATTTCATCCTCACTTTATCTCCAACTTTTTCCTCTATTTTATACTCCTTTAGTTTAAAGAAACTTGACTTTTTCTTAAACAAATATTAAAACACATCATCATCCACTCCTTCTTCTTAATAGAACTCTCTTAGCACCATTTCAAGAGTCACGTACGTGGCTCATCTTTTTGTCCCAAGAAGAAATACACAACCAAGATTAATTTTCACTTAACCTTAAACCTACAAAAATGCTTTCCTCACATATCTACAATCTTAGGTTGAACGAGGCTTGTTTGACCCATTTGAGTTAAGAACTTAACATAAACACTTTTCACAAATAACATGGTTGATTCAAGAAGGTTACTTGCCTTCTTGAGTCTTGAGTTGAACAAGATGTGCTAGAACCTCCTTGTAGGCTTGGAGCTTGGCTTGAGAGTTGAGAAATCACCTTCCCTCACCCTTTAAGCTTGATTATCACTTGGATGATTTTAGATCTTGATTCTTGTCTTGATTTTGAAAAGAAATTTCCACTCCACTATGCTCCTATGAAGCCATGGTTTGGAAGAGGAGGATGGAGAAGTTGTGCTTTGGTGAGATGTGGAAGTACTATGCAAATGGATGGATGGATGATGAACTTGAAATTATCCCTTCCCTCACTATTAGTTGCTGCCGAAAATTTGGAGTAGGAAAGAAGATATGATGATATCTTGTCTTGGGGGAGGAGGATGGAAAGTGATATAAAGTTTTGGTGGCTTGTAGGCCCTTTTTGTGGAAGACTTTTGTGGCCTCCCCTAATGAGTAGCACGGCTGGGGCTTTGGGAGGGTGGCCTTCATATTATTTTTTTTCTTTTCCTTTTTAGTGGTACAATTTTATCTATATGGGTTATTTCGTTTGTAATCTCACCCGTAATATTATACTCGATCTTAGTAGTGGCCTTATATAAGTTAAATTCCTTTGTTTAACCCACGTAAAACACATATGTAAATTCACATATTAACATATACGTAATCTACTTGATCGGGCGCATGTCACGACGTCGGGTCGTAACAGAGTTAGACCACTTACCTCAAGTCGTGTACTTCGGATAGTCCGGCTACTTAATTTCCTTTCTTTCTACACTCGAATCTAGACAAATATAGAATAAAAATCATCAATTGTAAGTATGGCTATAATAATTCGTCCCTATGTGCTTATACTAATTTATCCTTAAGTTTCCTCATATTCCTTCAGATCATCTTAGTCATTCTAGATCTACCTGTTACTCGATTGTCTTAAGAGCCAAGGAACCAAAGTTACCAATTGTTCTCTAATCAATTGTTGTAACGGTATAGTTGATCGCAAATGAGATTGTGCAAACTACACGCACGCACATTGTACAAAACATAAACAGCACATGCTACCTACTCATCAATGTAAACAAACATACCGACTAGCTTTCAAGATAAATAATGTCCACATATTATTATACAATAGCACGCATGAATTATAATTACTTGGATAAAAATTCATTTACTGTCACATAAAATGTCAAGTTTATGTATTGTATAACGTGACATATCTACTAGCATGTAGTAAGTATTTTTTTTATATACACGGCGTTGAAGATCTAGGATCAATTAACCACTCCTACATAAAAGGGACTGATACTGCTTAAAGTGTGTATAGTAATAGTAGGATATTACTTACGTACTGCCTTTGTTATTACACTCGAAAATACATATTTTAAACAGCATGATCAGATTCATTGTATTGTTTGTCCTTAGCTAGTAACAAAATATATTATGTATGAGTAATGGAACATAAAGAAAGTACCTAACAGTAACACTACGTAAACATCAAAATACATCACACGATCACATTACTTTTAAAATTATTATTAGAATATAGTAACCGATTGGTGATATTTCCATACGCCAACGTTTGATAACATTATCTTTAACAAACATGCTGTGATGTTTGTTATAAATGAACAATATAAACACTAAAATAAAAGGGGGTTACCATATATATATATATTTAGGTACTATGTCACATTATATAATAATCCTCACACCATAGTGTAAATGATATTATTAATAATACAAAAACTTTGTTAAACGACATTATTCTAACATATCACTTATCTTAGCATAGGCTAGAAGTGGCACTGACATGACTACACACAACAATAATAAACTAATTCATAATATAATATAATACGACATAATTAAAGATATATAGAAGAAATATTTAAGCAAGCAGTTGTAAATAGATATGCAATCAAAATTATAGGATAGCAACGTCAGATAGAATAATTCCAACAAGTATACTGATAACGATTAAGCTGTATTATATTAACATTATAGAGTTGAATTTAATTGTTTTGATTAACCACCCGTTTATGAACTACAACCATTATGAACATTCACAAGCTCAAAAAATTTTGCGTAAACAGTATGGTGCCAAATGCGCCACTACCCAGACCCGTTGACCCCTTTTTTTTCATATCATTCAAATGCAATTTTATAGATGTGTAGAGAAATTAACATTAGTCAAATCCTAAGTATCAGCACATGGTAAAATTACAGCCACTAACTCATACTATTTTACATGATTCCTTACAAAAGAAAGAGAAAGAATAAGTACTAGAATTTGCTTAAAAAATTGACAGTAGTTTCTTACCTTTTTGTTTTATTGGTGGCCACCCTGCTAATCCCCTTCTCCACTTTGACCCTTTCCTTTCCCCTACTGTTCCTTCGTTCGTTTTTTTTTATCAGGTGAATTTATTTGGGGTTTGAGAAGTGAGCGTTTTGGGAGCAATGGTAACCAAAGTATTAGTTATATAGGCTCCACAGTTTATCCAAATTCAAAAACAAAAATCCAATCAATCCTAACCGATTTCTACTCCTACCTCTTCCTTTAAATTCAAATGCCTTCAACCTAAAACTAACAGTTCTCGTGGTCGACTTTCCTACCTTTTTTTTTAATTATTATCGTTACTTTTTTTTGCAACAAAGGTAAAAAGGAAACGTAGATAACATGTCTACCTCCTTACAAAAAATTTCGTCTCCGAAACTGACGTACCTTATCGAAACAGGTGTGGGTACTTTTCTCGCATATTCTCTTCTAGCTCCCATGTAGCTTCTCGCACCGCATGGTTACTCCACTGGACCTTTACGTATGGAATTACTCTTCTCCTCAATACTTGATCCTTTTTATCCACGATACGTACTGGCAATTCTTCGTATGTTGTATCGCTTCTTACTTTTAGTGGTCGAGCTTCTAGAACGTGACCGGGGTCAGAGACATAACGGCGAAGTTGAGACACATGAAAAATATTATGCACTTGAGACAATGCTGGAGGTAATGCCAAACGATAAGACATGTTTCCAATCTTCTCAAGTATTTCATAGGGTCCAATATACCTTGGACTAAGCTTTCCTTTCTCTCCAAACCTTATGACTCCTTTGGTTGGAGAAACCTTAAGATATTCTTTTCCACCTGCATTGAACTCCGAGGGCCGTCTTTTAGAATTCGCACAATTCTTGTTTCTATCCTGAGCTACCTTGAGCCTCTCTCGTATGATTTTCATCTTTTCCAAAGTTTGTTCAACTAGCTCAGGTCCAGTAATCAGCTTCTCACCTACTTCTCAATATAGTAGAGATCTGCATTTTCTTCCGTAAAGGCCTCGAATGGTGCCATACCAATTGCATTGTAGTAGATGTTATTATACGAGAACTCTATGAGTTTCACCAACTTATCCCAATTGCCTTTGAAATCCAAAGCGCATGCTCGTAACATGTCTTCTAATGTCTGGATGGTCCTTTCTGATTGACCGCCGGTTTGAGGGTGAAAGGCAGTACTCAATCTCAAGTCTTTACCCATGACTGCTTGATATGCCGTCCAGAATCGTGAGGTGAATCTAGGGTCTCGATCTGATACAATACTTACTGGCACACCATGCAAGCTTACTATATTATCCACATACATCGCCACTAACTTCTCCATGGTTGCTTCACTAGGCATGGGCAGGAAATGTGATGACTTAGTCAACCGATCCACAACCCAAGTCGTATCATTTCCACTCTTGATCTTTGGTAATCCAACCATGAAATCTATTGTAATGTGTTCCTATTTCCATTCTGGGATCTCCAAAGGCTATAGAAGTCCTCCAGACCTTTGATGTTCTGCTTTCACTTGCTAACATACCAAGCATCTGGCTACGTACTCAGCTATCTCCCTTTTCATTCCACTCCACCAATAATTCTTCTTAAGGTCTTTGTACATCTTGGTTGCTCCTGGATGAATCGATAATCGTGAATGATGAGCTTCTTTCAACAATTCATTCTTCATGTCATCCAACTTAGGTACACATAATCTTCCTTGATACCACAAACTACCATCGCTATTCACTTGAAACCCTTTGACTTGTTCATCTTTGAGTTTCTCCATGATTTTCAAAATGCCATCATTGTCTTTCTGTGCATCCTTTATCCTTTCTATCAGTGTAGGAGATATGATTAATGCTGCCAAAGTGTTGGCAGTAGATTCCACAACGTGTAAGTCAAATTCCTCTATTTCTCTTTCCAGAGGCGCCTGACTAACTTTCTGACTGAGAGCGTCAGCCACCCTATTTGCTTTTTCCGGATGGTAATTTATAGTCAAGTCATAGTCTTTCAACAGCTCCAACCACCTTCGTTGTCTCATGTTGAGCTCCTTTTGTGTGAACAAGTACTTCAGGCTCTTATGATCTGTATAGACTTCGCATTTCTCACCATACAAACAATGTCTCCAAATTTTAAGGGCAAACACCACCGCTGCTAATTCCAGATCATGGGTCAGATAATTCCTCTCGTAGGGCTTTAGTTGCCTTGAGGCATACACTATGACTTGCCCGTTCTGTATTAGCACAAAACCTAAACCATTCTTCGAGGCAGCACTATAAACCACAAAACCTTCGGTCCCAGAAGGCTGAGGAAAAATTGGAGCAGAAGTCAGCCTCTCCTTCAATTCCTTAAAACTCCTTTCACATTCTGGCGTCCACTCAAACTTCATACGCTTTTGGGTTAACTTGCTCAATGGAATGGCTATGGTAGAAAATCCTTCCATAAATTTACGATAGTATCCTGCCAACCCTAAAAAACTTCTCACTTCGGTGACATTTTTCTGTCTAGGCCAGTTGGTTATTGCTTCAATCTTCTTTGGATCCACAGAAATCCCTTGTTCTGAAATTACGTGTCCCAGAAACGTGACACTCTTAAGCCAAAATTCACACTTGCTAAACTTAGCATAGAGCTTCTTTTCTCGTAAAATCTCCAAAACTTCTCTAAGGTGTTCTGAATGGGATTCCTCACTTGGAGAGTAAATCAGTATATCATCAATGAATACCACCACAAATATATCCAATTATGGCCTAACACTGTATTCATCAGATCCATAAACGCCGCAGGTGCATTAGTCAGACCAAAAATTCATAGTGCTCATACCTCGTTCGAAATTCAGTTTTAGGAACATCATCTGACTTGATTTTCAGTTGGTGGTAGCCTGATCTCAAGTCGATCTTAGAGAACACCCTTAAGCCTTTCAACTGATAAAATATGTCATCAATCTGTGGGAGCGGATATTTGTTCTTAACCGTGATCTTGTTGAGCTCCCTATAATCAATACATAGCCTCAAACTACCATTCTTCTTCTTTATGAACAACACTGGCTCTCCCCAAGGTGAGACACTAGGTCTGATAAACTTCTTTTCTAATATATTTTGCAATTGTTCCTTCAATTCCTTGAGTTCAGCAGGTGTCATTCGAAATGGAGCCTTCGATATAGGTTCAGCCTCAAGTGCCAGCTTAATTTCAAACTTGACTTCTCGGCCAGGAGGTAGGCCAGGTAACTTTTCAGGGAAGACATCTTTGAACTCACTCACAATCAAAATATCATCAATAGAAGGAACCGTCTTCTCAGTATCCACAATATATGCCAAATATCCTTCATTCCCTTTCTTAAGAGCCTTGTACGTCTGCATCGCCGTTAAGCACACTTTCTGACAATCTTTCTTCATTTTTGTATTTCCTTGGTAGCAAAAGTCCTCTTTGGTGGGGTTGTTGAAGACTACTTGTTTCCGCCGACAATCAATTTGTGCATGATATTTGGCCAACCAGTCCATTTCTGGAATCAGGTCGAAATCACTCATCTGAATCGGTATCAGATTGGCATCCAATGTATGATCCTCAAGCTCCACTTTGCAATCCTTGTATATGTGGTGTGATAATAACACTTTGTCTCTTGCAGCCTTTACTCGATAAGGATTCTCCAGCCACTCAGGATAATTGCTCAGATACTTAACAAATTTCTTGGCAACAAATGAGTGACTTGCGCCAGTATCAAATAAAACATTCACAGGGATTTTTTTACCAAAAGAGCACCTAAGACAACGGTAATACAAAAATATTTGATATTCATATTGATAAAGAAATGAAATGTACGCTACTAACAAACATGTACAAAAATACTATTTACAAAAACATACCTGATACAACATCATTTGCCTCCTGAGCCTCTACGTCAGTCATGGCATGAACCCTCGCATTTGCTTTGGGTTTTTCTCTGTTTGGTTGTGCGTCCTTATATGTCCAAGATTGCCACAATTAAAACACGCTCCAGTTTTCATACGGCACTCACCGAAATGCTGACGATGGCAAGTACCGCACGTGGACATATTTGCATTGGGCTTCCTCTTAGATGTTGGCTCTGGCTTCCTCTTTATAACTGGCATCCACTTTCCAGGTTTGCCGATACCTTGATTGCCCACTGTTTCATCAATCCTCGGCCTCTTGCTTCTATTCTCCTCATCTCTCCTCTTGATGTCACTTTCTACCTTGTAGCAAGCATGTTGGAAAATTTTGAGCGTTAGCATTCACCACGCCTGTCCTGATCCGGCTATGTAGGCCTCTCTCAAATTTAACCATCTTCGGTTCATTATCACTCATCACAGAAGGAACAAACCAACCCAGAGCATTAAATTGGTTTGCGTACTTATTAACTGTCATGTCTGGTCCCTACCTTAATGATTCAAATGCACCAATCTTCTGCAAACGCACTGATGGGGAAAAGTAGAACTTGAGAAACTCAGTCTTGAATTTAGTCCATGTGACTGGTGCAGGGATATTCGGCTCAGTAGTCGACCACCATTTATCAGCCTCTCCGACCAAGAAAGGCTTGATCACCAAATGCTTCATCTCTTCAAGAACTTGGAGTAAGGAAAAATTATTCTCCACTTCACTTATCCATTTCTCAGCTTTGTCTGGGTCAGAATTACCATCAAAGGTCGGCACATGTACCCTCTTCATGCCCTCATAATAGTATCGGGTCCCATTCTGAGGTTCTGGGTTCGCTTGCACTGTCTGAAAGGTCTGGGCGAACTGCATCATTGCATTCATGAATTATTGTGGAAATACATTTTGATTTTGATTAGGGATATTATTATTTCTCCGAGGAGGCATTTTCTACAAAACAGTAAAATAACGTTATCTCCAGGATACATTTAATACGACAAGTTCTCATCCATTATTTAAAGTAAAGCAATATGCATGAGGCAGTCTAACAAAGTCAAATACCCTGGAGGCATAATCTAAATTAATTTACATGCATTCTAAATAATATTCTAGAAGCATATATATAATCATAACCTTAACAAATCATTTCTTAGTATATATCGCTTCACTATTATATCATTTCTTATCAACTAGGATCAATACTTAGGTCCAAAAATGATCAATACATAGATCTAAAACCGGTCTCTGATACCACCTAAATGTCATGCCTCGAGCCCTAAGACTCGAAACGCCACATCCGTCGTACACCCTTTCCAAGGTATACAAGGCTTCTCATGTAAGGTTATAATCATATTAACCCCAACTAAATAAATAAAACTCAATGAAAATGACTAAAATCATTCAATAATATATCCGAAATAACCTCCGATCAAAAGAAATATCATATCGTTGAAATAAACTAGTCCAACATTAAAAATAATTCTTACAAGCTAAACGCATAAATACTAACTAAAATCCAAACACTAATAATAAATCCAATCTTGAGACTGTCTTTCGAGCTCCTATACCATTCTCACTTGTCATCCTCCTCAATGTAAACGTACTCATAATCTCTCTGATCTGGAAAAATAGTAAGGGATGGTGTGAGCAAAACAACGTGCTCAGTAAGTAATCTAACTACCTTCTGTGGGATCATGTATGCCGGGAAACAAGTTTTCAATTAATAATATTTTCATATAATAGATAACAAAACACATCAAGTTTCTCACATTTAAACAATACCAATAATACTTTTCACATGGCTATAGCTCTTTTCGATAGCTCTTAAATGGCTTATACCATCCGCCCGAGTCAATAGTCAATAAACCGGTCGATACTTCAATCAATAGACCAGCCGATACTTCAATCAATAGTCCGGTTGGCATTCAATAGTCAATAGACCGGACATCACATTAGTCAATAGGTTGGTCGGCACTTCAGTCAATAGACTGGTCGGCACTATATCCAATAGACCGTACTTGCGGCACTAGTATAATCCATTTAAGAATATAAAACATATTCGTTTCGCAAATCACATATCCTCAGTAACTTCACATAAATCACATACTTGTAAGGCACAATATACTTCTACATGATCAAATTTACTATCAAATTAGACATTTAAAACATAACCTTTCGTAAAACAATTTCGCAAATGAACAAAAGGGAGTTAGACCACTTACCTTAAGTCGTGTACTTCGGGTACTCCGGCTACTTAATTTCATTTCTTTCTATACTCGAATCTAGACAAATATACAATGAAAATCATCACTTGTAAGTATCGCTATAATAATTAGTCCCTATGTGCTGATACTAATTTATCTTTAAGTTTCCTCATATTCCTTCAGATCTTCTTAGCCATTCTAGATTTACCTGTTACTCGGTTGTCTTAAGAGCCAAGAAACCAAAGTTACTAGTTGTTTTCTAATTAATTGTTGTAACGGTATAGTTGATCGCAAATGAGATTGTGCAAACTACATGCACGCACATTGAACAAAACATAAACAGCACATGCTACCTACTCATCAATGTAAACAAACATACCGGCTAGCTTTCAAGTTAAATAATGTCCACATATTATTATATAATAGCAACCATGAATTTATAATTACTTGGCTAAAAATTCATTTATTGTCACATAAAATGTCAAGTTTATGTATTGTATAACGTGACATATCTACTAGCTTGTAGTAAGTATTTTTTTATATACACGGCATTGAAGATCTAGGATCAATTAACCGCTCCTACATAAAAGGGACTGATAACGCTTAAAGTGTGTATAGTAATAGTAGGATATTACTTACTGCCTTTGTTATTACACTCGAAAATACATATTTTAAAGAGCATGATAAGATTCATTGTATTGTTTGTCCTTAGCTAGTAACAAAATATATTATGTGGAAATTAACACAGTACATCACCTAAGGGAAAAAAAGTAAATAAATAAGATATATATGAGTAATGGAACATAAAGAAAGTACCTAACAGTAACACTACGCAAACATCAAAATACATCACACGATCACATTACTTTTAAAATTACTATTAGAATATAGTAACCGATTGGTGATATTTCCATATGCCAACGTTTGATAACAATATCTTCAACAAACATGCTGTGACGTTTGTTATAAATGAACAATATAAACACTAAAATAAAAGGGGGTTACCATATATATATATTTAGGTACTATGTCACATTATATAATAATCCTCACGCCATAGTGTAAATGATATTATTAATAATACAAAAACTTTGTTAAACGAAATTACTCCAACTTTTTTATATATATACAGTAAGTAAGCTATACAATTCCTATAAGGCATTAGCTAACATATCACTTATCTTAGCATAGGCTAGAAGTGGCATTGACATGACTAAACACAACAATAATAAAGTAATTCATAATATAATGTAATACGACATAATTAAAGATATATAGAAGAAATATTTAAGCAAGCAGTTGTAAATAGATATGCAATCAAAATTATAGGATAGCAACGTCAGATAGCATAATTCCAACAAATATACTGATAACGATTAGGCCGTATTATATTAACATTATAGAGTTGAATTTAATTGTTTTGATTAACCACCCGTTTATGAACTACAACAATTATAAACATTCACAAGCTAAAAAGAATTTGCATAAAGAGTATGGTGCCAAATGTGCCACTACCAAGACCCGTTGACCCCTTCTTTTCAAATCATTCAAATGCAAGTTTATGGATGTGTAGAGAAGCTAAATGTGCCACTACCATGTCCTTGAAGCTCAACCATTGGATGTTAAAGAAGATATCACTTATGAAGAACATCCAATAAAGATTGTGGATAGGAAGGATCAAGTCCTACGCAGACGCATAATTCCGTATGTCAAAGTTCAATGGAGTAATCATACGGAGCGTGAAGCCACGTGGGAGCTTGAAGAACAAATGAAGGAGCTATATCCACACCTTTTTCAATAAGGTACGTCAGTTTCGAGGACGAAACTCTTTGTAAGGGGGTGGAATGTTATGCCCCGCACCCTCCGTAAAAGTCAATAAAGGATAAATAGAAATTAAATGGGTTAAGAAAAATAAATGATAATGAATTAAGAATTAAGTATTAGGATTAAATGGAATTTATGGAAAGGATTAAATATGGAATTAAGTAATATTTAATTTTAGAATTAAATAATAGAAATTTATCCTTTAAGATAAATAAGAAAATAGGATATAATTTAGAAACTCCAAATTTTCCCCTTCCCATATAAAAACTGACAGAACGTCAGTTTTCTCATTACGCAGAGAAAACCGACGTACAACCATCCCCTAGGCGATTTTTGGCACCTTTGCAACCCTAGGAGAAGAACTTCGTTTGTTTTTCAGATCTCCTTCGAGTAATCAAAGGTAAGTAACTTTCTTATAAGTTCTTACGTTTTTGTGAAGGAAAAAGGCCTATTTTTGATATCAAAATTGGATCACCATGCAGTAATTTCTTTCAGTGAATCTATATGTGCTTTATGTGTTTTGGTTTCAGATTTTGACCATTATATGTTGAAATCATTGTTGTTTTTGCTGTTTAAGTGAGATCATGTAAATCCCAATCCCTTGAACCCTACTTTGTTGATAATTGCGGTTGAAGGGGAGGGAGAGTGAAAACATTAGATTTTTTTGGGGCTTGATTTGATGATTACTTGAGTGCTAGGCTTGAATCCGTGAATCGTATGTTAAAGGTGTTGTCTTGGGTGAATTAAGGATGGATTGATAGTGGAGAATAGGCTTGGAATGGTTTTGAAGGAAGTTGGGATCGAATTGGGGGTTATTTCTGCAGTTTCTGCAGAAAACTACAGAATGGAGTTCTGGAACGGGGACGTCGATCGATCAACGTCAGGGTATGACGTACGTCGATCGATCGACGTATAGTAAGTGAGGGGATGACGTGCCTCAGAAGGACGTAGATCGATCGACGTAGGATGAGTGAGAGATCGACGTGCCTCATATGGACGTCGATCGATCGACGTAGATTGAGTGAGAGATCGACGTGCTTCAGATGGACGTCGATCGATCGACATCAGGGTATGACATACGTCAATCGATCGACGTTAGGGTATGACGTGCTGCAGTATTGTGGAAAAGTGAGGGAAGGAAGGGGAAGCTAGGGGACCCTTGGTGTGATCTTAGGGACTCCTTAGGACCTGATTGAAGATAGTATAAGTCTTGGGAACATGACTTAAGATGATGAATCAATTGTGGAGAATCCAAAGGGTATTTGAATCTGATTTCAATGTGAATGACCTAAGGGGTCAGGAATGAATGTATGTGGCTTCGCAGAGTACAAAAGAAGAATGTGAGGGTTCTTACATTGGCTCTTGAGTTCTAGAATCAATGTTTAGGTGATGTCGACCTGTCATGAAGAATAAGCTCGAGTGTGTGAGAGAGATGAACTTCGTGTGACTAATTGATATGTGAACGTGATTTGAAGTACGGGGTAAAAGAATGTGATTGAAATGAGAAGTCTTGCATCATGGCACTTGCATTTGCATATTGTTTTGAAAGGAGCTGTGCTTCGGCACAGGGCATAAAGTTTGTGAAATTGGCTGTAACGTTACACGGGATGAAAATATAAGCCGTGGTGCGTTACAGGGTATAAAGTTGTCTGTAATGTTACACGGGATGGAAATATAAGCCGTGGTGCGTTACAGGGTATAAAGTTGTCTGTAACGTTACACGGGATGGAAATATAAGCCGTGGTGCATTACAGGGTATAAAGTTGTCTGTAACATTACACGGGATGGAAATATAAGCCGTGGTGCGTTACAGGGTATAAAGTTGACTGTAATGTTACACGGGATGGAAATATAAGCCGTGGTGCATTACAGGGTATAAAGTTATGTGACCGGACATTGTGACATGCATTGCACTGTTTTGAAAAGAAATTGCCCATGCATTTGTGACTGTGTAGTGTAGTGCATATTTTGTCATGCATCACGTGAGTCAGTTTGGGATGATTGCTATGTGACCTGAATGATCGTTAATTGTTAATGATTATGAATTACTGTCCTATGATCTTGTATTGTTAAATCTACGCACTTGAAAGTATACAAGACATGTGCCCCACTACCCCTTGAATTATATATTACTCATGTCTTGCCATGTGTTGATCCCGTATGTCTTATAAGCGGGTTACTTGCTAGCGTTTTTCGCTAAGGGTACTGCCTTTGTGATGCAGGAGAGTCTGAGTATGATATGATCTTCATTGAGGATGACGGCGAGTGGGCAGAATGGGATGCCTAGAGCGTGTTGGGGAGTTGTGTTAGATTGGTTCTGGTTATTTCCGTTTCTTATTACCTTTGAGGATTTAGATGGCTGCGACCATATACAATTATAGTTAGTCACTTTCTCGTTTGGTATACCGTATTGATGATTCAGATTTATGAGATACATGTTTCCGCACTTATTTCTCTAACGTCATTGATGATGTGTATTCGAGAGATGAGACGTCTTGTAGTCTTCTCAGTAAGCTACGACGGGTGCACTAGTTCGGATTCTGCTGTCCAGGTCGGGGCGCTACACAATTTATACATAGAATCATGCATTTCTTGTTGGACCATGCACCTGCAATAAACACCACTAGAGGGGGGTGAATAGTGGTTAGCGGAAATTACACTACTACCCTTGACTGAAAACCCCTTTTAGAAAAGAATCTGAGACCACCTCAGATTCAGAACCCGTTTCGAAGAATTCAAAAATCCTTGTACACAACTCCAAAAATTATAAAAAGTTCCAAAACTTAACTTCAATGTGTTGACAAGACTCTGTCCAAAATTCAAACAAAAATAAGATCGTTTGACCCTTCAAACAAATAAAAAGATTCAGATGGTCAATTTGGACAGAATTGGACAAAATGTTGCTGAAATTGGAAAATGTGTTTCTCTCTGAATACTTAACCAAAAAGGTTGATCTTTATGTCAAAACACTCCTTACGATGTCTAGTTTCTAAAAGGACCTGACCTTTAACAATTCTTGGTTAAAACAGAATTCAAGTTTCCAAAAACTGGTCAGATTACAGCCAGATTGGAGCAGCTATCTTGCAATGACTGAAAGACTAACTTTCCCTTGCTCAAATCAAGTGATTCTTGCGTATAACTCCACCAAGAATCACGAATTGTGAAAGTGTGTAGCTATTTTTTTCAAAATGTGAGAATTTGTGTTAAAAATGCTGTGAAAACGGGCAGAAAACAGAAATGTAGAAACAAGATAAGAGCACCGAGAATTTATCCTGGTTAGGTCAATGTGACCTGCTCTAGCCCCAAGGAACACCTTTCCTTGGATTTTATTATGGTATGGACCAAATTACAACAAGAACCAAGCTTGATCCTTGGGTTAAACACCAACCCTATTCAAGACTTGGATGAACACCTTCTATGCAACACTTAGTTGAAACATCTCTACCACCTATTGATGTAGCATTATAGATTTGGCTAATCAATCTTGCAAATGAAGCTCAAGAGGCTTGTAGCTCTCCAACAAATACAACACAAGAATGACAAGAAGAAGATAGCTAGTCAAATCAACTATTGCTTTCAAGTGAGCTTCAAGTGTGTTCTTCTCCTTCATCTTTGCCTCCTATTTATAATGTGAGTTGAGATTTGTAGATAAGAACTCCAATGTGTCACCATCTACATCATCAATGCTTAAGTGTCTTCACATCATTGGTTGGCCACACAATCATCTTGTACACATGGCAAAATAAAGCAACATAATTGGTCCACCTTGGATATTAATTTGACCGATTTTTGCCACCTTGAAATAGTAAATAAAATGTGAAGATAAAATAAAAGAATAATAGCCATAACAACTCCACTATCCCCTCAACTCCTTGGTAAGATAATAGGTATGTGGGAGTTGAAAGATTTAAACCAAAAATCAGCTCCAAAGACCATGTTGTAGCCATCGGCTACCTTTGAATTTTCCAAGTTGGTAACTTTTACCAACTAGCTTCTTTTTGGTTGGTCCACTTGTCATAACCTCGTAAAATAGATAAACCACCTTTGGAACCTGTATATGCACGTTCTTGGCATCATATATATGAATATCAACTCAGATTTTTGAAGAAGAAATCAACAAATTATAGTTGACAAGATTATGTCAACATATAACACCAAAATTCTCAATATTTCTTCTTGTATGTAGTGATCATCTCCACATCTTGAACACCTTTAAATTCTCTGAAATATAATGAAAAATATACTCCAATACCATATAGAAGAAGGTCTTCAAGATAGAAATAGAATTTGACATCACAACCCGTCACGTATCCCGCTACTGTCGATAATATCATCATTTGAGAAAAATAATATAAAACTACCATATAATTTTTAAGATAATGATAACTCAACTCCAAAATGAATATAAGAATATACTCAAAAGATTTCTTGGGTGAAAATACCAAAAATACCCTCAGGGGTAAAATGACCAAAATGCCCTTGGTAAAAGAAAACTCCAGAAATGACCCGGATGGTCAGAAATAGATATCAAAACACCTTTGTGATGTCCTTGAAACATTTTCACCATGTCATGTTCCTACCAAACTCAAAATACCAATTTTGTCCTTTTTGGTAAGTTGTAGAAACTTCCAAGGCATGTTGTAAAAAGACATTATTATTATCATCAAAAACAAGTAATAAAATCACAATATACATATATGAAACATATATAAATGAAAACAATCATTTTATTACTTTTTTAGAAGAATTTCACCAAAAATGCTGGACATCGATCGATCTATGTCTCAATTTTAGAGACTGATGTATACATCGATCGATCGATGTACCTCTGGTTGAGAGATCTATGTCTCAAAGTGAGTTTCAGTTTTTGCCTCCGTGTGACATCGATCGATCGATGTAGAGATCTATGTACATCGATCTCTGACTGAGAGATCTATGTATACATCGATCTCTGGCTGAGAGATCTACGTAGAGAGCGATGTCACTTTTTCACTTGTTTCAACTTTATTTCAACTTTTAATCACTTATAACACCATATGTGACATTTTTAAGAATTCACCACTTAAAATCATGACCTTGAAAATTATCCAAACATATTTCTCAACATTCTCCCCTTTTTGGATGATTTTCAAAATAACTTAACATGATTTTAATGTCACAACTTATAACCAAATGTTTTTCACATTTTTACCAATTGAATTGTTTTGAAAACCTCACCAATTACCAATTGTTTCACCAATTCTATACCAAATGTTTTCAAAATCTCAATTCTCATGTTGTTAACATATGTGTTCATGTGCTCCCCCTCAAATTATACTCTCCCCCTTAACCGATGCTCCAAAACTTATACCAATTAAAACTAAGCATATTATTCAACCAACCAAATCATGAAACCAAATCACCAAATCATGACTTACCAGCTAAAATCATGTTCTTATTCTATCTCCCTTTTATTTTGCAAATCATGCAAAAGATAGAATTATGCAACGGTATCGTAAGTCATCATACCTCACTTGGCTCGTAAGTTTTCAAAATTGGCTTGATTAAGGGGTTTGGTGCATATATCATCTATTTGGTGATCAGTTCTTATATGGTTTATAACTATATCCTCATTTTGAACATGATCTCGAACGAAATGGTATCTTACCTCAATGTATTTGGCCTTAGAATGAAGCACCGGATTCCGAGAAGCTATCGCAGAAAATTATAATCTTATTCATTTTAATGCCAAAATCACTAAGTTGTTGTTTAAGCCAAAGTATTTGGGTGGTGCATAAACTTAAGGCTATATACTCGGCTTCGGTGGTAGAAAGTGCTACACTAGCTTGCTTTTTAGAAAACCAAGAGATCAAGTTGGTTCATATGAATTGACAAGTTCCACTAGTGGATTTTCTATCGTTTGCAACCACCATAATCAGCATCACTATAAGCATACAGTTCCAACTTAGCGTTTCTATTATACTAAAGTCCTAAGTGAGGTGTGTGTTTAAGATATCTAAAGATCTTTTCACTGCATTGTAATGAGATACCTTAGGACAAGATTGAAACCTAGCACACATACACACACTAAACATGATGTCAGGTCTTGATGCAGTTAAATATAACAATGAGCCAATCATATACCTATAAAGCGTGTCATCAAAAGGTTTACCATTTTCATCTTTGTCTAGTTTGGTGCTAACGCTCATAGGTGTAGGTGTTGGTTTCAACTCTTCAAAGCCAAACTTCTTAATGATATCATTGACATACTTAAGTTGGCTAATGTGAATTCCTTAAGGGGTTTGTTTGACTTGAAGTCCTAAAAAATAATTCAACTCTTCTACCATTGAAATTTCAAATTCTGACTTCATACACTCTTCGAAGTTTTTTATTAAGGTGGGGGTTGGTTGAACCAAAGATAATATCATCTACATATATTTGAACTATTAATAAATCATTATCTTTTCTTCTTAGGAATAATGTGTTGTCTATGGTTCCCCTTTGATAATTATTTGCAATAAGAAAGTTTGCAAATCTACCACACCAAGCTCTTGTAGCCTGTTTCAAACCATATAGAGCTTTCTTAAGCTTGTAAACATGGTTACGATTCTTTGGATCTTTGAATCCAGTGGGTTGTTTCACAAACACCTCTTCTTGGATGTATCCATTCAAGAACGCACTCTTGACATCCATTTGGAAGAGTTTAATATTGCTTAAACTTGCAATCGCAAGTAACAATCTAATAGCTTCTAGTCATGCAACGGGTGCCAAAGTTTCATCATAGTTTATTCCTTCTTGTTGATTATAACCTTGTGCGACTATCCTAGCCTTATTTCGTGTGATGTTTTCTTGTTCATCTATTTTATTTCTTAAGACCCATTTGGTTCTTATTATAGACTTGTTTTCAGGTTTAGGTACTAAGTCCCACACATTATTCCTTGTAAATTGACTCAATTCCTCATGCATGACGTGTATCCATGATAAATCACCTAAGGCTTCCTTTACATTCTTATGTTCTAAGTGTGAGATTAAGCTATGTCCTTCAAGTTGACTTATGTTTCTATGTGTTCCAACCCCAACACTTGGATCCCTAATGATTAACTCTTTAGGGTGACATCAATTCCTAGATTGACTAGGTTCACCCTCATCTTGTTCAAATGTTTCATTTGTATGAACATTATCATATGTAATTGGATCATTAGTTGTATTATCTTCCAATTGCAAAATTTCTTCATTTATTTCATCTAAGGGTTCATGCATGTCTTGTTCAGGGGGAGTTGGTTCTAGATGCTCAAGTACAGGCTCAAGTAATATATCATCATCATCAAATATATTCTCAACATTATTTTCTTGTTGATGTTGAGTTTTATTACTAACTTCAAAACATGTATTTTCATTGAATTTCACATATATAGATTCAATTATTTTTCTAGATACGGGATTATAACACCTATATGCTCTTGAGTTAGTTGAACGACCAACAAATATGCATTCAATAGATTTTTGTTCAAACTTGTCTAGATTATCCTTAATGTTCAACACAAAACACTTACAACCAAAAAATTTAAGATAATCTACTTTAGGTTGTCCATTGTTTAACAATTCATAATGTGTTTTATTCACTTTGTTTCTAATAGAAAGCCTATTTATAATATAGCATTCACAACTAACAGCTTCAGGCCATAAATATTTTGGTACTTTATTTTCACATAACATTGTTCTAGCAACTTCTTGAATTGTTCTATTTTTACGTTCAACAACTCCATTGAGTTGTGGTGTTCTAGGTGGTGAGAGTTCATGTTTAATTCCATGTAACTCACAAAACTTAGCTACATCTTTGTTTTAAATTCTCCACCTCTATCACTTCTAATTCTCTTAATATTTTCTTCGTAAATATTTTTGAGTTGCTTGATAAGAGTTTCGATTTCCAATGGAGCATCGTCTTTGTGTGTTAAAAACAATGTCCATGTGTATCATGAGTAATCATCTACTATGACACACACATAGTAGTGTCCACCTAGACTTCTTGTCCTACATGGACCAAATAAGTCTAAGTGAAGCAATTCTAGTACATGACTAGTACTCACTCCATGTTTTGGTTTTAATGTTTCTTTAATATGTTTCCCTTTAATACACGCTTCACACATTTGAAAATTATCTAAGTCTAACTTAGGCATACCTCTAATTAAGTTCTTCTTAGATAACTTTTCAATAGTTGAAATTCCTATATGGCCTAGTCGTCTATGCCATAGGTTCACATCTAAGTCATGTGATATCAAACACTTAACCTTGGCAGCTAACATGTTATTTAGTGATAGTGTGTAAATGTTACCATCTCTAATTCCTTTTAATACAATTTCTCCTTTTTCATTTATTATATCACAAGAATTGGGAAGAAAAGAAACATTATATCCACAATCTATAATTTGAGAAATACTAAGTAAATTATATGAAGATTACTTACTAACAACACATTTCGTATTTGAAATGTGTTAGGGTCCCCAATTGTTCCTTTTCCAACAACTTTTCCTTTGTTGTTGTCACCGAATATCACCTTTCCTCTATTCTCGATATGTTCCAACTCGGTGAATAGTTTGGGGTTGCCCATCATATGTCTTGAACATCCACTGTCTAAAAACCATTTGGTTTTTAGTTTCTTTGACTTTGTCTCCTTATTGCATTCCTTGTTATTTTCCTACAATGGAGACAAAGTTTTCGGTACCCTTTACTTGGGTCCTTGAATGTTAGGGGCACCAACCTTGTTTATATACCCTTTGGGTATCCAAACTTGGATGTACCTTCTTGGCACATATTTGACATTATTATAAGTTGAATATAAAGGATTAACATGTACTTGATCATTCCATTTAAAAGATGATGCATTGTTATACATGTTGTACATAGGTTTATACGTACTATGTTGTGGCCGACTTTGATAGCTAAAGTAAGGCATATGATTTTGTTTCTTATATGGTGCTATGCATGTGTGTTCATATGCATTTCTATAAGCCTTATATGAATGTTGCCTATAATTATGTCTATATGGATTATAATAAGTTGGTTGTGGTTTATTTTGTTTAGACACATTTGTATACATTTAGGCATAATTTCTAGGTTGTCTAAATGCAAAGTTTTGCCTAGTTGTACGCTGATATGTGTGTGCTTTTGTGGGTGCATGTTGCATTTTCACCTTGGAATATGCAGAAGAAAGAGTAGAAAAAGGTGTAGCAGGCAAAGTTGATTTATACGGCAACTTAGATTTAGATGATACAAAGTTAGTCTTTTTGCCTAACTTTTCATTTTCTTCTATATACCCTAAGCCCTTTTCATCACTTCTATATTTTTGTGATGATATAAGTGTGTCAAGCATGTTCGTGCCAAATTTTAATTGTTCTAACATTTTTTCTAAGTTTAGTTTAGAAGATTTAAGTTGTACTATCTCATTTTCACAACTTTCTAACTTAGATTTCAACATACTATTTTCAGCTTGTAATGTTTGTTCATTATTTCTAGATGACTCAATTTTAGTCTTTAATGAATCAAGAGTACTTGATGTGTTGTACCCCAACGACCATGTACATGAAACCATGACTATGTGGTGTAATGAAAATGATGATTCTATCCATTACTTGTTACTTAGGTCAAGTAGCACCACTTTACTTAAGTACTTTTGAATTGGACACTGAATAATTAAGTAGGGGGAATGTCACTAGGTATTGTGATACCTTATGAAATTTGGCTAAGAGGCCTTGATCACCCATAAAACAATTATAATTCATAAGGAGGCAATCGTAAATGATCCTCACCAAGCAAGATTAAAATCATAATTAGATGAAATAAGTAATATCACAAATTATAAAAGTATGAGATAGGATAAACATGAAAAATACCAAAATGCCCAAAGGCCCCAAAATTTCGGCCTAGACATGGATGTATTCTAGAATTCTCTAGCCAATTTTATTAGTTAAAATAATTACTTAAAGTCTACTACACAATTAAGACAAGAATTTAGCATGCAAAGAATAAATAAAACAACTCATTAAAGGATGAGAAAGTATGGTTGAGGTCATTAAAGACCCCAACCAAATCGCCCCTTAATGACTAGACATGGAGGATTTTTAAATTCTACCATGGTTACTTTTTCCCTTAAACCAAGGTTAAGATAACCATGATTTGATAAAGTAACTTGGGTTAGCACCAAAGTAACCATAGTTGGAATAAAATAACCAAGGTTATTACTAACCTAACCTTGATTAGCACTCATGAAAGCCCTAACCCTCACTATTATCCCTCCAAAAATCGGCCACCCCTTCCCAAGTCCCCTACATGTTTTAATTTAAACCCTTCTAGAAACATCTACCTTCTCATCATGCAAGAGCATAACACTTAGACAATCTCCATCTCCCTCACCAATATTCGGCCCCTTCACCTTGAAGGATAGGAGTTCAACTTCACTTTCAAGACTCAAGAAGACATCTAGGTAAGTCTTGTTCCAAACCTCCTTAAGTAAATTCTTATGTTGGTAAACAATGAAGCTCACATGAACTCTTGTTCTTCATACCAAAACCGTGGCCTCCATGGTTCACATAGGTGAAAGCCATCAACTTTCTTAGAAGGTGACATTTTGAAGTGCTTGAATCTCCATTCCAAGCTCATTTTGGTAAGATGCTCTAGCCTCAAACATATCCTATTTTCACTATTGAATTAGGACTAACTCTCTTCTTTCCTCTCCATCAAAACCGTGTGACCAAGGTAGTAGAAAGAGGTGGATTTCAACTCAACTCACTCCATAACCAAGCAAAGACAAGAGCTTTAGCTTGAAGAGGCAAGTGTACAATGACCTCTCATGATTTATTTAAAGAGTTAGTGACTTGAATGCTTAGTGGTCCTTAAGATTTGATCTTTAGTTGAATATGCTAAGTTCAAAACTATATCTTAGTTATTCCCTAAGAGCAATGCTTTGCATGTGATTTATTCCTTCAAAGATGGAGTCTTTTCCTATATGCATTATGGAATGAGGCTGATCTAGGGTGAAATAAGGTTCACCTAAGTAGGTCTAGACAAGATTAACTTGCGAATGTAACACGAAAGGTCCTAAGAAAAGTATACATGTGAAAGATAGGAGCTTTATGAGATTGATGGTAAGATTAGACTAAGATGACTCTTGAATGTGAATGCATGCTTGAATATATGTTGTAAATTGTGGTTAAGGCACCACATAAGTTTCGGCCTAAAGGATGGAATAGAAGGTGAACATGGACTTTTGACTTGTATAGATGACAAACTAGCAAACTACTGGAATAGGGCAGAATGGAATGACATTTTGGTCAGTTTAAGAACTGACCTTACGGACCTTCAATGAAGCTAATTTTTGGTACAAAGTTAGCCTTATGAGTGTAGCACGAGTGAGAGTTAGAATTTCGTTAAAATAAGCTAAGGATTATTTTGAGAAATTATACGTTAAAACTGCTCCAGTAGAAAATTCTGGAGCTGGACAGAATTGATCACTGGTTTCGACGAATTAAAAGAGGACCTTGTGGACCTTCAATAAATCTGGTTTTTAGCACAGAGCTAGTCCCATGAGTATATCAGAGATGAGAGTTAGAATTTTGGTAAAATAAGTTATGGTTAATTTTTAATAAAATAATTGGTGAGACTGCTCAGGCTGTAAATTCTGGAACATGACAGAATGGTGCAATGTTTTGAATGGCTTGAAAAGAGACCTTGTGGATGATCAATACCGCTGATTTTTGGCATGGTAATAATCCTATGAATTTAGTATACACGCCAACTGGAATTTTGGTAAAAAAAGTTCTGGATTATTTTTAATGAATTAATTAGCCAAACTGCTCAACTGAAATCACTGGAACCAACCTGAAGTTTAGTAACGATTTTCTGGACTCAGAAAGGGGACTTAGAGATATGAAAATAGGCTAAATTTCGGTATACTAGTTCCACATGTTTATGACTCGTGAGAGTTGGAATTTCTGAAAAACAAATTACGGATCTGCCACAGTTAAATTTTTGGTAAAATAGGTCAGTTCAGTTTCAGCACCTAACCCATTTCGGAAATTAAGTAAATGAGCCCCTTTATGGTTATTGAAATAATGTGAAATTTTTACAACATGTATCTAAGATTCCACCAAACGTATTTGTGACAAAATATTATAGAAATGGACCTATTTGGTTAGCCTAACCGCCCCTAAATATGAAGTAAAAGTCTGGAAATATTCGGTTCCGAAACCATGCATGTTGACATGTTATAAGGAATGCATACGATTATTCATGTCATGACTTGCATTGCATATCGCTACATGTATCACGCATGATCATGAAACTGATTTTATGGATTTTACTTATGCAAGCAAGTTTTATAAGCAACTATGTTTTCGTTATGCATGAAAAGTTTTTACGTTCCCATGTTTTTAAAGAAAGCTTCATGATTCCTTTGCCGGCCAAGCATGCGACTAACCCGACTCCAGACCCGGGGTTAATTGGTCTGATGACATGATATGTTCTGGACTCGTTCAGGCCCGGGGTTAATTGGTCTGTTACATGTTCTGGACCCGTTCAGATCCGGGGTTAATTGATCTGATATCTGTTCTGGACCCTCTCAGATCCGAGGTTAATTGATCTGATATCTGTTCTGGACCCGTCCCAGACCCAGGGTTAATTGGTCTGATGATATGTTTTGGACCCGCTCAGATCCGGGGTTAATTGATCTGACACTCTGTTTTTACGACATGTTACTTTATGGGACCAAAATGATGTTTTGACATGACATGACATCATGCATTGCATCTTGCATAACTCACGATCATGAGGACATGTTGCATGTTACAAGTTAATGGTTATAGGTTATTATTGGTATAGCATTACCTAAAAACATGCTTAAGCCGAACGTCAAGTAAGTTCAGGATCCAAGATCAGGTATGAATTATGATTATTTAAGGTTTCGGGGTAATACATTCATGCTATGATTCTTTATGTATTTCATGGTAGTTTATTGTATTCTTGCTGGGTGATTGTTATCACTCACACTTTATTTTTCCCCAGAACCAGGTAATGCCAATATAGAGTGGATCGAGGATGAGCTGAGGGTACCTTATCCATAGGCGAGAAGATATGAAGGGAGCTAAGCTTAAGGACTTTTGTGCCGCCAATACGTTTTGTATTATGACTATGTTTGAACTCTCTGGATTTTGGTTATGTTATTTTGTGGGACTACTACTTTTGGGAAGTTAGTAATTTAGTGATGCATGTTTAATTTGAAAAGTTTTAATTCTGCCTAAATTTTACTACCATGTTGAATGTTAGCATGGGAGTCCACGACTTATGTTATGGATTTTCGCATGTTACGCATGACGCCTTGTACTCTCCTTAGTGAAGTACGGCGGGTGCACCGTGTTCAGACGAGGCCCGGGTGCGGGGCGCATCAGGTGGTATCAGAGTCCAGGCTCTAGATTTTGGGCAGAACGTAGGACTAAGCTATGATCTTAGCAATCTAAGTTTAACCTTAGACCTAAGTCATGATCTTAGATGAGTGATGGCCTTAGACTAGGACCACGTAGACCGGGTTTAGGATGTAACTAAATAAAGAATCCTGAACTATGAAGCTAGGTCTATGACGTAAGACATGCCCTTTCCTTCCGTATTTTAAAATTTTTGAATTATGGTCCTTGGTCGAAATAAATTGATTTTATTCCGATATTCTAAATAGACGATATACCCATAAGTGCAGATGGTGAGACCACGTGGCAGACCTTCGAGAGCACGACCAGTTGCTCAGGAGCCCATTCCTCCACCACCAGCACAGGTCCCGCCGCCACCTCAGCCGGACCAGGATCCTCCAGTACAGAATAATCCACCACCAGCTCCACAGGCACCTGTTCCTCCAGTCATCCCGGATATGAATGCATTTCAGACCTTTTGCCAAGTTGTTACTCAGATAGTACAAGGCCTAATTCATCAGAATGCTCCACCTCAGCCACATCAGCCAGTTAGGGATGCCCAGTACTATTTTGAGAAGCTCAAGAGAGCTAATGTACCACCGTTTGAGGGAAAACCAGACCCAGACACCGCGGAGAAGTGGCTAGATGAAGTTGAAAATTGTTTTGAGCTAATTCAAGCCCCAGAGGAGATGAAGGCTCAGGCTATCAGACCTTTCTTAATCAGTGAAGCTAATCAATGGTGGAAGACAAATCTGCAACCCTTGCCTAGACCGATTACTTGGGAAAGATTTCTGCAAGAATTTCATAAGTTCTATATCCCTCCGTCAGTCAAATTGCAAAAGAGGCATGAGTTTGAATCTCTGAGGCAAGAGTCGGGTATGACAGTAGCTGAGTACGCAAATAAGTTCATTGCACTTGGGAGGTTTCAGCCTGTTACTATGAACGATGAAGAAACGAAAATGCTAAAGTTTGAACGAGGTCTGAATCCGAGGATTAGGACGTGGTTGGTGAACGTAAATCCTGCCAATTTTGGAGCACTTCTGGATGCGTGCTACCGCATAGAGAGAGATATTGTACGAAGAGATGATGTGGGTCAAAAGCGAGAAAGACAAGGAACCGGAAATGAGAAGTATAGGAAAATGGCTAAGAAGAATTTCTGAGGATCCATTTGTCAGAGACAATATCAAGGACAGAATCAGCGTCGCAAGCAAAACCAAAATAATCAGCAGAAGAATCAGGCCCCATCTCAGCAGCCAGCGATACCAGTATGCCCTCATTGCCAAAAGAGGCACATGGGCGAGTGTAGGTGGAAGACAGGAAAGTGCTTCGAATGCGGAAAGGATGGTCACATGATTAAGGATTGCCCAGAAAAGGGAGCGCAACCACAACAACAGCAAAGGAACCAACGGCCCCGAGCAAATGCAAGAGTGCATCCCATGACAGATGCTGATGTTGAAGAGACTGCTGACGTAGTGACTGGTAAGATTTAAAAGTTTTATGTCTTCAATACGTTTTCCTCATACATACCTATCATTGCTTAGCAAAATATGCATGGTTCAGGAACTATCCTAGTGTGTAGCATACCTGCAAGTGTGTTGTTCGACAGTGGCGCTAGCCACTCATTTATCTCAAGGAAGTTTGCTAAGAATGTCGATCATGATCCAGTCCGATTAGAGTCACCTTATAGGGTACAAGCAGCTGGCGACCAGGTGCTTGTTTCCCATCACATACTCAGAAATTGTGCGCTCGAGTTTAATAACCAGTTGTTTGAGGCCAATTTGATCCCCATATCTATGAGTGATTTTGACGTGATTCTCGGAATGGATTGGCTCTCAAAGAATCATGCCCACATTGACTGCCGAAGCAGGCAAGTTATCATTAAGAACCCAGCTCGAGAAGAGATGTCATTCCAAAGAGGAGCTAAGTTAAAGAAACCCCCCAAGAGAGTATTCGTTAACGCAGCTCGTGCCAGCCGCGCATTAAGGAAAGGTCAGGAAGGATTTCTGGTTTATGTTTTAAGTGCTGAACAAGAAAGCCCTACCCTTACGCAAGTTCCGGTTGTTAATGAATACCCTGATGTATTTCCTGATGATCTGCCTGGACTACCTCCTGATCGCGAGATTGCTTTCGAAATAAACCTTGTTCCAGGAGCTGAACCCATATCTAAAGCCCCTTATCGTATGGCACCTACAGAACTAAAGAGTTAAAGGAACAGTTACACGAACTGTTAGAAAGGAAACTTATTCGCCCTAGTGTTTCACCTTGGGGTGCTCCGGTGCTATTCGTGAAAAAGAAAGATGGAAGTATGCGCTTATGCATCGATTACCGGGAGCTCAACAAAATCACCATAAAGAACAAGTACCTGTTACCCCGAATTGACGATTTATTCGACCAGCTCAGGGTAAGTAACTCGTAAGTTTTAACCTGACTAAGATTTAAATCCTTTGAAACCCTATCTAAAGCATTTTAATGCAGGGATCTCGAATTTTTAGTAAGATTGACCTACGATCTGGATACTTTCAATTGAAGATTAAGGCGGAAGATGTCCCTAAGACTGCTTTCAGAACCCGCTATGGACACTATGAGTTCTTAGTCATGTCTTTTGGTTTGACCAATGCCCCTGCCGCCTTTATGGATCTCATGAATCGAATCTTTCAAGAACAGTTGGACAAGTTCGTAGTGGTCTTCATAGACGACATCTTGATTTATTCACCCGACGAAGAGACTCACACATCCCATTTGAGGACAGTTTTGAATATTCTAAGAGCAAGACATTTGTATGCCAAGTTTAGCAAATGCGAGTTTTGGCTGCAAAGTGTATCATTCCTTAGTCATGTGATTTCAGAAAATGGGATTTCAGTAGATCCCAAGAAGATTGAAGCTATCACAGAATGGCCCAGGCCAACAAATGTTACTGAAGTAAGAAGTTTTCTCGGACTAGCCGGATATTACAGAAAGTTCGTTGAAGGATTTTCGAGGATAGCTGTTCCCCTCACCAAATTGACCCAAAAGAAGACCAAGTTTAAGTGGAGTGCCGATTGTGAAAAGAGTTTCTTGGAGCTAAAAGCAAAGTTGACATCCGTCCCTATCCTAGCTCAGCCCACTCCTGGTGAGAAGTACGTTGTATACAGTGATGCTTCGAAGAATGGTCTCGGATGTGTTCTTATGCAGAATGACAAAGTGATAGCCTATGCATCCCGACAGTTGAAGACATTTGAACAAAACTACCCCATCCATGATCTTGAACTTGCCGCAGTGGTATTCGCATTAAAGATATGGAGGCACTATTTATATGGCGAGAAGTGCGAGATCTACACAGACCACAAGAGCCTAAAGTACCTCTTTACCCAGAAAGAGCTTAATATGCGGCAACGTAGATGGTTGGAACTGATCAAAGATTATGATCTCTCCATTCAGTATCATCCGGGAAAAGCTAACAAAGTCGCTGATGCCCTAAGCCAAAAAGCAAGCCACCCACGGCAACCACCTCTTCAGCGAGATATGGAAGAATTTGGTCTAGAAGAAGTTGACTCAATCGATGAAGTTCTCGCCAAGTTAGTTCTTGTCCCTTCATTAATTGATAAGATCAAGGAGACTCAAGGACTTGATGAAAACTTAAGAAAAGTCAAGGAAAGGATGGAAGAAAAGCCGCGAGATGACTTTGAGATTCGCAGTGATGGCAGTTTATGGTACCGAGGACGGTTATGTGTCCCCGAAAACAAGGAAATTAAGAATGAAGTTTTGATGGAAGCTCATAATTCTCGATTATCTATACACCCTGGAGCTAATAAGATGTATCAAGATCTCAAGCAAAAGTTTTGGTGGCCCGGTATGAAGAGACAAATAGCAGAATTTGTTGAGCGATGTTTGATCTGCCAAAGAGTGAAAGCCGAACACCAAAGACCCGCTGGATTATTACAACCCTTAGAAGTGCTGGAATGGAAGTGGGACCATATCACCATGGATTTCGTGACTGACCTACCCAAGACTAAGTATGGGAATGATGCTATATGGGTCATTGTGGATCGTTTGACTAAGTCAGCTCACTTTTTGGCTATGACGATTAAGGCATCTATGGAGAAGTTGGCCTCTATATATATTGATCAGATCGTTTGTTTACATGGAGTGCCCATCAGTATTGTTTGCGACCGCGACCCCCGATTTACTTCGAGATTTTGGACTGCCTTTCAAAAGGCAATGGGCACAGAGATAAGAATGAGTTACGCATTTCATCCTCAAACAGATGGACAATCAGAAAGAACAATCAAAACCCTTGAGGACATGCTCCGCGCTTACATTCTTGATTTTGGAGGAAGCTGGGATAAAATTCTTAAGCTCGTTGAGTTTTCTTACAATAATAGCTTCCACAGATCAATCAGAATGGCACCTTATGAGGCATTGTATGGACGAAAATGTCGGTCCCCACTCTATTGGGACGAGATTGGAGAAAAAATCTACGCAGGACCCAAATTGTTGAGCAAACACGAGAAAAGGTAAAGTTAGTCCAGCAAAGACTAAGAGCAGCACAAGATAGAACGAAGATATGGGCAGATGAAAGAAGGAGACCTTTAGAATTCCAAGAAGGAGAGAAAGTCTTTCTGAAAGTTTCTCTGACCAAAGGAGTTAAGAGATTTGGCATCAAAGGAAAACTAAGCCCAAGATTCGTTGGACCTTATGAAGTGCTTGAGAAAGTAAGCGAGGTTGCGTACCGCTTGGCGTTGCCACCATCCCTTTCTCAGTTACATGATGTATTCCATGTTTCCCAACTTCGTCGATATGTATATGACCCTAGCCACATCCTTGAAGATCAACAGCTGAAGGTTGAAAAAGCTGTAACTTATGAAGAGGAACCCTTAAGAATAGTTGATCGGAAAGAGAAAGCCTTAAGGAAGAGATCCATACCCATGGTGAAGGTGCAATGGAAGCATCATTCGGAAAAAGAAGCAACATGGGAAACGGAAGAAGATATGAAGAGTAGATATCCCCACCTTTTTGACTAGCCTCTAAAGTTTCGAGGACGAAACTTATGATAAGGGGGGGATGTTGTACCCAACGACCATGTACATGAAACCGTGACTAAGTGGTTTAATGAAAATGATGATTCTATCAATTACTTGTTACTTAGGTCAAGTAGCACCACTTCACTTAAGTACTTTTGAATTGGACACTGAATAATTAAGTAGGGGGAATGTCACTAGGTATTGTGATACCTTATGAAATTCGGCTAAGAGGCCTTGATCACCCATAAAACAATTATAATTCATAAGGAGGCAATCGTAAATGATCCTCACCAAGCAAGATTAAAATCATAATTAGATGAAATAAGTAATATCACAAATTATAAAAGTATGAGATAGGATAAACATGAAAAATACCAAAATACCCAAAGGCCCCAAAATTTCGGCCTAGACATGGATGTATTCTAGAATTCTCTAGCCAATTTTATTAGTTAAAATAATTACTTAAAGTCTACTACACAATTAAGACAAGAAGTTAGCATGCAAAGAATAAATAAAACAACTCATTAAAGGAGGAGAAAGTATGGTTGAGCTCATTAAAGACCCCAACCAAATCGCCCCTTAATGACTAGACATGGAGGATTTTTAAATTCTACCATGGTTACTTTTTCCCTTAAACCAAGGTTAAGATAACCATGATTTGATAAAGTAACTTGGGTTAGCACCAAAGTAACCATAGTTGGAATAAAGTAACCAAGGTTATTACTAACCTAACCTTGATTAGCACTCATGAAAGCCCTAACCCTCACTATTATCCCTCCAAAAATCGGCCACCCCTTCCCAAGTCCCCTACATGTTTTAATTTAAACCCTTCTAGAAACATCTACCTTCTCATCATGCAAGAGCATAACACTTAGACAATCTCCATCTCCCTCACCAATATTCGGCCCCTTCACCTTGAAGGATAGGAGTTCAACTTCACTTTCAAGACTCAAGAAGACATCTAGGTAAGTCTTGTTCCAAACCTCCTTAAGTAAATTCTTATGTTGGTAAACAATGAAGCTCACATGAACTCTTGTTCTTCATACCAAAACCGTGGCCTCCATGGTTCACATAGGTGAAAGCCATCAACTTTCTTAGAAGGTGACATTTTGAAGTGCTTGAATCTCCATTCCAAGCTCATTTTGGTAAGATGCTCTAGCCTCAAACATATCCTATTTTCACTATTGAATGAGGACTAACTCTCTTCTTTCCTCTCCATCAAAACCGTGTGACCAAGGGAGTAGAAAGAGGTGGATTTCAACTCAACTCACTCCATAACCAAGCAAAGACAAGAGCTTTAGCTTGAAGAGGCAAGTGTACAATGACCTCTCATGATTTATTTAAAGAGTTAGTGACTTGAATGCTTAGTGGTCCTTAAGATTTGATCTTTAGTTGAATATGCTAAGTTCAAAACTATATCTTAGTTATTCCCTAAGAGCAATGCTTTGCATGTGATTTATTCCTTCAAAGATGGAGTCTTTTCCTATATGCATTATGGAATGAGGCTGATCTAGGGTGAAATAAGGTTCACCTAAGTAGGTCTAGACAAGATTAACTTGCGAATGTAACACGAAAGGTCCTAAGAAAAGTATACATGTGAAAGATAGGAGCTTTATGAGATTGATGGTAAGATTAGACTAAGATGACTCTTGAATGTGAATGCATGCTTGAATATATGTTGTAAATTGTGGTTAAGGCACCACATAAGTTTCGGCCTAAAGGATGGAATAGAAGGTGAACATGGACTTTTGACTTGTATAGATGACAAACTAGCAAACTACTGGAATAGGGCAGAATGGAATGACATTTTGGTCAGTTTAAGAACTGACCTTACGGACCTTCAATGAAGCTAATTTTTGGTACAAAGTTAGCCTTATGAGTGTAGCACGAGTGAGAGTTAGAATTTCGTTAAAATAAGCTAAGGATTATTTTGAGAAATTATACGTTAAAACTGCTCCAGTAGAAAATTCTGGAGCTGGACAGAATTGATCACTGGTTTCGACGAATTAAAAGAGGACCTTGTGGACCTTCAATAAATCTGGTTTTTAGCACAGAGCTAGTCCCATGAGTATATCAGAGATGAGAGTTAGAATTTTTGTAAAATAAGTTATGGTTAATTTTTAATAAAATAATTGGTGAGACTGCTCAGGCTGTAAATTCTGGAACATGACAGAATGGTGCAACGTTTTGAATGGCTTGAAAAGAGACCTTGTGGATGATCAATACCGCTGATTTTTGGCATGGTAATAATCCTATGAATTTAGTATACACGCCAACTGGAATTTTGGTAAAAAAAGTTCTGGATTATTTTTAATGAATTAATTAGCCAAACTGCTCAACTGAAATCACTGGAACCAACCTGAAGTTTAGTAACGATTTTCTGGACTCAGAAAGGGGATTTAGAGATATGAAAATAGGCTAAATTTTGGTAGGGTACTAGTTCCACATGTTTATGACTTGTGAGAGTTGGAATTTCTGAAAAACAAGTTACGGATCTGCCACAGTTAAATTTTTAGTAAAATAGGTCAGTTCAGTTTCAGCACCTAACCCATTTCGGAAATTAAGTAAATGAGCCCCTTTATGGTTATTGAAATAATGTGAAATTTTTACGACATGTATCTAAGATTCCACCAAACGTATTTGTGACAAAATATTATGGAAATGGACCTATTTGGTTAGCCTAACCGCCCCTGAATATGAAGTAAAAGTCTGGAAATATTCGGTTCCGAAATCATGCATGTTGACATGTTATAAGGAATGCATACGATTATTCATGTCATGACTTGCATTGCATATCGCTACATGTATCACGCATGATCATGAAACTGATTTTATGGATTTTACTTATGCAAGCAAGTTTTATAAGCAACTATGTTTTCGTTATGCATGAAAAGTTTTTACGTTCCCATGTTTTTAAAGAAAGCTTCATGATTCCTTTGCCGGCCAAGCATGCGACTAACCCGACTCCAGACCCGGGGTTAATTGGTCTGATGACATGATATGTTCTGGACCCGTTCAGACCCGGGGTTAATTGGTCTGTTACATGTTCTGGACCCGTTCAGATCCGGGGTTAATTGATCTGATATCTGTTCTGGACCCGCTCAGATCCGGGGTTAATTGATCTGATATCTGTTCTGGACCCGTCCCAGACTCGGGTTTAATTGGTCTGATGATATGTTCTGGATCCGCTCAGATCTGGGGTTAATTGATCTGACACTCTGTTTTTACGACATGTTACTTTATGGGACCAAAATGATGTTTTGACATGACACGACATCATGCATTGCATCTTGCATAACTCACGATCATGAGGACATGTTGCATGTTACAAGTTAATGGTTATAGGTTATATTGGTATAGCATTACCTAAAAACATGCTTAAGCCGAACGTCAAGTAAGTTCAGGATCCAAGATCAGGTATGAAGTATGATTATTTAAGGTTTCGGGGTAATACATTCATGCTATGATTCTTTATGTATTTCATGGTAGTTTATTGTATTCTTGCTGGGTGATTTTTATCACTCACACTTTATTTTTCCCCAGAACCAGGTAATGCCAATATAGAGTGGATCGAGGATGAGCCGAGGGTACCTTATCCATAGGCGAGAAGATATGAAGGGAGCTAAGCTTAAGGACTTTTGTGCCGCCAAGACGTTTTGTATTATGACTATGTTTGAACTCTCTGGATTTTGGTTATGTTATTTTGTGGGACTACTACTTTTGGGAACTTAGTAATTTAGTGATGCATGTTTAATTTAAAAAGTTTTAATTCTGCCTAAATTTTACTACCATGTTGAATGTTAGCATGGGAGTCCACGACTTATGTTATGGATTTTCGCATGTTACGCATGACGCCTTGTACTCTCCTTAGTGAAGTACGGCGGGTGCACCGTATCCGGACGAGGCCCGGGTGCGGGGCGCATCATGATGACTCTTGTTTGAAAGACTCTAATTTATTAGAAAGTTCCAAGTTGGTTGTCTTCAACTTGTCATTTTCTTCAATTAGTTTCTTCTTCTCTTTTGACAACCTTTCACAATGAGCATGCATTTTCATGAATTCATCATACATTTCATCGAAAGTCATCTCGTTATCATAATCAAAATTGGGAGTAGATGCTATCTCTTTCATAGACTTTGAGTACACTCCTTTATGAGAGATTGATGACATGATGTATGATTTTAGATGAACACCTTGAATCTTTAATCAAGTGAATACAAATGCTCTAAACCTTTGATTTGGGATTAGCAGGCTACTATAAGTTCTTGCTTCTTAGCATTGTCTTGTTCGTATGGTGTTGAACCATGCTTCTTTGAGTGGTGTTGGTCTGGCTCTGATACCAATTGTTGGACTGTGCACCTGCAATAAACACCACTAGAGGAGGGTGAATAGTGGTTAGCGGAAATTACACTACTACCCTTGATTAAAAATCCCTTTGAAAATAGAATCTGAGACCACCTCAAATTCAGAACCCGTTTTTGAAAAATTCAAAAATTTTTGTACACAAATCCAAAAATTATGAAAATTTCCAGAACTTAACTTCAATGTGTTGACAAGACTCTGTCCAAAATATAGACAAAAATAAGATATTTTGTCCCTTCAAACAAATAAAAAAATTCACATGGTCAATCTAGACAGAATTGGACAGAATGTTGCTGAAATTGGAAAACATGTTTCTCTTTGAATACTCAATCAAAAAGGTTGATCTTTATGTCAAAACACTCCTTCGGATAGTTAGTTTTAGTTTTTAAAAGGCCGGACCTTTAAAAATTCTTGGTTAAAACAGAATTCAAGTTTTCCAAAAACTAGTCAGATTACAGTCAGATTGGAGCAGTTATCTTGCAACGACTAAAAGACTAAATTTCCCTTGCTCAAATCAAGTGATTCTTGTTGCAAATGAAAGATAGCAGCCTGAAGTATAACTCCACCAAAAAGCACAAATTTTGAAAGTGTTTAGCAATTTTTTCAAAACGTGAGAAATTGTGTGAAACTGCTGTGAAAAACAGACAGAAAATAGAAATGTAGAAACAAGATAAGAACACTGACAATTTATCTTGGTTCGGTCAATGTGACCTACTCCAGTCCCAGGGAACACATTTCTTTGGATTTTACTATGGTATGAACCAAGTTACAACAAGAACCAAGCTTGATCCTTGGGTTAAACACCAATCCTATTCAAGACTTGGATGAACACCTTCTATGCAACACTTAGTTGCAACACCTATACGACCTATTGATGTAGCCTTATAGATTTGGCTAATCAATCTTACAAATGAAGCTCGAGAGGCTTGTATCTCTCCAACAAATACAACAAAAACACCTTTGCTACAAAGAATGGAACAAGAATGACAAGAAGAAGATAGCTAGACAAATCAACTATTGCTTTAAATGAGCTTCAAGTGTGTTCTTCTCCTTCATCGTTGCCTCCTATTTATAGTGTGAGTTGAGCTTTGTAGATAAGAACTCCAATGTGTCACCATCTACATCATCAATGCTTAAGTGTCTTCACATCATTGGTTGACCATACAATCATCTTGTACACATGGCAAAATAAAGCAACATAATTGGTCCACCTTGGATATTAATTTGACCGACTTTTGCCACCTTGAAATAGTAAATAAAATGTGAAGATAAAGTAGTAGGATAATAGTCATAACAACTCCACTATCCCCTCAACTCCTTGGCAAGATAATAGGCATGTGAGAGTTGAAAGATTGAAACCAAAAATCAGCTCCAAAGACCATGTAGTAGCCGTTGGCTACCTTTGAATTTTCCTAGTTTGCAACTTTTGCCAACTAGCTTCTTTTGGTTGGTCCACTTGTCATAACCTCATAAAATAGATAAACCACCTTTAGAACCAGTATATGCACGTTTTTGGCATCATATAAATGTATAGCAACTCAGATTTTTGAAGAAAAAATCAACAAATTGTAGTTGACAAGATTATGTCAACATATACCATCAAGATTCCCAATAATTCTTCTTGTATGTAGTGATCATTTTCACACTTTGAACACCTTAAAATTCTCTGAAATATGATGATAAATATACTCCAATAACATATAGAAGAAGGTCTTCAAGACAGAAATAGAATGTAACATCACAACCCGTCACATATCCCGCTATTGTCGATAATATCATCAATTAAGAAAAATAATATAAAACCACCATATAATCTTCAATATAATCATAACTCAACTCCAAAATGAAGATAAGAATATACTCAAGAGATTTCTTGAGTGAAAATACCAAAAATACCCTCAGGGGTAAAATGACCAAAATGCCCCTAGTGAGAGAAAACTCCAGAAATGACTTGGATAGTCAAAAATAGATATAACAACACCTTCGTGATGATAAATATAATATGAATGTGTCCTTGAAACATTTTCACCATGTCATGTTCCTACAAAACTTAAAATACCAATTTTGCCCTTTTTGGTAAGTTGTAGAAACTTCCAAGGCACATTAGTAACAAGACATTATTATTATCATCAAAAACAAGTAATAAAATCACAATATGCATATATGAAACATATATAAATGAAAACAATCATTTCATTACTTTTTTTAGAAAAATTTCACAAAAAACGCTGGACATCGATCGATCTATGTCTCAATTTTAGAGACTGATGTATACATCGATCCATCGATGTACCTCTGGTTGAGAGATCTATGTCTCACAGTTAGTTTTAGTTTTTGCCTCTGTGTGACATCGATCGATTGATGTAGAGATCTGTGTACATCGATCTCTGACTGAGAGATCTATGTAGAGATCTATGTATACATCGATCTCTGGCTGTGAGATCTATGTAGAGATCGATGTCACTTTTTCACTTGTTTCAAATTTATTTCAACTTTTAATCACTTATAACAGCATATGTGACATTTTTAAGAATTCACCACTTAAAATCATGACCTTGAAAATTATCCAAACATATTTCTCAACATTTCTATTGTATCATGCTTATCATGTATTTCTAGTGCATCCTTAAGGGTTATTGATTCAACCCTTTGCAAGAGTACCTTTCAGTACCCAAACTTGGGTGACCTTTCTTGGTCTTATAAAAGGTGAGAAGAAAGATGAAGAAGCAATATAATATATGTTGTGATCATTTCTGTTTGGCCTATAGCCGAATACATCATTGTGAACACAATATGGTTTTCGGTTTTGATATGCATTTATGTTCGTATACATGGTGCGTGATCTAGATGTATTGGTATGGTATGAATGTCGCATACATACATACATACATACATATATATACATACATACATATATATATATACATACATATATATATACACACACACATATATATATATATATATATCAAAGGTTTTCTTTCATATCTATATAGTACATGATTATACTTTGCATATGACGAAAAAGGAGTGCAATGAGATATAACAGGTGGCATGCTAGTTGTCTTCTTAGACTGTACAAGCGTCTTAAATGCATGCGGTTGTTTAGATGAAGATAGAACAAAGTTTGCAGACTTGTTTTGTACCTTATTATCTTCAACATACCCTAATCTGGTTTTATCATTTTCATACTTTTGGGAGGAAATAAGATGATCTAACATGCAAGTTCTTGTGTCAAATTGTTTTGCCGTCCTTTCTAAGTCTGCGTTTCTTGATTTCAATTTTGAAATCTCAGCTTTCATCTCATTATTCCCGGATGTTAAGGACGAAATTTCACATTTTAATGCATTTATCATGCAAGACGACTCTTCTTTTGAATCGTTTAATTGAGATACAAGATTTGTGTTAGAAGATTCTAACAATTTCTTGTCTTCAATTAACCGTTTCTTTTCTTTTGCAAGAGTTTTAGAAAATTTATGCAACTCAAGATATTGAAAAAATAAATCACCATAAGAAGGCTCAGAATCAGAATTTACCTCATTCGATGCCTTGACACAAAGCATACTTGTGTCGTGTCCTCTTCGTTTTCTTCAGTCTCAGAATCGGATGAGTCACTCTATGTGGAGGTTTTGAGAGCTCTTCTTGTATTCCTTTGCTTAGGTTCTGAGACGGGTCTAATTTTTGCCCAATCTTTGTCACGGTTTTTGTTCATTGATTTGTCCTTGTTCGGGCAGTCATAAGAGATGTGTCCAAGTCTTCTACATGTATAACACTTAATATCTTTATCATTATTCTTATTTCTATGGTTCTTAGATGAAGTAGGCTTAGGTTTGTTTTTAAACGATTTTCTCGTGATCTTTCTTAATCCTTTAGCCAACGTGATTAGATATTTATTATTGGAATCCGTGTCGCTATCATCTACGCGATCAGAAGAGGTAGAGACGTATTCACTTGATTTAAATGCTATAGTCTTACCTTGTTCACAAATTGATTCAGATTTCCTTAAAGTGAGTTTGTTTTTATATACCTTTATCTGATCAATTCCTCCATTTTTATCGACTTGGTTTCCTTACTTTTTTCAATTGCGGTGACTTTAGGATCTCATTCAGATGGGAGGCTTCTCAATATCTTTTGCACCTTTTCCTATGAAGAAAATACCTTGCCAAGAGACTCAAAGGAATTGTAGATATTAGTCAATCTTAAATCCATATCGACAATAGATTCATTCGGTATTATTTGAAGGATTCAAGAGTAGACATAAACATTTTTATCTTGGATTCTTTAACTTGACTAGTACCTTCATGTTTCATATAAAGACATCTCCACATTTCTTGGACACTAGAACAATTTAATACATAACTTGATTCACTTTTATTTAAACCATTTAGGAGAAGTCGCATAGCCTTAGCATTCATACTCAATTTCTTTTTATCTTCTATAATATATTCTTGCTTAGGTTTTACAACTTCTAAGGAACGCCATCAATCGTAGTTATCTTAGATGGAACAAACAGACCGTCTTCTATGATGAATCATAAGTCTATATCTATATCCATAAGAAAAAGTTTCATACGTAGCTTCCATTGAATAAAAGGCTCACCGTCAAAAAGAGGAGGCATTTGGCTTGACATACCTTCTTACTTGGTTTTATGACTAGTGGATGCCATCTCACAAAGATTGTTGAATCTTCTTGTGGTGAGTGTCCCGGGCTCTGATACCACTTGTAGGACCTATATAGCATCACTAGAAAGCGGGTTTTGAATAGTGAGTGTGGAAAAATTGGTTTTTAAAATTTTTTATTACCCAATAACTCACTTCTGAAAACCGTTTCTATTTTCAAATCCTCTTTTAGATTAACTAGATAATCAGGTTGCAGCCCTCCAAAAATTATGAAATTTGTTGAAAATGTGCTCTGATATGTTATGAATGTGTCACAAAAATTTCAGATTAAAATTCAAAGTGTAACCTCTTGAAAAAATATTTTTACTCAGATTGTGTCAATCTGCCAGAAACTATTCCTACAAATAAAAACTTTATTCCTATTAATTGAAAACTTTAAATGATCTGAAAATTTTATGGTATGACCTTTAGGATGTAAACTTTAAATAGTTGAAACAGTTTTTTAAAATTCGTTTGGCAAGTATGTCAACTACGTTGATGTTCTCAACCTTTGCAGATCTGAAAATTAGATTACACTAGTCTCCGAAATATGAATGTTTGAATAACGTATACTTATCCAAATTTGATAAAACTTGTTTCATATGAAAGCTAAGACCTTTGGCTATGTTTCCGCAAATTTTGGTGATTTTTTGAAAAACGTTTTCTATTTTTACTGTGGCTATGAACACGATGCAGAAAACAGAAACTGAAAGTAAAAGTGATGAAAAGTAAGAACACCAAGATTTTTATACTGGTCCGGTTAAATCAAGCTACTTCAGTCTTCAAGGACACCTTTTTCGGTATTCACTAAACACAAAAACACCTTGACACAGGGGTGACTGGTGTTATACACCAACTCAATCCTTTTTACAACGAGCAGACAAAAACCACAACACAAATACCACCAACGCACAAATGAAGGTATGATCATACCTTGATCAACCTTATACAAGAATGGGATGTATATGGGTGGCATAATCAAAGTCTATACAAAATTTAGAATGCAACAATCATATGCTTGAGGCTAAGAGCAAGAGAAAAGAATAGGAGAAGAGGAGAATAGTCTTGCTTGAACTTGCTTGAATATGAACTTTGGCTTGCATTGTCTTAAATACTTTGCCTCCTTTTATAGGTGAAGTGGCCATCCCCTATGGCTGAAATCCCCCTTGAAAATTTGTCTTGAATACCTTGGAAGATTGTTTTGTATAACATTGTGACACACCCTTGCTTACTTGACGAAATATGATTGGACAAACGATGTGTCTTTGTCTAGTTGTCACTTTATGATATGCCATTATTTTCCACCTTGTCACTTTATAAAATGACCTGAATATTATTGAAGATTCATAATAAAGAGTCAAGGTTAGAGGCATCAAATGCTGAATGAATCATCCCCGGAAGCCATACATCTTTTATATTCATCAAAATGTTCATATTAGTGTACAAAGTTCATAGGGGTCGGGTATAACCCGGAATTAAGGCGCGGATCCTCCTTTAGTGCATTTTTCTCCTTTTCCCCTTTTATCCGCTGCTGCACTTTACTTTTTTTTTGGAGAAAGGGGATCTTTATTAAAACAATTTGCAGCAAATTACAACCATGACGGTTCACTATTAAGTAGCAGGATCACTATTGTAAACTAATCTACCATTATTTGTATTCATATTTACAAGGGTCAAAAGAGTGACTCTTTCGACAGCTTCCACTCGAACTCGGTGAGGAGATGGCAATGTGGGAATAAGACCGTGCGAGAACTGATTTCGCCAATACCATAAACTGGAGATCATCTGCCGGAAGAGATATCGCCATTCCACCGGATTAGATATATGATACCACGCAGGACCGATATTCTCCAAGATCCAATCCGAGGGGTTGGAGAAATGGAAGAATTTATATGTAATGTTCGAAGCAACTAACCCACTCCAAACCTGGCGGGCCCAAGGGCAATCTCGTAAAGCATGGAGATTGTCATCATCCGTATGTCTGCAAATAGTGCATCTACCTGTAGATATAATATGTCGCCTGAACAGGAATGAACTAGTAGGGAGGCCAGAGTGGCAAACTTGCCATAACAACAAGTTTAAACGTTTAGGACCCTTCATCCTCCAGATAGTGTCCCAACGATTTGGATGAGAAACAATATAATGGGCTATCTGCATGCTGTAGGCACTGGATATAGTAAAGCGGCCTGATGCCATTCCATTCCATCGCACTTTCCCATCTGCATCATGGTTATGTGATGTTTATAAACCTGCACGCAGCAAAGGTATGGCAAGCCTAATGAACCGCCAAAGAGAGGAGCAATTGTTATGCGGGTGATCGTCCAACAATTCACCATATTTGCATCCAAGAATTTGGACCCAAAGTTTGTCCTGTCGTGTGATTAGTTGCCAACCCAATTTTACGAGCATAGCTATATTCATCTCACGTAACCTTTTAATACCCAACCCTCCAAAGCACTTCGGTTGGCAAACTGTTTTCCAGGGGCACCAATGGAGTTTGGATTTTTGGGTTGTCTCTCCCCAGAAAAAACGTCGTGAGATCTTGTCAATCTCATCAAGTAGACTAATTGGGAGACGTACAGTTTGCATCGCATAAGTAGGCATTAGGGAAATAACACTCTGTATCAACAAGCCTCTTGATGCCTGCGATAGTAATTTAGATTGCCAAGATGATAGTTTCTTCCGGACTTTGTCAATAATGAAAGCATACGTGCGCTTGCTACAACAAACCTCTTGATCCCATCTCTACTGCTGTAGGAAAGATTTAGGGGATATAGCCGTTGCTTTTCGACCGTTGCAAGGTTTTAATGGAAGACCTCCTTCCAGCAGTCTGTATATATATTCATGTATGTAGTTCGTGTAGAAGTAAGGGAGAACCTCTGTGTTCTTCAGTTTTCCTTATTTTCCAAGAACACTGTGATCAAGTGAGTTGTGTGTATATCAAGTGTTTGTGAGTAATTTATGTGAATAAAGTGCGATTATATTCAAGTGATTCAAGTGTGATTTATGTTCAAGTGAATTTTTTTTAGTGTTTAACGTGAAGTGATTATTTGTTGAATTGATCAAGTTGATCAATTCTTGTGATTCTAAGTTATTCGAGAGATTCAAAGTGTTGCTGCAATTAAGCAGGTTGATATGATTTCTACCTTCTTGATTAAATCAAGTATTGAATCGGTTTGCCCTAATCTAACTTGACTAGGTCTTCGATTTCCTACGTGATATTAGAGCCTTTGGGACTGAAATTGAAATCTGTGTTGATTGATTCTGTGAATCAATCTTTCTGGAAGTTATTCTGAAGTTTTGGGATCTTTTTTTCAATTTTTTCCTGAAATCAAGTTGTGCAGTCAAAGATTATTGATTGCATGTGATATGTGAACTAAATTCAAGTGCTTTATGTTGAAACATTCAATTCTGGAAAGGCTTTGGGTCAATCTGGATAAAATCCAGCTTCCATAAGTTCAAATTGGTTAAATTGTACTGTGAGCTCAAAAATCTGAGTTTGCATGTTCTATTAATCTGAAATCCCCTCTTGATTTCAATCTATTGTGAATCAGTGTTCTCTGTTTTTCCTGGGAAGTGATGCAATCGAAAAAAATTATGTTCTCTACGTCTTTTCTGAAATCCAGTCTAACTTTGATTGAGTTGTTGGAATCGTGTCCTGAGCTCACATTCAGAGCTTGCATGTTTGTTCTTCATCCCATTGTGCTAAAATCTGAGTTGAGTAAGTTCGATTGTTGTTGTTTTGTATCTCAGATTTCGATTAATGATCAATCACATTGTGTACTTTGAAATCTGAGCTTGCATGTAAGGCTATGTTGATGAATAAGTTTTGTTTGAGAGTTGAACCAGAGACTTCAATTCTGAAGAAAGTGCTCTATCAGATAATTTGGGTTGCCGATTAAATTTCTTGTTCAAAATATGTGTTCTTGGGTATGTTTGGATTGCAGGTTCTTCTAATCTTGAAGAAAAAAACAATGGAGGTGGTAATGCAGTGTTGCTCTCTTTCTCGTTACAATCTGAGAGTAAATTGGGGATATGCACTTGTCAGGAATGTTGAATGCATGCTTGAAAGGATGCAATGGGTGACATGGACATCAATACTACCAACTATCTAAACCTTTTGGTCTAAGGCTAAGTCCTAAGCAGTCCTGTTAGAGCTCTAAGTGTTGAGGTAAGTACAGGGGCTTTCTCTCTTGATGATACTTCCGCTGCCTCAGTTGATGTCATGTCTCCCTTAATCAAACTCCAGCTAACAGGTTTCACATTTCATCTCACCCTTCCTTCAATATGGGTCTATAACGTTTTATGTATCTGTTACATTGCCTGGTCATTCTTCTAACCTAAGATCCTGAGTTTGATTGAGTATTCCATTAACCCTTGTTAGTCATATGTGTTTGTATTTTCTTTTTGGCTACAACCGTTGCATTGATTATGTTCAACCCTGGAGTTATATGCATTGCATTGGTATTCAAGTGATACATTTCCTGCATAATGTCTAATGAGGGTTGTGAGCCTTGGATGCCATGCCTTCGGCCTTCTGATGTCTTGCATTCTTCTTGATTTGGCCTGTGTTCTGTTGATGTCTCTGTTGTGTACATATGTGGCTGTTGAAATAAGCTTAGTTCATGTGTTCTCATGATATCAGCATGGTCTAGTGTTTCATGAATTGTCTGTTTCATCTAAGTAAGGCTTATCCATTAGCTGCCAGTTATCAGTTGGGGGGAGCATGTGTTATGATTACCTATATGGTATGAGCAAGTACTCCCCAGATTTAAGGTAGCTGGTCATGTTAATAAAATTTATAATAACTAATGCATTAAGTATGCTCTTATGCCTCTAATATAATCCTAAGGATAAGTTCTTGACGCTATACTATTGGTTATGGGATTGAAATTTATGCCTAGGGGAATGTCTTAGCTAGACTTGAACCTAAATATGTTTGGGTTCAAGAAATTCTTTCTCAGGTTTCTGATAATAATTTCTTTGGTTACCTTTTCTCGTATCATGTTGAGTCTTTTTCTGCTTACCCTGCATCTGTAAGTATGTGGTCTTTAACCTACAGCATCATTTGTTTTTAAACTTTTATCATTCATAAGTCATTCATAAGTCTAGTCTCTTTTATACTTAGTTATTGGTCTGTCATAACCAATGAATGATCAAACTAAATATTATAATCCTAGACTAGAACCATAAGTCTCTTCGTGCACTTTGTTCCCTTTACATCTCTTATTGGACTCTTGTATACCATCTTGGTTTATCAAACTCCTTATCAGCATGGCTTTGTACTATGGTTGTGTTCTATGATTTTGTGTTTGATTAGCATCTCTCCTTGGTCTCCTAAACCCTAAACTCTATAGTATATGTTGTGTCTCCCATGTCTTGTGAAAGGAAACAATGTGTGGATTATTCTCCTTCATATGCTGATATTATCACCCTAATCTACATAAACATAAATGCATTTTACTACCTTAGTATGATAGTAGTCCGGGCACATCTCATCTCTTGTGTCTCTTATTAGATTGAATGTGAGTCATGGGAGTGTGGTCTGTGTTCCTAATGGGTCCTTGTTCTCTCATATGTTTTTTTGAATCTTATTTCTTGTTATGAATCATATGTTTTCTTTCCCTCCAATTGTTGTGTGTGGTCCTTCCTTGATATGTGGATATGGCTAACAATTAATGTGGTGAATCTTTTTACATGCCTTACTAAGCCACATTGTTATGTGGATGAATATCTAAGCTAGTTGATCAAGATAAGTAATGTGTCACTCACTAATAGTCTAATGAATCGATGGTCTCTTAAGTTTATTCTGTATGCGTTCATTCTGTCTCATGTATCAATAATGAGTATCATGTCTTGCTGTTGGGCTATCTTGAGGATTGGCAATCTAAGGCTGACCTGTTTTCGGGACATAATTGCTGCATCACTTCACACACTAAACAACCTATGTATCTTCTCTTGTTCTCTTGCTTATAATGACATGATAACTGAATCTGTGATACTTTCTACTTTACCCTTAGGCTTTAAAGTAGTATGTCTCTGCTTGTCTTGATGATTCCTGGCCCTGTTTTTCCTTCTGCGGTTCATTGTCCTCGATATCGTGATAGGTGTTGGGTATCTTTGGCGAACAAACATTTCCAAGATATCCTCCTTGCAGAAAGGTTGTTCTTGTACTGCAGATACCAATATTTGATTGCAGGTTCAAGAGAGTGGCTGCATATTAACGTTCATGCAGGAAACCCATGAATGGAGACTCCATTTGTTTGCAGAAGGAGATCTAATGATACTAAATATTGAATGCGGGGACTAATATTTTGGTGCATGAGCAGGAACTTGTTTCTAACTAATGTGTTTATGCAGGTGGTGAATGAGCAGCTCTTCTGCACTAACCAATTATTGTAGGACATTCAGGAACAATATGCAGGGTCTTCCTGTAGTCTAACTTTTGCTTCGCATGGACAGTATTATTTCTGGCAGGTGCAAAAGAACTCAAGAGTTACACTAACTATATTTTATGCAGGGTCCAAGCTTGTGCTGTTTGCAGGAGAAAAATAACCTCAAATAGGACCTTATACTAACGCTTCTTGCAGGATCAGAAATGCAGTTTTGTTTTTCCATCTAACATTTTTTCCTGCAGATAAAAAGCAATTTCTTTTGCAGGGAATCAAGAGCTACCTCTAGGACATGACACTCAAGGGGGCACTTAAATAAGTAACAGACAGGTAAGTGTCCAATGATATTGTTTTGTTTGTACTTATATGTGGTATCATCTTGTAGGATCCTCTGGTATATCAGGACAGTGGTGACTGCCCTCAAAGGATCCAATGTTCAAACTTAGTTGTATCTCACATACACTAAGTTTGAGGGGAGTATTGAAGATTCATAATAAAGATACAAGGTTAGAGACATCAAATGCTGAATGAACCATCCCCGGAAGCCATACATCTTTTATATTCATCAAAATGTTCATATTGGTGTACAAAGTTCATAGGGGTGGGGTATAACCCAGAATAAAGGCGCAGATCCTCTTTTAGTGCATCTCTCTTTTCCCCCTCTTATCCAATGCTGCACTTTACTTTACATCAGAGCAACATCCCATCTCTGCTGCTGCAGGAAAGATTCAGGGGTATAGCCGTTGCTTTCCGACCGTTGCAAGGGTTTAATGGAAGACCTTCCATGAGTCTGTGTGTGTGTGTGTGTGTGTATATATATATATATATATATTCATGTATGTAGTCCGTGTAGAAGTAAGGGAGAACCTTTGTGTTCTACAGTTTTCCTTATTTTCCAAGAACACTGTGATCAAGTGAGTTGTGTATATATCAAGTGTTTGTGAGTAGTTTATGTGAATAAAGTGCGATTTTATTCAAGTGATTCAAGTGTGATTTGTGTTCAAGTGAATTTGTTTAAGTGTTTATCGTGAAGTGATTATTTGTTGAATTGATCAAGTTGATCAATTCTTGTGATTCTAAGTTTTTCAAGAGATTCAATATGTTGCTGCAATTAAGCAAGTTGATACGATTTCTTCCTTCTTGATTAAATCAAATATTGAATCAGTTTGCCGTAATCTAACTTGATTAGGACCCCAATTTTCTACAAATATTTAACATAAAAATCTGAAACACATGTCAAAAATCACATAAGTTAATTTCCAATCAATCAAGACGTGATTGTCTCTCAATTTCGGAAGAAATTTAAAACAAATGAAGGGAAAAAAAATCGCTCATATTAGCATGTGCTGAAAACTTGAGCACTTTATTTGATTTTAAATTCTTTCCTTGTGTGTCTTAGCCTTTTTCAATATCACTGATTACATGTGGCTCATCGTCCAAACAATCAAAGTGCCAAACAAGCTTCACCTAGGTTCCAAATGTGCTGAAAATGGCGTGTCAACCTCAGCTGCCATGTGCTGAAATCCTTTTATGAAATTCGTCACATAATGATGCACAATCTTCGCACATGGTAAATTTCAATCGACCCTTAATTTGTTTTTCTATGATACTCCAATATGTCTTAGATGTATAAAAATTGTCTAGATACATGTTATATACAATAACAAAACCATCCCTTGTATAGAAGTATAGAAAACCGAAGTTTCGACTTTTCTCGATTATACGATTTTTCTCCAATTAATCTCAAACATCTTAGACATGTAAAATATATTATGTCACACATAACATATTGAATTTTCAGATACAATAGCTGAGGAAACAAACGGCAATCTGCTTAAAACAAATTGAATTTGACTCTCAACAAATCAAGGCAAATTGTAGGTGATTGATGTGTGTAAACACGGTATGACTTTGGGGCTGATTTACACATGTGGTGCACGAAATTTTTAAGCTTTTGGAGTGTATATAGGCTGGCCATCTTTATATGGTAAGTATGTGACATATCGGTGATGGTGCGATAGTCACCCGATGTGGCAATTTTTTGGTTTATGGACTCGTGATATGTCGGCATAATTTTGGTAACTTTATGACATGTAATATATGATATAGAACATGTATATATTCACAAATATGATTTGCATTTAGTAGTATGATGTCGACATACGTTTATGATATGTCGATGAAACGTCGGGATAGAAACGTATGATTCGTTGTTATACAAAATATGTGTGTATATATATAACATAGATACATGTGTCGTGTGTGTAAGTGTAAAGAGAGGACTTTCCATTTCAAATTTGTTGCCAAGTGGTTATCTCCAAATATATCTCAATTTGGTGAACTAGTTAGTTCATCTTCTTAAGCACTTCATTAAACGAACTAATTTAGTTCATTTATCAAGGCACCTAAAAATAGTATAAAGACAACAAATGTTTGTCATATAATGTAAGCATTAACGCTTCATGACATGTTAGTACGACAACAATATATATAAACATGTAAATCATATTTATCACGTATGCATGTCAAGTAGCAATTAAATCATGCATTTTGGAAACACGTAACATTTAAATCATGCATTTTCAAATCACTCAAACCCTGGTTTCTCAGCATAAAATATAGTTTACTCCTCAATGTCCCTAAGATCAGCTCCACTTCTGAATTGCTGAAGTTGTTCATAATATTCGACCTCTGCAACAAAGTATACAAGTTAGCAATGCGAGGGTCTTCTTTGTTCATCTATGGATCCACATCTGAAAAGACATCAATTGCCTTAACTTGACCCGTTACCAAAATCGAGCTCTATAGCACCACCATGTTCTCTAGGAAGAACTCAAACTGTCTGAACTCAGCAACTACGTCTGCTCGTGCGTCACCCACCTAGAACTCAACAAACTTGATCACTGATGATAAGCTCATTGCAGCTGAGCTAGTTGCTCCTCCAAACTTGCTTTGCTCTTTCTCTCGATTTCCAACTCTCTTTTTAGAGACTCTACGTGTGACTGAGCCTGGGTCAAACATAGCTCTAAGTTAGCAACTCTCCCGTGCAACTCATCCACTCAGAAGTTAGAGATCGCCAAAAGAGTGTCAGCTTCCTCTCTCCCAGCATGAAGGGAAGAGTTTCTGATCTCAGAGCCTCCATTTCCTTGGCCATTATTTCATTGCGCCGAGCCAGCTCCAAGCACCTCTGATTCTCAGCACTGGACAGCATCCTCAGCTCATCCGTCCTTGTCATATAATCCAATTGCTGAGCTTGAAACTGTACAAGCCAACAGGGTTAGATTACGCCCTTTAAAGCATCTGAGCCGAATGAAGGTACAAATACACCATAACGAAAATTACTCACCAGAGCCATGTTACTCTACATACAGTTGCTCAGCATATCCCAATCCATGGATTCAGCCATGCAGCAATCTGCTAGGAGGACTGAAAGATCGTTCAGCTGCCAAGCCACTAGGTGGTTCACTGCTGAATTTGTTTCTTCAAATTCCCCAAGCAGGGACCTCGACGTCCTAGGTCGCTGAGAAGAGGAGGCCCCTGCAACTGCCGCAAATGGGCCTTCGTCTCTGCATCTTCTCCTCCGTCGAAAGGTTGGCTCTCATGTCGTTTCCACTGATGGCTCCAATTCAATAGGCACTTGAATCAGAGGAATAGGTTGAGGAGAGAACTTCACCAACTCTCGCGGGCTCAACAGTGCTTCTCCCAACCAAAAATATGTTTAAGTAAACATATCAGCAAGAAAAGAAAGGGAGAGACAAATATGGATAAGAATAATCTGGCTCAACATGGTTTGGCTCATTGGATTCTATCAGCACCACCTCTTCCTGCCGACCTTCTGAGCCTACCGTACTCCTTCCTATGTCATGAATGGTCAACCCATGTCCTTCCTCCACCAAGGGAGCAACCTCGGGCAAGGTAGGCCCCAGCAAGGGCCGCCCCCTCTGTATCTGACCCACCTCCAAGTCATAGCTTTGGACATCTTAGCAGAAATCTCAGTAGCTCTAGACGCTATCGCTCCTGCAAATTCCCCAACAAAAATCAACAGTGCACTCTCGTGCCAAAATAACAAACTCTATCTACAAGTATGCAATACCTACCCTTCATAATGTCTAACTCCACTCAGCCAAGCACCGGGAAACCTAGACCTGCAGCTAAGTGGTCAAAGTTAGCCACCCAAAGAACTGATTGTCCACTCTCTTCCAATCAATGACTACGAACAGGTTCTAGAGCCTCGACGCTTCCTCGCTGAACTCTTGGCTCGGCCTCAAGTGTAGGATCTGCAAGGCACCACTAGAAGGAGGGGGTTGAATAGGTGGTGCGGAAAGTGTGGTTTTTAAAATTTGTTTAAACCTAAACAACTCAACTTCTGAAAACAGATTCTGTTTTCAGGACCAGTTTTAAAACGTTTTTAAAACCAGGTTATAGGTCTCCAAAAATTATGAAATTTTGAGACAACTTAGCCTCAGATGTTATGAGGGTCCCCTAAAAATTTCAAATTAAAATTCATTCTTTAACCCCTTCAAAAACCGTTGGTACTCAGATTGCTCGAATCTGCCAGAAACGGTAGATGGTTTTGAAAACTTTATTCCTATTTGTGTGAACGTCCAAAAGCTCTGAAAATTTAACCACTAACTCCTTGTATACTATATTTAAATGGGTTGAAACAGTTTTGCAAAATTCTTTTGGGAAGTAGGTCAAATACAATCAAAGTCTCAACCTTTGCAAGTCTGAAAATCACACTGCACTAGTCTCAAAACTTTTGATGTTTGATCGACTTATACTTATCCAAAAGGGTTGAAAGTTGTGCCAAATTAACCCTAGAACGTGTGGCTATGTTTCTGAAAATTTTTGTGATTTTTGAACGTCGTTTACTATTTTTATGAATGCCAACAAAAAGAATAAACTGTGCAGTAACTGAAAGTAAATGCAGAAAGTAAATGGCACCAAGAATTTTATACTGGTTCGGTTATAAACAACCTACTCCAGTCTTCAAGGAACACCTTCCTTGGTTCACACTAGTCACACACACGCAATACACCTTACCACAGGGTTGATAGAGTTACACCTAACTCCAACCCTTTACAAACCTTATACGTTCAATACAATGCACACGAACACCACCACCTCGCAAGAATGAAGATTGATCACACCTTGATCAATCTTTTACAAAGGTATGGAATATGTGGCGGTCTATATCAAGCCTATTCAAGATTGAAGGATATGAATACAATAGGCTTTCAAGAAGAAAGAAATAAAGAGAATGTAGAAGAAGAAGGCTAGAACACTTTTGATCTTTGAAGTTGCCACTCTTGTTCTTGTTCTTGTTTTGCTCTTCTTCCTTCTTTTTAATCACATTGTGGCCGCCCCCTTGGTGTTCTCCCCCTCTTGAAAATTGTCTTCTAAGTCCTTGAGAGGATGTAAGACATCATTGTGACATGGCCTTGCTTACTTGGCATCTTCTTATTGGATGATCATTTAAGCTTCGCTTACTTGGCACTTCATGATTGGTTGAATGTTGTCATCATTGATGACTTGGAAAAATCTGAGAATAACACTTAAACATGTGCCAAAATCATCACAAAATAACTTCCATAAATCATAAGATATATCACATAAATTGCAAGACATCAAATCCTTCCCAACTAAGGCAAAAATTCGGTCATACTATGATATTGCCATGCTGAAAATTCAGCATGTGCATCATTCCATTTTATACAAAATAATGCCAAATTTTCTTTGATTTTTTTCTTTATAAAATGAATCACCAATTTATGGTAATTATTCCTATCACATGAAAAATGAATATGGACACTTTTTAGCTCATATATTCGGCCACACCATGTCTTCACACATGCTGAAAAATTTTCAGCATGTGTGATATATAAAATATCACACTTTATTAATTTAAATAATATTCAAATCATTTCCATTTCTTCTTCCAATCAATCACACAATAAAAGATGACAAGTTATATCACATTTAAGTCACAAAATCGGCCAGCTTGTTGTAGTATGCTGAAATTTTCAGCATGTGATATAAGAGAGACAAACTTTGAATTCTTACCATTTGTAGCTTCTCTCCTTCATTCACCAACATTGTATGATTGATCCTAGACCAATCAATATGCCAACAAGGCTCCAAATAAGCTCCATCTCAGCTGTAGGTGGCGTTGGATATGTATGTACATGTGCTGAAATTTATTTTTGCTAACTTTGTGAAATAATGCACATTTGATAATACACACATGTTATATTCCAATCAGCCCTTAATTTAATTTTCTAGAACACTTTAAGATGTATATCATATGTAAAGAGTGTCTAGATACGTGTCACATGATGTATCAAAAAACGTTCCATGTGCTGTATGCGTAGAAAACCGAATTTTCGATATTTATCGATTACCCGATTTTTCTCTAATTTAAATTCCAACTTTTGCACATGTTATATATATTATGTTATACATAATATATATAATATATACTTTAAATCTCAGCACTTGGCTGGTCTAAAGTGGTACCATTCGCATGTGACAAAATTAAACTTGGAATCCTCACATTTTGGCCTTAATGTGGGGTGATTTGTGTGTGCCAACATGGAAAGTATTTTTGGCTGAATAGTACATGTAACCCACGAAAATAATAATAATTTTTGAGGTATAGGGGCTGGCCATTTATTTATGGCAAGTACGTGACACGTTGGCGAAGTTTCGGTATTCGCCCGATACGACAATTTTTGGTTTAGAACCTTTTATCGTGTCGTATTTAATTTGTCATCACCATATCTTATATCATATGATATAAGACCTGAATATACTCATAAATATGAGTTAAGTATAGTGGTGTGACATTAACGTACGTACATAAAATATATAACGTGTCGGTAGTACGTTGGAATACATGTGTATGTGCCTTTTTCAAAAAATCAGAAAATGTATATGTATATGTATAAGATGGCGTGTATACATTAAAGAGGGGAGGAGGAGAAAATTTTCCTTCCTTAGCTTTGTTGCCTTTGTGCCTTTTCCAAATGTGGCTTCCTTTAATGAACTACTTAGTTTAATAAACTAAGTACTTCACTCAATGAACTAGTTTAGTTCATTAATAGTGGCACCTGAAAATAGTATAAACACAACAAATGTTTGCCATATGATGTAAGCTTTAACGCTTCATGGCTCGTTAGTCCGGCAACATTATATATAAGCTAAATAAGGCAAGTAATAGCAATGTATCATGCATACATGTATATCTTATGCACGTTTTATCTTATGCTCGTTTTTATGCACATTTAAATCATGTATTTGAAAATCACTCAAACCCCTTTTTCTCTACAATCTCCCCCTTTTGATGATTTTCAAAATAACTTATGCACATGATTTAAATCCTATCGCTCCCCCTTCAATTATGCATAAATTCAAAATTCGAAATTTAAATTTCGAATCCGCTCCCCCTTGATTTATGCAATTAGTATCTCTCTCCCCCGCTCCCCCTTGATTTATGCAATTAGTATCTCTCTCCCCCTTAAATCATGCTTTCTCTCCCCCTTTATTTTGGAAAGCAAATCAAAAGATGCCTGCAAAGATGAAGAAAAAAAATCATGCATTTCATATATGTGCGTTCGTAAGGGTTATTTATTCAACCCTTTGAAAATGTCCCTTTTGGTACCCACATTTGGGTGACCTTTCTAGGTCTTCCAAGAGGTGAGAAAGATGATGAGAACGCAACATAATAAACTTTTGGTGCAACTGTATCTGGCCTTTGGCCAAGAACTCCTTTATACGCATTATATGTAGGACGTTTTTGATATGTCCTTGTGTTTGTATGCGTAGTGCGTGGATGGAATGAATGTCGTGTATGAATTACTCTTTTCTTTTCATATCTATGTGGTACAAAGTTGTATTTCACATGACGTAAAGAGGAAGTGGGGCGTGATGAGGAAATAGGCAATTTTTGCGTCATCTTAGACGCCATTTTAGGCTTTGGGGTGTCTACTTTCTTAGACACAACAAACCTAGTTTGTTTGGTGGATACTTCATTAGTATCAACGTGTCCCAACCCCGTTTTGTCACTATCATGCTTTGTGATAAGATAATACGATGCAGCATGTTAGATCCCGTGTCAAATTGTTTCACCTTTTTCTCTACATCCGCATTTCTTGATTTCAAGTTTGAAATCTCGGATTTCAATTCGGTGTTCTCGGATGACAATGATGAAATTTCAGATTTTAATGAATTTATAATGCATGACGACTCTTCTTTTGAATCGTTTAATTGAGACAAGATCTTTGTTAGAAGATTCTAACAATTTCTTGTCTTCAATTAATCGCTTCTTTTCTTTTGCAAGAGTCTTTGAAAACTTATGCAATTCTAAATATTGACTAAATAAATCATCATATGAACATTCAGAATCGGAATCAGAGTCGGAAGATACCTCATTTGATGCTTTAGATGTAAAGCATACTTCTGCCTTGTGTTCTTCCGTATCATCAGTCTCAGAGTCGGATTTGTCACTCCAAGTGGAGGCTTTCAATGCTCTTCTCCTTTGCTTAGGTTCTGAGACGAGTCTATTCTTGTTCCGATCCTTGTCAGGGTATTTGTTTGTTTGTTTTTCTTTATTAGTGCAGTCATATGATAGATGTCCAAGTTTGCCGCATTCATAGCACTTTATTTTCTTATTTTTATTTTTATGATCCTTAGATGAGGTAGACTTATGTTTAATCGATTTTCTCAATATTTTCTTAATCTTTTAGCCATTGTGATTAAGTCCTCATCATCGGAATCTGTGTCACTATCATCTACGACGTATTCATTTGATTTAAATGCTATAGCCCTATCATTATTAGAAATGGACTCAGAATGTCTTAAAGCAAGTTTGTTTTCATATACCTTAAGTGATCCGATTAGTTCTTCCATTTTAATCGATTTGGTCTCTTTGCTTTCTTCTATGGCCGTTACTTTAGGATCCCACTCGGATGGAAGGCTTCGCAAGACCTTTTGTACCTTTTCCTGCATAGTGAAGGCTTTGCCAAGAGACTCAAGAGAATTGTAAATGTTAGTCAAGCGTAAATCCATCTCAACAATAGACTCATTTGGCAATAATTTAAAGGACTCAAGTGTGGACATAAGCATATTGATTTTGGACTCCTTTACTTGGCTAGTCCCTTCATGTTTCATTTGAAGAATATGCCACATCTCTTGAGCACTAGAACAATTAGACACGTAACTAGTCTCACTCTTACTTAGGCCGTTTAATAGTAGTTGCATGGCTTTAGCATTCATACTCAACTTCTTTTTGTCATCACTAGTGTATTCTTGTTTCGTTTTTATAACCTCTAGTGTGACACCATCGGTAATTGACATCTTAGTAGGAACAAATGGACCGTCTTCTATGATGGACCATAGATCAATATCAATAGCCATAAGAAAAAGTTTCATTCTTAATTTCCATTGAATAAAAGACTCACCGTCGAAAAGAGGAGACCTTACAGTTGACATTCCTTCTTGCACGTTTGTGGTTGCCATCTCACTGAATCGTTGGATTCTTTGAAGTGAGTGTTCCTGCGCTCTGATACCAATTGTAGGATCTGCAAGGCACCACTAGAAGGAGAGGGTTGAATAGGTGGTGCGGAAAGTGTGGTTTATAAAATTTGTTTAAACCTAAACAACTCGACTTCTGAAAACAGATTCTGTTTTCAGGACCAGTTTTAAAACATTTTTAAAACCAGGTTATAGGTCTCTAAAAATTATGAAATTTTGAGAAAACTTAGCCTCAGATGTTATGAGGGTCCCCTAAAAATGGCAAATTAAAATTCAACCTTTAACCCCTTCAAAAACCGTTGGTACTCAGATTGCTCGAATCTGCCAGAAACGGTAGATGGTTTTGAAAAATTTATTCCTATTCGTGTGAACGTCCAAAAGATCTGAAAATTTAACCACTAACTCCTTATATACTATATTTAAATGGGTTGAAACAGTTTTGCAAAATTCTTTTGGGAAGTAGGTCAACTACAATCAAAGTCTCAACCTTTGCAAGTCTGAAAATCAGATTGCACTAGTCTCAGAACTTTTGATGTTTGATGGACTTATACTTATCCAAAAGGGTTGAAACTTATGCCAAATTAACCCTAGAACGTGTGGCTATGTTTCTGGAAATTTTTGTGATTTTTTAACGTCGTTTACTATTTTTATGAATGCCAACAAAAAGAATAAACTGTGCAGTAACTGAAAGTAAATGCAGAAAGTAAATGGCACCAAGAATTTTATACTGGTTCGGTTATAAACAACCTACTCCAGTCTTCAAGGAACACCTTCCTTGGTTCACACTAGTCACACACACGCAATACACCTTACCACAGGGTTGATAGAGTTACACCTAACTCCAACCCTTTACAAACCTTATACGTTCAATACAATGCACACGAACACCACCACCTCGCAAGAATGAAGATTGATCACACCTTGATCAATCTTTTACAAAGATATGGAATATGTGGCGGTCTATATCAAGCCTATTCAAGATTGAAGGATATGAATACAATAGGCTTTCAAGAAGAAAGAAAGAAAGAGAATATAGAAGAAGAAGGCTAGAACACTTTTGATCTTTGAAGTTGCCACTCTTGTTCTTGTTCTTGTTTTGCTCTTCTTCCTTCTTTTTAATCACATTGTGGCCGCCCCCTTGGTGTTCTCCCCCTCTTGAAAATTGTCTTCTAAGTCCTTGAGGGGATGTAAGACATCATTGTGACATGGCCTTGCTTACTTGGCATCTTCTTATTGGATGATCATTTAAGCTTCGCTTACTTGGCACTTCATGATTGGTTGAATGTTGTCATCATTGATGACTTGGAAAAATCTGAGAATAACACTTAAACATGTGCCAAAATCATCACAAAATAACTTCCATAAATCATAAGATATATCACATAAATTGCAAGACATCAAATCCTTCCCAACTAAGGCAAAAATTCGGTCATACTATGATATTGCCATGCTGAAAATTCAGCATGTGCATCATTCCATTTTATACAAAATAATGCCAAATTTTCTTTGATTTTTTTCTTTATAAAATGAATCACCAATTTATGGTAATTATTCCTATCACATGAAAAATGAATATGGACACTTTTTAGCTCATATATTCGGCCACACCATGTCTTCACACATGCTGAAAAATTTTCAGCATGTGTGATATATAAAATATCACACTTTATTAATTTAAATAATATTCAAATCATTTCCATTTCTTCTTCCAATCAATCACACAATAAAAGATGACAAGTTATATCACATTTAAGTCACAAAATCGGCCAGCTTGTTGTAGTATGCTGAAATTTTCAGCATGTGATATAAGAGAGACAAACTTTGAATTCTTACCATTTGTAGCTTCTCTCCTTCATTCACCAACATTGTATGATTGATCCTAGACCAATCAATATGCCAACAAGGCTCCAAATAAGCTCCATCTCAGCTGTAGGTGGCGTTGGATATGTATGTACATGTGCTGAAATTTATTTTTGCTAACTTTGTGAAATAATGCACATTTGATAATACACACATGTTATATTCCAATCAGCCCTTAATTTAATTTTCTAGAACACTTTAAGATGTATATCATATGTAAAGAGTGTCTAGATACGTGTCACATGATGTATCAAAAAACGTTCCATGTGCTGTATGCGTAGAAAACCGAATTTTCGATATTTATCGATTACCCGATTTTTCTCTAATTTAAATTCCAACTTTTGCACATGTTATATATATTATGTTATACATAATATATATAATATATACTTTAAATCTCAGCACTTGGCTGGTCTAAAGTGGTACCATTCGCATGTGACAAAATTAAACTTGGAATCCTCACATTTTGGCCTTAATGTGGGGTGATTTGTGTGTGCCAACATGGAAAGTATTTTTGGATGAATAGTACATGTAACCCACGAAAATAATAATAATTTTTGAGGTATAGGGGCTGGCCATTTATTTATGGCAAGTACGTGACACGTTGGCGAAGTTTCGGTATTCGCCCGATACGACAATTTTTGGTTTAGAACCTTTTATCGTGTCGTATTTAATTTGTCATCACCATATCTTATATCATATGATATAAGACCTGAATATACTCATAAATATGAGTTAAGTATAGTGGTGTGACATTAACGTACGTACATAAAATATATAACGTGTCGGTAGTACGTTGGAATACATGTGTATGTGCCTTTTTCAAAAAATCAGAAAATGTATATGTATATGTATAAGATGGCGTGTATACATTAAAGAGGGGAGGAGGAGAAAATTTTCCTTCCTTAGCTTTGTTGCCTTTGTGCCTTTTCCAAATGTGGCTTCCTTTAATGAACTACTTAGTTTAATAAACTAAGTACTTCACTCAATGAACTAGTTTAGTTCATTAATAGTGGCACCTGAAAATAGTATAAACACAACAAATGTTTGCCATATGATGTAAGCTTTAACGCTTCATGGCTCGTTAGTCCGGCAACATTATATATAAGCTAAATAAGGCAAGTAATAGCAATGTATCATGCATACATGTATATCTTATGCACGTTTTATCTTATGCTCGTTTTTGTGCACATTTAAATCATGTATTTGAAAATCACTCAAACCCCTTTTTCTCTACAATCTCCCCCTTTTGATGATTTTCAAAATAACTTATGCACATGATTTAAATCCTATCGCTCCCCCTTCAATTATGCATAAATTCAAAATTCGAAATTTAAATTTCGAATCCGCTCCCCCTTGATTTATGCAATTAGTATCTCTCTCCCCCGCTCCCCCTTGATTTATGCAATTAGTATCTCTCTCCCCCTTAAATCATGCTTTCTCTCCCCCTTTATTTTGGAAAGCAAATCAAAAGATGCCTGTAAAGATGAAGAAAAAAAATCATGCATTTCATATATGTGCGTTCGTAAGGGTTATTTATTCAACCCTTTGAAAATGTCCCTTTTGGTACCCACATTTGGGTGACCTTTCTAGGTCTTCCAAGAGGTGAGAAAGATGATGAGAACGCAACATAATAAACTTTTGGTGCAACTGTATCTGGCCTTTGGCCAAGAACTCCTTTATACGCATTATATGTAGGACGTTTTTGATATGTCCTTGTGTTTGTATGCGTAGTGCGTGGATGGAATGAATGTTGTGTATGCATTACTCTTTTCTTTTCATATCTATGTGGTACAAAGTTGTATTTCACATGACGTAAAGAGGAAGTGGGGCGTGATGAGGAAATAGGCAATTTTTACGTCATCTTAGACGCCATTTTAGGCTTTGGGGTGTCTACTTTCTTAGACACAACAAACTTAGTTTGTTTGGTGGATACTTCATTAGTATCAACGTATCCCAACCCCGTTTTGTCACTATCATGCCTTGTGATAAGATAATACGATGCAGCATGTTAGATCCCGTGTCAAATTGTTTCACCTTTTTCTCTACATCCGCATTTCTTGATTTCAAGTTTGAAATCTCGGATTTCAATTCAGTGTTCTCGGATGACAATGATGAAATTTCAGATTTTAATGAATTTATAATGCATGACGACTCTTCTTTTGAATCGTTTAATTGAGACACAAGATCTTTGTTAGAAGATTCTAACAATTTCTTGTCTTCAATTAATCGCTTCTTTTCTTTTGCAAGAGTCTTTGAAAACTTATGCAATTCTAAATATTGACTAAATAAATCATCATATGAACATTCAGAATCGGAATCAGAGTCGGAAGATACCTCATTTGATGCTTTAGATGTAAAGCATACTTCTGCCTTGTGTTCTTCCGTATCATCAGTCTCAGAGTCGGATGTGTCACTCCAAGTGGAGGCTTTGAATGCTCTTCTCCTTTGCTTAGGTTCTGAGACGAGTCTATTCTTGTTCCGATCCTTGTCAGGGTATTTGTTTGTTTGTTTTTCTTTATTAGGGCAGTCATATGATAGATGTCCAAGTTTGCCGCATTCATAGCACTTTATTTCCTTATTTTTATTTTTATGATCCTTAGATGAGGTAGACTTATGTTTAATCGATTTTCTCAATATTTTTCTTAATCTTTTAGCCATTGTGATTAAGTCCTCATCATCGGAATCTGTGTCACTATCATCTACGACGTATTCATTTGATTTAAATGCTATAGCCCTATCATTATTAGAAGTGGACTCAGAATGTCTTAAAGAAAGTTTGTTTTCACATACATTAAGTGATCCGATTAGTTCTTCCATTTTAATCGATTTGGTCTCTTTGCTTTCTTCTATGGCCGTTACTTTAGGATCCCACTCGGATGGAAGGCTTCGTAAGACCTTTTGTACCTTTTCCTGCATAGTGAAGGCTTTGCCAAGAGACTCAAGAGAATTGTAAATGTTAGTCAAGCGTAAATCCATCTCAACAATAGACTCATTTGGCAATAATTTAAAGGACTCAAGTGTGGACATAAGCATATTGATTTTGGACTCCTTTACTTGGCTAGTCCCTTCATGTTTCATTTGAAGAATATGCCACATCTCTTGAGCACTAGAACAATTAGACACGTAACTAGTCTCACTCTTACTTAGGCCGTTTAATAGTAGTTGCATGGCTTTAGCATTCATACTCAACTTCTTTTTGTCATCACTAGTGTATTCTTGTTTCGTTTTTATAACCTCTAGTGTGACACCATCGTTAATTGACATCTTAGTAGGAACAAATGGACCGTCTTCTATGATGGACCATAGATCAATATCAATAGCCATAAGAAAAAGTTTCATTCTTAATTTCCATTGAATAAAAGACTCACCGTCGAAAAGAGGAGACCTTACAGTTGACATTCCTTCTTGCTCGTTTGTGGTTGCCATCTCACTGAATCGTTGGATTCTTTGAAGTGAGTGTTCATGCGCTCTGACACCAATTGTAGGATCTGCAAGGCACCACTAGAAGGAGGGGGGTTGAATAGGTGGTGCGGAAAGTGTGGTTTTTAAAATTTGTTTAAACCTAAACAACTCAACTTCTGAAAACAGATTCTGTTTTCAGGACCAGTTTTAAAACATTTTTAAAACCAGGTTATAGGTCTCCAAAAATTATGAAATTTTGAGAAAACTTAGCCTCAGATGTTATGAGGGTCCCCTAAAAATTTCAAATTGAAATTCAACCTTTAACCCCTTCAAAAACCGTTGGTACTCAGATTGCTCGAATCTGCCAGAAACGGTAGATGGTTTTGAAAAATTTATTCCTATTTCTGTGAACGTCCAAAAGCTCTGAAAATTTAACCACTAACTCCTTATATACTATATTTAAATGGGTTGAAACAGTTTTGCAAAATTCTTTTGGGAAGTAGGTCAACTACAATCAAAGTCTCAACCTTTGCAAGTCTGAAAATCAGATTGCACTAGTCTCAGAACTTTTGATGTTTGATCGACTTATACTTATCCAAAAGGGTTGAAACTTATGCCAAATTAACCCTAGAATGTGTGGCTATGTTTCTGGAAATTTTTGTGATTTTTGAACGTCGTTTACTATTTTTATGAATGCCAACAAAAAGAATAAACTGTGCAGTAACCGAAAGTAAATGCAGAAAGTAAATGGCACCAAGAATTTTATACTGGTTTGGTTATAAACAACCTACTCCAGTCTTCAAGGAACACCTTCCTTGGTTCACACTAGTCACACACACACAATACACCTTACCACAGGGTTTATAGAGTTACACCTAACTCCAACCCTTTACAAACCTTGTACGTTCAATACAATGCACACGAACACCACCACATCGCAAGAATGAAGATTGATCACACCTTGATCAATCTTTTACAAAGATATGGAATATGTGGTGGTCTATATCAAGCCTATTCAAGATTGAAGGATATGAATACAATAGGCTTTCAAGAAGAAAGAAAGAAAGAGAATGTAGAAGAAGAAGGCTAGAACACTTTTGATCTTTGAAGTTGCAACTCTTGTTCTTGTTCTTGTTTTGCTCTTCTTCCTTCTTTTTAATCACATTGTGGCCGCCCCTTTTGGTGTTCTCCCCCTCTTGAAAATTGTCTTCTAAGTCCTTGAGAGGATGTAAGACATTATTGTGACATGGCCTTGCTTACTTGGCATCTTCTTATTGGATGATCATTTAAGCTTCGCTTACTTGGCACTTCATGATTGGTTGAATGTTGTCATCATTGATGACTTGGAAAAATCTGAGAATAACACTTAAACATTTGCCAAAATCATCACAAAATAACTTCCATAAATCATAAGATATATCGCAAGACATCAAATCCTTCCCAACTAAGGCAAAAATTCGGCCATACTATGATATTGCCATGCTGAAAATTCAGCATGTGCATCATTCCATTTTATACAAAATAATGCCAAATTTTCTTTGATTTTTTTCTTTATAAAATGAATCACCAATTTATGGTAATTATTCCTATCACATGAGAAATGAATATGGACACTTTTTAGCTCATATATTCGGCCACACCATGTCTTCTCACATGCTGAAAAATTTTCAGCATGTGTGATATATAAAATATCACACTTTATTAATTTAAATAATATTCAAATCATTTCCATTTCTTCTTCCAATCAATCACACAATAAAAGATGACAAGTTATATCACATTTAAGTCACAAAATCGGCCAGCTTGTTGTAGTATGCTGAAATTTTCAGCATGTGATATAAGAGAGACAAACTTTGAATTCTTACCATTTGTAGCTTCTCTCCTTCATTCACCAACATTGTATGATTGATCCTTGACCAATCAATATGCCAACAAGGCTCCAAATAAGCTCCATCTCAGCTGTAGGTGGCGTTGGATATGTATGTACATGTGCTGAAATTTATTTTTGCTAACTTTGTGAAATAATGCACATTTGATAATACACACATGTTATATTCCAATCAGCCCTTAATTTAATTTTCTAGAACACTTTAAGATGTATATCATATGTAAAGAGTGTCTAGATACGTGTCACATGATGTATCAAAAAACGTTCCATGTGTTGTGTGCGTAGAAAACCGAATTTTCGATATTTATCGATTACCCGATTTTTCTCTAATTTAAATTCCAACTTTTGCACATGTTATATATATTATGTTATACATAATATATATAATATATACTTTAAATCTCAGCACTTGGCTGGTCTAAAGTGGTACCATTCACATGTGACAAAATTAAACTTGGAATCTTCACATTTTGGCCTTAATGTGGGGTGATTTGTGTGTGCCAACATGGAAAGTATTTTTGGCTGAATAGTACATGTAACCCACGAAAATAATAATAATTTTTGAGGTATAGGGGCTGTCCATTTATTTATGGCAAGTACGTGACACGTTGGCTAAGTTTCGGTATTCGCCCGATACGACAATTTTTGGTTTAGAACCTTTTATTGTGTCGTATTTAATTTGTCATCACCATATCTTATATCATATGATATAAGACCTGAATATACTCATAAATATGAGTTAAGTATAGTGGTGTGACATTAATGTACGTACATAAAATATATAACGTGTCGGTAGTACGTTAGAATACATGTGTATGTGCCTTATTCAAAAAATCTGAAAATGTATATGTATATGTATAAGATGGCGTGTATACATTAAAGAGGGGAGGAGGAGAAAACTTTCCTTCCTTAGCTTTGTTGCCTTTGTGCCTTTTCCAAATGTGGCTTCCTTTAATGAACTACTTAGTTTAATAAACTAAGTACTTCACTTAATGAACTAGTTTAGTTCATTAACAGTGGCACCTGAAAATAGTATAAACACAACAAATGTTTGCCATATGATGTAAGCTTTAACGCTTCATGGTTCGTTAGTCCGGCAACATTATATATAAGCTAAATAAGGCAAGTAATAGCAATGTATCATGCATACATGTATATCTTATGCACCTTTTATCTTATGCTCGTTTTTGTGCACATTTAAATCATGTATTTGAAAATCACTCAAACCCCTTTTTTTCTACATCAAGTTGTTAGCTTTACCGAATTTCCATATTTTCAACTCAGGCAGGCTCTCTTTCTTGATGTAGAAAAACCAACTTTTGCACTTCTTGGTAAAGGTCGGTATATTCACAGTAAAATTAAACTCACTGTTGGGAGTTCGCTTGCTAAAGTAATACCAGCAGTTGGAGGTCTTACACATGAAGACGCCTCAGAAGGTCCGAATATTGAACTAGGCTTCAACCACTCTCAAAAATAGAAGAAAACATATGATTGACTTTAAGCCGTTGGGTTTTATTTACGGAAGCCTAAGCCTAAAAAACTCTAAAATTAGGCTCAAAGGCTTAGGAATAGGTAGGCAGAACCTCAACTGGAAATACTCCTCATACACCGCCACATACCCTACCATGGATCACACATCGTCCGACCAGGAAATGGCAAAATAGGATCAAAAAATGCATGGTGTACTCTGTAAACCTCACACAAGCATGTGAGGTCGCCAATGCTTAGTTTACACAAAGACCCTTGCACCTGAGCAGAAGGAGGACCCTTGTAGACCGCCTAAAAACTCAGAGACAAAGGGCAAATAGCCCAAGAAATAGTAGATGTCGTAACCAAGGGGACAACCATAGTGTCTGCCTGTATTATTACTGAATCCGCCGCAACGATACACTCATTGGACCCAACATCACTACTGGGCCCAGCAAAATGAACGACATCCTTCCTTAACCTCCTCAAGAGGTGGGCGCTGTTGCTAAAAGCTGTCCTCTCTGGCAAAGAGGATGGTTCATTTCTCCTTACACCATCACGGGCATACGACAAAACTTCGAAGATGCTTTGAGAATCGGCAGAGGAAGTAGGAGAAACTACATTCATGAGTAAGAAAAATAAAGAAAACTTACTTGCAAATGGGAAGGAAAGAATATGCAGGAGATGAGGAAAGCAAAACTGGGGACAACCGGAGAAGATAAATCGAAAAATCAGACATGGATACACAATACCTATTACACCCCGAAATCTTGTTATGTCGGAATAGGTTATAATGTCGTGTCTGGTAAGCCTTAAAATAAGCTCGAGCATTAAATTACTCGATATATTGATATACAACTAAATTCGGTAACGGATATTTTACGATTTCATGTAGAAATTAAAATAAGACTAGTAGGTAACAACTTAAGTTTACACTCATTGCTTTTGCTGTTTGCTCAACTGCCTATGATTATGTTTCTTTACTGTGCGAGGTTCAATGGCTTTTCTGGACTGCCTCTATCATCTGTTTGATGTCCACTGGAGCTGCCGGATTTTATTCTTCAAACAACGGTTGTATCTTACATTTGTTTAAAATTTCACCTTTTGTTGTATTATTTCAACAATCCAATCATATAAATATGCACGCTTTTTCCTTCGCCAATGTTTTATCCACAAGGGTGGTTTTACTTGGCAAGGTTTTAATGCGACATATCGTATATGATTGGAGGTTGAAAATCATTAGCTCATTACATTATCTATTTTCGTACACTGAATTGTTGTAATATGGTTTTCCTCCGCCAAAAGTGAGGCTTTTCCAATAATATACCATCTTTATATATATATATATATATATATATATATATATATATATATTTTTATAAAAGAAAATTTTATTACGGGAAACCTCACTTGTGGCGGAGGAAAACCATATTACAAGAGTCCATGAATGCAAATAAATAATATAACGAACTAAGTATGTCATATCTGCAGTCGTATATGATATGCCGCATTAAAACCTTGCCAAGTAAAACCACCCTTGTGGATAAAACCTTGGCGAAGGAAAAAGCGTACATATTTATACGGCTGTCATTGATATGAAGTTTGTGGAAAAATATGTACAACCAAAAATGTGCTGCACCGACTTTTGATCTGTGTGATAGGAAGTTGAACCAAGCAGCAAAAGCATCATAGAAAGTAGAATGCCATCGTGTGATACTGATGAGAGGGTGCACTTGCTCCATATAAATCGCCGTCATCAGATGGGTTATCTCGCGCGGATGAAAAGAACACATTAATAGAGTAGAAAGTTCATAAGAAAGAAGCATAAGCAAAATGCGTAATTTCGTACCCAAGTCGCCTTGACTAGTCAGCCAAGGCGACAATGTGTAAGTTCCAGCAGTGAACGTCGTAGAGAATAGTTCCGTGTCATCGCATGATTGTTCCGATCGCAGCGTTGCAAAAATGAGAGTGCAGTACAGGCACCAATATGATATCCAAAGCGCTCCCATGAGACAAAGTAGCATGTTATATTGATTTATTAAACCGTATAATGCATGAAGAGTGGGATGGGAAAACATACCGTGCCCGCCTGCAGCCCAATGGGTGCAGGCAGGTGAGACAAAATAGCGCCAATCCATATGGAAGACCGCGAGTGTCAAGGGAATCGAAGGTGAGCCGACGTGAGATCTAAAGTAACAGCTGCCTTGACCAAAGACGGTAGATTAGCTGAGGAATAGTACTTCGTATTTGGGCTTAGCATGGCCTGCTGTGCTAAATAATGTGCTGGCATATTTGCTTCACGGTAAATATGACTGAGAGAGAGTCGATGTGAATGAACCAGCTGATGGAGCCAGCGGAGGTGATAATTCCCTTGGGGTGCGTGCGTCTGCCTGAGTCGATCAGTTAGCTGGGAGCAGTCTGACTCGAGAGTAATTGAACGATATAAAGGGAGGAAGTAAAGAAGACCAAGAAACGCAGCCTGTGTTTCTGCATGAAGAGGAGTACATTGTGGTAGCCGGAATGAAAGCGCTCCTAGACATAATCCTGTATGATTACGTAGAATGGCACCTCCCGCCGCAAAATGTCGGCCTACAGCAGCATCCACATTTAGTTTCAATCGGCCTGAAGGCGGGGTGACCCAACGAACGACAACTGGTCGAGGCGGTCGAGGGGGAGGTAACCATCGAAAGACTTGACATGGAGATGCACAAAGTTTTGAGCCCGCGATTTTCTTGTGCCATAGGGTAATATCATAACGGATATTGGCTTGTAGAGAAAAAGTTGTGCATGTTGTTTTGTCCCCATAAACAATGGATGTATAAGCACGCCAGACATTATACACAATGATAGCAGGAAACACCAGTTTATATACCCCAATAAGAGAAGAAAAGGAAGACCGATACCACCAAGCAAGAAGATAGTTGCGTAGGTGCAGAGATGACGGTGAGGGACAGTGCAGCTCACCTGCAAAGTAAGACCATATAGGATGAATATAAGAGCAAGAGATGAAAACATGGTCTATCGTGGCCGAATCGCGCCTACAGAACGGGCATTGTGTTGGCTGTGCCGCAATATATCGGCCAATATGATCCTGAAAAGGCAATGCTGAGTGAAAAAGACGCCATAAGAACAGTCTAATAGATGGTGAAAGATGCTTGGACCAAATAAAAGTGAACGACAGCATAGTGGGAGAGGAAGTGCGGCAGACATCATATGCACTCTTGAGTGTAAATTCCCCCAGTGTTGCTGGGATCCATGTGAGCTGATCATCCTGTTTTGCTGTGTGCATTAAACAGAACGAATGAATACGGCAAATTGTTCTCCAGATCGGTGAGTCAGTGAGCCGTGCAGTAAAATCTTGCCTCTGACCATATTTTGCATGCATGAATTGGCTCCATAAAGTTGAATGCTGATGATAAGACCACCAAATACGGCAATGATATGCCTTTTGAAGGACAGTTAAATCCCGAAGGCCTAAACCTCCCTCAGACTGCGGTTTAGTAATGTTTGCCCATGAGACCCAATGATGTCGGTGACCCCAAAAGAACGTAGCCATTTTACGATAAATAATTTTAATGACCGATTTAGGTATTCCTCCCGCGGCCATAATATGAAGAGGCAGTGCTGATATTACCGATTGTAAAAGCACTAGTCGGCCTGCAGTAGATAATAACTTAGATTGCCAACCCTGAAGTCTGTCATCAATATGCTGTAATAGCGAGACACAGTGTAGCGAGCGAGATATACCCTTGTGTAAAAATGATCCAAGATATCGGAATGGGAGAGCGGCAAGACGCATGCCCAAAATTTGCATGAAACATTGACGCTGATGTGGAGTAACTGCCGAAGAAGGAATCATACTGCTCTTTTGGAAGTTTACTTTCTGACCTGAGGCCGTTTCATAATGTTTAAGAAACATATGAAATTGCCTTAAATTTCGCTGCGTACCTCGAAGAAATATGAGAAGGTCATCTGCATAAGCCAAATGCGTAACTGGAAACGGCATGCGTCCCATACGAAATGGCTCTAACACACCCGCTGATGTCAAGGCCTTCAAGCCTCTGCTGAAACCCTCTGCTGCTAAAATAAATAATAATGGAGATAAAGGGTCTCCCTGCTTGACTCCTCTAAACGGCCGGAAATAAGTTGAGGGTTGTCCATTGATTAAAACTGCAAACGTGGTTGCACTCAAATGATTCAGTATAATCCTCGTAAAAAAACCTGAAAATCCAAAGGCCTTTAGAATTAATTCCAAGTATTCCCAGCTAACTCTGTCAAAAGCTTTCATCATATCCAATTTGAGACAGAGTTGTGAACCACCGCGGTCAAGCATATGAATCATCTCTCGAGCCAGCAAAACTGAGTGTGAAATATCCATACCCGGCAGAAAACCGGTTTGTTCGGGTGAAATGAGACGTGGTAACAACTTACTCAATCGACTAGCAACAATTCTTGTACAAACTTTGCTGATGAAATTTGTGAGACAAATAGGACGATAATCACTGAATGTGGTAGGAGAGGCCTTCTTTGGTATTAAAGTGATCAAAGCACTCGCCATAACTTTGGGTTGTGGTATACCCAGAAAAAATTCCTGAACTACTAAGATAACATCGTTTTGTATAATTGACCAGCAAGTTCTGTAAAAATTACCATCAAAACCATCAGGTCCCGCTGCACTGTGTGGATCCAAATGCCAAACCGCCGCCTTAATTTCTTCCGGCATGGGTATGTGCGCTAATGAAGCGTTGTCCTCTGCTGAAAGCAGAGATGGAATATGAATTAGAAAAGCCAAACTCTAAAGCATACCGAGAAACCGTATTAGATGCATGCTTAGGCTCTATAACTACAAGTAAATTTAAACGATGTTCATGAATTAAATGATGCAAACGTGGCTTGGAGGCACAAAGGCCTCGTGTGTTCCATATCATAATATTCATTGAGAAAGGGTAGTGTTACTTCCCTGTACCGCATGCGAAGCGCTGCGTGTGAGAATAGATGACGGGGGTAATGGCGGAAGATCCTTTTTGGACCGACGTTTTCGACGTGGCACCACCGGAATAAAATCATCTGTTGAGTCCTGTAGGCGAGAAATTAATATATCCGTATCAGGAGTAGCAGGCAACTGCTGGATGCGATTAGCGACCTCTTCTGATACCATAGGAATTTCAGTGTTGTCTGGAACCGGAAGGTCAGTGTCAGACGAATGTCCAATATCACCGGTGTCCATGGAATCATGCAACGGTCCCAAAACATCTGCTGGATTATGTTCAGTAAGAATCGCGTCTCGAGCGGGGGATTTCTCACAGGGAGGGTCATCCGACAACTCAGTAACTTGCTCAGTGGGGTTAGATGGCGCAGCTGGGGACTGTGCCAGCGTATGCGGCAACTCCGGAGCCGGAGCATGTTGCGGTGGATTAGAGGAAACAGCAGGGCGTGATTTAACTGGGGTCCATCGCTGTGCCTGTGGACGACGTGGAGGGGGGTGGCGGTGGTGGAGGAATATTATTCTCTGAAGCAGGCAGGCAAGTGGATGATGCATGGCCTAGCCGTCTACAAGAAGTGCAGAACAAAGGTAAATCTTCATACGTAATAGTTTGCAGAATAAATCGTCCTTTAGCTTCGAGATAAATTTTCTGCGGTAATTCTCTGGAGATATCAATTTCCACACACACACGTGCAACTGACGGTCTAAGACCCTCCGCTGTCGCAACATCAAGTTTAATAGGGCTTCCAATGGGTTTCACAATTTCGAATAAAGCTTCCTTTCGGTGAAGATGAACAGGAAGGCCAGGAAAAGCGATCCAAACAGGCACAATTGGCACATCAGTGGATGGATCAAAATCAACTGTCCATTTTGTTATGCGCATATGGCAACCAGAAATATGCCAGGATCTCCGATAAAAACAGCGTAAATAATCTGCCTCATTGCGAAAATTGAGAAGTATGTGTGTCTGATCAATAAGAGTAATACGAAGATCTGGCTGGAAACCAATCTTCTCAAAAACTTCCCTGATCACTTTCAATGGAGGTCTTCCATACCAAAAAGTACCCACTAACGAATATTTGAAAGGCGCAGCAAGTTCATCAATTTCCGAATCTAAAAAGGATATCAAGGGAATGCCTTTATACCGAGATACCGTTTTTGGAGAGATGTTGATCGTTTGAGAGGTGGTGGCGCCGGTTACTACAGCCGCGAAAGACGGCGCCGCAGAAGTCATATCGCAGAAGCAATGTGATCGCCGATAACCAGAGAAAAAGCGGAATAATTAACAGCAGAAGAAAAGGCCGGAGGCAGAAGCCACACCGGCAGCCACGTCGGCGGCCGAAAGCCGCAAGCCAATTGGCGACGGGAATCGCCTACGCCTACGCCTGGAGCCGAAAATTTTTCATATTATATATATATATATATATATATATATATATATATATATATATATATGTGTGTGTGTGTGTGTGTGTGTGTGTGTGTGTGTGTAATGTGAGCGGTCACTATAAGAGGGAAAAAAGAAGATGAAATTTTTGTTCGATAGATACCCAACAAAATGCCAAGTGTAAAAAATTGTGTAGGAATACAATGATGAGATTTGTCCTATTCTACCACCTCAACCCCTTATTTGGCTGGCCACTCATGCATAAAGGAAAAAAGAAAATAAGACATGATTTAGCATGTTTATGGATGCATCATGATCATGACTGTAATGCTAGATCAGAAATGTTGTTTCTTGATGATCGTCATATTCATATGTTCATGTATGTACACGCAGCCAAGATGCTTATTTGTAGCATTTTCCTCGAGCTTAATCATCCATCTTATGATGATGTGCAGTCTTGATGATTATAGCTCAAAAAGATATATTTGCATGGTTTCCATCATCTTTATGTTGTATGTATTTTCATCATGATCTTAATCTTGAAAGTCATCATGTTGATAGAAACTAGTATGCATATATATAGAATAAATGTTAAACTCATGATATATGTATGAGATGTGAAAAAGATGAGATTTATGTGTTATGTGTGAGTATGTATACCACGGACATAAGGCCAAAATGTTGAAATAATTTTGTTACATGTTGTAAATGAATATATGGATCCATATAGTACTCAGCCTTAAGGCCAAAAAATAAAAAAAGTATTACATGTTTATGGACATATGTATATGTACAAATATACTACACACGGCCCTAAGGTCTTTTTGGGTGGAACAAATAGTTTTGTTACATGTTCATGGACATATATATGTGTCAGGAATATAGTATGATATAAATTATGACTACTTTGTGTATTTTTATGATATGTTAAAGTATGAAAAAATGAATATTAAATTAGGGTTTCTGGCCATTTAGACTATGTGTAGGATGTATATTTTAAGAAAACATTGAAATATGAATTTGATATAAAAATTTGGTTTATTTCAGGGTCGTTGGCTGAACCCAATTGGAGAGTAAGGGAAGGTGGAGTTTCATGATTTAACGCATGGGTTATGTGGATATGTATGAAGTTTTAATGACATGAGGATATTTGAGAATATATCGAGTGTTAAAGGGCTAAGTAGTCGAGGTGCATTGCATCCATTTTGCATATCATGACATGTTTTAAAAGTTCACCTTGCGCGTCAAATCATATCATATAGTTGGATATCCCATGACATGTTTATTGTATGTATATTTTAATTTGGTACACCGTCATGACATCGGAACCTAGGTGGTTGATGTCATGGGCATACAGTATGTTATTGATGATTGGAGCGTAGCATGGCACTAGAACCTAAGGAGGTTGGTGACATGGACATACAATATGTTCTTTATAGGCCTGAGTGTAACACCCTGTTAAGGACAAGGGATCTTCGACATATCGAGTTACCGTTAGTAATATGTACGTATGATGTAATACCATGTATGACTATATGGGGGATTATTCTGCTACTAAGACGATATCATTCGCATGCAAGGTAAAGTGCTATAGCCATCATATGAAATGTCATGTTTTGAATGTCTATGAAAAGATTATGTCTTGACATGTTTATGGAAATCATGATTTACCTTTCCTCGTTATGGAAATTTTTATCATCGTTTTAAAGACATGGTCGTCGTAAGAATAAAGTATGTACATTGTTCATGTAGGGACTTGATCCATATTGAGAGTAAGATTAAGTATGATGTGATCATAGACCTTGACTTGAGATTTTAAGGATGGACATATATGTATAGGTGGCGTTTTATGGACCTTGATAGTAGAAGAATGTTTACTTTGATGATGATGTTAATTATCTATGTTTTACATGTTGCATGATTACACTTATGTTATGCCACTTACTTTTAAAATGGAGATGTAATATATTATGTTCTTTATTTCTGCATTATTATTTTATCACCCCATCTTTCCATGTATAATCCACATGACGTATCCAGGCAGATTACTTACTGGCGATTAGTGTTATCGGTAATGGTTGTCTTATAACATTTGCAGAGAACAGGAACCTTGACACGGGATTCATAGAGGACCAGCCCCGGATAAATTACCCTTGAGTGAGGAAGTACGCCCAGGAGCTATCTTTTGGATGTGTTGGATATTTCGATCATGATGTACTCTGAATATTTTGGGACATTGTACATTATGACTTGTACGGACTTATGACGGTTTGTATTGCTTTTGCTATATCGATTCATAGTTCATGTTGACATGCACATGTATGGTATCAAAGCCTTATAATTCTTGTAGCAGAGTGCGGCAGTTGTATCGCACCGAGACTTTAGTCCCGGACGGGGTGCTACAAGTGGTATCAGAGCCTAGGCTCTAGATCCACGGTAGAAACAGTAAAGTAAATGATTAGAAAATAAGTGATGACCTTAGAACTTAAGTGATGATCTTAGACTGAGAGTGACAACCTTAGATTAAGCTAAATAGAACGGATTAGAGATAAACAGACAAATGAATACTTCCTTTACTTAAGTAAGAGATGGATACATTTGAACCCTAATAATTAGAATTATTACTTACAGGATATGGTAGATTACTCGAATAAAAAATTTTCTTATGTATATACGTAATCTATTAAACTAATGTAAATGTTCTAATAGGATGTCTTCGTGACAGAGAGGTAGACCTACCAGGCGTAAATCCGTACCGCCACCATCAGCGGAGGGAGTACCACCGCCTCATCAGCATTATTAGGGAGATTTTCAGCAGGCTGTGCTGAACGCCTTAGTACAGATTGGTCAGATAGTCGATAATAACAATAATAATAATCATGCCGCACCTCTGGCACCACCGCCACCATAGCAGTACAGTATTCGTTTATTCTACAGAGAATTATGGAGAGCCCGAGTTTCGAATTTTAAGGGAGGATCTGATCTGGATGTAGCTGATAAATGGCTCGATGAGGTAGATAATAATTTTGAGCTGATTCAGGTGCCCGATAAGATGAAGGCATATGTGACCAGTTAGTGGTGGAAGACTAGTGTGCAACATTTGCTAGGACAAGTTACATGGACCCCTTTTTTGGAGGAGTTCCATAAGTTCTACATCCCATCGTCAATGACTTTACAAAAGATTGGGATGTTTGAGTCTCTGAAGCAGACGCATGGTATGACAATAGCAGATTATAGTAATCAATTCACAGCTTTGGAGGGGTATGTTCCATCCATGATGGGAGATGAACGTCTGAAGATGATAAAGTTTGAGAGGGGCATGAATTCTCGCATTCGTACTTGGATCATGAATGCTAATCTTTTAGGCTTTAGCCAATTAATGGATTCTTGCTCTAAGATGTGATGAGGAGACCAAGGGCAAGAGGCCTTGAGACTTTGTTGATGATTGGTCTGGATAGTGGGGCAAGATGAAGAGGAGAGTAGGTAGCAGACCTCAGCAACCACAGCGGCCTTAGCGGACACCATAGCGCCAGCTACCGTTCAAGCGCCAACCACAGCCATTGCATCAGCAGCCGAAGTAGTATAAGATTGGGCTACCAATGGCTATTCCCTATTGCTCTACTTGTCAGAGATTACACACCAGAGAGTGTCGACTAAAGACCGTTGCTTGTTTTAGATGTGGTAAGACTGGTCATCTAATGACGGACAGTCAAGAGCTTAGGAATGAGCCGCAATGGAATGCCCCAACGGCAAAGAGAGCATCCACGGGCCAATGCCTGGGTACATGTGCTGACAGATGTTGAAGTTCTTGATCCACCAACGTAGTGACAGGTATATTTAATAGCAAAATTTAAGTATTGTTATAAATTGTCTCAAGTGCGATATTAGGGAACATTGTACCCGCCAATGTATTGTTTGATAATGGTACAAGCCACTCTTTCGTGTCGAAAAGGTTCACCAATAACCTTAGTAGCGGTCCTACATGGTTAGAAACGTTGTATCGTGTTCAGGCAGCTAGTGATCAAATCATCATTTTCCACCATCTATACGAGAATTGTGAAATTGAGATGGAAGGCCAAAAGTTCGATGTTACCATAAATCCGATACAGATGGAGAAGTTCGACATCATTCTGGTCATAGATTGGTTGTTTAAAAACCATGTTTCTATCGATTTCCGTGGGAACCACATAGTAATCAAGGACCCAAACCAAGAAGAAGTTGTTTACCTGAGGAATTCTAAGTTGAGAAAGATACTGCAGAACGTATATCTGACTGCAGCTCAGGCATACCGAGCACTGAAGAAAGGAGATGAAGGTTTTCTGATATACACCCTCAACAATGAGTCCGAAATGCCTCCGCTTGACAGTATTCTAGTAGTCAGAGAATTTTTGGATGTCTTTCTGGATGACTTGCCAGACTTACCTGCGAACAGGGAGATAGAGTTCAAGAGCAATGTTGTACCGGGAGAGGAACCTATTTCTAAAGCACCGTATCGGATGGCCCCAACAGAATTAAAAGAGTTGAATGTACAGTTACAAGAGCTGATTGTGAAGAATTTTATACATCCTAGCGTATCACTTTAGGGAGCCTCAGTTTTGTTCGTGAAGAAGAAGGATGACAGTGTGAGACTATGCATCGATTATAGAGAACTAAATAAAATCATGATCAAGAATAAATATCCACTGCATAGGATCGACGACTTGTTTGATCAATTGAGGGTAAGAACTTTGAATACTTACATAATGCTAATATGTATGGATATAAACCGAAACAATTGCATACAGGGTATCAAAGTGTTCAGCATGATTGATCTTCGCTCCAGATATCATCAACTGAAGATGAAAACAGAAGAGGTTGCTAAGACTGCCTTCTGTACTCGATATGGACACTACGAGTGCTTGGTGATGCCATTCGGGTTAACTAACGCCCCTGCAATATTTATAGATTTGATGAACACCGTCTTCTGCGAGCAGCTGGACAAGTTTGTTATTGTATTCATCGGCAACATTCTCGTATATTCACTGGATGAAGAAGGCCATGACAAACACATGAGGATTGTGTTGAGTATATTACGGGAGAAGCAGCTTTATGCTAAGTTCAATAAGTGAGTTTTGGCTACGGAGTGTAGCATTCTTGGGCCATGTAGTTTCTGAGGAAGGCATATCAGTTGACCCCAAGAAGATTGAGGCCATAACTGAGCGGTCGAGGCTGGCAAATGTGACGGAGGTCAGGTGTTTCTTGGGACTTGCAGGATATTACTAAAAATTCATCGAAGGTTTCTCCATAATTGTAGTTCCATTGACCAGGTTGACATAGAAAAAGACAAAGTTTGACTGGACTACCGCATGCGAACAAAGCTTCACCTAACTCAAGAAGAGATTGACTTTAGCTCCAGTTCTAGCACAACCAATCTCCGGTGAAGGATTCGTAGTATACAGCGATGCATCCAAGAATGACTTAGTTAAATAAATAAACAACCTCACTATTGTAAATTTCCCATAAAGTATATGTGCGTTAACCCTTTTCTTTTAGATTGTGTATTGATGCAAAAAAGAATGGGTAATTGCTTATGCTTCGAGACAGTTGAAACCTTATTAGCAGAATTATCCTACTCACGATTTGGAGTTTGCGGCGGTAGTGTTTGAGTTGAAAATCTGGAGACATTGCCTAGACGGTAAAAGATATGAAGTGTTTACGGATTATAACCTAGAAAGAGTTGAATATGAGATAGCGAAGATGGCTTGAATTGATAAAGGACTATGATCTTGCAATCTATTATCACCCGGTAAGGCGAAGAAAGTAACAGACGCACTAAGCAAAAAATCAAGACATGCCAATCAGATGCCACTTGAAAGGTAAATAGCTGAGTTTGAGTTAGACATGGTTGAATCTACCGCAAATATCCTGGCTACGGTTGGTGATCACCCCTACACTGATTGACCGAATAAAGGAGGCCCAGAAGGGTGATGCGGAGTTGTTGAAGATAGCTGAGGAATCGAAAGAGGAGCCGGTAAAGAATTTTCATATTCATGAGGACGGTAGCCTTTGGTTTCGAGGAAGATTATGTGTACCTGATGTTGATGAGCTTAAGAAAGAGATTATGACAGAGGCACACAGTTGTGATTGTCTATCCATCCGAGAGTTACTAAAATGTATTAAGATTTGAAAAGAAATTATTGGTGGAATGGCATGAAGCATCAGATTGCAGAGTTTATGGAGAGATGTCTTGTTTGTCAACAGGTTAAAACAGAGCATTAGCGACCTGCCGGTCTATTACAACCGTTGGAGATTCTTGAATGGAAGTGGGAACACATCACTATGGATTTTGTTCCTGGACTTCTTAAGACTCGCAGCGGTTATGATACGATTTGGGTAATCATTGATCCACTCACTAAGTCTGGTGAAGCAGATTCAGAAATATAAGAGCTGTCCATTGATTGAATTTACAGATTATGAAATCAAGGCACTGTCAGCCCCTTATCGCTTTACGCATGTCGGGACATTCTGGTATGGCCGACCACCAATGGCTACTATTCGGATGGCTATTAGTCGCATTGGATTTTCCAAAACAGTGAATGTTGGCCTTCTCGATGCTACACATGTGTTGATTCATTTTGATCAGGAGAAGGATTACCTGTGATGCTTTTCAAGGCAAAGTTGGATGATTGCAGGCAAGCGTATGTGCGTCACCAAATGGATGCCTGATTATGATCCCACCATTGAGGTTCCGATTGTTCCTGTCAGGATCTCTTTACCTGGGCTGCTCGCACATTTTCATCAGCGGGATGCGCTATTTCAGATAGGCCGAATGCTGGGTACCCCAACAAAACTTGATACTACCACTTCTGCGGTTCTGCATCCTTTAGTTGCACGGCTTTGTGTGGAAGTTGATGTTTCCCAAGACCTCGCTATGTTAGGAAATCAACCGAGATCACTGCCAAACGCGCAGCGAAAAACAAAAACTTGATCTCCGATTTCCTACCAAGGATCCATGTTGTTCGTTTAATTCGACAAAAGAAATCAAAAACTACCTCCGTAGATTCGAAGTCTGCAGATGGAAGAGGTGCGAAATCACAAACACCCTCTGTCGGTATCCACACGAACGCTTCCGCTCGGAGTGCTAGCTCTTCAAACGGCGCGGCTGAAGAACTCGTTTTTCTAAAAAACGATTCTAGGGTTCCGTTTTCTGTTCTTTCGTTTTTTCTAATTGCTTGGTGTATCAGATACGCCAAGCTCCATACATATATATAGATATCAAAATCCGATTGCAGATCGGATTTGTTAACGCTATCAAAATCCGTACCAGATACGGATTCTGTTAGGATTAGATAAAACAAATCAAAATCCATATCAAATATGGATTCTCTGTTATTATCCGATGATATAAATATATACATAAAAAAACAAAATTAATAATAACAATAGTTAATATCCAATATTAATATTATTAATATTAAAAAACGATAATAATAATAATAATTAATATCCAATATTAATATTATTAATATTATTAATCTCAGCCATACGCATTCTTGTGTGTGACCCGATAGGCCCATATTAATTGGAAGTTGATTAAATCTCTATTAAACCAACAAGTCGTAATTGGCCTCTAGCAAGGCATTACAACTACCCAATTAATACGAGTAAAGTCCAACTAGCCTAATAATAGTACATGCATTAATCCCTTTGTCACACGATATCTAGTTTGAACATAAGTCATGGTCAGCGTCATACTTATATAGTTCAAACATATGATTACTCGATCTCTAAGTAGACTGATAAAACAAATGATATTGATCACACTATCAATTCATTTGAGCACGGCCATGCATTTCACAGTCTCACTAATCGAGGGGCCCAAAGATATCTCTCTCAAAAGAGAGGGACAAATTCTATCTTGATTGTTCAATATCTTCTACACAATTTCTATCACATTCAATCATGACCTTTATTATTATCTAGTTACGGATAACGTTTGATCATGTCAAAATATAATAGTCCTTATGTTGGAAACTATGACAATCTCAAGTCAAAGGATTAAAACATGACTATCGTGAGATTTACTTATGACGCTAATCCATGTAGTAATCTCATGATGGGTCTATCCAATACACTGTTCTCTAACAAGTATCTATGAGATTGATTCGTATCACCATACACATAATCATCTCATGATTATCAAATCAATACTCATACTGATTATAAATTATTTTATCTCTATAACAATAATGAATCAGGGACATATATCAAAATTGTGTAACATACTAACCAACAATAATGATAATAAAACCTCTTTTATTAATAATAAATGCATAACATAAATATCCAAATCATGGCCTAGGGCACATACACTAACACGCTAAGCACGTCTTTATTCAGGGATCATCGCGTCTTATAACATAGCAGGTTGTTTATGAAGAATTATCTTCTTATTGTTTTAAATGTTTTCGCCTGGGACATGTTGGACCCGATTTTGGAAAGCATGTTATTCCTGAGAAGCAGGAACCCGCTATGCCATCCTCTCTTTCTGCCCATGTTGTTGATCCTATTCAGAGAGACAACACTAGACGCCTAAAAAGTCACAGCCAGGCGTCCCTGAGGATCAGTCTGCCATTGTTGTGGTTCAGCCGATTGCCACTAAAGATGCATTGCATGATGTGTCCATTCTTCCGACTCCTGACCTGGCTCGTCCTCCTTCTATTTCCTATGCGCAGGATATCTCTCATTTACGTGGGATTGATGATAGTATGATTCATTACTTGCCTACTGTGGAAGAGGCCTTGTCTATTTCAGATGGCAAGTTAAATGCTGGTCTGCGTTCTCGGGGTGCTCTTTTGGATGATATGGATGCGGTCCTCTTGGATTATACTCACACTTAGGTACATCAGGTTTTATCTGATACTATGGAAGGTCATATATCTCCAGCGGATTTTGGTTCTGGGGTTTCAAAAGGGTTTCGGATTCCACTAAAATTATTGCGTCAGAATCCGAAAGCCCGCCCTCCTTTATCACCATGTAATACTCATTCTTGTGCCGCCAGTGTCTCTAATTCCTTTGATATATTGTCTTAATGAAATTGCTTCTATGGAATGTTCGAGGTATTCCTACCTCTAATCATCGTGTGTTATCTTTAATTTGTCCTTATCACTTGCATATGATGGTTATTATTGAGCCGAAGGCCAGAGCATCATCTTTGGTTTCCTATCGCCTATCGTTTGGTTTCTCGCAAGCTGTATCTGTCTATGAAGATCATATTTGGGTGTTCTTGCGTGATTCTATGTTCGCGTTAGAGGACACTCAGGTGGGTGTCAAGAATTTTTCGATTAAATTTAAATGGTTAGCTTCTGGTGGCTTATTTTAGTGTACATTTGTCTATGGCCTACATTCTTTAATGGCTCGTCGGCCGCTACGGGCGGACCTACTTCATTTACATAGTTCATTGGATATTCCTTGGCTTGTGGCAAAGACTTTAATACATTCTTATCTTTAAATGAGCATAAGGGCTGCTCCACTCCCTTGCTACGCTCTTTGCAGGATTTTAGTAATTGCATTACAGCCTGCTCTTTGCAATCCATTCCATTTCTAGGTTCTTTATTCACTTGGTGTGACGGTTGGGGTTTAGGCCGGGTTTGTCAGCGATTGGACAGATTTATGTGTTCTCAATCCTTTTATGATTTATTTGCGGTGGTTGATTATCAGCATCTTAATAGGACTACGTCAGATCATTCACCTCTTTTTCTTCAGTGTTCCCTTGAGACTTCGTTCGATGGTACCTCTTTTCGTTATTTGGATCCCTGGACTACCCACCCTGATTTTGATAGATTTGTTCAGCACCACTGGCGGTCATTTCCTATAGTTGGGCCATGTTGGGTTTTTGTGATAAGCTGAGGCAGTTAAAGAAGCACTTAAGGCATTAGTTATAGGATGTATTTGGCAATATCTTTGATGTTGTTGCCATTACGGAGATGGAGGTTACTCGATGGGAGAAGGATTATGATTCTAATTCATCTGATAGCACACGTGCAGAGTATTATCGGAGTGCTGCTTTATTATGTTTGGCTCAATCACGGGCCTCTCTATTTTGGAAGCGAAAGGCGAATATTAAGTGGCTTCGAGAGGAAGATGCAAATACTGCTTTCTATCACCAGATGATAAAGGATTGCCGATGACGTCAGTCCATCCGGCGTATTATTCGAACAGATGTGGTGGAATGTTATGCAGTCCCCGACATTGAAATGGAGGTCATACGATTTTATAGAGGATTATTTTTAGTGACATTACTTCTGCCTCTGACTCTATCCTGCGGTATATTCCGACATTTCTTACTGCGGATAATAACTCAAATTTGATGTCTATGCCTGCGTTGAATGAGGTTAAGCAGGCTGTGTGGGATCTCAGTCCCACTAGTGTGGCTGGTCCAGATGGCTTTTCGGGTTCATTCTACCGTCATTGTTGGCCCATCATATGTTCTAATGTACATAAGGCAATGCATGAATTTTTTCTAGGCTATGCGTTTCAATTGTGATGGCCTCTGTGCTTATTAAATTGGTACCTAAAGTGAAAAATCCTCAGACATTTGCAAATTTTTGACCTATTTCCTTGACTAATTTTTTATCTAAAGTGGTCACACGTTTGATTGCGACTTGGTTATCGGCTATTCTCACTGGTATAATTTCTCCTGAGAATGCCGGTTTTATGAAAAGTAGGGGCATTTCAGAGCAGATTATTTTAGCCCAAGAAATGATTCATGTCATTGATCGTCCTACACATGGTGGACATGTCCTTGTTAAGTTGGACATGGGCAAAGCTTTTGACAGGGTATGCTGGAAATGTCTTGGTAATCTTATGCATAAGCTGGGCTTTTATTCTTGATTTGTACGCTTTATTGTTAATAATCTTTCTGCCACCAATTGTTCAGTATTAATCAATGGCAAGCCGATGGGATATTTTTCAATGCAACATGGAGTCAAGCAGGGAGATCCTCTATCACAGTTATCATTTATCTTGGCTTCTGAAGGCTTTTCACATGGACTTAACGCGCTCATGGATGTGGGTTATATACGTGGTTTTAAGGCAGGCCGCATGCCTCGTGTAACACATTTAGGATTTGCTGATGATTTGATGATATTCTTGAATGGCTCCATGCGTAATTTGGAGTGTTTCCGTCTATTTGGAGACCTACCAGTAGGCATCAGGTCAGTTGGTAAATTATCATAAAAGTCAGGTGGTGGTGGACGTGGGAGTCTCTAGCATGCGAGCATCCCAAATTTTAGGTATGCGTTTGGCTACGTTCCTAATTAAATACCTTGGTTCTTACTTGTATAAGGGAATTAATCGATCCAACTATTGTGCTTTAAATAAGTGGTCTTCTAAGTTACTCTCTATGACACGATGTATTACTGTTATCCGACATGTTCTTTGTTCTATGCCATCCTATATCATTGCGAGTTCAAGACTGCCGAAGAGTATTGTCGATGTTCTGAATCCTAAGATATCATATTTTTTGTGGAATGGTAGGTATCATTGGCTATCCTGAGAATGTATATGTCGTCCAGTCGACGCAGGGGGATTAGACATATGTGTCCTATCAGATACTCAGCAAGCATATGACTATCAGCTTTGGTGGCATTTTCATCATTATCCTTTGCTGTGATCTATGTATTGCTGGCAAAAATATGGACGGAGATCTTCTATTTATGCCCACACTTATGCTCAGCAACTTGGAAGCGCATTTGCCGAATTCATGATTTTATGTCCCAGCGGGTTGAGCTTACACCCGACGGTGTGACTTGGCTTCCTGATGCCAATGGCCAATTTTCACTAAAGTCAGCCTATCTCACTATTTCCTTGTCTGAGTTTTCCTTTTCTTACTGCCGTTACATATGGTGGAAGGGCTCTCCTCTGGGAGCACGTGTTTTTCTTTGGCAATTATGATAGCACTCGCTCCTGATGATTGACAATCTACGTGTTTGGTCCCTTGTTCTACCATCTCAATGTGCTTTTCGCCAGAAGCCTTCAAATACTCAAGATCATGTCTTTTTTGCATTGCCCGGCTATTATACCACTTTGGCAGGAAATGTCTATTATTTTTCAGGACCAATGCCACGCCAGTCTTCCATATATACTCATCTTGCACGATGGTGGTGTGGTTCATCCGCTACCACTATGCACGGACAGCTTCGGGTAATTGTTCCATGTTAGTTGTCTGGTCTATTTGGAAAGAATATGCTTTGGTATGTTTTGGTGATGATGCTTTTTCCTATAGGCGGTTATTTGAGCTTGTCTGTTTATACCTGGTGTGCAGCCTCGGCAGGTAAAATTTTTTCTCGATCCATTCTGTAGTTGGTAAGCCATTTCTTTTCACTATCTCTTCGGCTCTGTTGTCTTCGTGTAGTCCAATGGGAGCTTCCCCTACAGGTAAGCTGAAACTAGATGTCGATGCAGCAGTCCAACGGGCTACTGCAACGGGTGGTGCGGTACTGCGTGATGATCATGGCTCATTTGTATCAGCTATATGCTTACCATTGCCTTTAGCTTCACCATTGCGGGCTGAATTATTGGCGCTCTTATATGCATTAATTTACTATGCAATGTTGTATACTCAGTTGGTCCTTGAAACGGATTGTCGCCTGCTACTTTCCTGTGTTACCCGGCATCATCTAATACAGGCACATTCGCTGTGGACATCCGTAGAGCAGTTATGTTCTTATCTCTCAATCAATCGACTGTACAATTTTGTCCCCCTGAAGCCAACTCTGCAGCCCATGGATTATCACGTCATGGCTTTCATTCGGCCGGGGTGACGATATTCTCGTCTGTAAATAGTCTCCCATGTGAAGTTCAAGGTGCAATTTGTTTGGATGCTCGACTACCTACTTTGCGGCTATGATACAATTTGTCTCCCATTGGGTTGGCCAGCCTTTATTGTTGTTGCCTATGTCACTGGTTGATCAGGCAACCTTGGTATGTTTTTCTATATTCTTGTTTACTTGCTCGCACATCTTTCTATTAATATGGTGCCTGTATTTTATTTCCCATTGGATAACTACGCATCTTTTTCTTAAGCTGGAGGTTCATTGTTGCGGCTTTCACTACACTGCGCCCTTATATTCTCCCTAGCATGTTGAGCGTTGGGTTGCCTGTGTTTCGTGTAAAACACAGGCAAAAAGGGTATATGTTTCATTCTTGTTATCTTTACATTTGGTCTTTCCATCTGATGCCGTTTAACCATCTACTATTTTTCGGTGCTCGATGGAGCAGTTGGATTTCTATGGAGCGATGTTGGGGACGTCTCGGGAGCATCTTCATTGGCAGGCACAACATCTCACTAGAAATTTATAATTTTTATTTCATATTCATTAATTTGCTAGATGATGTATGTTTCCTAGCTTCTATATTTTTACGCATTCCACGTAGTATTTCGCTTTATTGTAGTTTTTCATGTCACTTTATGCATATCTACGGGAGAGTCTCCTACATCTTTTTTAACCACAGTATTCTTCCACCACAAGTGAGAGCTCTCTATTATTAATAAAGTCTCCGGACGGTACTATCCTCCCTTATATATATATATATATATATATATATATATATAATGTGTTTGGAAAAAAAATGTTTCGGCGTTGCTCTGGCGATTGCAGCCGCCGCCAGTTTTCATTCCTGTTTCATTATTCATACTCTGATTTTCATTTGAGCTGTTCTTCATTCTCACGATCTTTTTTGTTTGACGCCTTCTTATGTCGTCGCGATCGCAATATGGCAGGTGACGAAAATCCTTCGCATCCGGCTGGAAAAATGCCAACTTTTGCATCTCTTTTTAAACCTTCACCCACGCCTTCCATTGCTAACAAATCCATTCAGCGATATAAGGGTAGTCCAATGATCGCATTCTTGGATGAAGAAGTTACTCTCTTGGCTGAGCCATACAGGTTTTTGCTTGTGGGATTGTTTTGGTATGGGAGGCCTCCGCTGGCTACTATTCGCGCTACCATTGATAGAATCGGATTCATCGGCATGGTTCGTGTTGGTTTGCTTGATTCTAATCACGTTTCATTGCATTTTGCACAAGAGCAAGACTATTTACGCTGTTTTGCACATCAAAGTTGGATGATATCTGGCAGTATATGGGTGTGACTAAATGGACTCCCAATTTTGATTCTAAGATTGATGTTCCGATCGTTCCAGTGTGGATATCTCTACCGGGTCTTCCAGTACATTTTCATCAGAAAGAGGCTCTATTTCAGATAAGCAGGATGATATGTACGCCAATGAAATTAGATAATGCCACATCTGAGCATCTGCGGCCATCAGTAGCCAGGCTGTGTGTGGAGCTTGATGTTTCACAGGAGCTGCCTGGGCGTGTGTATATCCAGGTTTCAAATCGCTGTATTCAGCAGACAGTAATTTATGAGGATTTACCATTATATTGTTCTCGCTGCTCGAGGCTAGGACATAAATTGGATGCATGTGGTGTTGATGATGATCAGCGAGATGCTACAGTTGTAGTAACTCAGACAACATCCAAACTAATTACACAGAAAAAGCCATTGCCCCAAAGATGGACTCCCACGAAACTGCCTTTGTCTGATCATATTACACAAGAATAAGTTCTTGTTGCTGGTGAGCCACAGGTGGCGGAATTGGTACCTGACCTTGAACGTCAAAAAATTTTATCCCCTGATTTATTAGCCAATATTTCAATTTCAGAAACACAAGATATCAGTCGATTAAGAGGCATTGATGATGTTATAATCAATGAATTACCTGTTAAACCACAAGTTGCTTCGGCGGATGCTATGGATGAACAACAATGTTCATCGTCGGGGCTCTCTTCAGACGAATTATTTAAGGCACAGATTGCAAATCTTGTGCAATCGATGGTTATTGATGCTGGCCATAGGGATATGCAGGGTTTACCAGAATCACAGCCGTCATCGCCAGTAGTTTCGCAGCCAGAACGTGACTATCAAGTCCCGCCAAGGCTACTACGACGTCAAAATAGAGCAATTGATCCTTTATCGCCTCCTCTTACTCGATCACCGTTTTAGTTATTATTGAGCCTAAGGTAAGATCGATGGCATTAAATTCATATAGACTACAACTTGGATTTCCTGATGCATTGTCGGTTAGTGGTGATAATGTTTGGATTTTTTGGCGACACTCATTTTTGCAATTATAAGATCAACGTCCAGGGATACAAAATCACTCTTTGAGATTTCGATGGTTGGCAACTGAAGATTCATTCTGGTGTACGTTGGTGTATGCATTACACACGGTTTCCGCTCGGAGACCGCTATGACATGATCTGATTTCTTTTCATACAGATATGGATGTGCCTTGGATTATTAGAGGGGATTTTAATATGTTCTTATCATTGGATGAACATCATGGCTGTTCTGCTCTATCTTTGAGAAGCTTGCAGGATTTTAATGATTTTGTTTCATCATGTTCTCTGCAGTCTATTCATTTCCAAGGATCGCCTTATACATGGAGTGATGGTAGGGGATTAGGCAGAGTATGCCGTAGGTTGGATAGATATATGTGCTCTTCCCAATTTCTTGATTTCTTTGGGGCTATTCAGTATCAACATCTAAATCGTACTACATCGGATCATTCTCCTATCTTTCTGGAATGCTTGTCTTCTTCTCTTTCGTCATCAGTAGCATTTCGGTATCTTGATGTATGGTCTACACATCCGGATTTTCATAATTTTGTGACTCAGCACTGGAAATCTTTCCCCACTATTGGCGGTATGAGGGGTTTTTATAATAAACTGCAGCAATTAAAGCGACACCTTGTGGCATGGAATAAGGATGTATTTGGGAATATTTTTGATACGGTGGCACATGTGGAGGTGGAGGTTACCAGAAGTGAAAGGGCATATGATTCTTCTCCAATGGATGCTACTCGTACAGAATATCATTTACCTATGGAAAATATGAGGAAGGCACAATCACGCGCAGTGTTCTTTTGAAAACAAAAGGCCAACATCAAGTGGATGTGTGAAGGTGATGCAAATTCACATTTTTTTCATCAAACAGTAAAAGAAAGAAGACGTCGTCAATATATTCGGAGAATTGTACGTGATGATGGAGTTGAAATAGATTCACAACAGGATATTGAGACCGAGGCTATTTGTTATTATCAGGCTTTATTCACTGGTGAATCAACTGAACATCAGGATGACATATTAAAATATATACCATGTATGATCACGACAGATGACAATGCACACCTTCTTTCTTTGCCAACAATAAAGGAGGTTAAGAAGGCGGTGTGGGATTTAAGTCCAACGAGTGCACTAGGGCCGGATGGTTTTCCAGGTTCATTCTATAGGCTTTGCTGGTCAGTGATATCAGAAGAAGTCATAAAGCGGCACAAGAATTTTTCATTGCCGTGCATCCACCAGCAACGATGGCTGCAGCGCTCATTACGTTGATTCCTAAAGTCCAAAATCCAACGTTTTTTCAGAGTTTCGGCCGATTTGTTTGACTAACTTCCTGGCTAAGATCATTACGCCACTAATGGAATCAAAATGATCTCTGGATTGATCAGAAGATCCTTGGCTAGAATTCATTACTTGAACAAAACTAGATCTTGTGGAATCTGTGAGAACTTCGGCTAGAAGAGAGGAAAAAAAACCACCTCTTCTTCGCTAAGCAAGTTGTAATGGATAAAAGACTTCAGCTCGATACCGTCAGGAAGTATCATTCCAATGTCATTCATCCGATGCTGTGACTAGCTGCCAAGCCTGGCCTTAGTGAGCTCTTTTGGTAACCTTTTGAAGCTTTCTCGCTTCCTCCTAAAGGGGAACACCAGCAAAGGGCACTAATAACAGCAAGAGCTAATACCCTTTCTCCCCTATCTCAACAAGCTTCTGCCTAAGGAAGAGTGAGCTCTTCCCGTCAGACGGGATGCTCTAGTTGCTGCT
>AP025057.1:12998143-13059089 GCA_036186865.1 Eustoma russellianum
TCCCTAACTTGCTTTTCAGTCTACCAGAAAGCATAAAGTAAAGGAAGTGAGCCATTAAGTGAAGAGAAATTAATAAAGATCCAAAGGGAAATAGTTATAGCATACATTGCTTTACTTGCATAATGGCTACCAGATTCTCCACTTTGTTGCCAATGATAATATCACCTGAGCAGGCATGGTTTATGAAGGGACGTGACATTACGGGGGTAGATTTTATTGGTGCAGGAAATGGTACACATGTTGGATAAGCCTGTCAAAGGAGGACATGTCATAATCAAGTTGGACATGGCAAAAGCTTTTGATAGAGTGAGTTGGTCTTGTCTAAGTAACTTGTAGTCTAAAATGGGATTTCACCCGCGATTAGTATGCATACTCCTTAACAATTTGGAGGTTACGCGCTGCTCTATTTTAGTGAATGGTAAGCCAGCTAGATTTTTTCCGATTTCATGTGGTGTTAAGCAGGGTGATCCTCTTTCTCCCCTATTATTCATTTTTGGCCACAGAAGGATTTTCCAGAGGGCTTAATGTGCTTATGGACGAAGGTGCTATATGCAGATTTCAGGCAGGACGAGTCCCAAGAGTCACACACCTAGGATTTGCTGATGATCTAGTCATCTTTTTGAATGGAGCTATCCGCAATTTGCGGCACTTCAGAGGATTTTTGTATACCTATCAGCGCGCTCGAGGCAGTTGATAAATCTTCAAAGAGCCAGGTTGTAGTCGGTCCTACAGTATCTGGTATCCGCGTCTCCACACCTTAGGTATGAATCTATCAATCTTGCCTATAAAGTATTTGGGTTCTTACTTGTATAAAGGAATTAACCGTGCATCCTACTGTACATCGTTGATTGACCACTTTGATACGGTGTTGAATTCCTGGTCATCAAAGTTGCTTTCAATGGCTGGCCGTGTTATATTATTGAGATGTGTGTTGAGTACTATGCCAATACATATCATACCGAGTTCAAGGTTGCCGAAAAGTGTGCTAAGTGTTGTAATCAGGAAAATGTCAAATTTCTTATGGAATGGTCGACATCACTGGCAGTCTTGGGATAGTATCTGTCGGCCAAAAGAACTTGGAGTCTTGGATATTCGAAATCTAATCTCTATTGCAGCAGGCTTATGATTGCAGATTGTGGTGGGCTTATAATTATTCATCATCATTATGGGCATAATTTTGCCGCAGAAAGTATGCAAGATGGTCTATAATGCAAGCACATATCTATGACTCGCCGACTTGGAAGCGTATTTGTAGGATTAATGCGTTGATGAAACAGTATGTACAAGTCACACCAGACGGTTTACATTGGACGCCTGATCAGTCGGGCCAATTCTCCCTTAAATCGAAATACTCAGTCATCTCTACAGCTTCATTATATCCTTACTGAAAATATATTTGGTGGTCCACCATGCCCCTAGGTGGGAGGCTACTTCTATGGAAATTGTGGCGTCAGGCACTTCCTGTTGCGGACAATCTCTGTCGTTGGCAGCTCATTTTTCCAACGCAATGTGCTTTTTACAAGCAAGATTCTGAGCAGTTACACCATATATTTCTTCACTATGATTCTATAAAGCCCCTTTGGAAGGCTATCTCTATCATTTTTTTTGGACCAATGCCCTCCCAATCTACGATTTGGGCATATTTGATGCGTTGGTGGAGATCATCCTCTCCATCAACAATGTTAGGACAGCTGCATGCTGTGGTTCTATCATTTGTGGTTTGGGTTATCTAGAAAGAATACACCCGTATTTAGTTTGGTGATGATAACTCTTCTTATAGACGATTGTTTGAGCGTGTTCGAGACCATGTCTATACTTGGTGTGCAACTACACAAGGCCGTAAATTCTCTCAGCATCTCCTTTCCTTGATTTCAATCTCTTTCTCTCCGACTATTCGCCGTCGTATGCCACGGGTTATTCGCTGGGTTCATCTACCTATGGGCAAACTAAAGTTGAATGTGGATGCCACAGTGAAACGTTCTTTAGCTGCAGCATGAGTAGTTTTACGTAATCATAATGGACAATTCGTTTCAGCAATATGTTTCTGCTTGCTTGGTGTGATTCCATTACGTGCTGAGCGTATGGCTATCCAATTTTCTCTCTTATTTTATTCTAAGATTTATCACCATCTGATTGTTGAAACGGATTGCAGCGTTCTTCTGCAACACATAGCAACAACAGACACTTTTACGGGTACTTATGCTTCGGAGTTGCAGCGACTATCACTTTTCTTGAGGATTAATGCATCAACTATTCAATATTGTCCTCGTGAAGCAAACGTGGTGCCACATACACTAGCGCCACATGGGTTACATTCGGTGGGAGTTACCCATTATCATACTTTCTCTGCTTTGCCTTGTGAAGTTAGAGGAGCTTTATCTTTGGATACATCTGTTCCCAACTTAAGATTATCACTATACCCTCAACTTCTTTCCATGAGAATAGGAATGTGATGGATGAATAATTCAAACAAAAATATGCACCAAAACAGCTTATTAGCCGTTGGGTTCCATTTGAAATTTCCTAGTTGGCAATTTTTGCCAACTCGCTTCTTTTTGGTTGGTCCACTTGTCACCAAGTCATAAAATGAGTACACCATCTTATCCACCTGTATATACACGTTTTTAAGGATGTATATATGTATATCAACTCAAATTTTTGAAGAACAAATCAACAAATAATAGTTGACAAGATTATGTCAACGTATAACACCAAAATTCTCACTTTTCTCTTTGTATGTTGTGATCAATTTCACACCTTTAACACCTTTAAATTCTCTGAAAAATGATGATTAATATCCTCTAATAACATACAGAATAAGGTCTTCAAGAAAAAATAGAATGTGACATCACAACTCGTCACATATCCTGCTATTGTCGATAATATCATCAATTGAGAGAAATAATAGAAAACCACCAAATAATCTTCAATATAATCATAAATAAACTTCATAATGAAGATAACAACATAATAAAGAGATTCCTTGAGTAAAAAATGCCAAAGCTGCCCTCAGGAGTAAAATGACCAAAATGCCCCTGGTGAGAGAAAGCTCCCGAAATGGCCCGATGGTCAGAAATAGACACAATAACACCTTTGTGATGATAAATATGATATGAATGTGTCCTTGAAACATTTTTACTATGTCATGTTCCCTCAAAACTCAAAATACCAATTTTGCCCTTTTTGGTAAGTTGTAGAAACTTCTAAGACACGTTAGTCACAAGACATTTATAATCTTCAAAAGCACATAATATCAACATAATGAACATACATAAATCATGTACAAATAAAAACAACCACTTTATGACATTTTAGAGAAAAGTTTTCTAAAAACCCTAGACATCGATTGATCGAAGTGCCTCTGCTTGAGAGATCGATGTGTCACAGAGTTTCAGAGTTTGTCTCTGACCTACATCGATTGATCGAAGTGAGAGTTTGATGTACATCGATCGATCGATGTGTCTCAGGTTTAGAGATCGATGTCTCACAGTAAGGTCTTGGTTTTTCTCTACCTTACATGGATCGATCGATGTGAGGGACCGAAGTACATCAATCGATCCAAGTGCAACAATTTGAGAGATCAATGTCATTTTTCTTCACTTTTTCAACTTTTCATCATTTATAACACCATGTGTGACATGTTTAAGTATCCACCACTTAAAATCATGGCCTTAAAAATTATCCAAACATATTTCTCAACATTCTCCCCCTTTTGGATGATTTTCAAAATAACTTGACATGATTTTAATGTCACAACTCTTTCACAATTATTTATCACATATTTACCAATTTTATACCAATTGAATTGTTTTGAAAACCTCACCAATTATCCATTGTGTCATCAATTCTGTACCAATTATTTTCAATTTCTCAAATCTCATGTTTTTAACGTATGTGTCCATGTGCTCCCCTTCAACTTATACTTACTCTCCCCATTAACCTATGCTCAAAACTTATACCATATTATTCAACTCAAATCCGAGTCATGACTTACCAACTAAAATCATGTTCTTATTCTATCACCCCCTTTATTTTGCAAATCATGCAAAAGATAGAATTATTCAATTGTATCGTAGGTCTCATACCTAAAATGGCTCGTAAGTTTTCAAAAATAGCTTGATTAAGGGGTTTGGTAAAGATGTCAGCTATTTGATGATCAGTTCTTATATGATCTATGACTATATCCTCATTTTTAACACAGTCACGAAGGAAATGGTATCTTACCCCAATGTGTTTGGCCTTAGAGTGAAGTGTCAGACTCCGAGAAAGATTGATTGCACTCGTGCTATCACAGAAAATTGGAATCTTATTCATTTTAATGCCAATATCACTAAGTTGTTGTTTAAGCCAAAGTATTTGGGTAGTGCATAAGCTTAAGGCTATATACTCGGGTTCGGTGGTAGAGAGTGCTACACTAGCTTGTTTCTTCGAAAACCAAGAGATCAAGTTTGTTCCTAAGAATTGACATGTATTGCTAGTAGATTTTCTATCTAATTTGCAACCACCATAATCAGCATCACTCTAAGCATACAGTTTCAGCTTAGCGTTTCTATCATACCAAATTCCTAAGTGAGGTGTGTGATTAAGATATCTAAAGATCTTTTTCACTGCTTTGTAATGAGATACCTCAGGACAAGATTGAAACCTAGCACACATACAAACACTAAACATTTTATCAGGTCTTGATGCAGTTAAATACAACAAAGATCCAATCATAGACCTATATAGTGTGTCATCAAAAGGTTTACAATTTTCATCTTTGTTTAGTTTGCTACTAACGCTCATTGGGGTAGGTGTTGGTTTCGACTCTTCAAAGCCAAACTTCTTAATCATATCATTGACATACTTAAGTTGGCTGATATGGATTCCTTGAGGGGTTTGTTTAATTTGTGGTCCTAAGAAATAATTCAACTCTCCTACCATTGACATTTCAAATTCTGACTTCATACACTCTTCGAAGTCTTTTACTAAGGTAGGTTTGGTTGATCCAAAAATTATGTCATCTACATAGATTTGAACTATTAACAAGTCCTTATCTTTTCTTTTTAGGAATAATGTATTGTCTATGGTCCCCTTTGATAATTATTTTCAATAAGAAAGTTTGCAAATCTATCGTACCAAGCTCTTGGAGCTTTTTTCAAATCATATAAAGCTTTCTTAAGCTTGTACACATGGTTATGATTCTTTGGATCTTCGAATCCACGGGGTTGTTCCACAAACACCTCTTCTTTGATGTATCCATTCAAGAATGCACTTTTGACATCCATTTGAAAGAGTTTTATGTTGCTTAGACTTGCAATAGCAAGTAACAATCTAATTGCCTCCAGTCGTGCAACGGGTGCAAAGGTTGCTTCATAATTTATTCATTCTTGTTGATTATAACCTTGTGCGACTAGCCTAATATTTCCTTGTTCATCCATTTTATTCCTAAAGACCCATTTGTGCTTATTATTGATTTATTTTTGGGTTTAGGTACTAAGTCTCACACGTTGTTCCTGGTGAATTGGTTTAACTCTTCATGCATGACATCTATCCATGATATATCACCTAAGGCTTCCTTAACATTCTTAGGTTCTAAGTGTGAGATTAAGCTATGTCCCTCAGGTTGACTTATGTTTCTACGTGTTCTAACCCCCAACATTTGGATCCACAATGATTAACTCTTTATGGTGTTTATTTTTATCTTTTATAAGCCACCAATTCCTAGGTTGACTAGGTTCATCCTCATCTTATTCAAATGTTTCATTAGTGTGAACATTGTCGTATACAATTGGATCATCTTGTAAGTTAGTTGTATTATCTTCCAATTGCAAAATTTCTTCATTTATTTCATCTAAGGGTTCATACATGTCTTGTTTAGGGGGAGTTGGTTCAGATGATCACATACTGGCTCAAGTAATACATCATCATCATCAAACATATTTTCAACAAAATTCTCTTGTTTATGTTGAATTTTATCTTCAAAACATGCATTCTCATTGAATTTTACATGTATAGATTCAATTATTTTTATAGATGCAGGATTATAACACCTATATACTCTTGAATTAGTTGAATAACCAACAAATATGCATTCAATATACTTTTGTTCAAATTTTTCTAGATTATCCTTAGTGTTCAACACAAAACTCTTATGACCAAAAACTCTAAGATAACCTACCTTAGGTTGTCTATTATTTAATCATTCGTAAGGTGTTTTGTTTAACTTCTTTCTAATTGAAAGTCTATTTATGATATAACATGCACAACTAATAGCTTCAGCCTATAAATATTTTGGTACTTGTTTTCACATAACATTGTCCTAGCAATTTCTTGAATCGCTTTATTTTTGCATTCAACAACTCCATTGAGTTGTGGTGTTCTAGGCAGTGAGAATTCATGTTTAATTCCATGTAATTCACAAAATTTACTATGTTTTTGTTTTTAAATTCTCCACCTCTATCACTTCTAGTTCTCTTAACATTTTCTTCGTAAATATTTTGAGTTGCTTAATAAGAGTTTAGATTGCCAATGGAGCATCGTCTTTGTGTGTTAAGAACAATGTCCATGTGTATCGTGAGTAATCATCTACCATGACACACACATAGTAGTGTCCACCTAGACTTCTTGTCCTGCTTGGACCAAATAAGTCTAAGTGAAGCAATTCCAGTACATGACTAGTACTCACTTCATGTTTTGGTTTTAATGTTTCTTTAATATGTTTTCCTTTAATAGATGTTTCTCACATTTGAAAATTATCTAAATCTAACTTAGCCATGCCTTTAATTAAGTTCTTCTTAGATAATTTTTCAATAGCTGAAATTCCTATATGGCCTAGTCGTCTATGCCATAAATTTACATCTATGTCATGTGATATTAAACACTTAACTTTAGTATCTATCATGTTATTTAGTGATAGTGTGTAAATGTTACCATCCCTATTTCCTTTTAATACAATTTCTCCTTTTTCATTTGTTATATCACAAGAATGAAGGAGAAAAGAAACATAATAACCGGAATCTATAAGTTGCGAAATGCTTAATAAGATTTCTTACTAAAAACACATTTCATATTTGAAATGTGTTAGGGTCCCCGATTGTTCCTTTTCCAGCAACTTTTCCTTTGTTGTTGTCACCGGATGTCACCTTTCCTCCATGTTTGATATGTTCAAGTTCGGTGAATAGTTTTGGTTGCCCGTCATATTCCTTGAACGTCCACTGTCTAAAAACCATTTGGCTTTTAGCTTCTTTGACTTTGCCTCCTTCTTGCATTCCTTGCGATTTTCCTTCAATGGAGACAAAGTTTTAGGTACCCTTCACTTGGGTCCTTGAATGTTAGGGGCACCACCCTTATTTAAATAACCTTTGGGTATCCAAACCTGGATGTACCTTCTGGACACATATTTGACATTATTATAAGTTGAATAAAGCGGATTAACATGTACTTGAGCATTCCATTTAAAAGATGATGTATTGTTATACATGTTCTACCTTTGTTGATAATTATTATAAAGTGGCCGATTTTGATAGTGTGTATAAGGCATATGATTTTGTTTTTTATATGGTGCTATGTATGTGTGTTCGTATGCATTTCTATAAGTCTTATATGAATGTTGCATATAATTATGTTTATATGGATTATAATAAGTTTGTTGCATTTCATTATGTCTAGTCACATTTGTATACATATAAGCATAATTTCTAGGTTGTCTAGATGCAAAGTATTGTCTAGTTGGACGTTTATTTGTAGGTGCATGTTACATTTTTACTTTAGAATATGCAGAAGAAAGAGTAGAAGAAGGTGTAATAGTCAAAGTTGATTTTGTTGTATTATACAACAACTTTGATGATACAAAGTTAGTATTTTTGCTTAACTTGTCATTTTCTTCTATATACCCTAAGCCTTTTTATCATTTCTATATTTTTGTGATGATATAAGTGTGTCTAGCATGTTCGGCCCAGATTTAAATTGTTCTACCATTTTTTCTAAGTTTAGTTTAGAAGATTTAAGTTGTACTATCTCATTCACAACTTTCTAACTTAGATTTCAACATACTCTTTTCAGTTTGTAATGTTTGTTCATTTTTCCTATATGATTCAATTTTAATCTATAAAGAATCAAGAGTATTAGTAGACTCTTGTTTAAAAGATTCTAATTGATCGGAAAATTCCAAGTTGGACATCTTCAACTTGTCATTTTCTTCAATTAGTTTCTTCTTTTCTTTAGAGAGCCTTTTACAATGAGCATGCATCCTTAGAAATTCTTCATACATTTCATAAAATGTCATTTCATTATCAGAATCTTCATCAGATGAAGAACTTACCTCATTGGATACAAAGCAGACTTAAGCTTCCTCAGTGTCAGATTCTGAGTCGGACGAGTCGCTCCACGTGCTTGCCTTCATTGCTCATTTATCTCTTCTTGAATTGGACTTCTTTGTCTTAGTCTTTTGCGCCTCCTTGCCCTTAACTTGTTTATTATTGCTGTTATTATTATTAATTTTCTTTGTTGGTAATCATATGAGATATGTTCTTTTTGACCGCATTTGTAGCATTTTAACTCTTTATTAGGCCACTTGTTATTAGAGTTTTTCTTAGATTGAGAAGAAGTAGAAGAAGATTGTTTTCCATTTCTATTTGGTTGTTTGAAAAACTTTCTAAGTTTTCTAGCTATTAATATTAAATCATCGTCTAAATTATTATCATTATTCCTATCATCATTATTTTTATGTGACTCAGTTGATTTGAAAGCAATAGACTTACCAGAGGATTTAGATGTTCCGGACTTTCGTTGGTTCAGTTTTACCTCGTAGACTCTAAGCGAATCGATCAATTAATCCATTTTAATGATTGATTTCGTTTCTTCAGTTGCCGTGACTTTAAGATTCCATTCAGGAGGAAGGCTTCGCAGCACCGTTTGAATATTCTTGTTGTTGGTAAATGATTTTCCTAAAGCTTCAAGGGCATTGAAAATGTTAGTAATCCTCAAATCCATAAATGTTATGGATTCGTTCGGCAACATTTTGAAAGATTAAAGCTCAGAAATAACATGTTTATTTTTGACTCTTTTACACCGCTAGTACCTTCATGCTTTAATTCTAAAGATTTGCGCATGTCGTGTGCACTTGTGCAATTTGAAACATATCCTGCTTCAGAAGTCGTTAGTCCTTTTAACAATCATTGCATAGCCTTTGCATTCATGTATATTTTCTTTTTATCTTCGGAAGACCATTCACTTTTATATTTTTCTACTTCTTGTGTGACTCCATTAAATGTACAACCCATCTTTAGCTATAGACCATAAATCAATGTCTAAAGTCATTAAGAATAGCCTCATTCTAAGTTTCCAATGAACGAAATTATTACCATCGAAAAGCAGAGGACGTTGTGTAGACATACCTTCCAACTCACCTTTGTGAGAAACTATGGTCATTGTGTGTACCTTTAATTTGAGATGTGCAGGCTACAAAGAATTGTTGTTTCTTGGCCTTGTCTTGTTCGTATGATGTTGAATCTTGCTTTATTAAGTGGTGTTGGCCTCGCTCTCATACCAATTGTTGGACCATGCACCTGCAATAAATACCACTAGAGGGGGGTGAATAGTAATTAACAGAAATTACACTACTACCCTTGATTAAAATCCCCTTTGAAAACAGAATCTGAGACCATCTTAGATTCAGAACTCGTATTTGAAAAATTCAAAAATCCGTGTACACAACTCCAAAAATTATGCATGTTTTCAGAACTTAACTTCAATATCTTGATAAGACTAAGTCCAAAAATCAGATAAGAATAGGATCATTTGGCCCTTCAAACAAATAAAAAGATTCAGATGGTCAATCTGGACAGAATTGGACAGAATGTTGCTGCTTTTTGAAAACGTGTTTCTCTTTGAATACTTAACCAAAAATGTTGATCTTTATATCAAACGCTCCTTAGAAGTCTAATTTGTGTTTCCAAAAGGCGCTGACCTTAAATGATTATTGATTAAAAAAGAATTCAAGTTTTCTCAAAACTAGTCTGATTGCAATCAGATTGGAGCAGTTAGCTTGCAATGACTGAAAGACTAACTTTCCCTTGCTCAAATCAAGTTATTCTTGTTGCAAATGAAAGCTAACAGTCTGAAGTATAACTCCACCAAAAATTCTGAATTTTAAAAATGTGTAGCTATTTTTTCAAAACATAAGAAGTTGTGTGAAATTTGTAATGAAAAAGGGACAGAAAACAGAAAAATGTAAAGAAGACAACAACACCAAAGATTTATCCTGGTTTGGTCAATGTGACCTGCTCCATCCCCAAGGAACATCTTTTCTTGGATTTCACTATGGTATGAACCAAGTTATAACAAAAACCAAGCTTGATCCTTGGGTTAAACAACAACCCTATTCAAGACTTGGATGAACACATCTATGCAACTCTTGGTTGCAACACCTCTATCACCTATTGATATAGCCTTATAGATTAGGCTAATCAATCTTACAAATGAGACACAAGAAGACGTGTGCAGTGTAGCTCAACAACAACAAGAATATGAAACACCTTAGCTACACAAAGAAAGAATCAAGAAGAAGAGAATAGCAAGAATGATCTTCAAGTTTGCTTGAAAGTTGTGTATTCTTCTTCTTCACCTTTGCCTTCTATTTATAGGGTGAAATGAGGTGTGTAGATAAGAACTCCAATATGTAACCATCTTCGTCATCAATGCTTAACTGTCTTATCATCATTGGTTGGTCACATAAACACCTTGTACACTTGGCAGAATGAAACAACATAATTGGTCCACCTTGGACACTCACTTGGCCGATTTTTCTACCTCAAATTGTCTTGAAAATAATGAAGATAATGTAGTAGGATAAAATGGCATAACTTCTCCACTATACCCTCAACTTCTTGCCATGAGAATAGACATGTGATGGCTGAATAATTCAAACTAAAATCTGCACCAAAACAGCCTATTAGCTGTTGGGTTCCATTTGAAATTTTCTAGTTGGCAATTTTTGCCAACTCGCTTCTTTTTAGTTGGTCCATTTGTCACCAAATCACAAAATGAGTACACCATCATATCCACCTGTACATAGACGTTTTTGAGGCTGTATATATGTATATAAACTCATATTTTTGAAGAAGAAATCAACAAATAATAGTTGACAAGATTATGTCAACATATAACACCATCATTCCCACTTTTTCTCTTTGTATGGTGTGATCAATTTCACACCTTAAACACCTTTAAATTCTCTGCAAAATGATGATTAATATTCTCCAATAACATACAGAATAAGGTCTTCAAGAAAAAAATAGAATGTTACATCACAACTCGTCACATATCCTGCTACTGTCGATAATATCATCAATTGAGAGAAATAATAGAAAACCACCAAATAATAATCAATATAATCATATATGAGCTTCATAATAAATATAATAATATACTCAAGAGATTCTTTGAGTAAAAATACCAAAACTGCCCTCAGGGGTAATATGACCAAAATGCCCCTGGTGGGAAAACTTCAGAAATGACCCCGATGGTCAAAAATAGATATAATAACACCTTTGTGATGATAAATATGATATGAATGTGTCCTTGAAACATTTTTACCATGTCATGTTCCTACAAAACTCAAAATACCAATTTTTCCATTTTTGGTTAGTTATAGAAACTTCGAAGGCACATTAGCCACACGACATTTATAATCAACAAAAGCGCATAATATCAACATAATGAACATATATAAATCAAGTACCAATGAAAACAACAACTTTATCACATTTTAGAAAAAAATTTCTAAAAACCCTAGACATCGATCGATCGAAGTGCCTCTGCTTGAGAAATCGATGTCTCACAGAGTTTTAGAGTTTGTCTCTGACCTACATCGATCGATCAAAGTGAGTGTTTGATGTACATTGATCGATCGATGTGTCTCAGGTTTAGAGATCGATGTCTCACAGTAAGGTCTTGGTTTTTCTTTGCCTTACATGGATCGATTGATGTGATGGATCAAAGTACATTGATTGATCGAAGTGCAACAACCTGAGAGATCAATGTCATTTTTCTTCACTTTTTCAACTTTTAATCATTTATAACACCATGTGTGACATGTTTAAGTATCCACCACTTAAAATCATGACCTTGAAAATTATCCAAACATATTTCTCAACAGAATTCTTACAGTATTCAACTTTGCAACAGATGCAAAGGTCTCTCAATAGTCTATTCTAAAGGTTTGAGTGAAGCCTCTGGCAACCAATCTTGCCTTAAATCTGTTAAATGAACCATCAGAGCTATACTTAATTGTAAAAATCCACTTACATCCCACTGGACTTATTCTTTCTACTGCAGGAATCAGCTCCCATGTGTCATTTTTTAGCAAGGCAGACATTTCTTCTTGTACATCTTGTCTCCATTCTGGCTGAGCCATCCTATATATTCTTGGGAACCCTTATCTCATCCAATGATGAAATAAAAGTTTTGAAACTGTGACTAAGACAATCATATGAAATATAATTGTTAAGGGGATACAGTTTTTTCACACATACCCTGACTCCATTTCTTGCAACAATAGACCTATTATGTATCAGAGATACATCCCTATAAGATGTGGCCTCATTACTTTCAGTTGTGTTTCTAGGGGAGCCTGCAGACTAATCAAGAATAGATTGATTCCTTCGGAGACAAGAGTCATTCTCCCCCTTAGTTGGAATCTCAGTTTCATTAGCAGGCTTTGATCAAGTTATATCAATAACACTCCAAAGGTTATTGTCTGATTCATGCTCTATTTCAGCCAGAGTGGAGCTATAGTAAGACCTTGATTTATCAAATACTACATCCAATAAGACATACATTTTTCTGGATCCATGTGAGTAGCATTTGTATCCTTTTTGAGTAATAGAATACCCAAGATAGATCCATTTTTCTGACCTCATGTCAAGTTTGCTCCGAACTGCTCAGGAATGTATCTATACACAACACATCCAAATACCTTCATAGGTAACTAAGAGAACAGCTTTGCATCAGAATATGACTAGGATAAAACATACTTAGGAGATTCAAAGTTAGGAACCTTAGAAGGCCTTCTATTAATAAGGTGAATAGCAATAAGCACACCTTCACCCCAATAATGTTTAGAAACCTTCATTGACATCATGATTGCTCTTGTTACTTCAAGGAGATGTCTATTTTTCCTTTCTGGCACTCCATTTTGTTGTGGAGTATAAGTGCAGGGGGTTTGATGAATGATTCCTTTAGTTCCCAGATACTCTTTTATTGATTTTTCAAGGTACTCCATTCCATTATCTGTTCTTAGGATTTTAATTGAAGTGTTGAACTAATTTTTAATCATGCAAATGAATCTCTTAATTATATCACCAACTTTATTTATGATTCATTAAAAACAACCAAATCACTCTGGAGTGGTCATCCACAAACGTGATGAACCACCTGCTTCCATTCATGTTGGCAACCCTTGAAGGCCCCCACACATCTAAGTGAACAAGACTGAAATGAGAGCTCCTTTCATAGACTTTTGTAGGAAAATTGGTTCTGCAGCATTTAGCAAATTCACACTCTTCACAAAATAACATTCTTTGATTAATATTGGCAAACAAGCCTGGCATAAGTCTTCAAAGATACAAGAAGTTAGGATGTCCTAACCTCTTATGCCATAACAAAATACTCTCATCGTTCCGACTAGTTGTCATACATGAGCCTATACTAGTTTGACTACTCAGCAGACTTGGTTCTTCTGCCTGAAGAAGGAAAAGTCCATTGACCTCGTAAGCACTGCCAATCTACTTCTTAGAGAAGATTTCCATATGGTCCAGTGACACAGTTGCCGAAAGCTCCTGTGCTTGATCCATTCCAGCTCCCTTATTTGGATTCTTGGGGATCTCCATGTTTCTGGATTCCTCCAATGCTCATCAAACTTAGATGGAAGTTTGCCATGCTTAAAATAGCATTTGTCCTCAGTGTGCTCAATTTTCTTGCAGAATTTTCAAGTAGGTCTATTGTCACTGTTTCTTCTATTATCCTGATGAACTGGAGGAACATATATCCTTATGACTGCATGAGCAGCAGCCTTATCACATTGTACAGCTGAGCGTGCAAGAACAACCATTGCTGCTCCTTCAGTTGAGAAAGTAGAACTCATCATGAGTTTTATCCTACTCTTCTCATGTCTAATCTCTGAGAAAACTCTATTGATTGAGTGGAGAGGCTTGGTACCAGGTATCCTCTTCCTTACTACATCAAATTCTTTGTTCAGAACAGCTAAGAATCTAAAGATTCTCTTGGTTTTAGTGATGCTTTTATACATCTTATCATCTTCCTGATTCGGCCATTTATGTGTATAAAACACATCAATTTGCTGCCATATTTGTTTAATCTGACCAAAGTACACATTCACAGATGAATTCCTGTTTTATGTCATGGAGAATGACATCAAGCTCATAGAATGCAAACATAATCCAATTTTGAGTACATTTCTTATGCAGCCAGCCATATTTCTGCAGCAGAGTTATAGAGGAGGAAGTTGTCACTCACCTCTGTGGTCATAGAACTAATTAACCAAGACATGATGATAGAGTTCTCTGCATTCCACGTCTTGGATTTCTCAGAGGACTCTTCATAAATAATAGTTTCAGCACTTAGGTAGGCTTCTTTACCTTTTCCTGTGATAAATATTTTAACTGCCTGAGACCAAGCCAGGTAGTTATTTCTATTCAGTTTATGATTGGTTATGGTCACATGGTTTGAATAAATTGTGGATTGAGATAAGCTAAACCTAATTGAGGTAGTGTGAATTGTAGGTACAGGAACAGATGGGGCTTCACTTCATGCAGATTCCATTGATTACACTTTACAAAACAAAATAGAGATGATGAATAGTAGTACAGAATTTGAATTTTTGAACAAATTTAACTTTTAATAATCACGCTGAGCTCTATAGGCTCTGATATCATATAGATAAAATGGCACACTAAACACTTAGGAAACTCACAAATGTGAGGAAGAGCTCATATATTCAAATGGGAAGAGGACTACATACTTATACAAGGAAGGTCCAATGGCTAGCTGGCTTCATGAAGTCGTCAGCCTTAATGACTATTTTGACCGTTAAAAACCAGTGTGTTAAATGCCTAATTAATCATCAATTTGATTGTCATTGTCTAGCCTGATGATTAAGGATTACAATTACATAATTATGTCATAAGTATTTATAATTAACAGTGATAAATTAGACCTAATATAAGTGTCCGACGTAACTATTAATCTGCTCGATGAAATGTCCCATTGAAGGTGCTGAGCTGGTTCTTCTTCATCATTTGATTCAACTAGCCGGTTTGTTCACTTATTGCAGTTTGTTCACTTATTGATTCTTCAGTATGATCACCGTGTAATGAAACACTCGGTTCTTTGGACCCTTTGGTTCATGTCTTCTGAATTACTCGTTAGCATGGCGTTCTCATTCATAATTTGCTGAAGCATGTCTACCACTTGTTGCATTGTGGGTCATGCTTCTCAATCTCCTTGGACTTGCTGGCAGAACTATGTCAGTTTTTGCTCTATTTATAACCTTAAATTATGCTAGAAAAATAGAAAAGAGAAAAAGAAAAAACTAACACAAAACAAACCAAGGTAAGTGGATTAGTGAAACCAAATGTTTGCACTCTTTCCTTACTTTTATTTCCACTCTCTTACCACTTTGTTTCTTGACCAATCTGAGGTGAATGCCAATCTTCAACCAAACAATCTTAATCTTTCACCTTTCACGCAAACTTCCTTCAAAATTGCCACAACGAATCTGATTTTTTGTTGGATCAAAACAGTTTAGTACACACCTCAAATGATTTCAAAACAATCTCCATCAACATGCTAAAATAGTCATAAAAGGGGTGAAATCCGAGAGGGGAAAACAACCCACTTTTGGTCACAAAATGCACCAAAAAAATGTCCAAAATACAATCAGTCACAACCGCACAAACTTGAACAGTTGAACTAAGAGTCAGTGACAAAATGAGACCAAAGAGTATGTGTGAGGCTGAGCCAAAGAAGAACTAAACGTTGCCTAGGCAATCTTTAATTAACTTTGGACCTTTTGAACTCAAACTCACTGTGGGGCTCAAAGAATGCCACAATCAGGTGTTCAAGTGTTTGGGCAGTATATTAGGCTCATTTAATGGTGTAGAAACAGTAGAAAAAAGGTAGGTTAAGCAGGGCAAGGGTAGACAAGCAAGCTTCTCAAAATTGCACAAAAAGAGTTCAAACAGCTTTGCACTTTGCCCTTCTCCCTTTTTCACTTCTTCTTTTGCTTGTCTTTTCACTTTTATTTCTTTACTTGCTGTACATAATGTGAACAAGTTTTAGATTCTAGACATTTTTTTAAACTATGGGCAAAATGGTAATTTCACAAACTATTTAGTCAAAACTTGGACAGAACTTTTGAACTCTGACTTGCCTTACTTGGACTGTTACTTGATGGGTAAATGTCCTAGCTAACAGTTTGGGTTTGGTTGGAACTGATTTGGGGCTCAAAATTGTAAGTTTTTTTGGCTTTTTGTAGGATTAGGGTTTTTTATTGTGATTTGGTGGATTCTGGTCCAGTTGACTTATAGTTTTGAGTTGAGGGACCCATTTGAATTGTTAGGGGTCTGGTTATGTGGATGGTGTGGTTGATTTGAGGGATGTTTGGTCGTGGGATGTATATTAGGGAGCTTAGGTTTTTGGCTAGTTTGGGGTTTGCTGAATTTGGTGAAATAAAGAAATGTCACATGAACAACCAAGTTGATGCATAAATTCAGTCATAAAGAAAGAAATAAGGAACACAAAGTCCTCAATTAATGTAAATTTGCAGCATTAAGAATATGTATGAACTAGGTGCTTTATAGGCTATGTAGTCCAATGTTTGTGAAGCAGAATTTTAGTTCTATATGCAAGGCCTATGTTGTTTATGTTTGGCAAAGAAAAGTTCAGACCTTTATGCTTATAAGACACATAAAATTATAGATAAACAAGTGCAAATACTATGGCAAGCCATGGGATATGTCTTGAACCAAAGAATGTAACCTTTGTACACAACCTTGTTCATGGCTCTTTAAACTAATTCAATGCCAAATTTTTTTGTATGTGGACAGAATGGAAACGTCCACTATGAAGGAAAGGATAGACAACAAAAAAAAGAATGGAATGGAAAAGAAAAATGCAAGATATGGTGGATTGAGTGACCTTGCTCTAATACCAATTTGATGTGTGCACGGTGCATGACCCACTATCCACCTCAAGTTCATTCACAATGGGTTAGGCACAAAGGAGTTAGGCTCCCCTTGCTTCCTTTATGTTAGAATCAGCCTTGTGAGCCAACCTTTGTGGGAATAGTCGTTGGTAGGCAAGTTGATTTCAAGCCTCCTAGACGGTATTCTTTGGCAATAGCAATCACCCTCAAATAGCTCAATCTTTAAAAGGTCTTAACCTTGATTTTTAGTGCAAAACCAAGAAAACAAAGGGTAGCTTTCTGAGAGAAAAGCAACGAAATTTTATTCATGAACAAGCTGAATTGTCCTTCCGATTTTTAAATCTCCAAGAGGTAAATAAAAGGTTGGATTTTAGGCTTAATTGCCACTGCTGGTTGACTTGCCTTTTCTTATGGATGCAATCCAAGTTTGAAGATGAGTCCCTCTTGGGTATTTCAGTTCATGATCCAAACTTGATCTTTGGATTTTGAAGGACTCAATTTGGAGCTCGTATGACTGAGCTATGCGTCCACAAAGTCCATGCAGTTTTTAGCTCTTTTCAGCATACTTTGTCTAGAACTTCTCCAAGCTATACATATCTCTATCACGGTTTTGTCACCTCCACCAGCCCCTACAAGGAAACTAAAACCTAACAAGAATTAAACAAATAAAGAAAGAAATAACTAAACGAAAATGTACGACACTCAAATGCAAGCAAACGTTTATTAAGCTGATTCAATGAATTGAACCAAACTTTAGGTTCATATTACACATGCCTAAACAAGAAGTTTTCAACCTCAAACCCAAGTTGTTTGGCCTTGCTTCTTGTTATAGGCTCTTGAGGTGCATTGACGTCTTGATGGTATCCTTGGTCCGCATTAACACTTTTATGCATAAGTTCCTCTTTGATCAATTTAATCATATCATAGGCTCATGGATGTTTCAAAACAATGGCTTGAAGATTTCATGTCATTTGGTATTTAAAATTCATAACATGGTCCGTGTTTCATAAACACTTGCACTATTGCACTATTGGATCTTGGTGTGCAACAGCCCAACCAGATGATATAATTTCATTTTTGTTTTATTATCATTGAAGTACTTTTGATTGTTTATATTTAGTTTCAAACTTTCGTCATCAATAGTATACTTTGGATTTTTAGTTTTAGTTGCAATAATTGATCGAAGACGTCATGATTTTTCTGTGAGACCATGTCTAAGGAAGAGGGGTGTAGGTAAGGGGAATAAAAATGAGGATAGTCTAAGGGTAGCCTCTTGGAATGTAGGAACATTAAGTGGTAAATTGTTTGAGATTGTAGATACACTTAAGAGACATAAGATAGATATAACATGCCTCCAAGAAACTAGGTGGAAAGGGAATAAAGGTAGAGAATGTAATGGGTATAAGCTATTGTATTCAGGGTCAGATGGGACCAAGAATGGGGTAGGATTCCTAGTAAAGATAGAATTACACACGAACGTGATTGATGTGATTAGATATAATGATAGAATTATGCTGTTGAAGTTAGTTCTAAATAAGGAGGTGGTGGCAGTGATTTGCGCCTACGCACCCCAAGTGGGACTAGGAGAACATGAGAAGAAAAGGTTTTGGGTTTGCTTAGATGTAGTGATAAAGGCAATACCCAGGGAGGAACGAATTTGTATCGGAGGTGATTTTAATGGACATATTGGAAAGAATAATGATGGTTTTCAGTCGGTACATGTCGAGTTTGGTTATGGAGATAGAAACGAACAGGGTAGAGATCTGCTAGACCTAGCAGTAGCCCATGACCTAGGCATTATAAACTCGTTTTTAAGAAAAAAGAAACACATTTGATCATCTTTAGCAGCGGAGGACGTAACACACAGACCGACTATTTTCTGATGAGGCGTGAAGACCGACGGTTGCGGAGGGACTACAAAATTATGCCACGAGAGACAGCGGTGATGCAACACCGTTTATTAGTGGTAGTTATAGCATTGAGCCAAAAGCTGAGTAAGGGGGTTGGAAAATTCCAACCTAGGATTAATTGGGGAAGTCTGAAAGACGAAAAAGTTAATATATTTCGAGACAATGTCATCTCTGCAAAATTAGAACGTCTGGGTGATGACACAAATCAGATGTGGGAGGCTATATCGACTACTATTACTCAGGCGGCAAGAGAAACGCTCGGGGTAACAACAGAAAAGATGTCCGTACATAAAGAGACGTGGTGGTGGAACGAGGATGTGCAACAAAAAATAAAAGACAAACAAAAGATTTTTAGAGAGCTGTTAAGCTGCACAAATGTGGAAGAGAAAGTGAGATTGAAGGAGAATTACAGAATCGCCAGGAAAGAGGCGAAGAAGGCAGTGATTGAGGCAAAGACTACAGCTTATAAAAGGATGTATAAGAGACTAGAAACAAAAGAAGGAGAGCAGGATATGTTCAAGATTGCCAAAGCTAGGGATCGAAAGAGGAAGGACCTAGGAGGCGTGAAGTTTATAAAAGAAGAAGATGGACATATGTTAGTCGAAGCACAAGACATCAAGTTAAAATGGCAAACATACTTTCACAGTCTTTTCAACGGCAGTAGTGCCGCCTACGAAGAACGAGAAAGCACCACTAAACAACAACGACAACATAATAACTCTGACTGTTAGAACATCACACAAGGAGAGGTGATGAGAGCACTGAAGAAGATGGGAAGAGCTAAAGCGGTCGGTCTAGATAACATACCCATTGAGGCGTGGAAGTATTTGGGAGAGGAAGGTGTCCAATGGCTAACTACTCTGTTCAACCGTATTTACAAAACAGGGAAGATGCCAGATGAATGGAGAAAGAGTGTCGTGGTCCCCCTATATAAGAACAAAGGAGACGCACATTTTTGTGGGAACGATAGAGGGATTAAGTTGCTAAGCCATGCCATGAAGTTATGGGAGAGAGTAACAGACACTCGAATTAGGAGAGGAACTCAGGCTACGGTGAATCAATTTGGTTTTATAGCTGATATTTTATCACAATACACTTGCACAGGCAGTTGCACTTCTAGCTTCAAGTCATTCATCACCTTGTTAACCTATATTCCTTCACATACCCTAAGTGATAGTGCACGTAATTTAGCTTCAGCACAGCTCTTAGATTCAACATGTTGTTTCTTTCTTTTCCATGTGATCTGATTACCCCCACAAATAAGATGCATAGCCTGAGGTAGATCTCATATCTGACTTAGACCCTGACCAGTAAGCATCTATGATGTCATGTCCCGCACCCTCCGAAGAATAATTAAAGGGTAAAAGGAAATTAAATGGATTAATTACAATTAATGGTAATGAATTAAGGATTAAATATTGGATTAAGTGGTATTTATGGAGTGATTAAATATTAGAATTAATTAGTATTTAATTTAGAATTAAATATTAAATTTTAATCATTTAAGATAAATGAGATAGTAGGATATAATTTAGAAACTCAAATTTCACCCTTACCCATATCAAAACTGACAGAACGTCAGTTTTCCTTCACTTTCCAGAAAAGTATCGACGCATTCCTCTCCTCCTCTCCTTAGGCGATTTTCCTCCTTCTTGCAACCCTAGGTGAAGATTCCTCAAGATCTTCCATCCAATCCTCGTTTGTTCTTCGATTCTTCTTCGAGTAATCACAGGCAAGTAATCTACTTATGAGTTCCTACGATTTGCGAAATAAAAGGCCTATTTTAGATATCAAAATAGATCACCATGCAGTAGTTTCTTTCCGTGGATCTATATGTGAATTATGTGCTTTGGTTTTGAGATTTGACCACTGTATATTGAAAATCGTTTGTTCTTGTTGTTGATCGCATGAAATCTTGCAAATCCCAACCCCTTGAAACCCCTTTTTGTTGCTATTTGCGGTTGAAGGGAGGGAGAGTGAAAAGATGAGATTTTTGGGTTTGTTTTGATGGATGATTTGAGTTTTAGGCTTGAATCCTTGATTTGTATGTGAAAGGTTTTGTTTTGGTTAATTAAGTTTGGATTGATAGTGAGGATTAGGCTTGGAATGGTTGGAAGGGAGTTGGAAATTGATCGGGGTCAGATCTGTAGTTTCTGCAGAAATCGTAGAACGATAATGCTGGAAAACGCTGACATCGATCGATCGATGTCAAAGGCTGATACACATCGATCGATCGATGGATAGCTGGAGGAGAGACTGATGTGCTTCAGCTGAACATGGATCGATTGATGTAGGGTGAGGGAGAGATCGATGTGTCCCAGATGGACATCGATCGATCGATGTGAGGGAACGATGTCACATCGATCGATCGATGTAGGTTGAGTGAAAGATCGATGTGCCTCAGATGGACGTGGATCGATCGACATCAGGGGCTGACGTCCATCTGATTTGTGGAAAAATAAAGGGAGAAAGAGGGATGCTAAGGGATCCTTTGGGTGACCTTAGGGACTTCTTAGGACCTGATTGTGGTTAGTATAAGTCTTGGGAACACGACCTAGGATGATGAATTGACGGTGAGCTTTTGTAGGGTATTTGAATCGGACTTCAACGTGAATGATCTAAGGGGTTAAGAATGAATGCTTGAGGCTTTGTTAGGGTTCAGATGGAACGTGTGAAGAGGGTTTACTCCATTCTTTGTATCTTTAGTATGAATGTTTATGTGAGATAGGCCTGAGTGTGTGATGATATGTTTGAAAGTGAGAATGTGATTAAATGATGAGAAGTTGTGCATTTTTGCATCATGGCACTTGCATTTGCATTATGATTTGATAAGAGCTGTGCCTCGGAACAGGGTATAAAGTTTGCGAAAGGAGCTGTGATGTGTTACAGGGTATAAAGACAAGCTGTAACCATCACAGGGTATAAAGTGAGCTGTAATGTGACACAAGGTATAAAGACAAGCTGTGGAACATTACAGGGTATAAAGTTAAGCTGTGGTGCGTCACAGGGTATAAAGACAAGCTGTGGCCCATCATAGGGTATAAAGTTATGTGACCGGACATTATGACATGCATTGCACTGGTTTTGAAAAGCGAAGCATAAGCATTTGTGTTTGTGTAGTGTAGTGCATGTTTTGAACTGTCATGCATCACGTGAGTCGTTCCGGTATGATTGAATTGTAAGTGGATTGTTATTGAACTGTTAATTGCTTATGAATTACTATTCTTGCTCTGTTATGCTAGTAACCTACGTTCTTGAAATTGTACAAGACATGTGCCCCTTCACCCATTGATATATATATTACTCATGTCTTGCCATGTGTTGATCCCGTATGTCTTATAAGCGGGTTACTTGCTAGCGTTTTTGCTAAGAGTTCTACCCTGTTGTTTTGCAGATGAGCCTGAATACGACATGATTTTCATAGAGGACGACGGCGAGTGGGCCAAATGGGATGCTTAGAGTTCTTATTGGGGGATAGTCGAGACTGTTTTTAATTATTTCAGTTTTCTTTCATTCGTTGAGGATTTAGTTGGCTGTGACCACAAATAATCTTTTGTAATTACATTATATTTTGATGTACGGATTTGATGGTTTAGATTTATTTTACACGTGTTTCCGTGCTTACTCTCTTACGTCATTGATGATGTGTATTCAAGAGATGAGACGTCTTGTAGTCCTCTTAGTAGGCTACGACGGGTGCACCGGTTCGGGTCCGCTGTCCAGGCCGGGGCGCTACAGGTGGTATGAGAGCGAGGTTTCAGATCTACCTCGGAGACCTAGGTTATGTCATATAGAGTCTTAAGTTATGATCTTGACCTTAAGTTGATACATAGGTCTAAGAATTTGATCTTAGATATAAGATGAATCGGGTTGGGTGTGTGCGAGCGCGATAAAATGTAATCAATAAGCATTATTTTTTTCTTTTAGCTTACGAATTCTGTTCTGCACAACGCATATGGGCTTTCAGGATTATCCTTGGAACTACTGAATGTTAATAAGCGTTGATTTTGCAGACAATGCCTCCAAGAAGAGAAAACCAGGGAAATGGCGGTAACGGAAACGACAATCATCCGCCACCGCAGATGGTAGTACCACAGGCCTTGATGGACGCTATAACAGTAATAGCACAGGGAGTTGCTCAGCAGCAGCAGCAGCTTCCTCCTCCACCACCGCCCCAGCACGGTATCAGGTATTACATTGGGGAGATGCAAAAGATGCATGCCCCAACCTTTGAGGGGACCACTGATCTAGAAGTGGCAGAATTCTGGCCAGACGAGGTAGAGAAATGTTTCAGGCTGGTGCAAGTGCCTGAGGCACTTAAGGTGGATGTGGTCACGCCATTATTGAGTGGCAGAGTAAATGCCTGGTGGAATGGCATCCTCCCCAAGATGACTCCCCCTATCTTGTGGAGGCAATTTGTCGAGGCTTACAAGGACTATTACGTATCTGAAACTGCTATACTGGAGAAGATGAGACAGTTCGATAAGCTGGAACAGGATCGGATGACTATTTCTGACTATGCTAATAGATTTCATGCCTTGGGAAAATTCACGCCCATGGTGTTGGAAAACAATAGAATGAAGATGCTCAAGTTTGAGCAAGGTTTGAACCCCTGCATTCGGACGGCTATAACGGGGTCTAGTCTAAAAACTTGTGAGGAGATGTTAGATGCCTGCTATTGCGTAGAAAGTGATATGCACAGGTCACAGCATAGAGAGGCTTGTGACGATACCAGCAAGAGGCCGAGGGATGATAGGAGTGGAGGTAGACCCAGACGTTGGGTCAAGATTCCTAGAAGAGGCCAGACGAGACAGATTCAGAGGGCACCACAGCAGAGTCAACCTGATCGACAGATGACAGGCGTGTGCCCCCATTTCCAGAAGAATCATGTAGGGGAGTGTTGGAATAAAACGGGAGCATGTTTTAAGTGTGGTAAGACGGGCCACAGGATAAAGGATTGTCACGAGTGGAAGCAAAAGCCACTGGGAGAAGCAGGGCCGTCGCAGCAACAAAGGGGTAGGCCCAAACCCAATGCGAGGGTACATGTCATGACCGACGCTGAAGTGCAGCAGAGCACTGACGTTGTGACAGGTACGGTTTAAGTTGAATCTTAGCCGTTTAAGTTGAAATCGAATATGCTATACATGAAAACCTTTATGTGCTACAATCTGTGTTTAGGTACGATTCTAGTTAATAACGTGCCCGCAAATGTATTGTTTGATAGTGGAGCGAGTCATTCGTTCATCTCTAAGCGATTCGTCAAAGGACTCGAATGCCTACCCGAGTGGCTTGAAACCCCCTTCAGGGTGCAGGTAGCTGGTGAACAAGTACTGGTTTCACACCACCAGTATAAAGACTGTGAATCAGAGTTGGATGGGAAAGTGTTTCCCGTTACATTGGTCCCAATTGCGATGAGGGATTTCGATGTGATATTGGGCATGGATTGGCTGACCAAGTATCATGCCAATATCGACTGCAGACTGAAGCTAGTAACGGTCAAAGATCCCAAAATGAATGAAGTGACAGTTCAAGGGAACATCAAGCTAACGAAAGCCCCGAAGAAAATATAATTAACGGCGATTAAGGCTTTTAAGGGTTTGAAGAAGGGAGCAGAAGGACTTATGGTATATGCTTTGGACACGAAACAAGAAGTTCCCTCCATGGATCAGATTCCGGTAATCAATGAATTTAAGGACGTATTCCAAGATGATTTGCCGGGAGTGCCGCCATCCAGAGAAGTGGAGTTCGAAATCAACTTGATTCCTTGTGTGGAACCTATTTCTAAAACACCTTACAGAATGGCTCCAGCTGAGCTTAAGGAGCTTAAGGGACAACTTCAGGAGTTGTTAGATAAGAAGTTGATTCGTCCCAGTGTATCACCTTGGGGGCTCTAGTATTATTTGTGAAGAAGAAGGATGGCAGCATGCGATTATGTATTGATTACCGAGAGTTGGACAAAATCACTATTAAGAACAAATATCCTCTGCCAAGAATTGAGGATTTATTCGATCAACTAAAGAAAGCTCGATGGTTCTCAAAGATTGACCTTCGTCAGGGGTACCATCAGTTGCTCGTGAAAGTAGGTGACGTTCCTAAAACAGCTTTCCAGACTCGATATGGGCATTATGAATTTTTGGTGCCGCCTTTTGGATTGACTAATGCCCCAACAGCTTTTATGGACTTGATGAACACTGTATTCTGAGAACAGTTGGATCAGTTTGTTGTGGTGTTCATCGACGATATCTTGGTCTACTCTCCTGATGAACAATCCCATGCAGAACACCTAAGAGTGGTGTTGGAAATTTTGAGGCAACAGAAGCTATATGCCAAATTCAGCAAATGTGAATTTTGGCTAAGAAGTGTAGCCTTTCTCGGTCACGTGATTTCGAGGACGGGATCTCTGTAGATCCTGAGAAGATAGAAGCCATTACTGAATGGCCAAGACCTACAAATGTGACCGAAGTCAGAAGCTTCCTAGGCTTGGCAGGCTAATATAGGAAGTTTGTTGAAGGGTTTTCGACAATAGTAGTTCCATTGAGTCGACTTACTCAGAAAAAGACTAAGTTTGAATAGACTGCTGAATGCGAGCAGAGCTTTTCTGAGCTCAAAAAGAGATTGACCACAGCCCCGGTGTTGGCGCAACCCTCCGGCACCCACGGTTTCATGATCTATAGTGATGCGTCCAAGAAAGGACTAGGTATGTACATCATTAAAACTAATGCATTGTATATACATATGCTAGTCTTAAACTAACTTTCTGTTTATAGGTTGTGTTTTGATGCAAAATGGACGAGTTATCTCGTAAGCGTCGAGACAGTTGAAACCATATGAGCAGAACTACCCGACGCATGACTTAGAGCTCGCAGCTGTGGTATTTGCTCTTAAGTTCTGGAGGCACTATCTGTATGGAGAGAAATGTGCGGTGTTCACGGATCACAAGAGCCTGAAATATTTATTCTCACAGAAGGAGCTTAACATGAGACAAAGGAGATGGTTGGAATTGCTTAAAGACTATAACTTAACCATCAACTATCACCTTAGTAAGGCCAACAGAGTGGCAGATGCGTTGAGCAGAAAGTCTAACCATACAAAACAGTCTCTTTTAGAGCGAGAGATCGAAGAGTTCGATCTAGATGTTATAGACTCAGTGGCGAATGTTCTCACAGCTCTGTTTATCAGTCCAGACTTGGTAGATAGAATAAAAGAAGCTCAATATGAGGATGTTGCACAGAAGGAACTCCATGATGAATTGAGCACAGGCCCGGTAAGAGATTTTCAGTTGAGAGAAGAGGGAAGTCTATGGTTTCAGAATCGACTATGCGTGCCTGACAATGAAGAGCTTCGAAGGGAATTGCTACGTGAAGCGCATAACTCGAGGTTGTCTATCCATCCTGGTAGCACAAAAATGTATAAGGACCTCAAAATGAATTATTGGTGGATATGAATGAAAAGAAGTATTGCGGAGTATGTGGAGAGATATCTAGTATGCCAGCAAGTCAAAGCAGAGCATCAGCGACCCAGCGGCTTGATGATGCCATTGGAAATGCCAGAATTAAAGTGGGAGCATGTGACTGTGGACTTCGTGATGGGGTTTCCCAAGACCCAAAATGGGAATGAGATGATTTGGGTAATTGTCGATCGTTTGACAACGACAGCTCATTTCATAGCTAGGCCACATGGTACTTCTTATGAGAAACTGGCCAACATTTATATGGATAGCATTGTAAGCTTGTATGGAATTCCCATCAGTATTGTGTCGGACCGCGATCCCAGGTTCACTTCTAAGTTTTAGATGCCTTTCCAAAAAGCCATAGGCACTAAGCTAAGGATGAGCACAGCTTACCACCCACAAAAGGATGGACAGTCTGAGAGGACCATCCAAACTTTAGAGGATATGCGGAGAGCATGCACATTGGATTTTAAAGAGAACTGGGATAACATGTTAAAACTGATGGAATTCTCATACAACAAGAGCCACCACAGTGCCATTGGTATGGCTCCATTTGAGGCTCTATATGGGCGGAAGTTCCGATCTCTGGTTTGTTGGGACAAAGTTGGGGCAAGGACGATCACTGCACTTGAGTTGATTGAGCAAACGATTGAGAAAGTTAAGATCATAAGAGAGAGATTAAAGGTGGCACAAGATCGTAGTAAGAGTTGGGCAGATTCTAAAAGGCGACCCTTGAAGTTTGAAGTAGGTGAAAAGGTTTATCTGCAAATCTCACCCACTAAGGGAGTTGCGAGATTCGGAATGAAAGGCAAGTTAAGCCCTCGATATATCAGTCCATACGAGGAGCTTGGCAAGTTGGAGAAAGAGCATACAGATTAGCATTGCCTCCAATCTTATCGCAAGTCCACAATGTGTTTCACATATCTCAATTGAGGAAATACGTATCGGATCCGAGCCATATTCTTGAGGCCCAACCTTTGGAGATTAGGGATGATGTCACGTACGAAGAGTATCCGGTGAAGATTGTGGACAAGGACCAAGTTCTACGCAAGCGTGTAATTCCGTATGTCAAGGTTCAATGGAGTAACCATACGGAGCGCGAAGCCACGTGGGAACTTGAGGAGCAGATGAAGGAGTTATATCCACATCTTTTCCAATAAGGTACGTCAGTTTCGAGGATGAAACTATTTTGTAAGGGGGGTGGAATGTTATGTCCCGCACCCTCCGAAAAATAATTAAAGGGTAAAAGGATATTAAATGGATTAATGACAATTAATGGTAATGAATTAAGGATTAAATATTGGATTAAGTGGTATTTATGGAGAGATTAAATATTAGAATTAATTAGTATTTAATTTAGAATTAAATATTAAATTATAATCATTTAAGATAAATGAGATAGTAGGATATAATTTAGAAACTCAAATTTCACTCTTACCTATATCAAAACTGACAGAACGTCAGTTTTTTCCTTCACTTTTCAGAAAAGTATCGACGCATTCCTCTCCCCCTGTCCTTAGGCGATTTTCCTCCTTCTTGCAACCCTAGGTGAAGATTCCTCAAGATCTTCAATCCAATCCTCGTTTGTTTTTTCGATTCTTCTTCGAGTAATCACAGTCAAGTAATCTACTTATGAGTTCCTACGATTTGCCAAAGAAAAGGCCTATTTTTGATATCAAAATGGATCACCATGCAGTAGTTTCTTTCCGTGGATCTATATGTGAATTATGTGCTTTGGTTTTGAGATTTGGCCACTGTATATTGAAAATCGTTTGTTATTGTTGTTGATCCCATGAAATCTTGCAAATCCCAACCCCTTGAAACCCCTTTTTGTTGCTATTTGCGGTTGAAGGGAGGGAGAATGAAAAGATGAGATTTTTGGGTTTGTTTTGATGGATGATTTGAGTATTAGGCTTGAATCCTTGATTTGTATGTGAAAGGTTTTGTTTTAGTGAATTAAGTTTGGATTGATAGTGAGGATTAGGCTTGGAATAGTTGGAAGGGAGTTGGAAATCAATTGGGGTCAGATCTGCAGTTTATGCAGAAATCACAGAACGATAATGCTAGAAAACGCTGACATCGATCGATCGATGTCAGAGGCTCATATACATCGATCGATCGATGTATAGCTGGAGGAGAGACTGATGTGCTTCAGCTGAACGTGGATCGATTGACGTACGGTGAGGGGAGATCGATGTGTCCCAGATGGACATCGATCGATCGATGTGAGGGAACGATGTCACATCGATCGATCGATGTAGGTTGAGTGAGAGATCGATGTGCCTCAGATGGACGTGGATCAATCGACGTCAGGGGCTGACGTCCATCTGATTTGTGGAAAAATAAAGGGAGAAAGAGGGAAGCTAAAGGATCCTTTGGGTGACCTTAGGGACTTCTTAGGACCTGATTGCAGTTAGTGTAAGTCTTGGGAACGCGACCTAGGATGATGAATTGACGGTGAGCTCTTGTAGGGTATTTGAATCGGACTTCAACGTGAATGATCTAAGGGGTCAAGAATGAACGCTTGAGGCTTTGTTAGGGTTCAGATGGAACGTGTGAAGAGGGTTTACTCCATTCCTTGTATCTTTAGTATGAACGTTTATGTGAGATAGGCCTGAGCGTGTGATGATACGTTTGAAAGTGAGAATGTGATTGAATGATGAGAAGTTGTGCATTTTTGCATCATGGCACTTGCATTTGCATTATGATTTGATAAGAGCTGTGCCTCGGCACAGGGTATAAAGTTTGCGAAATGAGCTGTGATGTGTTACAGGGTATAAAGGCAAGCAGTAACCATCACAGGGTATAAAGTGAGATGTAGTGTGACAAAGGGTATAAAGACAAGCTGTGGAACATTAAAGAGTATAAAGTTAAGCTGTGGTGCGTCACAGGGTATAAAGACAAGCTATGGCCCATCACATGGTGGAAAGTTATGTGACCGGACATTATGACATGCATTGCACTTGTTTTGAAAGCAAGCATAAGCATTCGGGTTTGTGTAGTGTAGTGCATGTTTTGAATTGTCATGCATCACGTGAGTCGTTCCGGTATGGTTGAATTGTAAGTGGACTGTTATTGAACTGTTAATTGCTTATGAATTACTATTCTTGCTATATTATGCTAGTAACCTACGTTCTTGAAATTATACAAGACATGTACCCCTTCACCCCTTGATATATATATTACTCATGTCTTGCCATGTGTTGATCCCGTATGTCTTATAAGCGGGTTACTTGCTAGCGTTTTCGCTAAGGGTTCTACCCTGTTGTTTTGCAGATGAGCCCGAATACGACATGATTTTCATAGAGGACGACAGCGAGTGGGCCGAATGGGATGCTTAGAGTTTTTATTGGGGGATAGTCGAGACTGTATTTAATTATTTCAGTTTTCTTTCATTCGTTGAGGATTTAGTTGGCTGTGACCACAAATAATCTTTTGTAATTACATTATATTTTGATGTACGGATTTGATGGTTTAGATTTATTTTACATGTATTTCTGTACTTACTCTCTTACGTCATTGATGATGTGTATTCTAGAGATGAGACGTCTTGTAGTCCTCTCAGTAGGCTACGACGGGTGCACCAGTTCGGGTCCGCTGTTCGGGCTAGGGTGCTACATGTGAAGATCTTGATGCTCCTGTCTTGAGACTTCTTGAAGAAAAGTCCCTGTCCAGGAGTAGTTTTTATATGTCTAAGGATTCTTAATGCATAATTATAATGTTCAATTGTAGGATCATGCATACATTCACGTATAAAACTTACTCCATAGCATATATCAGATTTGGTGTGCTATAAGTAGATCACTTTACCTATTAATCTCTGATACCTCTGCTTATCTGTTTTTTCTGCATTCCATACCTTTTTTTGGCTTATGTCCGGGCTCCACTGGAGTATTTGCACGTTTGCAATCGATCATGTTTGTGTCCTTCAGGTGATGAGGTCCATAACCCTCATCCATGTCAAGATAATGAGAATGTGCATAATTTTACAAAAATGAAAGATCAAGGACCCTTAACAAGAAGTAAAACTAGAAAACTAATGCATGAAGTAGGGGCCTTCCTATTTAAACATGTGCAAGATGAACCAAGGGAATTTATTCATTGAGTTCACCTTATTGAACCTATAACATGATTTCTAGAACCATTGTAAAATATCAATAAGTTAGAATGTATTCTTTATGTTGCTTTTTAAATCTTTATGTTGTATTAATTTAGGCCCATCTCGGATTGTGAGTTTCTGCAGGACCAATTTTAGTAGAATTGATGTATCTCTCCAACTACAAAGCCAAATTAGGAAGACAAAGATCTACAACTTTCATGTTTTGTACTGTTCTAAAATCGATCGTCTTGATGGCCAAAAAGAGTATGAAAGTTGAAGTATTGTTTCTACCGAATTATGTGAATACCTTCAGCAATGTGGATGTATCTCCTTAATGGTTGGGCCAAATGCAAATAAATTTATATGGTTATTTTCTACACTCAATGGGCTACAATTCTCTAAAACAGAGACAAGCCTAGTTTGGATTAGAAGGTGTCCAAAAATCAATCACAAACTAGGAAAGATTCCAAGTTGAAGACAAATCCTTAAAGTCTTCCATGAATAGTACTTGAGGGACCTACTTTGAAAATCATCATTCAAGATTTGCAAGACTAGTTTTTATGGAGCCTACATGAATAGTATTTGAAAGTGTATAGTCTTTTCAATCATCATTCAAGACTTACAATAGTGAATAGTTTTTAGAAGTGTGTAGTCTTTTCAATCATCATTTTAATTTGTAAGATAGTTTGTTGTCTTGTGTTATTTTCTCCTATAAAAGGCGTATAAGAGAAGCCTTGTAATCACATACCTTCGATGAAAATTTCTTCTTCTTCAAGAGTAATTCTTGTGTGTTTTCTTGGTTCATATTCAAAATCAAGGTTATAATCTTTCAAGGCTTGAACATCCTTGTGAGAATTGTCCAATTCCGGGGAGGGAAACATCCAAGAGGGAAGTATCTTGCTTGGGTTATGTAGAACTCATTGGAGGACTTATGTTCAAAAGGTTTTTCAACATATTTAGAAGCAAGGTGAAGCTATCTTCATTGTGCCTAAACCGTATTTAGAGGAGAAGCTTTCGAGTTAAAGAAAAGTCCATTCTTGCATGTATCAAAGTGGTATTAGAGCGAAGGTTTTTCTTTAACTCAACTTATCATTTACTTTGTCAATTTATATTTTCTTTAGTTCTTCTCTTCATCTATCATTCAACAATCTTCTTAGAAGGTGGAATTCTATTTGGTTTAATGTCTTCTTCTTGTTTTGAATTGTATAATTCAGAAACAAAAAGAGACCAAAACCAAAACAGTTTATCCGTACATTTTCTAGTTCATTTTTTGCCTATCAAAAAAAGTGTCATCCTGTTGTTTATCAAGTTTCTTTGTTTCTTCCTGTTCAACAAGCAAAAAACCCAAACAAATCAATATAAAAGCTTACCGTATCATTTGGCGATATAAGGTTGGATTTGACTTTGGAAAATTGTCGTAACGCTGGATCTATATGAAATTGGAAAGGCAAGATTGGACTCTGGAAAATTGCTGTAACGCTGGACCTATATGAACTTGGAAAGTTTGGATTGGACTCTGGAAAATTACCATAACGCTGGACCGATATGAAATCAAAAAGGACTCAAGACAATCATCTCATAAAACACTTAAAGATTATTTCTTTGTGATGATTTATGGTTTCTTAACTTCATTCGGTTGGATTTCAATTTCTTTGTGTTTAGACACTTTCTTGGGCTTTAAGTTCTTCGTTTAGAAACTAGTCTGCATTACTTATGCTCGATCCGTTGCTTATATATCTACCTTGGTCTTTCCTATATTCATGTTGTTATCAATGCTCTTAACTTGTTTTAGACTTTGTGTTTGTTTAGTTGTATTTTGTGGTGAGTTTAGTTGCATTTTCTTGCGTTCAATATCTTATATGGCAGCCTCGATAAGAAACAAAATCAATTTGTTCATATTGAACAACTTGACAGCCTACTACACACAAAAACGTCAACATACCCATCCAAAACAAACACACAAAGACTTATCAATTAATTTTACCAAGGTATATACGCCTTGTTTAGCTTTGAACAAGGATAAAAAGAAAAAGAAAGAAATAGAAGCTTATTTCAAAGAAGAGTTTGCACAAAATAATTGAAAGTGAAAAGAGCAAAAGAACTGGTCTTGTTTCCTTCATAAACGCAAAATACCCATTTTTTTCACTTTTGAACACTTGAGTGCTTCTAGTTCATTCATACTTGCATCTAGCTTGCATAAAGCCTAAGATGAAGTTAAGGATTGCCTATAGCAACCCCTTAGAATTTCTTTGGCTCAGCCTATTCCATCAAATTTGGTTTCGATTCTCTTTGAATCTTAGTACCGTCCAAGCTTGTTGTTTATACTATTGGGATTATGAGTGAATTGGTGGGAGACTTGTGAAGAAAGTTTACTTTACATGATCAAAGTTATCAGAATCGATACTCACTTGGAAAGTTTGCTTTGTATTGTTTTAGCCTCAGATTCTTCAAGAAGACACAAGATTGTGTGAACTACAAAAAGAGAGAGAGGAAAAACACTTAATTTTCTTGTTTTCCACTAAAATAATTAAGTTTCTTTTGTTTTTGTGTTAGTTTTCTTTTTTCTTTGTTTTTCTTGTTCAATTTCAGGTAATTGTACCATGGATAAGACATCTGAGAGTACCACGGGCCTTAGCAAAGAAAGAGAAAGATTGCCCACAAACGTGGACGATTTGGCATAACTGATGCAAAAGATGTTGTGGGAAATGAAATTGATGAGTAGCCGAGTAGAGAACCTAGAAAAAAGTCACAATCTCATCTAGAAAATCCTTTACATGAAGGACAAACATCATATATACCAGAACACAGGTTTGAAATCCATAGGTCTTTTACTCCAGAAAGAAGAAGAGGCAGAGGCAGAGGAGGGATTAATATAGATTTCACACTTATGAGGACCTTTAATGAAAGAGAAGAATAACCAAACCAAAGGTTTGATGGCTATAACATTGAGGAAGAGTACAACCAGCTACGGAACCGTGGGAATCAAAAAAATAATGCACAAGAATATGAATTCATGAAAACAAAAGTGAATATCCCCACATTCTATGGAAAGAGTAATGCTGATGCATATTTTGAATGGGAGAAAAAGGTAGATCTCATATACTCTTGTACAAATTCTACTGATTTGACTAAAGTGCGCTATGCAGCTATAGAGTTTGCAGATTATGCCTTAGTTTGGTGGGATCAACAACACAATGTTAGGAGAAAAACCAGACAAGCACCAATATACACTTGGGAAGAAATGAAAATTGAGATGAGAAAAAAATTCATTCCTTCAGACTATGAAAGAACCATCTACTAAAACTTGCAAAAACTCACTTAAGGAGGCCATAGTGTAGATGAGTATTTCAAAGAGTTAGAGATCTTATTGATAAGAGCTAACATTGAAGAACCAGAGGAAGCTACCACGGCTAGATTCCTAGCTAGATTGAACAAGGAAATTGCAAACAGAGTTGAACTTACCACATATATTAATATGATTTCCATGGTTCATAAAGCTGAAAACATTGAGAGACAACTAAAGGTAAAACCCTTTAAATCTAGTTCATCTTTTCAAGCTAATTCTTCATCCTATCTAAGAATGCCGCCTATGATAAATCAAGACACAAGTTTCAGTCCAACTGGAGCTCAAGGCCGTGGGTTCCAAGGCAAGGCTCAGCCAAATCAAAGACCACCTCAACCACCTCGACAAAACTTGGACAAAGGGAAAAATAAGGTTGAAGGTAATATTTCTAATTCCACTACTAGATTTAGCGACATTCAATGCTTTAAATGTTTAGGTAAAGGTAATTTTGCAAATAGACGTCCCAACCCTAAGCATTTATGTTCATTGAAGAGCCTAATGAATGTCATTCTGATGATGAGGAAGAGGAACATGTTAATGTTGAGAAAAATCATGATGAAAATGAGGAAAGTGTGAGTGAGGATGAAGAACTTGCATCAAAAGAATTTTTGGTTGTTAGAAGAGCTCTTAATGCACATGTTAAGATTGATGAACAAAATCAACACGGAGACAACATTTTTCATATCCATTACATGGTTAAAGGGAAAGTTTGTACTTTTATTATTGACTCTGGATCCTGTACTAATGTCGCAAGTGTTGAAATCGTTAGAAAATTTGATTTGCCATTACTTAACCATCCACACCCTTATAAAGTATATTGGTTGAATGATTGTGGAGAAGTGAGTGTTAGCAAACAAGTTTTGATCTCATTTTCTATTGGTGGATATAAAGATGATATCTTATGTGATGTAGCTCCTATGCATGCAAGTCATATCCTTTTAGGTAGACCAGGCAGTTTGATAAGAAAGTTACCTATGATGGAAACTTGAATAGGTATTCCTTTAGGTTTAACAATAAGTTGTTTAAGCTACATGCATTATCCCCACACAAAGTATTTGAAAATCAAAAGAGAATGTGTAAGAACAGGAATGATCCTAAAGAGAAAGAGGCATTAAAGAAATTTCTAGAGTGTATTAAGAGTGAAAGAAATAAAAATAAGTCTAAAGGCAAAGAGATAGGAAACATTGATGAAGGCAAATCTCGAAAGAAATTCGCTTTCTTTGCCAAACCAAGTGAAGTGTCACATGCCCTAAACATAAAGAAAATTGTCTTTGTTTTGATGTTTAAGGAGTCTTTGTTTTCTATGAGTGACTTACCCTCCACTTTGCCCAGTGGAGTTGTATCTTTGCCTGGTGAGTTTTCAGGGTTGTTTCCTGAAGAAGAACCTTCTGGTTTGCTGCCTTTAAGAGGAATTGAGCACCAAATAGACTTCATGCCTGGTGCTATCCTGCTTAATAGCCAGCCTACAGAGCAAATCCTGCTGAAACAAAGGAACTTCAATGCCAAGTAGAAGAACTCTTGGCCAAAGGAAAGGTGAGGGAAAGCATGAGTCTTTGTGCTGTTCATGTGATCGTTGTACCAAAGAAAGATGGTACATGGAGAATGTGTACTGATTGTAGAGCCATCAACAAGATAATTGTAAAATAGAGGTACCATATTCTTAGACTTGATGATATTCTTGATGAATTGCATGGTGCTAAGTATTTTACCAAGATTGATCTTAAAAGCGGTTACTTTCAAGTACGTATTAGAGAAGTTGATGAATGGAAAACTACATTTAAGACTATGTTTGGATTGTATGAGTGGTTAGTCATGCCATTTGGCTTAACTTTTGCACCTAGTAATTTCATGAGATTAATGAATGAAGTCTCACGTGCATTCATTGGAAAATTTGTTATTGTGTACTTTGATGATATCTTGATTTACTTTAAGACCTTGCACGAACACATAGGCCACCTAAGAAGCTTTTTTGATGCATTAAAGAAAGAACAATTATATGCAAATTTCAAGAAATGTTCTTTTTTGTATGGAAAAAGTTGTGTTTTTAGAATGGCCGATTCCCGCAATTGTTGGAGAGGTGAGAAGCTTTCATCGGTTGCCTAGTTTCTATAGAAGAATTGCTAAGGACTTTTCCACTATTGCTGCACCTTTGAATGAGATTGTTAAAAAAGGCGTAGGATTTCAGTAGGGAGAGTTACAACAGAATGCCTTTGATGAACTTAAAACAAGGTTAACTTCTGCACCAATTTTAAGACTACCTAGCTTTGATGAAACATTTGAAATTGAATGTGATGCTAGTGGTGTTGGTATAGGAGCTGTATTATCTCAGTCTAAACAACCGATTGCTTATTTTAGTGAAAAGCTTAAGGGAGCGCAATTGAATTATTCAACCTATTGCAAAGAGTTGTATGCACTAGTTAGATCATTGCAGACTTGGCAACATTATTTGCAACATAAGGAGTTTGTGGTTCATACTGATCATGAAACTCTTAAGTTCCTTAAAAACCAAGGAAAGTTAAACAAGAGGCATGCAAAATGGGTTGAATTCATTGAACGATTTCCTTATGTGATAAAATATAAGCAAAAGGCAAAGATAACATTATAGTTGATGCATTACCTAGGAGATATTCTTTGATTACTACATTGTCATCTCATTTGCTTGGATTTGAGTGCATCAAGGAATTGTATGACATCTGATCCTGGGTTTCGGTCAATATTTGATGCATGTGCCGATTCTCCATTTGGTAAGTATTATTTACATGATGGATATTTGTTTAAAGAAAGAAAATTTTGCCTACCTAAGTGTTTTGTCAGAGAGATACTTGTCAAAGAAGCACATGGTAGAGGTTTAATGGGTCACGTTGGCATCTTTAAGACATTTGAGATATTTAAGGAACATTTCTTTTGGCCCTATATGAGAGTTGATGTAGAGAAGGTTTGTAGAAGTTGTATAACTTGCAGGAAAGCTAAATCTACAACACATCAACATGGTTTGTACACCCCATTACCTGTCCCTATGTCACCTTGGATTGATATATCTATGGACTTTGTTTTGGGATTACCTAGATCAAAAATGGAAGTGATAGTGTGTTTGTTGCCGTTGACAGGTTTTCTAGAATGGCACACTACATAGCTTGTAAAAAGGTTGATGATGCATCTCATATTGCAAGCTTGTTCTTTCAGGAAGTTGTACGTCTACATGGCATGCCTAAAACCATTGTTAGCGATAGAGATACTAAGTTCTTAGGTCACTTTTTGTGTGTGTTGTGTGGTAAACTTGGAACTAAACTCTTATTTTCTACTACTGTTCACCCTCAAACAGATGGTCAAACTAAAGTTATGAATAGAACTTTGTCTCAATTGTTGCGTGCTATAATTCAGGAGAACTTTAAGAATTGGGAAGATTGCTTGCAATATATTGAATTTGCTTATAATAGAAGAGTTCACGGTTGCACCACACATTCACCGTTTGAAGTTGTATATGGTTCCAATCCTTTGTCTCCACTTGATCTTGTTCCTATTCCTGTTCATGAACGTACAAGTATTGATGGTAAGAATAAGGCTGAACCGATTAAGAAATTGCATGCTAAGGTTAAGCTACAACTTGAAAAGAAAAACAAATCGTATGCAAAACAAGCTAACAAAGGACGCAAGGAAGTCTTGTTTCAACCAAGTGACCTTGTTTGGTTGCATTTAAGGAAACAAAGGTTTCCTAGAGAAAGGAAATCTAAGCTCATGTTAAGAGGAGATGGCCCTTTCAAAGTACTTCAAAAGGTTGGAGATAATGCTTACATTCTTGGCTTTCCGGAGAGTAAGTATGGTTCAATTTCTCATGCTTTTGACGTTGTTGATCTTATCCCTTTTAATGATGATTTATATTCGAGGTCGGATTATTTTGAAGAAAGGAAAATGATGAGGTCAATAACCCTCATCCATGTCAAGATCATGAGAATGCACATAATGTTATAAAAATACAAGATCAAGGACTCTTAACAAGAAGTAAAACTAAGAAACTAATGCATGAAGTAGGGGCCTTCCTATTTAAACATGTGCAAGATGAACCAAGGGAATATATGCATTGGGTTCACCTTATTGAACCTATAACATGATTTCTAGAACCACTGTAAAATATCAATAAGTAAGAATGTGTTCTTTATTTTGCTTTTTAAATGTTTGTGTTGTATTAGTTTAGGCTCATCTCAGATTGTGAGTTTCTGCAGGACCAGTTTTGGAAGAATTGATGTATCTCTCCAACCACAAATCCAAATTAGAAGTTGCAAGATGCTTTGGAAAGCTAAGACAAGATCTACAACTTTCATGTTTTGTATTGTTCTAAAATCGGTCGTCTTGATGGCCAAAAAGAGCATGAAAATTGAAGTATTGTTTCTACCGAATTCTGTGACATACCTTCAGTAATCTTGATGTATCTCCTCAATGGTTGGGCAAAATGCAAAAAACTTTATACGGTTATTTTCTACACTCAACGGGATACAATTCTCTAAATCAGAGCTGGGCCTAGTTCAGATTGGAAGGTGTCCAAAAATCACTCACAAACCAGGAATGATTTCAAGTTGAAGACAAATCCTTAAAGTCTTCTACGAATAGTACTTGAGGGGCCTACTTCAGAAAATCATCATTCAAGACTTGCAAGACTAGCTTTTATGGAGCCTACATGAATAGTATTTGAAAGTGTATAGTCTTTTCAATCATCATTCAAGACTTGCACTACTAGCTTTTATGGAGCCTACATGAATAGTTCTTAGAAGTGTGTAGTTTTTCAATCATCATTTCAATTTGTAAGATACTTTGTTGTCTTGTGTTATTTTTGGCTATAAAAGGCGCATAAAAGAAGCCTTGTAATCACACATCTTCAGTGAAAATTTCTTCTTCTTCAAGAGTAATTCTTGTTTGTTTTCTTGGTTCATATTCAAAATCAAGGTTAGAATCTTTCAAGGCTTGATCATCCATGTGAGAGTTGTCCAATTTCAGGGAGCGAAATGTCTAAGAGGGAGTTATCTTGCTTGGGTTATATAGAACTCATTGGAGGACTTATGTTCAAAAGGGTTTCTTCAACATATTTGGTAGCACGGTGAAGCTAACTTCTTTGTGCTTAAACCATATTTTGAGGAGAAGCTTTCGAGTTAAAGAAATGTCCATTCTTGGACGTATCATCAGGAGATCAATAATATACTTTCTCTAGGACAAGCATAAATCCTTGGAAGATCCGGATATTTCCATGCCAAGAAAAACCTAAGCTGGCCCATATCCTTAACTTCAAATGATTTGGCTAACTTCTGTTTTATTTTAGTGATTTCAGCATGATGATTTCCAGTTAAAATAATGTTATCTATATAGACTAGGATGATAATAATATCCTCAGTATCAATATGCTTAGTGAAAAAGGTATGATCACCATGACTCTAGATGAACCCAAGGGACATAACTATGGTATTAAATCTTCTAAACAAGGATATGGGGGATTGTTTTAGGCCAAAAAGGTTTTTAAGTCTGCATACTTTGTTTTTATTTGACTCATTGATAAATCCATGTGGAATTTGCATATGCACTTCCTCCTCTAAATCTCCATAAAGGAATGCATTTTTAATGTCAAGTTGAAATAATGGCCAGTCCAGGTTGTCAGCAATAGTAAACAGAATTTCTTGGACCGTGCACCTACTACCTTGATTAAAATCCCCTTTGAAAACAGAATCTTAGACCATCCTCAGATTTAGAACCCGTTCTTGAAAAATTCAAAAATTAGTGCACACAACTCCAAAATTATGAAAATTTCTAGAACTTAACTTCAATGTCTTGAAAAGACCCTGTCCAGAAATCTGATAAAAATAAGATCTTTTGACTCTTCAAAAAAATAAAAAGATTCAGATGGTCAATCTGGACATAATTGGACAGAATGTTGCTGAGTTTTGAAAACATGTTTCTCTTTGAATACTTAACCAAAAAGGTTGATCTTTATGTGAAAACACTCCTTAGGATGTCTAGTTTAGGTTTCCAAAAGTCTCTGATCTTAAAACATTCCTGATTAAAACAGAATTCAAGTTTTCTCAAAACTGGTCAGATTGCAACCAGATTGGAGGAGTTATCTTGTAATGGCTGAAAGACTGATTTTCCCTTGCTCAAGTAAAGTGATTCTTGTTTCAAATTAAAGCTAGCAGTCGTAAGTATAACTCTACCAAAACTCAAGAATAGTTTTGTGACATGTTTAATAGATGTTTCTCACATTTGAAAATTATCTAAATCTAACTTAGGCATGCCTTTAATTAAGTTCTTCTTAGATAATTTTTCAATATTTGAAATTCCTATATGGCCTAGTCGTCTATGCCATAAATGTACATCTAAGTCATGCGATATTAGACACTTAACCTTAGTATCTATCATGTTATTTAGTGATAGTGTGTAAATGTTACCATCACTATTTCCTTTTAATAGAATTTCTCCTTTTTCATTTGTTATATCACAAGAATGAAGGAGAAAAGAAACATAATAACCGGAATCTATAAGTTGCGAAATGCTTAATAAATTATAAGAAAGATTTCATATTTGAAATATGTTAGGGTCCCCGATTGTTCCTTTTCCAACAACTTTTCCTTTGTTGTTGTCACCGAATGTCACCTTTCCTCCATGTTTGATATGTTCAAGTTCGGTGAATAGTTTGGGTTGCCCGTCATATGCCTTGAACATCCACTGTCTAAAAACCATTTGGCTTTTAGCTTCTTTGACTTTGCCTCCTTCTTGCATTCCTTGCGATTTTCCTTCAATGGAGACAAAGTTTTAGGTACCCTTCACTTGGGTCCTTGAATGTTAGGGGCACCACCCTTATTTAAATAACCTTTGGGTATCCAAACCTGGATGTACCTTCTGGACACGTATTTGACATTATTATAAGTTGAATAAAGCTGATTAACATGTACTTGAGCATTCTATTTAAAAGATGATGTATTGTTATACATGTTCTACCTTTGTTGATAATTATTATAAAGTGGTCGATTTTGATAGTGTGTATAAGGCATACGATTTTGTTTCTTATATGGTGCTACGTTTGTGTGTTCATATGCATTTCTATAAGTCTTATATGAATGTTGCATATAATTATGTTTATATGGATTATAATAAGTTTGTTGCATTTCATTATGTCTAGTCACATTTGTATACATATAAGCATAATTTCTAGGTTGTCTAGATGCAAAGTATTGTCTAGTTGGACGTTTATTTGTGCGTGCATGTTACATTTTTACTTTAGATTATGCAGAAGAAGGTGTAGTAGTCAAAGTTGATTTTGTTGTATTATACAACAACTTAGACTTAGATGATACAAAGTTAGTATTTTTGCCTAACTTGTCATTTTCTTCTATATACCCTAAGCCTTTTTATCATTTCTATATTTTTGTGACGATATAAGTGTGTCTAGCATGTTCGGCCCAGATTTAAATTGTTCTACCATTTTTTCTAAGTTTAGTTTAGAAGATTTAAGTTGTACTATCTCATTTCACAACTTTCTAACTTAGATTTCAACATACTCTTTTCAGTTTGTAATGTTTGTTCATTTTTCCTATATGATTCAATTTTAATCTCTAAAGAATCAAGAGTATTAGTAGACTCTTGCTTAAAAGATTCACATTGATGTGAAAATTCCAAGTTGGACATCTTCAACTTGTCATTTTCTTCAATTAGTTTCTTCTTTTCTTTAGAGAGCCTTTTACAATGAGCATGCATCCTTAGAAATTCTTCATACATTTTATAAAATGTCATTTCATTATCAGAATCTTCATCAGATGAAGAACTTACCTCGTTGGATACAAAGCAGACTTGAGCTTCCTCAGTGTCGGATTCTGAGTCGGGCGAGTCGCTCCACGTGCCTGCCTTCATTGCTCGTTTGTCTCTTCTTGAATTGGACTTCTTTGTCTTAGTCTTTTGTGCCTCCTTGACCTTAACTTGTTTATTATTGTTGTTATTATTATTATTTTTCTTTGTTGGCAATCATATGAGATATGTCCTTTTTTACCGCATTTGTAGCATTTTAACTCTTTATTATGCCACTTGCTATTAGATTTTTTCTTAGGTTGAGAAGAAGTAGAAGAAGGTTGTTTTCCATTTCTATTTGGTTGTTTGAAAAACTTTCTAAGTTTTCTAGCTATTAATATTAAATCATCGTCTAATTTATTATCACTATTCCTATCATCATTATTTTTATGTGACTCAGTTGATTTGAAAGCAATAGACTTATCGGATGATTTAGATGATCCGGACTTTTGTTGGTTCAGTTTTACCTCGTAAACTCTAAGCGAACCGATCAATTAATCCATTTTAATGATTGATTTTGTTTCTTCAGTTGCCGTGACTTTAGGATTCCATTCAGGAGGAAGGCTTCGCAACACCTTTTGAATCTTCTCGTTGTTGGTAAATGATTTTCCTAAAGCTTCAAGGGCATTGAAAATGTTTGTAATCCTCAAATCCATAAATGTTATGGATTCGTTCGGCAACATTTTGAAAGATTCAAGCTCAGAAATAACATGTTTATTTTTGATTCTTTTACGCCGCTAGTACCTTCATGCTTTAATTGTAAAGATTTGCGCATGTCGTGTGCACTTGTGCAATTTGAAACATATCATGCTTCAGAAGTCGTTAGTCCGTTTAACAATAATTTCATAGCCTTTGCATTCATGTACATTTTCTTTTTATCTTCGGAAGACCATTCACTTTTATATTTTTCTACTTCTTGTGTGACTCCATTAGCTTGTACAATTTTCATTGGAATGTACAGTCCATCTTCAGCTATAGACCATAAATCAATGTCTAAAGTCATTAAGAATAGCCTCATTCTAAGTTTCCAATGAACGAAATTATTACCGTTGAAAAGCGGAGGACGTTGTGTAGACATACCTTCTAACTCACCTTTGTGAGAAACTATGGCCATTGTATGTACCTTTAATTTGAGATGTGCAGGCTACAAAGAATTGTTGTTTCTTGGCCTTGTCTTGTTTGTATGATGTTGAATCTTGCTTCATTGAGTGGTGTTGGCCTCGCTCTGATACCAATTGTTGGACCATGCACCTGCAATAAATACCACTAGAGGGGGTGAATAGTAATTAACGGAAATTATACTACTACCCTTGATTAAAATCCCCTTTGAAAACAGAATCTGAGACCATCTCAGATTCAGAACTCGTATTTGAAAATTTTAAAAATCTGTGTACACAACTCCAATATGCATGTTTTCAGAACTTAACTTCAATGTCTTGAAAAGACTAAGTCCAAAAATCAATAAGAATAGGATCATTTGACCCTTCAAACAAATAAAAAGATTCAGATGGTCAATCTGGACAGAATTGGACAGAATGTTGCTGCTTTTTGAAAACGTGTTTCTCTTTGAATCCTTAACCAAAAAGGTTGATCTTTATGTCAAACGCTCCTTAGAATGTCTAGTTTGTGTTTCCAAAAGGCGCTGACCTTAAATGATTCTTGATTAAAAAAGAATTCAAGTTTTCTCAAAACTGGTCTAATTGCAACCAGATTGGAGCAGTTATCTTGCAATGACTGAAAGACTAACTTTCCCTTGCCCAAATCAAGTTATTCTTGTTGCAAATGAAAGCTAACAGTCTGAAGTATAACTCCACCAAAAATTCTGAATTTTAAAAGTGTGTAGCTATTTTTCCAAAACATAAGAATTTGTGTGAAATCTGTAATAAAAAACGAACAGAACATAGAAAAATATAAAGAAGACAACAACACCAAAGATTTATCCTGGTTTGGTCAATGTGACCTACTCCAGCCTCAAGGAACACCTTTCCTTGGATTTCACTATGGTATGAACCAAATTACAACAAAAACCAAGCTTGATGCTTGGGTTAAACACCAACTCTATTCAAGACTTGGATGAACACCTCTATGCAACTCTTGGTTGCAACACGTCTATCCCCTATTGATATAGCCTTATAGATTAGGCTAATCAATCTTACAAATGGGACACAAGAAGACGTGTACAGTGTAGCTAAACAACAACAAGAATATGAAACACCTTAGCTACACAAAGAAAGAATCAAGAAGAAGAGAATAGCAAGAATGATCTTCAAGTTTGCTTGAAAGTTGTGTATTCTTCTTCTTCACCTTTGCCTTCTATTTATAGGGTGAAATGAGGTTTGTAGATAAGAACTCCAATATGTAACCATCTTCATCATCAATGATTAACTGTCTTATCATCATTGGTTGGTCACATAAACACCTTGTAGACTTGGCAGAATGAAACAACATAATTGGTCCACCTTGGACACTCACTTGGCCGATTTTTCTACCTCAAATTGTCTTGAAAATAATGAAGATAATGTAGTAGGATAAAATGACATAACTTCTCCACTATGCCCTCAACTTCTTGCCATGAGAATAGACATGTGATGGCTGAATAATTAAAACTAAAATCTGCACCAAAACAGCCTATTAGCTGTTGGGTTCCATTTGAAATTTTCTAGTTGGCAATTTTTGCCAACTCGCTTCTTTTTAGTTGGTCCATTTGTCACCAAATCATAAAATGAGTACACCATCATATCCACCTGTACATAGACGTTTTTGAGGCTGCATATATGTATATCAACTCATATTTTTGAAGAAGAAATCAACAAATAATAGTTGACAAGATTATGTCAACATATAACACCATCATTCCCACTTTTTCTCTTTGTATGGTGTGATCAATTTCACACCTTAAACACCTTTAAATTCTTTGCAAAATGATGATTAATATCCTCCAATAACATACAGAATAAGGTCTTCAAGAAAAAAATAGAATGTTACATCACAACTCGTCACATATCCCGTTATTGTCAATAATATCATCAATTGAGAGAAATAATAGAAAACCACCAAATAATCATCAATATAATCATATATGAGCTTCATAATAAAGATAATAATATACTCAAGAGATTCTTTGAGTAAAAATACCAAAACTGCCCTCAGGGGTAAAATGACCAAAATGCCTCTAGTGAGAAAACTTCAGAAATGACCCCGATGGTCAGAAATAGATATAATAACACCTTTGTGATGATAAATATGATATGAATGTGTCCTTGAAACATTTTTACCATGTCATGTTCCTACAAAACTCAAAATACCAATTTTTCTATTTTTGGTAAGTTGTAGAAACTTTGAAGGCACATTAGCCACAAGACATTTATAATCAACAAAAGCGCATAATTTCAACATAATGAACATATATAAATCATGTACAAATGAAAAAAACCACTTTATCACATTTTAGAAAAAAATTTCTAAAAACCCTAGACATCGATCGATCGAAGTGCCTTTGCTTGAGAAATCAATGTCTCACAGAGTTTTAGAGTTTGTTCTGACCTACATCGATCGATCAAAGTGAGTGTTTGATGTACATTGATCGATCGATGTGTCTCAGGTTTAGAGATCGATGTCTCACGGTAAGGTCTTGATTTTTTTCTGCCTTACATGGATCGATTGATGTGATGGATCAAAGTACATCGATTGATCGAAGTGCAACAACCTGAGAGATCAATGTCATTTTTCTTCACTTTTTCAACTTTTAATCATTTATAACACCATGTGTGACATGTTTAAGTATCCACCACTTAAAATCATGATCTTGAAAATTATCCAAACATATTTCTCAACAGAATTCTTACAGTATTCAACTTTGCAACAGATGCAAAGGTCTCTCAATAGTCTATTCTAAAGGTTTGAGTGAAGCCTGTGGCCACCAATCTTGCCTTAAATCTGTTAACTGAACCATCAGAGCTATACTTAATTGTAAAAATCCACTTACATCCCACTGGACTTATTCCTTCTACTGCAGGAATCAGCGCCCATGTGTCATTTTTTTAGCAAGGCAGACATTTCTTCTTGTACATCTTGTCTCCATTATGGCTGAGCCATCCTATATATTCTTGGGAACACTTATCTCATCCAATGATGAAATAAAAGTTTTGAAACTATGACTAAGACAATCATATGAAATATAATTGTTAAGGGGATACAGTTTTTTCACACATACCTTGACTCCATTTCTTGCAACAATAGACCTATTATCTATCAGAGATACATCCCTATAAGATGTGGCCTCATTACTTTCAGTTGTGTTTCTAGGGGAGCCTGCAGATTGATCAAGAATAGATTGATTCCTTCAGAGACAAGAGTCGTTCTCCCCCTTAGTTGGAATCTCAGTCTCATTAGCAGGCTTTGATCCAGTTATATCAATAACATTCCAAAGGTTATTGTCTGATTCATGCTCTATTTCAGCCAGAGTGGAGCTATAGTAAGACCTTGATTTATCAAATACTACATCCAATAAGACATACATTTTTCTGGATCCAGGTGAGTAGCATTTGTGTCCTTTTTGAGTATTGGGATACCCAAGATAGATCCATTTTTCTGACCTCATGTCAAGTTTGCTCCGAACTGCTCAGGAATGTATCTCTACACAACACATCCAAATACCTTCATAGGTAACTAAGAGAACAGCTTTGCATCAGAATATGACTAGGATAAAACATACTTAGGAGATTCAAAGTTAGGAACCTTAGAAGGCCTTCTATTAATAAGGTGAATAGCAATAAGCACACCTTCACCCCAATAATGTTTAGAAACCTTCATTGACATCATGATTGCCCTTGTTACTTCAAGGAGATGTCTATTTTTCCTTTCTGGCACTCCATTTTGTTGTGGAGTATAAGTGCAGGAGGTTTGATGAACGATTCCTTTAGTTCCCATATACTCTTTTATTGATTTTTCAAGGTACTCCATTCCATTATCTATTTTTAGGATTTTAATTAAAGTGTTGAACTAATTTTTAATCATGCAAATGAATCTCTTAATTATATCACCAACTTTATTTATGATTCATTAAAAACAACCAAATCACTCTGGAGTGGTCATCTACAAACGTGATGAACCACCTGCTTCCATTCATGTTGGCAGCCCTTGAAGGCCCCCACACATCTAAGTGAACAAGACTGAAATGAGAGCTCCTTTCATAGACTTTTGTAGGAAAATTGGTTCTGTAGCATTTAGCAAATTGACACTCTTCACAAAATAACATTCCTTGATTAATATTGGCAAACAAGCCTGGCATAAGTCTTCAAAGATACAAGAAGTTAGGATGTCCTTACCTCTTATGCCATAGCAAAATACTCTCATCGTTTCGACTAGTTGTCATACATGAGCCTATACTAGTTTGACTACTTAGCGGACTTGGTTCTTCTGCCTGAAGAAGGAAAAGTCCATTGACCTCGTAAGCACTGCCAATCTTCTTCTTGGAGAAGATTTTCTGAAAATGACATATAGAAGGTGAGATCTCACTTCACAATATTACCTTCTGCCATTTGACCTACAAAAATTAAATTGAAACTAAGTTCAGGAATAAATAGAACATTTCTTAGTTTTAAGTTGTCTGTTAACTTAATGTTTTCATTGCCAACAATACTAATCCCAGACTCATTGTCAACCTTAACCTTAGCAGGATTGGTAAGTGATATGAAGTCAGTTACTTTATGTTCATTCCAAGTCATTTGGTGTGTAGCACCAAAATCTACTATCCATGAAGAGATAAGTTTAGAAGGAGTACCATAACTAGCCATTGTTGCTTTGATGGACTCCTGATTTATCTCAAGAGGCTATTGTTTTGGTTGGAACTACTTTATGAAGTGATAGATTGCATCCAGTTGAGACTAAATAGGGACTCCATATAGTCCAGTGACACAGTTGCCGAAAGCTCCTGCGCCTGATTCATTCCAGCTCCCTTGTTTGGATTCTTGGGGATCTCCATGTTCTGGATTCCTCCAATGCTCATTAAACTTAGATGGAAGTTTGTCATGCTTAAAATAGCATTTGTCCTCAGTGTGCTCAATTTTCTTGCAGAATTTTCAAGTAGGACTATTGTCACTGTTTCTTTTATTATCCTGATGAACTGGAGGAACATATATCCTTATGACTGCATGAGCAGCAGCCTTATCACATTGTACAGCTGAGGGTGCAAGAACAACCATTGCTGCTCCTTTAGTTGAGGAAGTAGAACTCATCATGAGTTTTATCCTACTCTTCTCCTGTCTAATCTCGGCGAAAACTCTATTGAATGAGTGGAGAGGCTTGGTACCAAGTATCCTCTTCCTTACTACATCAAATTCTTTGTTCAGAACAGCTAAGAATCTAAAGATTCTCTTGGTTTCAGTGATGCTTTTATACATCTTATCATCTTTCTGATTCGGCCATTTATGTGTATAAAACACATCAATTTGCTGCCATATTTGTTTAATCTGACCAAAGTACACATTCACAGATGAATTTCTGTTTTATGTCATGGAGAATGACATCAAGCTCATAGAATGCAAACATAATCCAATTTTGAGTACATTTCTTATGCAGCCAGCCATATTTATGCAGCAGAGTTATAGAGGAGGAAGTTGTCACTCACCTCTGTGGTCATAGAACTAATTAACCAAGACATGATGATAGAGTTCTCTGCATTCCACGTCTTGGATTTCTCAGAGGACTCTTCAGAAATAACAGTTTCAGCACTTAGGTAGGCTTCTTTACCTTTTCCTGTGATAAATATTTTAACTGCCTGAGACCAAGCCAAGTAGTTATTTCCATTCAGTTTATGATTGGTTATGGTCACATGGTTTGAATAAATTCTGGATTGAGATGAGCTAACCCTAATTGAGGTAGTGTGAATTGTAGGTACAGGAACAGATGGGGCTTCACTTCATGCAGATTCCATGATTACACTTTACAAAACAAAATAGAGATAATTAATAGTAGTACAGAATTTGAATTTTTGAACAAATTTAACTTGTAATAATCACGCTGAGCTCTATAGGCTCTGATATCATATAGATAAAATGGCACACTAAACACTTAGGAAACTCACAAATGTGAGGAAGAGCTCATATATTCAAATGGGAAGAGGACTACGTACTTATACAAGGAAGGTTCAATGGCTAGTTGGCTTCCTGAAGTAGTCAGCCTTAATGACTATTTTGACCGTTAAAAAGCAGTGTGTTAAACTCCTAATTAATCATCACTTTGATTATCATTGTCTAGTCTGATGATTAAGGATTACAATTACATAATTATGTCATAAGTATTTATATTAACAGTGATAAATTAGACCTAATATAAGTGTCCGACGTAACTACTAACCTGCTCGATGAAATGTCCCAGTGAAGGTGCTGAGCTGGTTCTTCTTCATCATTTGATTCAACTAGCCGGTTTGTTCACTTATTGCAGTTTGTTCACTTATTGATTCTTCAGTATGATCACCATGTATTGAAACACTCGGTTCTTTGGACCCTTTGGTTCATGTCATCTGAATTACTCGTTAGCATGGCGTTCTCATTCATAATTTGCTGAAGCATGTCTACCACTTGTTGCATTGTGGGTCATGCTTCTCAATCTCCTTGGACTTGCTGGTAGAACTATGTCAGTTTTTGCTCTATTTATAACCTTAAATTATGCTAGAAAAATAGAAAAGAGAAAAAGAAAAAACTAACACAAAACAAAGCAAGGAAAGTGGATTAGTGAAACCAAATGTTTGCACTCTTTTCTTACTTTTATTTCCACTCTCTTACTACTTTGTTTCTTGACCAATCTGATGTTAATAACACTCAAAGAGAGCAACTAAGAAAGGTGAATGCCAATCTTCAACCAGACAATCTTAATCTTTCACCTTTCACGCAAACTTCCTTCAAACTTGCCATAACGAATCTGATTTTTTGTTGGACTAAAACAGTTTAGTACACACCTCAAATGATTTCAAAACACTCTGCATCAACATGCTAAAACAATCATAAAAGGGGTGAAATCCGAGAGGGGAAAAAACAGCCCACTTTTGGTCACAAAATGCACCAAAAAATGTCCCAAATACAATCAATCACAACCGCACAAACTTGAACAGTTGAACTAAGATTCAGTGACAAAATGAGACCAAAGATTATGTGTGAGGCTGAGCCGAAGAAGAACTAAACGTTGCCTAGGCAATCTTTAGTTAACTTTGGACCTTTTGCACACAAACTCACTATGGGGCTCAAAGAATGCAACAATCAGGTGTTCAAGTGTTTGGGCAGTATATTAGGCTCATTTGATGGTGTAGAAACAATAGAAAAAAGGTAGGTTAAGCAGGGCGAGGGCAGACAAGCAAGCTTCTCAAAATTGCACAAAAAGAGTTCAAACAGCTTTGCACTTTGCCCTTCTCCCTTTTCACTTCTTCTTTTGCTTGTCTTTTCACTTTTATTTCTTTACTTGCTGTACATAGTGTGAACAAGTTTTAGATTCTAGACATTTTTTTAAACTATAGGCAAAATGGTAATTTCACAAACTATTTTGTCAAACCTTGGACAGAACTTTTGAACTCTGACTTGCCTTACTTGGGCTGTTACTTGATGGGTAAACGTCGTAGCTAACAGTTTGGGTTTGGTTGGAACTGATTTGGGGATAAAAATTGTAAGTTTTTTTTGTATTTTTGTAGGATTAGGGTTTTTTATTGTGATTTGGTGGATTCTGGTCCAGTTGACTTATAGTTCTGAGAGGGACCCATTTGAATTGTTAGGGGTCTGGTTATGTGGATGGTGTGGTTGATTTGAGGGATGTTTGGCCGTGGGATGTATATTAGGGAGCTTAGGGTTTTGGCTAGTTTGGGGTTTGCTGAATTTGGTGAAATAAAGAAATGTCATATGAACACCAAGTTGATGCATAAATTCAGTCATAAAGAAAGAAATAAGAAACACAAAGTCCTCAATTACTGTAAATTTGCGAAGCATTAAGAATATGTATGGACTAGGTGGCTTTATAGGCTAAGTAGTCCAATGTTTGTGAAGCAGAATTTTAGTTCTATATGCAACGCCTATGTTGTTTATGTTTGGCAAAGAAAAGTTCAGACCTTTATGCTTATAAGACACATAAAATTATAGATAAACAAGGGCAAATACTATGGCAAGCCGTGGGATATGCCTTGAACCAAAGAATGTCACCTTTGTACACAACCTTGTTCATGGCTGTTTGAACTAATTCAATGCCAAATTTTTTTGTATGTGGGCAGAATGGAAACGTCCACTATGAAGGAAAAGATAGACAACAAAAAAAAGAATGGAATGGAAAAGAAAAATGCAAGATATGGTGGATTGAGTGACCTTGCTCTGATACCAAACTGATGTGTGTACGGTGCATGATCCACTCTCCGCCTCAAGTTCATTCACAATGGGTTAGGCACAAAGGAGTTAGGCTCCCCTTGCTTCCTTTATGTTAGAATCAGCCTTGTGAGCCAACCCTTGCGTGGGAATAGTCGTTGGTAGGCAAGTTGATTTCAAGCCTCCTAGACGGTTGCAATCACCCTCAAATAGCTCAATCTTTAAAAGGTCTTAACCTTGATTTTTAGTGCAAACCAAGAAAACAAAGGGTAGCTTTCTAAGAGAAAAGCAACGAAATTTTATTCATGAACAAGCTGAATTGTCCTTCCGATTTTTATATCTCCAAGAGGTAAATAAAAGGTTGAATTTTAGGCTTAATTGCCACTGCTGGTTGACTTTCCTTTTCTCATGGATGCAAGCCGAGTTTGAAGATGAGTCCCTCTTGGGTATTTCAGTTCACGATCCGAACTTGATCTTTGGCTTTTGAATGACTCAATTTGGAGCTCGTATGACTGAGCTATGCGTCCACAAAGTCCATGCAGTTTTTAGCTCTTTTCAGCATACTTTGTCTAGAACTCCTCCAAGCTATACATATCTCTATCACGGTTTTGTCACCTCCATCAGCCCCTACAAGGCAACTAAAGCCTAACAAGAATTAAACAAATAAAGAAAGAAATAACTAAACGAAAATGTATGATACTCAAATGCAAGACAAACGTTTATTAAGCTGATTCAATGAAATAAACCCAATAAATTTTAGGTTCATATTACACATGCCTAAACAAGAAGTTTTCAACCTCAAACCCAAGTTGTTTGGCCTTTCTTCTTGTTATAGGCTCTTGAGGTGCCCTGACGTCTTGATGGGATCCTTGGTCCGCATTAACACTTTTATGCATAAGTTCCTCTTTGATCAATTTAATCATATCATAGGCTCATGGATGTTTCAAAACAATGGCTTGAAGATTTCATGTCATTTGGTATTTAAAATTCATAACATGGTCCGTGTTTCATAAACACTTGCACTATTGCACTATTGGATCTTGGTGTGCAACAGCCCAACCAGATGATATAATTTCATTTTTGTTTTATTATCATTGAAGTACTTTTGATTGTTTATATTTAGTTTCAAACTTTCGGCATCAATAGTATACTTTGGGTTTTTAGTTTTAATTGCAATAATTGATCGAAGACGTCATGATTTTTCCGTGAGACCATGTCTAAGGAAGAGGGGTGTAGGTAAAGGGAATAAAAATGAGGATAGTCTAAGGGTAGCCTCTTGGAATGTAGGAACATTAAGTGGTAAATTGTTTGAGATTGTAGATACACTTAAGAGACATAAGATAGATATAGCATGCCTCCAACAAACTAGGTGGAAAGGGAATAAAGGTAGAGAATGTAATGGGTATAAGCTATTGTATTCAAGGTCAGATGGGACCAAGAATGGGGTAGGATTCCTAGTAAAGATAGAATTACACACGAACGTGATTGATGCAATTAGATATAATGATAGAATTATGGTGTTGAAGTTAGTTCTAAATAAGGAGGTGGTGGCAGTGATTTGCGCCTACGCACCCCAAGTGGGACTAGGAGAACATGAGAAGAAAAGGTTTTGGGATTGCTTAGATGTAATGTTAAAGGCAATACCCACGGAGGAACGAATTTGTATCGGAGGTGATTTTAATGGACATATTGGAAAGAACAATGATGGTTTTCAGTTGGTACATGGCGGGTTTGGTTATGGAGATAGAAACGAACAGGGTAGAGATCTGCTAGACCTAGCAGTAGCCCATGACCTAGGCATTATAAACTCGTTTTTTAAGAAAAAAGAATCGTATTTGATCACGTTTAGCAGCGGAGGACGTAACATGCACAGATCGACTATTTTCTGATGAGGCATGAAGACCGACGGTTGTGGAGGGACTGCAAGGTTATACCACGAGAGACAGCGGTGATACAACACTGATATTAGTAGTAGTTATAGCATTGAGCCAAAAGCTGAGTAAGGGGGTTGGAAAATTCCCACCTAGGATTAATTGGGGAAGTCTGAAAGACGAAAAAGTTAATATATTTAGAGACAAGGTCATCTCTGCAAAATTAGATCGTCTGGGTGATGACACAAATCAGATGTGGGAGGCTATATCGACTACTATTACTCAAGCGGCGAGAGAAACGCTCGAGGTAACAACAGGAAAGATGTCTGTACATAAAGAGACGTGGTGGTGGAACGAGGATGTGCAACAAAAAATAAAAGACAAACAAAAGATTTTTAGAGAGTTGTTAAGCTGCACAAATATGGAAGAGAAAGTGAGATTGAAGGAGAATTACAAAATCTCCAGGAAAGAGGCGAAGAAGGCAGTGATTGAGGCAAAGACTACAGCTTATAAAAGGATGTATAAGAGACTAGAAACAAAAGAAGGAGAGCAGGATATGTTCAAGATTGCCAAAGCTAGGGATCGAAAGAGGAAGGACCTATGAGGCGTGAAGTTTATAAAAGGAGAAGATGGACATATGTTAGTCAAAGCACAAGAGATCAAGTTGAAATGACAAACATACTTTCACAGTCTTTTCAACGGCAGTAGTGCCGCCTACGAAGAACGAAAAAGCACCACTAAACAACAATGACAACATAATAACTCTGACTGTCAGAACATCACACAAGGAGAGATGATGAGAGCACTGAAGAAGATGGGAAGAGCTAAAGCGGTCGGTCTAGATAACATACCCATTGACGCATGGAAGTATTTGGGAGAGGAAGGGGTCCAATGGCTAACTACTCTGTTCAACCGTATTTACAATACATGGAAGATGCCAGATGAATGGAGAAAGAGTGTCGTGGTCCCCCTATATAAGAATAAAGGAGACGCACAGTGTTGTGGGAACTATAGAGGGATTAAGTTGCTAAGCCATGCTATGAAGTTATGGGAGAGAGTAATAGACACTTGAATTAGGAGAGGAACTCAGGTTATGGTGAATCAATTTGGTTTTATGCCAGGAAGGTCAACTATGGAAGCAATACACATTCTCAGGAGATTAATGGAGAAGTATAGGGAGAAGAAGCGCGATTTACATACGGTTTTCATCGATCTTGAAAAAGCTTATGATAGTGTACCACGTAGCCTGATATGGGATAATCTGGAGGCAAGAGGGGTCCCTATGAATTATATAGACATAATTAGAGATATGTATGCTAGGACAAAAACAACCGTTCGTACGCCTGTGGGGAATACGGACTTCTTTTCGGTGGAGGTCGGTCTCCATCAAGGGTCTGCGTTAAGTCCCTTTCTTTTTGCAGTTGTCCTTGACGAGTTGTCAAAGTCGATACAGGAGGCCGTTCCGTGGTGTATGCTTTTTGCTGACGATATTGTATTAGTCGTAGAAAGTAGACATACCCTGAGTATCAGACTAGAGCAGTGGAGAGGTGTTTTAGAGAGAAAAGGCTTAAAGATTAGCCGTTCTAAGACCGAGTATTTGCACTACGACTTCAGTGGCGTATCAGACATTGAGGATAGCCAGCTCACCATCGATGGTCAAGTGGTACCACAGGTAAGTAAGTTTAAATACCTAGGATCATTTGTGCAGCAGAATGGCGACATAGATAGTGATGTAGTACATCGAGTTCAAGCAAGATGGTGTAGATGGAGGGCTGCCTCAGGGGTGCTGTGTGACAAAAATTTCCCAAATAAATTAAAGGGAAAATTTTATAGGGTGGGAGTCCGACCGGCAATGCTATATGGACAGACTGCTGGGCCATCAAGAGGTCACAATTACAGAAGATGGAAGTTGCAGAGATGAAGATGTTGAGGTGGATGTGTGGGCATAAAAGGCTAGACCGAATCAGAAATGAGGTGTTTTGAGAAAGGTTAGGTGTGGCTAGTATAGCAGATAAGATAAGGGATGGAAGAATGAGATGGTTTGGCCATGTCAAGCGAAGACAGACAACGGCGTCGATTAGAGTAATTGAAAGCCTCATTGTAGAGGGGAACAGGAGTAAAGGCAGGCCGAAACTGACTTGGGATGAACAGATTAGGCACGACCTACTAGATTTGCATCTCTATAAGGACATAGTCCATGATAGGAATTCATGGATACATCAGATTAAGGTTAACGAGGTATAAGTCATATATAGGGACACTTTAGAGTATATTTAGGGACATAGATAGTCGTAGACACTATCTACGCTTTCCACTTGGTGGCGTATATTATACCGTTGTTTTACATTACATGTACATATACACGTGATGTGTATTTTAATATCAAAATTCTTTTCTTTGTATTTCTTGAATTTTCTCACTAACACACTAGCACAGTATATCTCTATTATTATGTCATTTTTGCAGGTACATATAGAGCCGGGGTCTCACTGGAAGCAGACTCTCTATCCCTTGGGATAGAGGTATTGTCTGCCTACCACTTACCCTCCCCAGACCCTAACGATAGCTTTTGCTGTCGTTGGGATATACTGGGTCCGGATGATGATGATGAAACATTCGTAACATGACTTTTCCATAATTATTCATAACATGACATTTTTATATGATGGATATAGCACTTTTCATAACATAAGAACGATAACACACGACATACCAAATGATTCCTCATATAGCCACATGTACAAATATGAATCCCAGTGTTCCAAACGTGGTGTTTTATCATATGAACATGTATCTAATGGTGACGCATTATGGCGGAGATCCCGTGTCCTCGACAAGATGTTACACTTGGCCATGACGATAACATATGCCCATGACACCTACCACTCCGGTCCCGATGTCATGACGACGCACCAATGACATAACATAACATGTGTCATTGGAATCAGTTGTCTTGTGGTATGGTTTGTTATGTGCGAGAATTTTTAAAACGTAGGATGCAATAAAAACATTTTTCCAAAAACTTTTGGTTCATACGGTCCATTTAGGCCCGACTTGGGTCCCTTTTATCATTCTAAAATTTCATCATCATAAATCCAAAACTTATCTACATCATGCATGTCATAAACTTATGGAAATATCATTCTTACCCTCATTGGATATCTCGGCCATATACCCCAAAAACAGTTCACTTTTTGGACTCAATCATCAACCATCATCATCTTATACTACATAATTTTCATAACATCCAATGGCAAGTCAAAAGATGCATGATACACATATTTTCATATGCATATATCTATGTGGATAGGTGAGCAACTTTATTTTTTGGGTGAAATGCAAATTTGTATTACCCGAACTATCAAAACATCAGGGGGTGTATCCTATACAACAGACCCTATCTATTCAGTCAAATGCACTGATCGAGTCGCACACTAACGAGGCTATCACATAGTGTGAAATATTACATAGCAATCAACTAAAGTGTAAAGTTTGTACATGACTCTATAGACACGAGTACAAATTTTATGTATTACATCCCTAGATGAAAAGGTAATGCCTTCAAATATTACTTTGTCCCTGCCCTGCCAAGTAAAGTAAATGGTGCCAACCAAGGAAATCTTTGGAGCCTTTGCACGTAGAGCCTTCTCTTTGAGCCTTCTGTGTCCCCAGCGCATGACTTGGCTTAGCGTGCCGAGGTTTGGCATGCCAAGCCAAGTGGTGATGTAGCTCCAGACTTCCTTAACCTTGGGACACTAAGAAGTATAAGGGTTCCACCCCTTCATCATGCTGTAGACAATGTGGTCAGGTCTTCTTGTTTAAGTATGCCAGCTTGTTCTTTGTTGGCAGCTTGGATAAGGCTGTCATCCATAATGTGAAGGCATGTTTGGGCGTGATGGCATGGTCCCAAAAAAGACCATGACAAGGTCTGAATGTGTCCCTATGACGAAAGTAGTCATATGCCCGCCTAGGACTCAGCTCCACCACATCAGGCACCCAACTGGCCAGTGCCTGCTTGGTAAGCTCCATGGAGCCTTCTTGCTGCAAAATCATGTCTCTGATCTCCAAGAGCTTCTTGAGTAATAGGGAATCAGACTTCCTGGCCCCCTGGTCCAAAGACCCATATATAGCTTGTACCAGTGTGCCACCCATTGCACCCACAGTGTATCTTTTTTGTGATGTATGTCTTAAAGATACTTAGGAGGAGTGAAGTATTCCATGCCCTCAGGCTGATAACTCCCAACCCACCTTCTGCCTTGGGCAGGCAGATTTGGTTCCATGCTACCCAAGCCTTCTTCTTGCTTGCCAAGCTACCACTCCAAAGGAAGTGTAAGCAGATCCTGTCCACCTGTGCCAGATCTGAGGCTGGAATGAGAGGTGCACTCAGCCAGACACAGTTGACTCCTTGTAGTACTGATTTGATGAGCTCTAGTCTGCCAGCATGTGAGAGAATTGGAGCACACCAAAGGTTCACCCTATCCATTAGCTTGCCCATGTAGTCTGAGTAGTGAGCTGCGTGGAGTTTGGGCCCTGCAATAGGTATGCCAAGATATGTGAAGGGCATTTCACCAAGGGGGAACCTAGTTAATGCCATCAGATGCTCCCTTTCTTCACCTATGCCAGCCAGGTAGATATGTGACTTAGCCATGTTTGCCGTGAGGCTAGAACAAGCACGAGCACTGTCAATGGGCCCCCATGATCTTTTGCATAGAGGGGGGTTGTCCTCGTGTCAAAAAGAATGAGGTCATATGCAAAACAACGGTACGTGATCTGATGCTCCTCACACCTAGGGTGGAACTTGAACTCAGGATCCTAATGCAGTTTCCTTGGCAGTCTTGACAAGTATTCCATGCCAATGACAAAAAGGAAGGGGGACAGGGGGTCCCCTTGCCTTAGCCTTCTTCTGCCTGGAAAGAAGCCATAGAGTGCCCCATTGATTACAACTGAATAGGAGGCAGTGATAACACATTCTGTGATCTAGCCAACAAACTCAGAGGAAAGCCTAGCCCTATAAGCATGTCATTGAGGAAGTCCCTGTTCAAGGAGTCAAAAGCCTTTCTGACGTCTACCTTCAACATGTATTTAGGAGGGGTGCGCTTCTTCCCATACTCTCTTACCATACTCTCTGACCAACTCTTGGACAAGGAAGATATTGTGCATTATCGACCTTCCTTTCAGAAAACCTGCATGGGCAGGGTCCATAACTTCCACCAGGACTGGAGCCAGCCTGCTCACTCAAATCTCTGAGATGGCCTTGTAGATTACATTACAACAGGAGATAGGCCTGTAGTCTTCCATTTTGGTGACATTCTTGGCATTGGAAACCAAGGCAATCAAGACATGGTTGAGCTGTCTGAGCAACCTGCCTTTGCTGAAGAACTCCTTGATGGGCTGAGTAACTAACGTGCCAACCACATGGCAGGACTTGGTAAAGAACTAGGAGCTGTACTCATCAGGATCAGGTGCCTTGTCATGGCCAATGTTGAAGATGGACTCTCTAATTTCCTTGCCCAGAACTGGCTGAGTCAGGAGGGCTGCTTTGGATGAAGAGACTTTGGGGCCAAGGTCAATAATGGTGGCCTCTATCTTTTGAGACTCTTGATGTGTGTCCAACCGTTTGGAGCCTGTGGGAATTTAAGCACCACTTGAAAATCAAGGAATTCAATGAAAGAAGGAAGAAAAGCTCTTCACTCTCTCATAAAAATAAAATCTCAGCACTCAAACTTCTCACTTTGTTCACGGTAATTTCACAAATAGAACACTTTTATTTGAACACTTCAATAGGCTCAAGAACCCTTCTATAATGGAAGAATAATCACTTTTATTCACACGTTTGATTTCACAAGAGCACTTCACAAGTTTACTCTCACAATACACTTTGGTCTCACTTATAATCGTACAAAATCAACACAATTCGGTTCCTACAGAAGAACCTCTCACTTACTTAAAACTAATTACAATATCGGATTATATATACTAGTATGAGGAAGAAGCACTTCCTACCAACCCTTTAACTATGGCCTCCCAACGTCCTCGATGATAGCCTCAGCAGAAATTAGCTCTAACGGTCAAAATTTAGCTAGTAAACAGGAGAGAATTCGGTGATGTAGCTGGTTGGATTTGACAGATTAAAGAAGTGAGAAGTTTTACATTTTGAGTAGAATTTCCAGCTGTTTTAAAGGGTATCGGAGGCAAAGTTCCTGATTCGGGTCAGCCTTATACCAGGCATGTCCTTATACTCGGCATGTGTACAATGTGTACCATATACTTGTAGCGCCCCGGCCCGATACCGTCATCGGAACCAGTGCATACGCCGTAGTCTACTATGAGAACTACGAAGCGTCAAAGCATATCAAGCGTACATCATTCATGACGTAAGATAAATCAGCGGAAACGTCATCAAATTTAAAACTTCATCATCATTAATACAACCAGAAAGTACAACGGAAATAAAAGGGTGTTCAGACAACTGTCTAACTTATCCTCCAGTACAACATAATAAACATCAAGTTTTCCAACATAAAGAAAGTAAGCAAACATCTATATACTTCTGTGTCCATCATCCCACTGAGCCCACTTGCAATCGTCTTCGATAAATATCATTTCATATTCCGGCTCACCTGAAAAGGAATAGAGTATCTGTTCTTCGCGAAATTATCGCCAGCAAGTAATCCGTCTATACACCTTACGGGATCACACACGACGAGTCACCAGTGTATAGATCATTGCCCAAAATAAGGTTCTCGGGTTAGCAAGTAGTATCTTTATAAGAATGCCTCAAAAAAGATAAGACACATAAATGATACACGGATACGAGAATAACATGTACTAAAACAACATATCATCATAAGCAAGTCATAAGCTAGTCACATCTCTTGCACATCAATCTTATGCTTCGTGTATCATGATGCATGTACTTCTTTAAAATCACACACAACACCCATGCATATGTCTTCTTTCATAAACATGTCATGCGTGTCATTTCATAAAACATTTCATAACTCTTCTTATCATATTCTTCGCGTAACAGAACTTTATACCCTGTGGGTGATCAGTCCACAACAAACAGAACTTTATACCCCGTGCTGAAAGGTCCATGGTCCCATAACATATAACTTTATACCCCATGCTGAAAGGTCCACGGCCCCATTACATACATCATATATCCGTGCTGATAGATCCACGACCCCATAAAATACTTTATTTTCCGTGCTGATAGGTCCACGACCCCATAACATATTTTATACCCTGCTGTTGATTCACAGGTCACGCTTTTATACCCTGCTTTCGCAGGCGTGACTTTTATACCCTGCGATCAACCAGCAGCCATTTTGTCTTTCGAAAACTTTAAACTTCTCTTGTACACACATGTTCTTTCGCAAAGCAATTCTCGAATCAAATGCAAGTGCCCATGTCATGATGCAGGATGCACATGTAACTTCGTATCAAGCATGTAACACACACATACATCTTACATATCAAGTATACGGTCTTGCACCTCAAACACTCCATGTTCGTATCTTTCCAAGTCCGTTCGCCTCACTAATTCACTTGGGATTCAATCTTATTCTTATTTAATCAAACTTACCATCTACACCTCAATTACACTTCAAATACCCTTGCATTTTATGTTTAGAAGTAGTGTATAAAGTTACTACACATACATAGGGCGCCTAAAGGGTCAAAAAGACTTCCAGTATACTTCGAACGCTACATGGAGCGCGTAATGTGGACATGGAGCGCCTATACTAGGCGTTCGAAGTGTTCGGGGATGTGCCGCATACATCGAACGCCTACATGAAGCGCCTAATGTAGGTGTTCGAAGTGTACGGGGATGCTCTGGGACACATTGAACGCCTACATTAGGCGCCTAATGTGACATCGAGCGCCTAATGTAGGTGTTCGAAGTGT
>AP025057.1:13059099-13072678 GCA_036186865.1 Eustoma russellianum
TCGAAGTGTTCTGACGGTTCTGAACTGCAGTTTTTCTGCAGTAACTTCCTCCCTTCTCCTTCCTCCTTCAACCCTTTCATGTTAAACCTCTCAAGATCCATCTTACCATCTAGATTCATCATACTTAACATACATCTAACATGAATTGCTGCTTAATTATGTCTAATAATATCTACTCTTAACCTTCTATCATTCACAACATTCAAAAGATACCATCAACATTCCCAACACAACAAGTCTATAACAATGTCATCATTCATCCTTCAATTTCCTGCACTTACTCTCAAACATCTAGGTGTAGACAACCAACACAAGAATAGAACAAGACAATAAACACATCAAGAATACACTTTCATGGGCATGCTTGACAAACAACAAAGCACCACATAACTATTTTCAGAAATATGGCCCAAAGAACAAGACTTTACGCAACTAGCACAACAATTAAATATAGTAAGCATTTAACATAGACAAGTCAAGATTACTAATGTGTGATCCAAGTTTTCTCTTTGTAAGAACATAGGGCCTAAAGTAACAAAATTTGCATAAAGCGTATAGAAAGATTACTTGCCTTTGTTTCTAGTTAAGCTTACGGATTTACTGCAGAATTCCGGTAAGGATTGCACCTAGATTGGTCGCTCTTTCTTCCTTTTCTTCTTCTTCTCTTCTTCTTCTCTCCCTTTCTCCTTCTCTTTTCTCTCTGGTGGTTTCTCTTCTCTTTCTCTTTTCTTTTAACCGACCCCCCCCTCTTAATCTAATGGGGAGTTATACTAAAAGTGGTGTAACTCCCCTAACCTTCAGTTGGGGTAATTTGGTAATTCCGCCTAGTTGTTTTAATTCTACTTTTAACCCCTTTTTCTTTATATTTTATTTACCCAAGTCTCTTAATCTATACAATTAATCAAATTATTTAATATTAACCTTTAACTATTGGAAGCCGTGCTTAAAAGTCATGGGGTATGACATTCCACCCCTCTTACAAAAAGTTTCGTCCTCAAAACTTACGTACCTTAGTCAAAGAGCTGAGGATACTTCTCTCGCATCTGTTCTTCGAGCTCCCAAGTGGCTTCACGTTCCGTGTGGTCGCTCCACTGAACCTTTACATAGGGAATCACTCGCTTCCTCAACACTTGATCCTTCCGGTCCACAATTTTTACGGGTATCTCTTCGTATGTAACAGCGTCCTTAAGTTCCAAGGGTTGAGCTTCAAGTACTTGACTTGGATCCGTCACATACTTCCTTAGTTGTGATACGTGAAAGACATTGTGAATTTGCACCAACACCGGAGGTAACGCCAACCTATATGCTAAAGCTCCTACTTTCTCCAGTATTTCATAGGGACCAATATTGATTGTCGATTGAAACAAGTGACAATTAAGAACGCTAAGATGGAAGAGGTAATGTTTCAAGGGGAACCAGAACGAAAGAAAGTTCCTAAGAAGATGTATGTGTCGGTTGCACAAGCGTGCAAAGCCTTAAGGAAAGGTGCTGAGGGATTCCTAGTGTATGCAATGGATGTTACTCGGGAGGTACCGTCCCTTGAGCAAATTCCAGTGGTCAATGAATTTCCTGATGTGTTTCCGGAAGATTTACCAGGAGTACCACCCCCGAGAGAGGTCGAGTTTGAGATAAACTTGATCCCAGGAACTGAACCTATTTCTAAAACCCCTTATAGAATGGCTCCGGCAGAGTTGAGAGAGTTGAAGGAACAACTGCAGGAGTTATTAGACAAGAAGTTCATCCGCCCTAGTGTATCGCCCTGGGAAGCACATGTTTTATTTGTAAAGAAGAAAGATGGTAGCATGAGACTTTGTATCGACTATAGAGAGTTGAATAAAGTTACCATCAAGAATAAGTATCCCCTTCCACGAATTGAGAATTTATTTGACCAGCTCAAAGGTGCTAAAATCTTCTCTTAAATTGATCTCCGATCAGGGTATCATCAGTTGCAAGTGAAGGCCGAGGACATCGCAAAGACAGCTTTCCACACAAGATATGGCCACTATGAATTTTTAGTGATGCCGTTTGGATTGACAAATGCCCCTGCAGCTTTTATGGATCTTATGAATACCGTCTTTCGAGAACAGTTAGGCAAGTTTGTTGTGGTATTCATAGATGATATTCTGGTATATTCTCCGGATGAACAAACTCACGCTAAGCATTTGAGAACCGTTCTAGGCATCTTGAGGCAGAAACAACTATACGCTAAGTTTAGCAAGTGTGAGTTTTGGTTGAGAAGTGTGGCTTTTTTGGGTCATGTGATATCGGAGGAGGGGATTGCTGTTGACCCGAAGAAGGTGGAAGCTATAACTGAATGGCCTAGACCTACCAACGTCATCGAAGTGTGAAGTTTCCTGGGTCTAGCGGGTTATTACAGGAAGTTTGTCGAGGGATTCTCAAGGATAGCAGTGCCTCTTAGTCGCCTTACCCAAAAGAAGTCTAAGTTTGAGTGGACGGCGGAATGCGAGCAAAGCTTCACGGAGCTTAAGAAGAGACTAACCACAGCTCCCGTATTGGCTCAACCCTCTGGAACTGATGGGTTTGTGATTTATAGTGATGCGTCAAAGAACGGTTTAGGTACGTAAACTATAGTATGATCTTGTATACCTATTAAGTTTAGACTAATACCTTGTTTGTAGGTTTTGTTTTGATGCAAAACGAACGAGTCATCGCATATGCCTCAAGACAGCTTAAGCCTTATGAGCAAAATTATCCAACACACGATCTTGAGCTCGCCGCAGTGGTGTTCGCTTTAAAGATCTGGCGGCATTATTTGTACGGAGAGAAGTGCGCGGTATTCACGGATCATAAGAGTTTAAAGTATTTGTTCTCACAGAAGGAGTTAAATATGAGGCAGCGGAGGTGGTTGGAGTTGCTAAAATATTATGATTTGACAATCCATTACCACCCAGGAAAGGCTAATAAAGTGGCAGATGCGTTAAGTAGGAAGTCCAGCCATGCCCGACAATCACCATTGGAAAGGGAGATAGAGGAATTTGGGTTAGATTTGGTTGACTCCACAGTGAATGTTTTGACAACATTGACTATCACGCCAAGTTTGGTTGATCGGATAAAGGAGGCTCAGAAGAATGATAAGACCCTCAATGAAATAATGGAAAGGGTGAAACATAGCCAAGTTGAAGGATTTCGGACCAAAGAGGATGGGAGCTTATGGTTTAGAGAAAGATTATGTGTACCTGATGTTGACGAACTTAGAAGGGAAATTTTGCGAGAAGCTCACAGTTCAAGGCTATCAATACACCCTGGTAGCACCAAGATGTATAGAGATCTCAAGCAATACTATTGGTGGTCTGGGATGAAAAGACATATTGCGGAGTTTATAGAGAGGTGTTTAGTTTGTCAACAAGTCAAGGCGGAACACCAACGGCCTGGTGGATTGTTGATGCCATTAGAAATTCTGGAATGGAAGTGGGAACATGTCACGATGGATTTCGTAGCTGGTTTACCAAAGACAAGAAGGGGATATGACATGATTTGGGTCATCGTGGATCGTTTAACAAAGTCTGCCCATTTCCTACCCGTTTCAAGTGAAACACCTCTTGACAAGTTGGTGAGTTTATATATGGACAGTATTGTTAGCTTGCATGGAGTTCCGGTAAGTATAGTGTCCGACCGAGATTCACGGTTTACATCTAAGTTTTGGACAGCATTTCAGAAATCCATGGGTACAGAATTAAGGTTGAGTACGGCGTATCATCCTCAAACTGATGGACAGTCTGAGCGGACTATTCAGACCTTGGAAGATATGCTAAGAGCTTGCGTGTTGGAATTTAAAGGGAGTTGGGATGGAATGGTAAAGCTAATGGAGTTTTCTTATAACAACAGTTACCACAGCGCAATTGACATGGCTCCTTTTGAAGCTTTGTATGGAAGGAAATGTAGGTCCCCGGTTTATTGGGACGAAGTAGGTGTGAGGATCATCACCGGACCTGAGCTATTGGAGAAAACGCTAGAAAAAGTGAAAGTCATTAGGGAAAGACTCAAGGCAGCTCAGGATCGCAACAAGAGTTGGGCAGATTCCAAACGACGACCATTGGAATTTGACGTGGGTGAAAAAGTTTATTTGAGAGTATCACCCACGAAGGGCATTATGAGGTTTGGAGTCAAAGGTAAGCTAAGCCCTCGCTTTATTGGTCCCTATGAAATACTGGAGAAAGTAGGAGCTTTAGCGTATAGGTTGGCGTTACCTCTGGTGTTGGCGCAAGTTCACAATGTCTTTTACGTATCACAACTAAGGAAGTATGTGACGGATCCAAGTCACGTACTTGAAGCTCAACCCTTGGAACTTAAGGACGATGTTACATACGAAGAGATACCCGTAAAAATTGTGGACCAGAAGGATCAAGTGTTGAGGAAGCGAGTGATTCCCTATGTAAAGGTTCAGTGGAGCAACCACACGGAACGTGAAGCCACTTGGGAGCTCGAAGAACATATGCGGGAGAAGTATCCTCAGCTCTTTGACTAAGTAACGTAAGTTTCGAGGACGAAACTTTTTGTAAGGGGGTGGAATGTCATACCCCATGACTTTTAAGCATGGCTTCCAATAGTTAAAGGTTAATATTAAATGCAATTTGATTAATTGTATAGGTTAAGAGACTTGGGTAAATAAAATATAAAGAAAAAGGGGTTAAAAGTAGAATTCAAACAACTAGGCGGAATTACCAAATTACCCCAACTGAAGGTTAGGGGAGTTACACCACTTTTAGTATAACTCCCCATTAGATTAAGAGGGGGGTGTCGGTTAAAAGAAAAGAGAAAGAGAAGAGAAACCGCCAGAGAGAAAAGAGAAGGAGAAAGGGAGAGAAGAAGAAGAGAAGAAGAAGAAAAGGAAGAAAGAGCGACCAATCTAGGTGCAATCCTTACCGGAATTCTGCAGTAAATCCGTAAGCTTAACTAGAAACAAAGGCAAGTAATCTTTCTATACGCTTTATGCAAATTTTGTTACTTTAGGCCCTATGTTCTTACAAAGAGAAAACTTAGATCACACATTAGTAATCTTTACTTGTCTATGTTAAATGCTTACTGTATGTAATTGTTGTGCTAGTTGCGTAAAGTCTTGTTCTTTGGGCCATATTTCTGAAAATAGTTATGTGGTGCTTTGTTGTTTGTCAAGCATGCCTATGAAAGTGTATTCTTGATGTGTTTATTGTCTTATTCTATTCTTGTGTTGGTTGTCTACACCTAGATGTTTGAGAGTAAGTACAGGAAATTGAAGGATGAATGATGGCATTGTTATAGACTTGCTGTGTTGGGAATGTTGATGGTATCTTTTGAAGGTTGTGAATGATAGAAGGTTAAGAGTAGATATTATTAGACATAATTAAGCATCAATTCATGTTAGATGTGTGTTAAGTATGATGAATCTAGATGGTAAGATGGATCTTGAGAGGTTTAACATGAAAAGGTTGAAGGAGGAAGGAGAAGGGAGGAAGTTACTGCAGAAAAACTGCAGTTTAGAACCGTCAGAACACTTCGAACACCTACATTAGTCCCTCGATGTCACATTAGGCGCCTAATGTAGGCGTTCAATGTGTCCCAGAGCATCCCCGTACACTTCGAACACCTACATTAGGCGCTCTATGTCACACTAGGCGCTTCATGTAGGCGTTCGATGTATACGGCACATCCCCGAACATTTCGAACGCCTAGTATAGGCGCTCCATGTCCACATTAGGTGCTCCATGTAGCGTTCGAAGTATACTGGAAGCCTTTTTGACCCTTTGGGTGCCCTATGTATGTGTAGTAACTTTATACACTTCTTATCAACATAAAATGCAAGGGTATTTGAAGTGTAATTGAGGTGTAGATGGTAAGTTTGATCAAACTTACCATCTACACCTCAATTGCACCTCAAATACCTTTGCATTTTATGTTCAGAAGAAGTTTATAAAGTTACTACACATACATAGGGCGCCTAAAGAGTCAAAAAGGCTTCCAGTATACTTGGAACGCCACATGAGGCGCCTAAAGTGACATAAAGCGCCTATACTAGGCGTTCGAAGTGTTCGGGGATGTGCCATAGACATTGAACGCCTACATGAAGCGCCTAATATGACATAGAGCGCCTAATGTAGGTGTTCGAAGTGTATGGGGATGCTTCAGGACACATTGAACGCTACATTAGGCGCCTAATGTGACTTGAAGCGCCTAATGTAGGTGTTCGAAGTGTTCTGACGGTTCTAAACTGCAGTTTTTCTGTACGGGAATGCTTCAGGACACATTGAACGCTACATTAGGCGCCTAATGTGACTTGAAGCGCCTAATGTAGGTGTTCGAAGTGTTCTGACGGTTCTAAACTGCAGTTTTTCTGCAGTAACTTCCACCCAACACCTTTCTTCTTCAACCCTTTCATGTTCAACCTCTCAAGATCCATCTTACCATCTAGATTCATCATACTTAACACACATCTAACATGAATTGATGCTTAGTTATGTCTAATAATATCCACTCTTAACCTTCTATCATTCACAACCTTCAAAAGATACCATCAACATTCCCAACACAACAAGTCTATAACAATGCCATCATTCATCTTTCAATTTCCTGCACTTACTCTCAAACATCTAGGTGTACACAACCAACACAAGAATAGAACAAGACAATAAACACATCAAGAATATACTTTCATGGGCATGCTTGACAAACAACAAAGCACCACATAGCTATTCTCAGAAATTTGGCCCAAAGAACATGACTTTACACAACTAACAACAACAATTACATATAGTAAAGCATTTAACATAAACAAATCAAAACTACGAATGTGTGATCCAAGTTTTCTCTTTGTAAGAACATAGGGCCTAAAGTATCAAAATTTACGTAAAGCATATAGAAAGATTACTTGCCTTTGTTCCTAGTTAAGCTTACGGATTTACTGCAGAATTTCGGTATGGATTGCACCTAGATTGACTGCAAGTTCTTCTTTCTCTTCTTCTTCCTTTTTCTCTTTCTCTTCTCTCTCTTTTCCCTTAGAATTTTCCTTCTCCTTTGTTGGCCTCCTAACCTGCGGCTGATGGGTGGGAAGTTATACAAATGTTGTGTAACTTCCCCCCACATGTAGTTAGCAAAGTTTGGCATTTTGGCCAAATTCCCTCAATTTCCACTTTTGTTTACTTTCCTCCCTATATTTTGTTTTAATTACACTTCATACCCTAGACATTTAATGAATTCATATTTTAAATTGTTTTCTAATTACTAAAGCCAGACTTAAAAATTACGGGGTATGACATTCCACCCCCCTTACAATAAGTTTCGTCCTCGAAACTTACATACCTTAGCTGAAGAGTTGAGGATACTTCTCCCGCATTTGTTCTTCGAGTTCCCAAGTGGCCTCACGTTCTGTGTGATTTCTCCACTGAACCTTCACATAAGGGATTACTCGCTTCCTCAACACTTGATCCTTCCGGTCTACAATTTTCACGGGTATCTCTTCATATGTAACATCGTCCTTAAGTTCCAAAGGTTGAGCTTCAAGTACATGACTTGGATCCGTCACGTACTTCCTTAGTTATGATACGTGAAAGACATTGTGAACTTGCGCCAACACCGGAGGTAATGCTAACCTATAAGCCAAGGCTCCCACCTTTTCAAGTATTTCGTATGGACCAATAAAACGAGGGCTTAGCTTGCCTTTTACTCCAAACCTCATGACACCCTTTGTAGGTGATCCCCTCAAATAAACTTTTTCACCCACATCAAATTCCAATGGTCGTCGTTTGGAATCTGCCCAACTCTTGTTGCGATCCTGAGCTGCCTTGAGTCTTTCCCGAATGACTTTCACTTTTTCTAGCGTTTTCTCCAATAGCTCAGGTCCGGTGATAGTCCTCACGCCTACCTCGTCCCAATAAACCGGAGACCTACATTTCCTTCCATACAAAGCTTCAAAAGGAGCCATGTCAATTGCGCTGTGGTAACTATTGTTATAAGAAAACTCAAACAGCTTTACCATTCAATCCCAACTCCCTTTAAAATCCAGCACGCAAGCCCTTAGCATATCATCCCCAAACTGATGGACAGTCTGAGCGGACTATTCAAACTTTGGAAGATGCTGCTGAGCAAACCCTTGTGCAATCACCGTTAATGCGTCAGTGAGCACCTGGGGTAAAACCACTTGTGGTGGCTGGTTCTCCTGTCCATTGCCCGAGTTGCCTGTGTTATCTCTTCTTGGAGGCATATTTCTCTGAAAGGTTAACATTGCATTAGCATTCAGTAAATACAAGAGGTTACTGAAAGCTTGAACGCGTACGAATGGGTGAGGTATGTAGCACAACTATTAATACTAAATTAGATGATAAACGCGCTCGCACACACCCAACCCAGATCATACTTAGACACTAAAGAAGTCAGTACTTATAACTAAAGATCAACCTTAAGGGAGAATCATATCTTAGGTGTCTAAAAGATCATGAACCTAAGTTTCCAAGATAGATCTGAAGCCTAGGCTCTGATACCACCTGTAGCGCCCCGGCCTGACACTGTCATCGGAACCAGTGCACCCGCCGTAGCCTACTATGAGAACTACGAAGCGTCAAGCAGATCAAGCATACATCATTCATGACGTAAGATAAATCAGCGGAAACGACATAAAATCTAAACCTTCATCGTCAATATTACAACCAGAAAATGCAGCGGAAATAAAAGGTGTTTGTTCATCTAGCTAACATAAGTTCCAGAAAACATAATAACATTGCGTTTCCAAAACTTAAAGAAAGTAGTCCAGCATCTATCCATTCCCATGTCCGTCATCCCATTAAGCCCACTCGCCATCGTCTTCGATAAATATCATCTCATATTCCGGCTCACCTGAAAAGGAATAGAGTATCTGTTCTTAGCGAAATTATCGCCAGCAAGTAACCCGTCTATACACCTTACGGGATCACACACGACGAGTCACCAGTGTATAAGTCATTGCCCAAAATAAGGTGCTCGGGTTAGCAAATAGCCTCTTTATAAAAATTCCTCAAAACAGATCAAACACATAAATGATACCCGGACACGAGAAACAAACATGTACTAAAACAACATATCACATAAGCAAGTCATAAGCTAGTCACATTTCTTGCATATCAAATCTTATGCTTCGTGTATCATGATGCAGGTACTTTAAAACAACACACAACACCCATGCATATGTCCTCTTTCATAAACATGTCATGCGTGTCATTTCACAAAACATTTCATAACTCTTCATATCATATTCTTCGCGTAGCAGAACTTTACACCCTGTGGGTGATCAGTCCACAGCAAACAGAACTTTATACCCCGTGCTGAAAGGTCCACGGCCCCATAACATATAACTTTATACCCCGTGCTGAAAGGTCCACGGCCCCATTACATACATCAGATATCCGTGCTGATAGGTCCACGGTCCCATAAAATACTTTATTTTCCGTGCTGATAGGTCCACGGCCCCATAACATATTTTATACCCTGCTGTTGATTCACAGGTCACGCTTTTATACCCTGCTTTCGCAGGCGTGACTTTTATACCCTGCCATCAACCAGCAGCCATTTTGTCTTTCGAAAACTTTAAACTTCTCTTGTACACACATGTTCTTTCGCAAAGCAATTCTCAAATCAATTGCAAATGCCAATGTCATGATGCAGGATGCACATGTAACTTCTTATCAAGCATGTAACACACACACATACATCTTACATATCAAGTATACGGTCTTGCACCTCAAACACTCCATGTTCGTATCTTTCCAAGTCCGTTCGCCTCACTAATTCACTTGGAATTCAATCTTATTCTTACTTAATCAAACTTACCATCTACACCTCAATTACACCTCGAATACTCTTGCATTATATGTTCATAAGAAGTGTATAAAGTTACTACACATACATAGGGCGCCGAAAGGGTCAAAAAGACTTCCAGTATACTTCGAACGCTACTTGGAGCGCCTATTGTGGACATGGAGCACCTATACTAGGCGTTCGAAGTGTTTGGGGATGTGCTGTAGACATTGAACGCCTACATGAAGCGCCTAATGTGACATAGAGCGCCTAATGTAGGTGTTCGAAGTGTACGGGGATGCTCTGGGACACATTGAACGCCTACATTAGGCGCCTAATGTGACTTGAAGCGCCTAATGTAGGTGTTCGAAGTGTTCTGACAGTTCTAAACTGCAGTTTTTCTGCAGTAACTTCCACCCAACACCTTTCTTCTTCAACCCCTTTCATGTTCAACCTCTCAAGATCAATCTTAGCACCTTGATTCATCATGCTTAACACACCACTAACATGATTTGATTCTTAGACATGTCTAATAGTATCCACTCTTAACCTTCTATCATTCACAACCTACAATAGATATCCTCAACCTTCCCACACAGCAAGACTATAACAAGACTATCAATCATCCTTCAATTCTCTGCAACTCCTCTCAACATCTAAGGTGTAGACAACCAACACAAGAACATGACAAATCAATAAACACATCAAGAATATACTTTCATGGGCATGCTTGACAAACAACAAAGCACCACATAGCTATTCTCAGAAATTTGGCCCAAAGAGCTCTTTCTTCCTTTTCTTCTTCTTCTCCTCTCTCTCTCTTTCTCCTGCGGTTTTCCCTCTCCCTTTTTGGTGTTCTAACCGTCCCCCTTTAGGCTGAGATGGGGAGTTATACTAAGTTTTGGTAACTCCCCTATCCTTAGTAGGGACCTTTTAGATAATTTCCTTTAATTACCTTTAATTCTACTTTTAACCCCTTCTTCTTATTTTTCTATATTTTAAGTAACTAAGTATCACAATCTACATCATTAATTAAATTGCATTCACGGTTGACCTAGAGTATTGAAAGTCGTGCTTAAAAGTCACGGGGTATGACATTCCACCCCCCTTACAAAAAGTTTCGTCCTCGAAACTTACGTACCTTAATCAAAGAGTTGAGGATACTTCTCCCGAATCTGTTCTTCGAGCTCCCAAGTGGCTTCACGTTCCGTGTGGTTGCTCCACTGGACCTTTACATAAGGAATCACACGCTTACTCAACACTTGATCCTTTCGGTCCACAATTTTCACGGGTATCTCTTCGTATGTAACATCGTTCTTAAGTTCCAAAGGTTGAGCTTCAAGTACATGACTTGGATCCGATACATATTTCCTTAGTTGTGATACGTGAAAGACATTGTGAACTTGCGCCAACACCGGAGGTAACGCTAATTGACATGACGTAAGATAAATCAGCGGAAACGTCATCAAATTTAAAACTTCATCATCATTAATACAACCAGAAAGTACAGCGGAAATAAAAGGGTGTTCAGACAACTGTCTAACTTATCCTCCAGTACAACATAATAAACATCAAGTTTTCCAACATAAAGAAAGTAAGCAAACATCTATATACTTCCGTGTCCATCATCCCACTGAGCCCACTCGCCATCGTCTTCGATAAATATCATTTCATATTCCGGCTCACCTGAAAAGGAATAGAGTATCTGTTCTTAGCGAAATTATCGCCAGCAAGTAATCCGTCTATACACCTTACGGTATCACACACGACGAGTCACCAGTGTATAGATCATTGCCCAAAATAAGGTGCTCGGGTTAGTAAGTAGTATCTTTATAAGAATGACTCAAAACAGATAAGACACATAAATGATACACGGATACGAGAATAACATGTACTAAAACAACATATCATCATAAGCAAGTCATAAGCTAGTCACATCTCTTGCACATCAATCTTATGCTTCGTGTATCATGATGCATGTACTTCTTTAAAATCACACACAACACCCATGCATATGTCTTCTTTCATAAACATATCATGCGTGTCATTTCATAAAACATTTCATAACTCTTCTTATCATATTCTTCGCGTAGCAGAACTTTATACCATGTGGGTGATCAGTCCACAGCAAACAGAACTTTATACCCCGTGCTGAAAGGTCCACGGCCCCATAACATATAACTTTATACCCCGTGCTGAAAGGTCCATGGCCCCATTACATACATCATATATCCATGCTGATAGGTCCACGACCCCATAAAATACTTTATTTTCCGTGCTGATAGGTCCACGACCCCATAACATATTTTATACCCTGCTGTTGATTCATAGGTCACGCTTTTATACTCTGCTTTCGCAGGCGTGACTTTTATACCCTGCCATCAACCAGCAGCCATTTTGTCTTTCGAAAACTTTAAACTTCTCTTGTACACACATGTTCTTTCGCAAAGCAATTCTCGAATCAAATGCAAGTGCCCATGTCATGATGCAGGATGCACATGTAACTTCGTATCAAGCATGTAACACGCACACATACATCTTACATATCAAGTATACGGTCTTGCACCACAAACACTCCATGTTCGTATCTTTCCAAGTCCGTTCGCCTCACTAATTCACTTGGGATTCAATCTTATTCTTATTTAATCAAACTTACCATCTACACCTCAATTACACTTCAAATACCCTTGCATTTTATGTTTATAAGAAGTGTATAAAGTTACTACACATACATAGGGCGCCCAAAGGGTCAAAAAGACTTCCAGTATACTTCGAACGCTACATGGAGAACCTAATGTGGACATGGAGCGCCTATACTAGGCGTTCGAAGTGTTCGGGGATGTGCCGTATACATCGAACGCCTACATGAAGCGCCTAATGTGACATAGAGCGCCTAATGTAGGTGTTCGAAGTGTACGGGGATGCTCTGGGACACATTGAACGCCTACATTAGGCGCCTAATGTGACATCGAGCGCCTAATGTAGGTGTTCGAAGTGTTCTGATGGTTCTAAACTGCAGTTTTTCTGCAGTAACTTCCTCCCTTCTCCTTCCTCCTTCAACCCTTTCATGTTCAACCTCTCAAGATCCATCTTACCATCTAGATTCATCATACTTAACACACATCTAACATGAATTGATGCTTAATTATGTCTAATAATATCCACTCTTAACCTTCTATCATTCACAACCTTCAAAAGATACCATCAACATTCCCAACACAACAAGTCTATAACAATGCCATCATTCATCCTTCAATTTCCTGCACTTACTCTCAAACATCTAGGTGTAGACAACCAACACAAGAATAGAACAAGACAATAAACACATCAAGAATACACTTTCATGGGCATGCTTGACAAACAACAAAGCACCACATAACTATTTTTAGAAATATGGCCCAAAGAACAAGACTTTACGCAACTAACACAACAATTACATATAGTAAGCATTTAACATAGACAAGTCAAGATTACTAATGTGTGATCCAAGTTTTCTCTTTGTAAGAACATAGGGCCTAAAGTAACAAAATTTGCATAAAGCGTATAGAAAGATTACTTGCCTTTGTTTCTAGTTAAGCTTACGGATTTACTGCAGAATTCCGGTAAGGATTGCACCTAGATTGGTCGCTCTTTCTTCCTTTTCTTCTTCTTCTCTTCTTCTTCTCTTCCTTTCTCCTTCTCTTTTCTCTCTGGCGGTTTCTCTTCTCTTTCTCTTTTCTTTTAACCGACCCCCCCCCTCTTAATCTAATGGGGAGTTATAATAAAAGTGGTGTAACTCCCCTAACCTTCAGTCGGGGTAATTTGGTAATTCCGCCTAGTT
>AP025057.1:13072688-13308049 GCA_036186865.1 Eustoma russellianum
AACCGACCCCCCCCTCTTAATCTAATGGGGAGTTATACTAAAAGTGGTGTAACTCCCCTAACCTTCAGTTGGGGTGATTTGGTAATTCCGCCTAGTTGTTTTAATTCTACTTGTAACCCCTTTTTCTTTATATTTTATTTACCCAAGTCTCTTAACCTATACAATTAATCAAATTGCATTTAATATTAACCTTTAACTATTGGAAGCCGTACTTAAAAGTCATGGGGTATGACATTCCACCCCCTTACAAAAAGTTTCGTCCTCGAAACTTATGTACCTTAGTCAAAGAGCTGAGGATACTTCTCACGCATCTGTTCTTCGAGCTCCCAAGTGGCTTCACGTTCCGTGTGGTTGCTCCACTGAACCTTTACATAGGGAATCACTCGCTTCCTCAACACTTGATCCTTCCGGTCCACAATTTTTACGGGTATCTCTTCGTATGTAACATCGTCCTTAAGTTCCAAAGGTTGAGCTTCAAGTACGTGACTTGGATCCGTCACATACTTCCTTAGTTGTGATACGTGAAAGACATTGTGAACTTGCGCCAACACCGGAGGTAACGCCAACCTATACGCTAAAGCTCCTACTTTCTCCAGTATTTCATAGGGACCAATAAAGCGAGGGCTTAGCTTACCTTTGACTCCAAACCTCATAATGCCCTTCGTGGGTGATACTCTCAAATAAACTTTTTCACCCATGTCAAATTCCAATGGTCGTCGTTTGGAATCTGCCCAACTCTTGTTGCGATCCTGAGCTGCCTTGAGTCTTTCCCGAATGACTTTCACTTTTTCTAGCGTTTTCTCCAATAGCTCAGGTCTGGTGATAGTCCTCACGGCTACCTCGTCCCAATGAACCGGAGACCTACATTTCCTTCCATACAAAGCTTCAAAAGGAGCCATGTCAATTGCGCTGTGGTAACTATTGTTATAAGAAAACTCCAACAGCTTTACCATTCCATCCCAACTCCCTTTAAAATCCAACACGCAAGCCCTTAGCATATCTTCCAAGGTTTGAATAGTCCACTCGGACTGTCCATCAGTTTGGGGATGATACGCCGTACTCAACCTTAATTCTGTACCCATGGCTTTCTGGAATGCTGTCCAAAACTTAGAGGTAAACCGTGAGTCCCGATCGGATACTATACTTACTAGGACACCATGCAAGCTAACAATATTCTCCATATATACTTTCACTAACTTGTCAAGAGGTGCTTCACTTGAAACGGGTAGGAAATGGGCAGACTTTGTTAGACGATCCACGATGACCCAAATCATGTCATATCCACTTCTTGTCTTTGGCACACCAGCTACGAAATCCATCATGACATGTTCCCATTTCCATTTCAGAATTTCTAACGGCATCAACAATCCACCAGGCCTTTGGTGTTCTGCCTTGACTTGTTGACAAACCAAACACCTCTCTATAAACTCTGCAATATGCCTTTTCATCCCAGACCACCAATAGTATTGCTTGAGGTCTCTATACATCTTGGTGCTACCAGGGTGTATTGATAGCCTTGAACTGTGAGCTTCTCGCAATATTTCTCTTCTAAGTTCATCAACATCAGGTACACACAATCTCTCTTTAAACCATAGGCTACCATCCTCTTTGATCTTAAACCCCTCAATATGCTCATGTTCCATTATTTCCATTATCTCATTTAGGGCCTTATCTTTCTTTTGAGCCTCCTTTATCCGATCAAGATATGGCCACTACGAATTTTTGGTGATGCCGTTTGGATTGACAAATGCCCCTGCAGCTTTTATGGATCTTATGAATACCGTCTTTCAAGAACAATTAGACAAGTTTGTTGTGGTATTCATAGATGATATTCTGGTATATTCTCCGGATGAACAAACTCACGCTAAGAATTTGAGAACCGTTCTAGGCATCTTGAGGCAGAAACAACTGTACACTATGTTTAGCAAGTCTGAGTTTTGGTTGAGAAGTGTGGCTTTTCTGGGTCACGTGATATCGGAGGAGGGGATTGCTGTTGACCCGAAGAAGGCAGAAACAACTGCACGCTAAGTTTAGCTCAGGTCCGGTGATAGTCCTCACGCCTACTTCGTCCCAATAAACCGGGGACCTACATTTCCTTCCATACAAAGCTTCAAAAGGAGCCATGTCAATTGCGCTGTGGTAACTGTTGTTATAAGAAAACTCCATTAGCTTTACCATTCCATCCCAACTCCCCTTAAATTCCAACACGCAAGCTCTTAGCATGTCTTCCAAGGTCTAAATCGTCCGCTCGGACTGTCCATCAGTTTGAGGATGATACGTCGTACTCAACCTTAATTCTGTATCTATGGATTTCTGAAATGCTGTCCAAAACTTAGATGTAAACCGTGAATCTCGGTCGGACACTATACTTACCGGAACTCCATGCAAGCTAACCATACTGTCCATATATAAACTCACCAACTTGTCAAGAGGTGTTTCACTTGAAACAGGTAGGAAATGGACAGACTTTGTTAAACGATCTACGATGACCCAAATCATGTCATATCCCCTTCTTGTCTTTGGTAAACTAGCTACGAAATCCATCGTGACATGTTCCCATTTCCATTCCGGAATTTCTAATGGCATCAACAATCCACCAGGCCATTGGTGTTCCGCCTTGACTTGTTGACAAACTAAACACCTCTCTATAAACTCCGCAATATGTCTTTTCATCCCAGACCACCAATAGTATTGCTTGAGATCTCTATACATCTTGGTGCTACCAGGGTGTATTGATAGCCTTGAACTGTGAGCTTCTCGCGAAATTTCCCTTCTAAGTTCGTCAACATCAGGTACACATAATCTTTCTCTAAACCATAAGCTCCCATCCTCTTTGGTCCGAAATCCTTCAACTTGGCTATGTTTCACCCTTTCCATTATTTCACTGAGGGTCTTATCATTCTTCTGAGCCTCCTTTATCCGATCAACCAAACTTGGCGTGATAGTCAATGTTGTCAAAACATTCACTGTGGAGTCAACCAAATCTAACCCAAATTCCTCTATCTCCCTTTCCAATGGTGATTGTCGGGCATGGCTGGACTTCCTACTTAACACATCTGCCACTTTATTAGCCTTTCCTGGGTGGTAATAGATTGTCAAATCATAATCTTTTCGCAACTCCAACCACCTCCGCGGCCTCATATTTAACTCCTTCTGTGAGAACAAATACTTTAAACTCTTATGATCCGTGAATACCGCGCACTTCTCTCCGTACAAATAATGCCGCCAGATCTTTAAAGCGAAAACCACTGCGGCAAGCTCAAGATTGTGTGTTGGATAATTTTGCTCATAAGGCTTAAGCTGTCTTGAGACATATGCGATGACTCGTTCATTTTGCATCAAAACACATCCTACAAACAAGGTATTAGTCTAAACTTAATAGGTATACAAGATCATAACCTTATACTATAGTTTACGTACCTAAAACGTTCTTTGACGCATCACTATAAATCACAAACCCATCAGTTCCGGAGGGTTGAGCCAATACGGGAGCTGTGGTTAGTCTCTTCTTAAGCTCCGTGAAGCTTGCTCGCATTCCGCCGTCCACTCAAACTTAGACTTCTTTTGGGTAAGGCGACTAAGAGGCACTGCTATCCTTGAGAATCCCTCGACAAACTTCTTGTAATAACCCGCTAGACCCAGGAAACTTTGCACTTCGGTGACGTTGGTAGGTCTAGGCCATTCAGTTATAGCTTCCACCTTCTTCGGGTCAACAGTAATCCCCTCCTCCAATATCACGTGACCCAGAAAAGCCACACTTCTCAACCAAAACTCACACTTGCTAAACTTAGCGTACAGTTGTTTCTGCCTTAAGATGCCTAGAACGGTTCTCAAATGCTTAGCGTGAGTTTGTTCATTAGGAGAATACACCAGAATATCATCTATGAATACCACAACAAACTTGTCTAACTGTTCTCGAAAGACGGTATTCATAAGATCCATAAAAGCTGCAGGGGCATTTGTCAATCCAAACGGCATCACCAAAAATTCATAGTGGCCATATCTTGTGTGGAAAGCTGTCTTTGCGATGTCCTCGGCCTTCACTCGCAACTGATGATACCCTGATCGGAGATCAATTTTAGAGAAGATTTTAGCACCTTTGAGCTGGTCAAATAAATCCTCAATTCGTGGAAGGGGATACTTATTCTTGATGGTAACTTTATTCAACTCTCTATAATCGATACAAAGTCTCATGCTACCATCTTTCTTCTTTACAAATAAAACAGGTGCTCCCCAGGGCGATACACTAGGGCGGATGAACTTCTTGTCTAATAACTCCTGCAGTTGTTCATTCAACTCTCTCAACTCTGCCGGAGCCATTCTATAAGGGGCTTTAGAAATAGGTTCAGTTCCTGGGATCAAGTTTATCTCAAACTCGACCTCTCTCGGGGGTGGTACTCCTGGTAAATCTTCCGGAAACACATCAGGAAATTCATTGACCACTGGAATTTGCTCAAGGGACGGTACCTCCCGAGTAACATCCATTGCATACACTAGGAATCCCTCAGCACCTTTCCTTAAGGCTTTGCACGCTTGTGCAACCGACACATACATCTTCTTAGGAACTTTCTTTCGTTCCGGTTCCCCTTGAAACGTTACCTCTTCCATCTTAGCGTTCTTGATTGTCACTTGTTTCAATCGACAATCAATATTGGCATGATGCTTGGCCATCCAGTCCATTCCCAATATAACATCAAAGTCGTACATCTGAATAGGGATCAGTGTGGCGGAGAACGTTTGACCTTCAAACTCTAACTCGCAATCTCGATACTGCTGATACGAAACCATAACCTGAACTCCGGCCGCTTGAACACGATACGGAGTTCTAACCATTCAAGCAAACTACCAAGGTGCTTAGTGAATCTCTTCGCTACAAAGGAGTGGCTTGCGCCGCTATCGAAAAGTACATTGGCAGGCATCTTATTTACTAAAACCGCACCTAAGGCCATATAAAGTTTTACACAAAAAGTTACACACGTAAACACTTAATTCAATAATGATTTAAACTTAATTCAAATGGTACCTGCTACCACATCGGTAGCCTCCTGCACATCTGTGTCCGTCATGAGATGTACACGGGCATTTGCTCGTGGCTTTGCTCTCGGCTGCTGAGCCGCTTCTCCCGGATTATTTTTCGTCATCTCCGGACAGTCCCTAATCATGTGACCCACTTGACCACATCGAAAACATGCTCCTGCCACTTTCCTACACTCTCCGACGTGGTTCTTGTTGTAGTGTGGACAAACTCCTATAGCCTGCTAAACTACTGGATTCTGGAGTGGGGGTCTCTGAAAATTTCCAACCGGACCTCTTTTCGGAATCTTGACCCAACGTCCGGGTCTTCCACCAACTCTCACATCATCTCTTGGCCTTTTGCCTCTATCAGACCCTCCTGCACTAGCTGCTCTTGCCGCTACTCGGCGAAAATCACTCTCGACACGAAAACACGCATCTAGCATATCCTCATAAGTTTTCATCCCCGCATTCACTATTGCCGACTGTATCCTTGAAGCTCAACCTTTGGAACTTAAGGACGATGTTACATACGAAGAGATACCCGTAAAAATTGTGGACCGAAAGGATCAAGTGCTGAGGAAGCGAGTGATTCCTTATGTAAAGGTCCAGTGGAGCAACCACACGGAACGTGAGGCCACTTGGGAACTCGAAGATCAAATGCGGTAGAAGTATCCTCAACTCTTTGATTAAGGTACGTAAGTTTCGAGGACGAAACTTTTTGTAAGGGGGTGGAATGTCATACCCCGTGATTTTAAGAATGACTTTCAATACTCTAGGTCAACTTTGAATGCAATTTAATTAATGATGTAGATTGTGATACTTAGTTACTTAAAATATAGAGAAATAAGAAGAAGGGGTTAAAAGTAGAATTAAAGGTAATTAAAGGAAATTATCTAAAAGGTCCCTACTAAGGATAGGGGAGTTACCAAAACTTAGTATAACTCCCCATCTCAACCCAAGGGGACGGTTATAGCACCAAAAAGGAGAGGAGAAAACGCAGGAAAAGAGAGAAAAGAGAAAGAGAGGAAGAAGAAGAAGAGAAGAAGGAAAAAGGAAGAAAAAAAGGCCAATCTAGGTTCAATCCTTATCAAGATTCTGCAGTAAATTCGTAAGGTTAACTAGGAACAAAGGCAAGTAATCTTTCTATACTATTTACGCAAATTTTGTTACCTTAGGCCCTATGTTCTTACAAAGAGAAAACTTGGATCACACATTAGTAGTTTTGACTTGTCTATGCTAAATGCTTTATTATATGTGTAATTGTTGTTGTTGTTGAGTAAAGTTATGTTCTTTGGGCCAATATCTGAAAATAGTTATGTTGTGATCTTGGTTGTTAAATATGCCCACAAGAGTGTTATACGTGATGTGATCATTGTCCTTGTGTAAGTTCTTAAGTTTGTTGATTACACCTTAGATGCTTTGAGTGTGTTTGCAGGGAGTGGAAGGATGAATGTGACATTGTTGTAAGACTTGTTGCGTTGAAAGGTTTGAAGATATCTATTGAAGGTTGTGGGTGACAGAAGGTTTAGGGTGGATACTAGTTTACTTGTTTAAGAATCAAGTCATGTTAGTTGTGTGTTAAGCATGATGAATCCAGGAGCTAAGATGGACCTTGAAGGGTTGAACATGAAAGGGTTGAAGAAGAAAGGTATTGGGTGGAAGTTACTGCAGAAAAACTGCAGTTTAGAACCGTCAGAACACTTCGAACACCTACATTAGGCGCTTCAAGTCACATTAGGCGCCTAATGTAGCATTCAATGTGTCCTGAAGCATTCCCGTACAGAAAAACTGCAATTTAGAACCGTCAGAACACTTCGAACACCTACATTAGGCGCTTCAAGTCACATTAGGCGCCTAATGTAGCGTTCAATGTGTCCTAAAGCATCCCCGTACACTTCGAACACCTACATTAGGCGCTCTATGTCACATTAGGCGCTTCATGTAGGCATTCAATGTCTACGGCACATCCCTGAACACTTCGAACGCCTAGTATAGGCGCTTTATGTCACTTTAGGCACCTCATGTGGCGTTCCAAGTATACTGAAAGTCTTTTTGACCCTTTAGGCACCCTATGTATGTGTAGTAACTTTATACACATCTTCTGAACATAAAATGCAAAGGTATTTGAGGTGCAATTGAGGTGTAGATGGTAAGTTTGATCAAGTAAGAATGAGATTGAATCCTAAGTGAATTAGTAAGACGAACGGACTTGGAAAGGCACGAACATAGAGTGTTTGAGGTGCAAGACCGTGTACTTGATATGTAAGAAGTATGTGTGTGTGTGTTACATGTTTGATACGAAGTTACATGTGCATCCTGCATCATGACATGGGCACTTGCATTTGATTTGAGATTTGCTTTGCGAAAGAACATGTGTTTACAAGAAAATTTTGAAGTTTTCGAAATACAAAATGGCTGCTGGTTGATCGCAGGGTATAAAAGTCACACCTGCGAAAGCAGGGTATAAAAGCGTGACCTGTGAATCAACAGCAGGGTACAAAATATGTTATGGGGCCGTGGACCTATCAGCACGGAAAATAAAGTATTTTATGGGGCCGTGGACCTATCAGCAAGGATATATGATGTATGTAATGGGGCCGTGGATCTTTCAGCACGGGGTATAAAGTTATATGTTATGGGGCCGTGGGCCTTTCAGCACGGGGTATAAAGTTATGTTTGCTGGGACCGATCACCCACAGGGTATAAAGTTCTGCTACGCGAAGAATATGATAAGAAGAGTTATGAAATGTTTTGTGAAATGACACGCATGACATGTTTATGAAAGAAGACATATGCATGGGTGTTGTGTGTGATTTTAAAGAAGTACATGCATCATGATACACGAAGCATAAGATTGATGTGCAAGAGATGTGACTAGCTTATGATTTGCTTATGATGATATGTTGTTTTAGTACATGTTTATTCTCGTATATGTGTTTTATCTGTTTTGAGGCATTCTTATAAAGAGTAAATTGCAGTCAGCACCCAAACGTTGGTCACATTTTCCAGTTAGCATTTAAACGTTCTGAAACCTCATTTGGCACCCAAACGTGGCCAAAATTGACTCAATTAACACCAAAAAACCGGCTGCGACCTTTGACTTTTTAGATGCAACCGTTGACTAACGCAAAATTGATTCTAACCCGCATTATTTACTGATTTTACCCCTGATTTTTTGGATTTGCGATAAAATATGGCAACCGTATGCACTTCCACCCATTTTTCTCATTTTCCCCTTCTCCCCTGCAATTCTTCCATCTATATTCCCTCTCTCTCCCCTGCAATTCTTCCTCCTCTCCCCTGCAATTCTTCCATCACCAAAAGATTCATCGATTGGAGCAAAAACAAGCTGAGCACAAGAGCGTGTAGCATTCTCATCAGCACCACTGCAAAGCTGTGGAAAGTATATGCAAGAAAAGCAGTCGCCGTCAAGAGTCATGACCCTGTTTGATTATGCCTTTTTTTTAATGTTTATTCTACACATGGTAAGATTGTTTTAATGAATGAAAAGGCTGTTGCAATAATATACAACCAAGAAACCTTTTTTTTTTGGAGCTTATTGACAGAAAGTGCATTTGTTAACAGAATCGCAAACTAAACTTGAAGAGAGACTTCTAGGAAAGAAAATAGCTGCTGCATTTATGTCTTCTGAAGCTTTTGAGCAGTTGTGTATGTCTAAAACACCAACCCTCCCCTGGATCTGGGTTATTGAAGCACTAGCCAGCTCCAAGGATGTGGATGTGTCTCTGTTAATTCGTATGTGAGTATATGGATAGTCATGAATGTATGGACTTGATTTGTTGCCTAAGACTTCTGTATGTGCGTGCATTAGAGAGAGATTCTGTTCCAAGATTTTCACATGTTTTATTATTTTATGTTAGGCACCAGCATCAAATATCAAGAACGGAGGACAAAAAATGTTCAAATGGGACATTCAATCGTTTATTGCCAGTAAAAGAGCTTCTTTACCCTTGTTTTCTTTGCAAAAGGTGCACTACATTTAAATTTTCCTTTACTTCAGGCTTGCCATTATGTAAAACTTTAAAATCATAGACTGCCAATTTGAACTTTCACACGTTTGATCACGTGAAGCTCAAGAATGTATGTTCCTGACCCGGATTTCACAACTTTATTATGTTGTTCCTGACCCGGATTGTATTGTGATGAAGATGCTTTACAAAAGTATAACGGTATCATCGTGGAGATTCTTGAGACATCAATCCTACTGTATATTGGTTTATTTTGTGAAGTGGTAGGCTAATTTATGGAGGAAAATAACAAGGTAATCAATTGCAGCAGGAGAAAGGGAAGCAGAAGACGTTAATTTTGAGAAGAATAGAATTTTGGCGGTAAAATGTGCTGAAACCGGCTGCAGCAGGTCATCAGCCGGTTTCCGGTGTTAATTGAATCAATTTTGGCCACGTTTGGGTGCCAAATGAGGTTTCAGAACGTTTAAACGCTAACTGGAAAATATGACCAACGTTTGGGTGCTAACTGCAATTTACTCTTCTTATAAAGATACTACTAGCTAACCCGAGCACCTTATTTTGGGCAATGATCTATGCACTGGTTACTCGTCGTGTGTGATCCCGTAAGGTGTATAGACGGGTTACTTGCTGGCGATAATTTCGCTAAGAACATATACTCTATTCCTTTTCAGGTGAGCCGGAATATGAAATGATATTTATCGAAGACGATGGCGAGTGGGCACAGTGGGATGATCAGAATATCATCTATGAATACCACAACAACCTTGTCTAACTGTTCTCGAAAGACGGTATTCATAAGATCCATAAAAGATGCAGGGGCATTTGTCAATCCAAACGGCATCACCAAAAATTCATAGTGGCCATATCTTGTGCGGAAAGCTGTCTTTGCGATGTCCTCGGCCTTCACTCGCAACTGATGATACCCTGATCGGAGATCAATTTTAGAGAAGATTTTAGCACCTTTGAGCTGGTCAAATAAATCCTCAATTCGTGGAAGGGGATACTTATTCTTGATGGTAACTTTATTCAACTTTCTATAATCGATACAAAGTCTCATGCTACCATCTTTCTTCTTTACAAATAAAACAGGTGCTCCCCAGGGCGATACACTAGGGCGGATGAACTTCTTGTCTAATAACTCCTGCAGTTGTTCCTTCAACTCTCTCAACTCTGCCTGAGCCATTCTATAAGGGGCTTTAGAAATAGGTTCAGTTCCTGGGATCAAGTTCATCTCAAACTCGACCTCTCTCGGGGGGTGGTACTCCTGGTAAATCTTCCGGAAACACATCAGGAAATTCATTGACCACTGGAATTTGCTCAAGAGATGGTACCTCCCGAGTACCGCTTGTGCAACCGACACATACATCTTCTTAGGAACTTTCTTTCGTTCCGGTTCCCCTTGAAACGTTACCTCTTCCATCTTAGCGTTCTTGATTGTCACTTGTTTCAATCGACAATCAATATTGGCATGATGCTTGGCCATCCAGTCCATTCCCAATATAACATCAAAGTCGTACATCTGAATAGGGATCAGTGTGGCGGAGAACGTTTGACCTTCAAACTCTAACTCGCAATCTCGATACTGCTGATACGAAACCATAACCTGATCTCCGGCCGCTTGAACACGATACGGAGTTTCTAACCATTCAGGCAAACTACCAAGGTGCTTAGTGAATCTCTTCGCTACAAAGGAGTGGCTTGCGCCGCTATCGAAAAGTACATTGGCAGGCATCTTATTTACTAAAACCGCACCTAAGGCCATATAAAGTTTTACACAAAAAGTTACACACGTAAACACTTAATTCAATAATGATTTAAACTTAATTCAAATGGTACCTGCTACCATATCGGTAGCCTCCTGCACATATGTGTCCGTCATGAGATGTGCACGGGCATTTGCTCGTGGCTTTGCTCTCGGCTGCTGAGCCGCTTCTCCCGGATTATTTTTTCGTCATCTCCGGACAGTCCCTAATCATGTGACCCACTTGACCACATCGAAAACATGCTCCTGCCACTTTCCTACACTCTCCGACGTGGTTCTTGTTGCAGTGTGGACAAACTCCTATAGCCTGCTAAACTACTGGATTCTTGAGTGGGGGTCTCTGAAAATTTCCAACCGGACCTCTTTTCGGAATCTTGACCCAACGTCCGGGTCTTCCACCAACTCTCACATCATCTCTTGGCCTTTTGCCTCTATCAGACCCTCCTGCACTAGCTGCTCTTGCCGCTACTCGGCGAAAATCACTCTCGACAAGAAAACACGCATCTAGCATATCCTCATAAGTTTTCATCCCCGCATTCACTATTGCCGACTGTATCCTCGAGTCCAAACCCCTCTCGAACTTCGTCATCTTAAGACGATTATCAGACATAATCGCAGGGGCAAACTTACCTAAGGCATGAAAACGATCCGCATACTCCGACACCATCATCCTTCCTTGCTCCAATCTGTCAAACGCTCTTATCTTGTCCAATATCGCAGTCTCCGGTACGTAGTACTTCAGGAAAACATCACAAAACTGTGTCCAAGAGATCGGTGGGGTCATTCTCAACACCATTCCGTCCCACCACTCGCCAGCCTTGCCACTTAGAAGGGGTGTGGCCACCTCAACCTTTATCTCATTCGGTACTTGCACTAGCCGAAAACATTTCTCCACCTCAGCCAACAAGTGCTGAGCCTCCTCAGGATCAGTACATCCCACAAACTCCGGCACCCTCATCTTTCTCATCTCTCCATAAAAGAACCGGATGTTATGTTGTGGCGGTGAAGGAGGCGGAGGCTGATGCTGCTGAGCAAACCCTTGTGCAATCACCGTTAATGCGTCAGTGAGCACATGGGGTAAAACCACTTGTGGTGGCTGGTTCTCCTGTCCATTGCCCGAGTTGCCTGTGTTATCTCTTTTTGGAGGCATATTTCTCTGAAAGGTTAACATTGCATTAGCATTTAGTAAATACAAGAGGTTACTGAAAGCTTGAACGCGTACGAATGGGTGAGGTATGTAGTACAACTATTAATACTAAATTAGATGATAAACGCGCTCGCACACACCCAACCCAGATCATACTAAGACACTAAAGAAGTCAGTACTTATAACTAAAGATCAACCTTAAGGGAGAATCATATCTTAGGTGTCTAAAAGATCATGAACCTAAGTTTCCGAGATAGATCTGAAGCCTAGGCTCTGATACCACCTGTAGCGCCCCGGCCCGACACTGTCATCGGAACCAGTGCACCCACCGTAGCCTACTATGAGAACTACGAAGCGTCATGCAGATCAAGCGTACATCATTCGTGATGTAAGATAAATCAGCGGAAACGTCATAAAATCTAAACCTTCATCATCAATATTACAACCAGAAAATGCAGCGGAAATAAAAGGTGTTTGTTCATCTAGCTAACATAAGTTCCAGAACACATAATAACATTGAGTTTCCAAAACTTAAAGAAAGTAGTCCAGCATCTATCTATTCCCATGTCCGTCATCCCATTGAGCCCACTCGCCATCGTCTTCGATAAATATCATCTCATATTCCGGCTCACCTGAAAAGGAATAGAGTATCTGTTCTTAGCGAAATTATCGCCAGCAAGTAACCCGTCTATACACCTTACGGGATCACACACGACGAGTCACCAGTGTATAAGTCATTGCCCAAAATAAGGTGCTCGGGTTAGCAAATAGCCTCTTTATAAAAATTCCTCAAAACAGATCAAACACATAAATGATACCCGGACACGAGAAACAAACATGTACTAAAACAACATATCACATAAGCAAGTCATAAGCTAGTCACGTTTCTTGCATATCAAATCTTATGCTTCGTGTATCATGATGCAGGTACTTCTTTAAAACAACACACAACACCCATGCATATGTCCTCTTTCATAAACATGTCATGCGTGTCATTTCACAAAACATTTCATAACTCTTCATATCATATTCTTCGCGTAGCAGAACTTTACACCCTGTGGGTGATCAGTCCACAGCAAACAGAACTTTATACCCCGTGCTGAAAGGTCCACGGCCCCATAACATATAACTTTATACCCCGTGCTGAAAGGTCCACGACCCCATTACATACATCATATATCCGTGCTGATAGGTCCACGACCCCATAAAATACTTTATTTTCCGTGCTGATAGGTCCATGGCCCCATAACATATTTTATACCCTGCTGTTGACTCACACGTCACGCTTTTATACCCTGATTTCGCAGGCGTGACTTTTATACCCTGCGATCAACCAGCAGCCATTTTGTCTTTCGAAAACTTTAAACTTTTCTTGTAAACACATGTTCTTTCGCAAAGCAAATCTCAAATCAAATGCAAGTGCCCATGTCATGATGCAGGATGCACATGTAACTTCATATCAAACATGTAACACACACACATACATACTTCTTATATAACAAGTATACGGTCTTGCACCTCAAACACTCTATGTTCGTGTCTTTCCAAGTCCGTTCGTCTTACTAATTCACTCAGGATTCAATCTTATTCTTACTTCATCAAACTTACCATCTACACCTCAATTGCACCTCAAATACCTTTGCATTTTATGTTCAGAAGAAGTGTATAAAGTTACTACACATACATAGGGCGCCTAAAGGGTCAAAAAGACTTCCAGTATACTTGGAACGCCACATGAGGCGCCTAAAGTGACATAAAGCGCCTATACTAGGCGTTCGAAGTGTTCGGGGATGTGCCGTAGACATTGAACGCCTACATGAAGCGCCTAATGTGACATAGAGCGCCTAATGTAGGTGTTCGAAGTGTACGGGGATGCTTCAGGACACATTGAACGCTACATTAGGCGCCTAATGTGACTTGAAGCGCCTAATGTAGGTGTTCGAAGTGTTCTGACGGTTCTAAACTGTAGTTTTTTCTGTACGAGAATGCTTCAGGACACATTGAACGCTACATTAGGCGCCTAATGTGACTTGAAGCGCCTAATGTAGGTGTTCGAAGTGTTCTGACGGTTCTAAACTGCAGTTTTTCTGTAGTAACTTCCACCTAACACCTTTCTTCTTCAACCCTTTCATGTTCAACCCTTCAAGGTCCATCTTAGCTCCTGGATTCATCATGCTTAACACACAACTAACATGACTTGATTCTTAAACAAGTAAACTAGTATCCACCCTAAACCTTCTGTCACCCACAACCTTCAATAGATATCTTCAAACCTTTCAACGCAACAAGTCTTACAACAATGTCACATTCATCCTTCCACTCCCTGCAAACACACTCAAAGCATCTAAGGTGTAATCACCAAACTTAAGAACTTACACAAGGACAATGAGCACATCACGTATAACACTCTTGTGGGCATATTTAACAACAAAGATCACAACATAAATATTTTCAGATATTGGCCCAAAGAACATAACTTTACTCAACAACAACAACAATTACACATATAATAAAGCATTTAGCATAGACAAGTCAAAACTACTAATGTGTGATCCAAGTTTTCTCTTTGTAAGAACATAGGGCCTAAGGTAACAAAATTTGCGTAAAGCGTATAGAAAGATTACTTGCCTTTGTTCCTAGTTAGCCTTACGAATTTACTGCCGAATCTTGATAAGGATTGAACCTAGATTGGCCTTTTTTCTTCCTTTTTCCTTCTTCTCTTCTTCTTCTTCCTCTCTTTCTCTTTTCTCTCTTTTCCTGCGTTTACTCCTCTCCTTTTTGGTGCTATAACCGTCCCCTTGGGTTGAGATGGGGAGTTATACTAAGTTTTGGTAACTCCCCTATCCTTAGTAGGGACCTTTTAGATAATTTCCTTTAATTACCTTTAATTCTACTTTTAACCCCTTCTTCTTATTTATCTATATTTTAAGTAACTAAGTATCACAATCTACATCATTAATTAAATTGCATTCAAAGTTGACCTAGAGTATTGAAAGTCGTTCTTAAAAGTCACGGGGTATGACATTCCACCCCCCTTACAAAAAGTTTCGTCCTCGAAACTTACGTACCTTAATCAAAGAGTTGAGGATACTTCTCCCGCATTTGATCTTCGAGTTCCCAAGTGGCCTCACGTTCCCTGTGGTTGCTCCACTGGACCTTTACATAAGGAATCACTCGCTTCCTCAGCACTTGATCCTTTCGGTCCACAATTTTTACAGGTATCTCTTCGTATGTAACATCGTCCTTAAGTTCCAAAGGTTGAGCTTCAAGTACATGACTTGGATCCGTCGCGTACGTCCTTAGTTGTGATACGTGAAAGACATTATGAACTTGCGCCAACACCGGAGGTAATGCTAACCTATAAGCCAAGGCTCCCACCTTTTCAATTATTTCGTACGGACCAATAAAACGAGGGCTTAGCTTGCCTTTTACTCCAAACCTCATGACACCCTTTGTAAGTGATATCCTCAAATAAACTTTTTCGCCCACATCAAATTCCAATAGTCGTCGTTTGGAATCTGCCCAACTCTTGTTGCGATCCTGAGCTGCTTTGAGTCTTTTCACGAATGACTTTCACTTTTTCTAACGTTTTCTCCAATAGCTCAGGTCCGGTGATAGTCCTCACGCCTACCTCGTCCCAATAAACCGGAGACCTACATTTCCTTCCATACAAAGCTTCAAAAGGAGCCATGTCAATTGCGCTGTGGTAACTATTGTTATAAGAAAACTCCAACAGCTTTACCATTCCATCCCAACTCCCTTTAAAATCCAACACGCAAGCCCTTAGCATATCTTCCAAGGTTTGAATAGTCCACTCGGACTGTCCATCAGTTTGGGGATGATACGCCGTACTCAACCTTAATTCCGTACCCATGGCTTTCTGGAATGCTGTCCAAAACTTAGAGGTAAACCGTGAATCCCGATCGGATACTATACTTACTAGGACACCATGCAAGCTAACAATATTCTCCATATATACTTTCACTAACTTGTCAAGAGGTGCTTCACTTGAAACGGGTAGGAAATGGGCAGACTTTGTTAGACGATCCACGATGACCCAAATCATGTCATATCCACTTCTTGTCTTTGGCACACCAGCTACGAAATCCATCGTGACATGTTCCCATTTCCATTCCGGAATTTCTAACGGCATCAACAATCCACCAGGCCTTTGGTGTTCCCCCTTGACTTGTTGACAAACCAAACACCTCTCTATAAACTCTGCAATATGCCTTTTCATCCCAAACCACCAATAGTATTGCTTGAGGTCTCTATACATCTTGGTACTACCAGGGTGTATTGATAGCCTTGAACTGTGAGCTTCTCGCAATATTTCTCTTCTAAGTTCATTAACATCAGGTACACACAATCTCTCTTTAAACCATAGGCTACCATCCTCTTTGATCTGAAACCCCTCAATATGCTCATGTTCCATTCTTTCCATTATCTCATTTAGGGCCTTATCTTTCTTTTGAGCCTCCTTTATCCGATCAAGATATGGCCACTATGAATTTTTGGTGATGCCGTTTGGATTGACAAATGCCCCTGCAGCTTTTATGGATCTTATGAATACCGTCTTTCGAGAACAATTAGACAAGTTTGTTGTGGTATTCATAGATGATATTCTGGTATATTCTCCGGATGAACAAACTCACGCTAAGAATTTGAGAACCATTCTAGGCATCTTGAGGCAGAAACAACTGTACGCTAAGTTTAGCAAGTGTGAGTTTTGGTTGAGAAGTGTGGCTTTTCTGGGTCACGTGATATCGGAGGAGGGGATTGCTGTTGGCCAGAAGAAGGTGGAAGCTATAACTGAATGGCCTAGACCTACCAAAGTCACCGAAGTGCGAAGTTTCCTGGGTCTAGCGGGTTATTACAGGAAGTTTGTCGAGGGATTCTCAAGGATAGCAGTGCCTCTTAGTCGCCTTACCCAAAAGAAGTCTAAGTTTGAGTGGACGGCAGAATGCGAGCAAAGCTTCACGGAGCTTAAGAAGAGACTAACCACAGCTCCCGTATTGGCTCAACCCTCCGGAACTGATGGGTTTGTGATTTATAGTGATGCGTCAAAGAACGGTTTAGGTACGTAAACTATAGTATAAGGTTATGATCTTGTATACCTATTAAGTTTAGACTAATACCTTGTTTGTAGGTTGTGTTTTGATGCAAAACGAACGAGTCATCGCATATGCCTCAAGGCATCTAAAGCCTTATGAGCAAAATTATCCAACACACGATCTTGAGCTTGCCGCAGTGGTGTTCGCTTTAAAGATCTGGCGGCATTATTTGTACGGAGAGAAGTGCGCGGTATTCATGGATCATAAGAGTTTAAAGTATTTGTTCTTACAGAAGGAGTTAAATATGAGGCAGCGGAGGTGGTTGGAGTTGCTAAAAGATTATGATTTGACAATCCATTACCACCCAGGAAAGGCTAATAAAGTGACAGATGCATTAAGTAGGAAGTCCAGCCATGCCCGACAATCACCATTGGAAAGGGAGATAGAGGAATTTGGGTTAGATTTGGTTGACTCCACAGTGAATGTTTTGACAACATTGACTATCACGCCAAGTTTGGTTGATCGGATAATGGAGGCTCAGAAGAATGATAAGACCCTCAGTGAAATAATGGAAAGGGTGAAACATAGCCAAGTTGAAGGATTTCGGACCAAAGAGGATGGGAGCTTATGGTTTAGAGAAAGATTATGTGTATCTGATGTTGACGAACTTAGAAGGGAAATTTTGCGAGAAGCTCACAGTTCAAGGCTATCAATACACCCTGGTATCACCAAGATGTATAGAGATCTCAAGCAATACTATTGGTGGTCTGGGATGAAAAGACATATTGCGGAGTTTATAGAGAGGTGTTTAGTTTGTCAACAAGTCAAGGCGGAACGCCAACGGCCTGGTGGATTGTTGATGCCATTAGAAATTCCGGAATGGAAATGGGAACATGTCACGATGGATTTCGTAGCTGGTTTACCAAAGACAAGAAGGGGATATGACATGATTTGGGTCATCGTGGATCGTTTAACAAAGTCTGCCCATTTCCTACCCGTTTCAAGTGAAACACCTCTTGACAAGTTGGTGAGTTTATATATGGACAGTATTGTTAGCTTGCATGGAGTTCTGGTAAGACCGAGATTCACGGTTTACATCTAAGTTTTGGACAGCATTTCAGAAATCCATGGGTACAGAATTAAGGTTGAGTACGGCGTATCATCCTCAAACTGATGGACAGTCCGAGCGGACTATTCAGACCTTGGAAGATATGCTAAGAGCTTGCGTGTTGGAATTTAAAGGGAGTTGGGATGGAATGGTAAAGCTAATGGAGTTTTCTTATAACAACAGTTACCACAGCGCAATTGACATGGCTCCTTTTAAAGCTTTGTATGGAAGGAAATGTAGGTCCCCGATTTATTGGGACGAAGTAGGTGTGAGGATCATCACCGGACCTGAGCTATTGGAGAAAACGCTAGAAAAAGTGAAAGTCATTCGGGAAAGACTCAAGGCAGCTCAGGATCGCAACAAGAGTTGGGCAGATTCCGAACGACGACCATTGGAATTTGACGTGGGTGAAAAAGTTTATTTGAGAGTATCACCCACGAAGGGCATTATGAGGTTTGGAGTCAAAGGTAAGCTAAGCCCTCGCTTTATTGGTCCCTATGAAATACTGGAGAAAGTAGGAGCTTTAGCGTATAGGTTGGCGTTACCTCCAGTGTTGGCGCAAGTTCACAATGTCTTTCACGTATCACAACTAAGGAAGTATGTGACGGATCCAAGTCACGTACTTGAAGCTCAACCCTTGGAACTTAAGGACGATGTTACATACGAAGAGATACCAGTAAAAATTGTGGACCGGAAGGATCAAGTGTTGAGGAAGCGAGTGATTCCCTATGTAAAGGTTCAGTGGAGCAACCACACGGAACGTGAAGCCACTTGGGAGCTCGAAGAACAGATGCGGGAGAAGTATCCTCAGCTCTTTGACTAAGGTACGTAAGTTTCGAGGACGAAACTTTTTGTAAGGGGGGTGGAATGTCATACCCCATGACTTTTAAGCACGGCTTCCAATAGTTAAAGGTTAATATTAAATGCAGTTTGATTAATTGTATAGGTTAAGAGACTTGGGTAAATAAAATATAAAGAAAAAGGGGTTAAAAGTAGAATTAAAACAACTAGGCGGAATTACCAAATTACCCCGACTGAAGGTTAGGGGAGTTACACCACTTTTATTATAACTCCCCATTAGATTAAGAGGGGGGGGGTCGGTTAAAAGAAAAGAGAAAGAGAAGAGAAACCGCCAGAGAGAAAAGAGAAGGAGAAAGGGAGAGAAGAAGAAGAGAAGAAGAAGAAAAGGAAGAAAGAGAGACCAATCTAGGTGCAATCCTTACCGGAATTCTGCAGTAAATCCGTAAGCTTAACTAGAAACAAAGGCAAGTAATCTTTCTATACGCTTTACGCAAATTTTGTGACTTTAGGCCCTACGTTCTTACAAAGAGAAAACTTGGATCACACATTAGTAGTTTTGACTTGTCTATGCTAAATGCTTTATTATATGTGTAATTGTTGTTGTTGTTGAGTAAAGTTATGTTCTTTGGGCCAATATCTGAAAATAATTATGTTGTGATCTTTGTTGTTAAATATGCCACAAGAGTGTTATATGTGATGTGTTCATTGTCCTTGTGTAAGTTCTTATGTTTGGTGATTACACCTTAGATGCTTTGAGTGTGTTTGCAGGGAGTGGAAGGATGAATGTTGACATTGTTGTAAGACTTGTTGCGTTGAAAGGTTTGAAGATATCTATTGAAGGTTGTGGGTGACAGAAGGTTTAGGGTGGATACTAGTTTACTTGTTTAAGAATCAAATCATGTTAGTTGTATGTTAAGCATGATGAATCCAGGAGCTAAGATGGACCTTGAAGGGTTGAACATGAAAGGGTTGAAGAAGAAAGGTGTTGGGTGGAGGTTACTGCAGAAAAACTGCAGTTTAGAACCGTCAGAACACTTCGAACACCTACATTAGGCGCTTCAAGTCACATTAGGCGCCTAATGTAGCGTTCAATGTGTCTGAAGCATTCCCGTACAGAAAAACTGCAGTTTAGAACCGTCAGAATACTTCGAACACCTACATTAGGCGCTTCAAGTCACATTAGGCGCCTAATGTAGCGTTCAATGTGTCCTGAAGCATCCCCGTACACTTCGAACACCTACATTAGGCGCTCTATGTCACATTAGGCGCTTCATGTAGGCGATCAATGTCTACGGCACATCCCCGAACACTTCGAACGCCTAGTATAGGCGCTTTATGTCACTTTAGGCGCCTCATGTGGCGTTCCAAGTATACTGGAAGTCTTTTTGACCCTTTAGGCGCCTTATGTATGTGTAGTAACTTTAGACACTTCTTTTGAACATAAAATGCAAAGGTATTTGAGGTGCAATTGAGGTGTAGATGGTAAGTTTGATCAAGTAAGAATAAGATTGAACCTTGAGTGAATTAGTAAGGCGAACGGACTTGGAAAGATACGAACATGGAGTGTTTGAGGTGCAAGACCGTATACTTGATATGTAAGAAGTATGTGTGTGTGTGTTACATGTTTGATACGAAGTTACATGTGCATCCTGCATCATGACATGGGCACTTGCATTTGATTTGAGATTTGCTTTGCGAAAGAACATGTGTTTACAAGAAAAGTTTAAAGTTTTCGAAAGACAAAATGGCTGCTGGTTGATCGTAGGGTATAAAAGTTACGCCTGCGAAAGCAAGGTATAAAAGCGTGACCTGTGAGTCAACAGCAGGGTATAAAATATGTTATGGGGCCGTGGACCTATCAGCACGGAAAATAAAGTATTTTATGGGGCCGTGGACCTATCAGCACGGATATATGATGTATGTAATGGGGCCGTGGACCTTTCAGCACGGGGTATAAAGTTATATGTAATGGGGCCGTGGACCTTTCAACACGGGGTATAAAGTTCTGTTTGCTGTGGACTGATCACCCACAGGGTATAAAGTTCTGCTACGTGAAGAATATGATAAGAAGAGTTATGAAAAGTTTTGTGAAGTGACACGCATGACATGTTAATGAAAGAAGACATATGCATGGGTGTTGTGTGTGATTTTAAAGAAGTACATGCATCATGATACACGAAGCATAAGATTAGATATGCAAGAGATGTGACTAGTTTATGACGTGCTTATGATGATATGTTGTTTTAGTACAGGTTTATGCTCATATCCGTGTATCCTTTATGTGCTTTATCTGTTTTGAAGAATTCTTAATAAGATGCTACTTGCTAACCCGAGCACCTTATTTTGGGCAATGATTTATAAACTGGTGACTCGTCGTGTGTGATCCCGTAAGGTGTATAGACGGGTTACTTGCTGGCGATAATTTCGCTAAGAACAGATACTCTATTCCTTTTCAGGTGAGCCGGAATATGAGATGATATTTATCGAAGACGATGGCGAGTGGGCTCAGTGGGATGATGGACACGGAAGTATATAGATGTTTGCTTACTTTCTTTATGTTGGAAAACTTGATGTTTATTATGTTGTACTGGAGGATAAGTTAGACAGTTGTCTGAACACCCTTTTATTTCCGCTGTACTTTCTGGTTGTATTAATGATGATGAAGTTTTAAATTTGATGACGTTTCCGCTGATTTATCTTACGTCATGAATGATGTACGCTTGATCTGTTTTGACGCTTCGTAGTTCTCATAGTAGACTACGGCGGGTGCACTGGTTCCGATGACGGTATCGGGCCGGGGCGCTACAGGTAATGGGGAGTTATACTAAAAGTGGTGTAACTCCCCTAACCTTCAGTTGGGGTAATTTGGTAATTCCGTCTAGTTGTTTTAATTCTACTTTTAACCCCTTTTCTTTATATTTTATTTACCCAAGTCTCTTAACCTATACAATTAATCAAATTGCATTTAATATTAACCTTTAACTATTGGAAGCCGTGCTTAAAAGTCATGGGGTATGACATTCCACCCCCCTTACAAAAAGTTCGTCCTCGAAATTTACGTACCTTAGTCAAAGAGCTGAGGATACTTCTCCCGCATCTGTTCTTCGAGCTCCCAAGTGGCTTCACGTTCCGTGTGGTTGCTCCATTGAACCTTTACATAGGGAATCACTCGCTTCCTCAACTTGATCCTTCCGGTCCACAATTTTTATGGGTATCTCTTCGTATGTAACATCGTCCTTAAGTTCCAAGGGTTGAGCTTCAAGTACGTGACTTGGATCCGTCACATACTTCTTTAGTTGTGATACGTGAAAGACATTGTGAACTTGCGCCAACACCGGAGGTAACGCCAACCTATACGCTAAAGCTCCTACTTTCTCCAGTATTTCATAGGGACCAATAAAGCGAGGGCTTAGCTTACCTTTGACTCCAAACCTCATAATGCCCTTCTTGGGTGATACTCTCAAATAAACTTTTTCACCCACGTCAAATTCCAATGGTCGTCGTTTGGAATCTGCCCAACTCTTGTTGCGATCTTGAGCTGCCTTGAGTCTTTCCCAAATGACTTTCACTTTTTCTAGCGTTTTCTCCAATAGTTCGGGTCCGGTGATGATCCTCACACCTACTTCGTCCCAATAAACCGGGGACTTACATTTCCTTCCATACAAAGCTTCAAAAGGAGCCATGTCAATTGCGCTGTGGTAACTGTTGTTATAAGAAAACTCCATTAGCTTTACCATTCCATCCCAACTCCCGTTAAATTCTAACAAGCAAGCTCTTAGCATATCTTCCAAGGTCTGAATAGTCCGCTCGGACTGTCCATCAGTTTGAGGATGATACGCCATACTCAACCTTAATTCTGTACCCATGGATTTCTGAAATGCTGTCCAAAACTTAGATGTAAACCGTGAATCTCGGTCGGACACTATACTTACCGGAACTCCATGCAAGACAACAATACTGTCCATATATAAACTCACCAACTTGTCAAGAGGTGTTTCACTTGAAACGGGTAGGAAATGGGCAGACTTTGTTAAACGATCCACGATGACCCAAATCATGTCATATCCCCTTCTTGTCTTTGGTAAACCAGCTACGAAATCCATCGTGACATGTTCCCATTTCTATTCCGGAATTTCTAATGGCATCAACAATCCACCAGGCCGTTGGTGTTCCGCCTTGACTTGTTAACAAACTAAACACCTCTCTATAAACTCTGCAATATGTCTTTTCATCCCAGACCACCAATAGTATTGCTTGAGATCTCTATACATCTTGGTGCTACCAGGGTGTATTGATAGCCTTGAACTGTGAGCTTCTCGCAAAATTTCCCTTCTAAGTTCGTCAACATCAGGTACACATAATCTTTCTCTAAACCATAAGCTCCCATCCTCTTTGGTCCGAAATCCTTCAACTTGGCTATGTTTCACCCTTTCCATTATTTCACTGAGGGTCTTATCATTCTTCTGAGCCTCCTTTATCCGATCAACCAAACTTGGCGTGATAGTCAATGTTGTCAAAACATTCACTGTGGAGTCAACCAAATCTAACCCAAATTCCTCTATCTCCCTTTCCAATGGTGATTGTCGGGCATGGCTGGACTTCCTACTTAACGCATCTGCCACTTTATTAGCCTTTCCTGGGTGGTAATGGATTGTCAAATCATAATCTTTTAGCAACTCCAACCACCTCCGCTGCCTCATATTTAACTCCTTCTGTGAGAACAAATACTTTAAACTCTTATGATCCGTGAATACCGTGTGCACTTCTCTCCGTACAAATAATGCCGCCAGATCTTTAAAGCGAACACCACTGCGGCAAGCTCAAGATCGTGTGTTGGATAATTTTGCTCATAAGGCTTAAGATGTCTTGAGGCATATGCGATGACTCGTTCGTTTTGCATCAAAACACAACCTACAAACAAGGTATTAGTCTAAACTTAATAGGTATACAAGATCATAACCTTATACTATAGTTTACGTACCTAAACCATTCTTTGACGCATCACTATAAATCACAAACCTATCAGTTCCGGAGGGTTGAGCCAATACGGGAGCTGTGGTTAGTCTCTTCTTAAGCTCCGTGAAGCTTTGCTCGCATTCTGCCGTCCACTCAAACTTAGACTTCTTTTGGGTAAGGCGACTAAGAGGCATTGCTATCCTTGAGAATCCCTCAACAAACTTCTTGTAATAACCCGCTAGACCCAGGAAACTTCGCACTTCGGTGACATTGGTAGGTTTAGGCCATTCAGTTATAGCTTTCACCTTCTTCGGGTCAACAGCAATCCCCTCCTCCGATATCACGTGACCCAGAAAAGCCACACTTCTCAACCAAAACTCACACTTGCTAAACTTAGCGTACAATTGTTTCTGCCTCAAGATGCCTAGAACGGTTCTCAAATGCTTAGCGTGAGTTTGTTCATCTGGAGAATATACCAGAATGTCATCTATGAATACAACAACAAACTTGTCTAACTGTTCTCGAAAGACGGTATTCATAAGATCCATAAAAGCTGCAGGGGCATTTGTCAATCCAAACGGCATCTCCAAAAATTCATAGTGGCCATATCTTGTGTGGAAAGCTGTCTTTGCGATGTCCTCGGCCTTCACTCGCAACTGATGATACCCTGATCGGAGATCAATTTTAGAGAAGATTTCAGCACCTTTGAGCTGGTCAAATAAATCCTCAATTCGTGGAAGGGGATACTTATTCTTGATGGTAACTTTATTCAACTCTCTATAATCGATACAAAGTCTCATGCTACCATCTTTCTTCTTTACAAATAAAACAGGTGCTCCCCAGGGCGATACACTAGGGCAGATGAACTTCTTGTCTAATAACTCCTTCAGTTGTCCCTTCAACTCTCTCAACTCTGCCGGAGCCATTCTATAAGGGGCTTTAGAAATAGGTTCAGTTCCTGGGATCAAGTTTATCTCAAACTCGACCTCTCTCGGGGGTGGTACTCCTGGTAAATCTTCTGGAAACACATCAGGAAATTCATTGACCACTGGAATTTGCTCAAGGGACGGTACCTCCCGAGTAACATCCATTGCATACACTAGGAATCCCTCAGCACCTTTCCTTAAGGCTTTGCACGCTTGTGCAACCGACACATACATCTTCTTAGGAACTTTCTTTCGTTCCGGTTCCCCTTGAAACGTTACCTCTTCCATCTTAGCGTTCTTGATTGTCACTTGTTTCAATCGACAATCAATATTGGCATGATGCTTGGCCATCCAGTCCATTCCCAATATAACATCAAAGTCGTACATCTGAATAGGGATCAGTGTGGCGGAGAACGTTTGACCTTCAAACTCTAACTCGCAATCTCGATACTGCTGATACGAAACCATAACCTGATCTCCGACCGCTTGAACACGATACGGAGTTTCTAACAATGCAGGCAAACTACCAAGGTGCTTAGTGAATCTCTTCGCTACAAAGGAGTGGCTTGCGCCGCTATCGAAAAGTACATTGGCAGGCATCTTATTTACTAAAGCCGCACCTAAGGCCATATAAAGTTTTACACAAAAAGTTACACACGTAAACACTTAATTCAATAATGATTTAAACTTAATTCAAATGGTACCTGCTACCATATCGGTAGCCTCCTGCACATCTGTGTCCGTCATGAGATGTACACGGGCATTTGCTCGTGGCTTTGCTCTCGGCTGCTGAGCCGCTTCTTCCGGATTATTTTTTCGTCATCTCCGGATAGTCCCTAATCATGTGACCCACTTGACAGCAGCGAAAACATGCTCCTGCCACTTTCCTACACTCTCCGACGTGGTTCTTGTTGCAGTGTGGACAACTCCTATAGCCTGCTGAACTACTGGATTCTGGAGTGGGGGTCTCTGAAAATTTCCAACCGGACCTCTTTTCGGAATCTTGACCCAACGTCTGGGTCTTCCACCAACTCTCACATCATCTCTTGGCCTTTTGCCTCTATCAGACCCTCCTGCACTAGCTGCTCTTGCCGCTACTCGGCGAAAATCACTCTCGACACAAAAACACGCATCTAGCATATCCTCATAAGTTTTCATCCCCGCATTCACTATTGCCTACTGTATCCTCGAGTCCAAACCCCTCTCGAACTTTGTAATCTTAAGACGATTATCAGACATAATCACAGGGGCAAACTTACCCAAGGCATGAAAACGATCCGCATACTCCGACACCGTCATCCTTCCTTGCTCCAATCTGTCAAACGCTCTTATCTTGTCCAATATCGCAATCTCCGGTACGTAGTACTTCAGGAAAACATCACAAAACTGTGTCCAAGAGATCGGTGGGGTCATTCTCAACACCATTCTGTCCCACCACTCGCCAGCCTTGCCACTTAGAAGGGGTGTGGCCACCTCAACTTTTATCTCATTCGGTACTTGCACTAGCCGAAAACATTTCTCCACCTCAGCCAACCAGTGCTGAGCCTCCTCAGGATCAGTACATCCTACAAACTCCGGCACCCTCATCTTTCTCATCTCTCCATAAAAGAACCGGATGTTATGTTGTGGCGGTGGAGGAGGCGGAGGCTAATGCTGCTGAGAAAACCCTTGTGCAATCACCGTTAATGCGTCAGTGAGCACCTGGGGTAAAACCACTTGTGGTGGCTGGTTCTCCTGTCCATTGCCCGAGTTGCCTGTGTTATCTCTTCTTGGAGGCATATTTCTCTGAAAGGTTAACATTGCATTAGCATTCAGTAAATACAAGAGGTTACTGAAATCTTGAACGCGTACGAATGGGTGAGGTATGTAGTACAACTATTAATACTAAATTAGATGATAAACACGCTCGCACACACCCAACCCATATCATACTTAGACACTAAAGAAGTCAGTACTTATAACTAAAGATCAACCTTAAGGGAGAATCATATCTTAGGTGTCTAAAAGATCATGAACCTAAGTTTCCGAGATAGATCTGAAGCCTAGTCTCTGATACCACCTGTAGCGCCCCGGTCCGATACCGTCATCGGAACCAGTGCACCCGCCGTAGTCTACTATGAGAACTACGAAGCGTCAAAGCAGATCAAGCGTACATCATTCATGACGTAAGATAAATCAGCGGAAACGTCATCAAATTTAAAACTTCATCATCATTAATACAACCAGAAAGTACAGCAGAAATAAAAGGGTGTTCAGACAACTGTCTAACTTATCCTCCAGTACAACATAATAAACATCAAGTTTTCCAACATAAAGAAAGTAAGCAAACATCTATATACTTCCGTGTCTATCATCGCACTATGCCCACTCGCCATCGTCTTCGATAAATATCATTTCATATTCCGGCTCACTTGAAAAGGAATAGAGTATCTGTTCTTAGCGAAATTATCGCCAGCAAGTAATCTTTCTATACGCTTTATGCAAATTTTGTTACTTTAGGCCCTATGTTCTTACAAAGAGAAAACTTGGATCACACATTAGTAATCTTGACTTGTCTATGTTAAATGCTTACTATATGTAATTGTTGTGCTAGTTGCATAAAGTCTTGGTTTTTGGGCCATATTTCTGAAAAAAGTTATGTGGTGCTTTGTTGTTTGTCAAGCATGCCCATGAAAGTGTATTCTTGATGTGTTTATTGTCTTGTTCTATTCTTGTGTTGGTTGTCTACACCTAGATGTTTGAGAGTAAGTGCAGGAAATTGAAGATGAATGATGGCATTGTTATAGACTTGTTGTGTTGGGAATGTTGATGGTATCTTTTGAAGGTTGTGAATGATAGAAGGTTAAGAGTGGATATTATTAGACATAACTAAGCATCAATTCATGTTAGATGTGTGTTAAGTATGATGAATCTAGATGGTAAGATGGATCTTGAGAGGTTTAACATGAAAGGGTTGAAGGAGGAAGGAGAAGGGAGGAAGTTACTGCAGAAAAACTGCAGTTTAGAACCGTCAGAACACTTCGAACACCTACATTAGGTGCTCTATGTCACATTAGGCGCTTCATGTAGGCGATCAATGTCTACGACACATCCCTGAACACTTCGAACGCCTAGTATAGGCACTTTATGTCACTTTAGGTGCCTCATGTGGCGTTCCAAGTATACTGGAAGTCTTTTTGACCCTTTAGGCGCCCTATGTATATGTAGTAACTTTATATACTTCTTCTGAACATAAAATGCAAAGGTATTTGAGGTGCAATTGAGGTGTAGATGGTAAGTTTGATCAAGTAAGAATAAGATTGAATCCTGAGTGAATTAGTAAGGCGAACGGACTTGGAAAGATACGAACATGGAGTGTTTGAGGTGCAAGACCGTATACCTGATATGTAAGAAGTATGTGTGTGTGTGTGTTACATGTTTGATACGAAGTTACATGTGCATCCTGCATCATGACATGGGCACTTGTGTTTGATTTGAGATTTGCTTTGCGAAAGAACATGTGTTTACAAGAAAAGTTTAAAGTTTTCGAAAGACAAAATTGTTGCTGGTTGATCGCAGGGTATAAAAGTCACGCCTGCAAAAGCAGGGTATAAAAGCGTGACCTGTGAGTCAACAGCAGGGTATAAAATATGTTATGGGGCCGTGGACCTATCAACACGGAAAATAAAGTATTTTATAGGGCCGTGGACCTATCAGCACGGATATATGATGTATGTAATGGGGCCGTGGACCTTTCAGCACGGGGTATAAAGTTATATGTAATGGGGCCGTGGACCTTTTAGCACGGGGTATAAAGTTCTGTTTGCTGTGGACTGATCACCCACAGGGTATACAGTTCTGCTACGCAAAGAATATGATAAGAAGAGTTATGAAAAGTTTTGTGAAGTGACACGCATGACATGTTAATGAAAGAAGACATATGCATGGGTGTTGTGTGTGATTTTAAAGAAGTACATGCATCATGATACACGAAGCATAAGATTAGATATGCAAGAGATGTGACTAGTTTATGACGTGCTTATGATGATATGTTGTTTTAGTACAGGTTTATGCTCATATCCGTGTATCCTTTATGTGCTTTATCTGTTTTGAAAAATTCTTAATAAGATGCTACTTGCTAACCCGAGCACCTTATTTTGGGCAATGATTTATAAACTGGTGACTCGTCGTGTGTGATCCCGTAAGGTGTATAGACGGGTTACTTGCTGGCGATAATTTCGCTAAGAACAGATACTCTATTCCTTTTCAGGTGAGCCGGAATATGAGATGATATTTATCGAAGACGATGGCGAGTGGGCTCAATGGGATGACGTACATGGGAATAGATAGATGCTGGACTACTTTCTTTAAGTTTTGGAAACTCAATGTTATTATGTGTTCTGGAACTTATGTTAGCTAGATGAACAAACACCTTTTATTTCCGCTGCATTTTCTAGTTGTATTATTGACGATGAAGGTTTAGATTTTATGACGTTTCCGCTGATTTATCTTACGTCATGAATGATATACGCTTGATCTGCTTGACGCTTCGTAGTTCTCATAGTAGGCTACGGCGGGTGCACTGGTTCCGATGACAGTGTCGGGCCGGGGCGCTACAATACTACATGTATTTTAACCGTATTTCTTAATACTCTTCCCCAAACTCCGTGCATGGGGAGGAGCACCAAGTTTGCCATTCTGAACATCTTGTTTTGCAACATTTTACTGTATCTTTACACAGTCAAGTTTTGTTGGATTGTGGACAACAACATGACACTGCCTGCTCAATAGAAAAGAGCACAATAAGTTGTATAAACAAAGTCCTAACCTTTTGTACCTGTAGATACTCCATGTGGTGTTCTAGGCTGCTTGGGTTCTTGTTCCTGCACAAATGTTAGTTCGAACACTACAGGACGTGTAGCACCTACAACAAAGCATTAGTAAAAGCTGAGTTCTGATCTTGATGTCCCAGCAATGTTAAAACCATCATATATGCTTGAATTTCCAGTTCCTGTAATATGAAACTGTTGTGTTCCTGCAAAGAATCAATGTGAAACAACAACTTCTGAAGCTTGGCAGCACCTGCATCAACAACTGGTTAGACAAACAGATTGATTTTTCCTGCAAAAGTAATAGTTGTGGTCCTGCATTGCATAGATTAGTCAAAAGAACACCCTCTTGATCCGTTCTTCTTAAAAAACCCTGCAAAACACTGTTAGTTTGAACTCCTGGACCACCCTTAAAGTACCTGCATAAAATGTATTGAAATTAAAGAACCACTGACTCAGAGCCACCAGTAGTCCCTTCAAGAAATGTTCCCTGCATACACACAAGAGTACCTGCAGCCCAAAGAGTTTTTCACAAATCATATTAGTTTGGAACAAATAACCGAAAAAGTAATGTTGACACTTGAAATGTGATGAATAAAGAACAGAACGGTGCGAACATAGACCAAGATCTCACTCAGAAAGTAAGTTTACAGCCCATCAGATGATGAACACATGAACGATTCCCGTTTACACAGGAGGGTTTGCCACGCCAAGAGATGAGATCAAACATTCGTTTTAGCTGGTGCAGACAGTGTTGGTCGCTAGGCAAACAACACAAATTACTCATACTACAAGATAAAATGTATGAGACACGACCATTGGTGACACCATATTGAAGAATATATTGGATTTGAATATCAGCATTGCAATCATAATATTATTAACTAAGTTTTAATAAAACAACACAGACTCTATTCATGTTGGGACCAAAACCGCATACAAGGACCAATAAAAACCCCTGAAGACAAGACACAGATCCATAGAATAAAACAGAAGAACATCAACTACTAACCATCAATGCATAACCAGTGAACATCAAACCAAGAATATTCTAAGCCAATGACCATAAAAATCGATATTCAACCAGAAAATGAATTATTTCAAGGATTACGCATTGTATCAAGAGGACACACAGCCCATTTACCTGCCATGATTGAAAACATGCTTTTAAATGACAACCCCAGGGTATAGAACCACAGTGCAATATTTCTTACAATGGTTTCTCTTAAACAATTCAAGGAACATTGTTAATCACTTCAAAGGTTTCCTTTATCAGATTATAAATTTATGATGCTTGAATGGATTCATCATGCAAAGCAGTATATACACATCCTAAGGATTAAAGGTCAATCACATAAGCTAACAGAGACGTCATGAAGATGCATATAGGTTCATACAGCATAGAAGTCATATCAGAAGGCAAAAAGTAAAACACATAAGGCAATGATCATCTTAAAGGACATACGAATGAGCAGATATGGCAACACATGGATATCTTTGCAACACTACAGGAATGCAACATGAGGCATTAAGTAGTTATTATATCACCATATTATATAACAGAATGCAGCTTACAGGAGTGTACCAATTGATCCTTATGGACACAGATTATAAACAGGTCCCTTCTAGACATATGGAGACAAAATAATCATTCTTGACCTTCCATCCAGAAAATACAACACAAATAATAAGTAACATATTCTTGTACTTATGCATATCAACCAAGGGCAAACCAGGATTGCAACATTTTATCACCCAATACTATTTATTGACAAGCAGATATTACCAAGAACCACACCTTCCCTTTTTGAAAAGAAGGAGACCTTCTACAGAGCTTACCACCATACACTAACTCATTTGGCTCAGGTTACTTGATTTAGCAACTTTTTACTGGAAAAATGCACCAGACCCCAAATGGTGACAACATGCCACTCAAACACAGAACTCTCCCTGAGCCATATGAAGAATCAAGAGGAGGAAATAAACAATGTTCAGACTCAATAGGTAGGGACTAATGCCAACATACAAAGGAGAATCACCTAAGAAGAAAACACTACAAAATGTAACCTCATGACCAGCTATCACGTGCAAGGGTGTAGGACCTGCAAGGCACCACTAGAAGGAGGGGGAGGGGGTGAATAGTGGGTGCGGAAAATTTGGTTTTTAAAATTGTTTTAACCAAAAACCCAACTTCTGAAAACAGTTTCTGTTTTCAGGACCTGTTTTGCAACGTTTTAAAAACTAGGTTACAGGTCTTCAAAAATTCTGGAATTTGGAGAGATCTTAGTCTCAGATGTTATGAGTATCTCCTAAAAATTTCAGATCAAAATTCAACCTTTAACCCTTTTACAAATCGTTGGTGGTCAGATTGCGGAAATCTGCCAGAAACGGTAGTCTGATTTGAAAAATTAATTCCGATTAAACCGTGACTCCAAATGGTCTGAAAACTTAATGAAAAACCCTTTATTATGTTTATTTAATTGGGTTGAAACAGTTTAGAAAAATTCTTTTGGGAAGTTAGTCAAATACGTTCAAAGTCTCTACCTTTGCAAGCCTAAAAATCATACTGCACTAGTCTCAGAACTTTTGACGTTTGGATGACTTATACTTGTCCAAAAGGGTTGAAACTTACGCCAAATGAACCTTAAAGCTGTGGCTATGTTTCTGGAAAGTTTGGTGATTTTTGAAGTTTGTTTGCTATTTTTAAGAACGTGATGAAAATGATGCTCTGTGCTGGAAACTGAAAGTAAGTGCTGAAAAGTAAAGAACACAAGGAATTTTATACTGGTTCGGTTAAATCAACCTACTCCAGTCTTTGAGGACACCTTCTTTGATTATCACTAATCACAAAACGACAAACAACACCTTACCACACAGGGTTGATAGAGTTACACACCAACTCCAACCCTTTACAAACCTTGTAAGCAATTACAATGATCACGAACACCACCACCTAGCGGATGCAAGATTGATCACACCTTGATCAATCTTTTACAATAGCGTGTATGGTGGTATATATGAAGCCTATACAATATGTATGAATATGAATACAATAGGCTTTAAGAGAGAAGAAAGAAAGAAAGTGTAGAAGAAGGAGAGGTAGGCAACGTTTTTAGCTCTTGGAAATGTAAGACTTGTCTTGTGTTTTGTTTGTTCTCCTTCTCTCCTTTTTATCAAGATGCGGCCGCCCCCTATGTCTTGTTCTTCCCCTTGAAAATTATATTTTAAGTCCTTGGAAGAATATCTTGCATCATTGTGACATTCACTTACTTACTTGGCAACTCCTCATTGGGTGATCATTATAGCCTTGCTTACTTGGCACTCATTGATTGGATGAAAGTTGTCATCATTTGATGACTGTATAAATATGAAAATTACACTTAAAAACCTGTTACAATTAGTCATAAAAATGTTGTCATAAGTCACATAATAAATTCCATAAAATTTGCAAGACAATTCATGACCATTTACTTCATAAATTTCGGCCAACACATTCAATACATGCCAAAATTTTCAGCATGTGCAATATTCAAGATATATTCAAAATTAGTATTATATCAATCCTTGAATATTGAGAAGCAAATTTATCACCATTAACTCTACAAAAATCGGCCATTATAGCACACACACATGCTGAATTTTTAGCATGTGTATGTATGTGACATAGTTTGAAACATTACCTTTTGTAGCTCCCTTCTTTATGTCACCAACCTTGTATACTTCATTCTTGCCAATCAAGATGCCAACTAGGCTCCACATTTGCTCCATTAATCTGAGATGGGCGTGTGAATTTGAGCTAGAACATGTGCTGAATTTATTTTTGCAAACTTTGTAAAATAGTGCATAATAATTATACACATATGGTATATTCCAATCAGCCTTTAATTGATTTTTCTATAACACTTTAGAATGCATAGAGTATGTAAAAAGTGTCTAGATACATGTTATATGTCATGCCAAAAACGTTCCATGTGTCGTGTTCGTAGAAAACCGAATTTTCGACTTTTGTCGATTACACGATTTTTCTCCGATTGAATTCAAGCTTTTTGCACATGTTATATATATTATGTCACACATAATATACATAGAATAACTTAAATATTCAGCTCTAATGGCTGATTAAAGTGGCGCCCCATGTGCTTAAAAAATGAATTTGGAATCTCCACAATTTGGCCTTAATTGGGAGTGATTTGTGTGTGCCAACATGGAATGATTTCATGGATGAATATAACATGTAGACTACAAAATTTCTGGTCATTTTTGAAGTGTAGGGGCTGGCCGTCTATATATGGCAAGTGCGTGACACGTTGGCGAAGTTTCGGTATTCACCCGATATGACAATTTTTGGTTTAGAACCTTGTAATGCGTCGTAATAATTTTGTCATCACCATGACTTATATCATATGATATACGACCTGAATATACTCATAAATATAAGGTAAATATAGTGGTGTGACGTTAACGTACGTTCGTAAAATATATAACGTGTCGGTAGTACGTTGGAATATATGTGTATAGTGCCTTTTAAAAAAATCTGAATATGTATTTTTTTTAAAAAACAAAAAATTTTATTAATGACAAGCCTCACTTTTGGCGGAGGAAAACCATATTACAATCGTCAGAGTATGCGAATAAATGAAATAACGAACTAATAATAACATATCTCCAGTCGTATATGATATGCCGCATTAAAACCTTGCCAAGTAAAACCACCCTTGTGGATAAAACCTTGGCGAAGGGAAAAGCGTACATATTTATACAACTGTCATTGATATGAAATGAATCGAAAATTGAGTACAAAGGCGTGTTTGCTGCAGATGTTTGTATGAACAGTTTTCTCCAGTGTGAGCTGTAGAAGACGCTATTTTGGCTTGACGTATCCTGGAAGTGCCGTACCTTGGAAGATTGCCAAGGAGAAGTTATACCGATGATAGAGAGCATCAAAAGAATATAAGACAGAGAATTTAAACACATACCAAAGTCGCCTTGGCCAAATTGGTGCCAAGGCGACGATGTTATGCTATGACTCGCCAGTGGGGTCGTAGCCGCAGAGTTCGCCAGTGCAGGGTAGAAAAATATCGCCACCAAAATATATAAGCCAAGCCATGCGAAGGCAAGCAAAAAGAGACAGTCATCAATGATTATGAAACAGATTAAAAGCCAGGCCAAAAGATAGCAACACATACCAAGCCTGCCTGGATCCCGTAGGATACAGGCAGGGAGATTGATGAAAAGCCAATCCATGTGGAAGACTGTAGACTGTCAAGGGACACGCAATTGAAAGGAGGACAGATCCAAGGAGATAGTAGCGCGCACTAATGAAGGAAGAGTACGAGATGCATAATAGTGCGTGATGGGGTCCAACATAGCGTGTTGAGCCAAGTAATGCACTGCCATATTTGCCTCACGATAGATATGATGATAATCAAGACGTTGGAGATGAACAAGTGTGTGAAGTAGGCGAAGATAATAGTTGCCATGGACTAGTTGCGGACGGGCCAACCGAGATATCATTTGGGCACAATCAGATTCCAATATGATGTCGCGATGTAGTGGAAGAAAATACAAAAGGCCAAATAATGCGGCTTGAATCTCCACGTTTAGCGGCGTACTTGGAGGCAGTCTAAATGAGATTGCGCCCACAAAAGATCCCATATGATCGCGCAATATAGCCCCCCTGTTGCATACTGTCTGCCAACTGCTGCATCGATATTCAATTTCAGTCGACCTGGCGGTGGAGATATCCAACGAATCAGTGAAGGCCGCAGGAGCGGCAATGACGGAAGCCAAGACAAAAATCGTCTGGGATCAGCTGCAAGTTTAGTTCCTGCTATTTTTTTGCACCAAATAGTAATGTCATACCGAATTGAATCCCGAATGGACGTGCTTGTGATGTTAGTTTGGTCCCCGTAGACTAAGGATGTGTAGCCACGCCATACGTTGTACACTATAATTGCTGGAATTATAATTTTGAAAACCCCAAGAAGAGACGAAAATGATGAACGATACCACCAAGCGAGTATATATTGACGCAGTTGCAACGACGATGGTGGAGGACAGTTTAATTCCCCAGCATAATATATCCATAATGGACGCACATGTGAACAATGTAAGAAAACATGATCTATTGCAGCCGACGCTCCTTTACAGAATGGACATTGCGTTGGCCAAGAGGTAATGTACTTGCCAATATAATCCTCGAATGGTATTGCAGAGTGGAAGAGGCGCCATAAGAATATCTGAATAACCGGGGAATGGTGTTTGGACCAAATGAACCTTGCCGAAAGGAGATGCGGGCGAGGCGTGCGGCAGTGATCATAAGCACTTCGCAAAGTAAACTCTCCTGTTGGCGTGTGTAACCATGTGAGATGAATACCTTGGCCAGAAGTCTGAGAAAGACAGAAAGGATGTATTCGGCAAAAAATTTTCCAGATTGGAGAATCTGGTAAACGAGGTAAATAATCTCCACGATGACCATATTTGGCGTGCATATATTTGCTCCAAAGCGTGGAATGTTGTTGATATGACCACCAAATACGGCAATGATAAGCTTGCTGCAACTTGTTAAGGTCTCGAATCCCCAATCCTCCTTCCTCCTGAGGCGCGCAGATAGTACTCCAAGAGACCCAGTGATGTCTACGGCCCCAATAAAAGGATGCCATCTTTCTATTGATGACCTTGATAACCGATTTAGGTAGCCCACCAGATGTGAGGATGTGTAATGGTAATGCCGCTATGACAGAACGTAACAACACTAAATGACCAGCAGGGGAAAGCAATCGAGAGTGCCATCCGTGAAGCCTTTCATCAATATGCTGCAATAAAGGAACACAGTATCTGGCACGGGAAATACCTTCGTGTAAGTAGGATCCGAGGTATCTGAAAGGCAAGGTAGAACATCGCATGTTGATGATATCCTCTAAATGACGTCGCTGCCGTGGAGATATATGAGTAGAAGGAATCATACTGCTTTTTTGAAAATTGACCTTTTGTCCAGAAGCAGTTTCATATTGTGTCAGGAAGGTATGAAAATGCCGAAGATTTTGTTGTGTACCCCGTAAAAATATCAACAAGTCATCCGAATAGGCCAAATGTGTTATGGCAAATGGAATTCGCCCTAATCGAAACGGTTGCAATTGCCCAGCTGCTGTTAATGCTTTTATTCCTCTGCTGAATCCCTCAGAAGATAAAATAAAGAGTAGTGGAGATAAAGGATCCCCCTGCTTTACTCCTCTATATGGGCGAAAAGTTGAGGAAGGCTGACCATTAATTAAGACTGCTAATGTGGTAGCCCGCAACTGATTAAGTATAATGCGAATGAAAAAGTCAGAGAAGCCAAAAGTGCGCAATAATTTTTCCAAGTACTCCCAACTGACTCTATCAAATGCCTTCATCATGTCCAGCTTCAAATATACCTGTGAGCCCCCCTTATCCAGCATATGTATCATCTCCCGAGCCATAAGAACCTGTGAAGAAATGTCGGAGCCTGGTATAAAACCTGTTTGATCCGGAGATATTAAGCGTGGGAGCAAAGTACTCAATCGACTAGCAATAATTCGTGTACAGACTTTGCTCAAAAAATTAGTTAAACATATGGAGCGAAAATCACTGAAAGTAGCAGGAGATTGCTTCTTAGGAATCAATGTAATCAGTGTAGAAGCCATCACAACAGGCTACGGGATGCCAAGGAAAAATTCTTGAACTGCTTTTACCACATCTGTATGAATGATGGACCAACAGGATCGATAAAAGTTACCATTAAAACCATCAGGGCCTGCTGTACTAGAAGGATCTAAATGCCATACTGCCTCTTTAATTTCCGGCTCCATGGGTATTTGCATGAGCAGAGTATTATCATCCAAAGAAATCACCCGTGGAATATGACAGAGAATATCATCATAATTTTGAGTTTGCTCACAAGCAAATAAGGATGTGTAAAAAGATACTGCTTCAGTCATAATCTCATTAGGCGTAGAGCATAGGTCGCCAGTAGGCGTGTATTTGTTGCCTTTGTGCCTTCTCCAAATATATCACCATTTAATGAACTACTTAGTTCATTTAACTAAGTGCTTCACTTAGCGAATTAATTTAGTTCATTAATGATGGCACCTGAAAATAGTTCAAACACAATAAATGTTCGCCATTTGATGTAAGCTTTAAAGCTTCATGGCTCGTTAGTACGGCAACATTATATATGAACTATATAAGGCAGGTTTCATGCAAAAACGTGTCAAGTCATAAAATGTGTCATGCATTTCTTTAATAAACGTTATTTAAATCATGTATTTTGTAATCACTCAAACCCCTTTTTCTCTACAATCTCCCCCTTTTGATGATTTACAAAATAACCTAAGTTCATGATTTAAATTTTGTCGCTCCCCCTTCAATCGTGCACAAATTCAACTTTTGGACTTTGAATTTTGAAATCTCTCCAACTTGAATTGTGCAATCAATCTCTCTCTCTCTCCTCCTTAAATCATGCATTCTCTCCCCTTTTATTTTGGGAAGACAATCAAAATTGCATGTAAATATGGAAAGAAATACAAATCAAATCAGCAGAAATCATGCCTAATTTAGAACGAAGATTTTCATACGTGGCTTGATTTAGTGCCTTAATGAAGATGTTAGCTACTTGTGCCTCTGTACATACATGATCTATGACAATATCACCATTATTTACGTGATCACGAAGGAAGTGATAGCGTACTTCTATATGCTTTGCCTTAGAATTTAGAAGAGGGTTCTTAGATAAGTTTATGGCACTTATACTATCACAATAAATTGGAATTTGATTTACCGTAATCCCAAAGTCAGAAAGTTGTTGCTTTAGCCATAGTAATTGTGTGCAACGAAGAATAAGTGCCATGTATTTAGCTTCAGTGGTAGATAAGGCTATGCATGCTTGCTTTTTAGAAAACTATGAAATAAGTGAATTTCCTATAAATTGACAAGTGCCACTTGTGCTTTTTCTATCTATTTTACATCCACCATAATCTGCGTCAGTATAGGCATGCAAGTTAAATTCATAATCTTTATCATACTAAATGCCTAAAGTGGGTGTGTGTTTAACATACCGAAATATTCTTTTCACAGCATTATAGTGAGACACTTTATGTTGACTTTGAAAACGTGCACACATACATACACTGAACATGATATCAGGTCTACTAGCAGTAAGATAGAGCAAAGAGCCAATCACAGACCTATATAAAGCATTATCAAAGTCCTTTCCATGTTCATCTTTATCTAGTTTAGTGGTGACGCTCATAGGAGTGGGGGATGGTTTTAGATTCTCAAAATTGAACTTTTTAATCATGTCATTTATATATTTAACATCGCTTATATGTATACCTTTACTCGTTTGTTTAATTTTCAAGCCAAGAAAGTAATTTAATTCACCAACCATAGACATTTCAAATTCGGATTTCATGCAAGTTTCGAAATCTTCAACAAGTTTATGAGATGTAGAGCCGAAAATGATGTCATCAGCATAAATTTGAATGATTAGCAAATCCGATTTATCTTGTTCTAAGAATAGAGTGCTATCTATCGTTCCTCCTTTAAAACCATTTTCTAAAAGAAAAGTAGCAAAACGATCATACCATGCCCTAGGTGCTTACTTTAAGCCATATAGTGCCTTTTTTAGTTTGTACACGTGATCGGGGTGTTTCAAATCTTCAAAATCGGGTGGTTGTTTCACGTATACTTCTTCTTGTATAAAGCCATTTAAAAATGCACTTTTCACGTCCATTTGATATAGTTTAAAACCTTTCATGCAAGCAATAGCAAGTAAAAGTCGTATGGCTTCTAAACGTGCTACGGGTGCAAATGTTTCATCATAATCTATTCCTTCTTCTTGATTATATCCTTGTGCTACAAGTCTAGCCTTGTTCCTAACAACTTTTCTTTCTTCATTCATTTTATTTCTAAACACCCATTTTGTGCATATTATATTCTTATCTTGTGGTCGTGGCACTAAATCTCATACATCATTTCTTACGAATTGATTAAGTTCATCATGCATAGCATCAATCCAAGAAGAATCACTCAAAACATCAAACACATTTTTAGGTTTAATTTCGGATATCATGGCATGGAATTGGTTTATTTATTCCGGATTTATTCTTCTACGTGGTCTCACACTGTGAGTGATGTCGCCTATAATGAGATTGTGTGGGTGATCCTTATGCCATCTTGGTTGATTATTTTCTACGTTCTCATGCATTTCTAGGTGATCACGCATTTCTAGTGTGTCATCATACGTGCCATTATCATCATCTAACACGGGTTTTAATTCAAAATCCTCGTCATATTCTTTATCTTTATCAATTTCACAAAATTCATTAAACTTCACATGAATGGATTCTAAAATTTGTCTAGTTATGGGATCATAACATCTATATGTTTCTGAATTCACAGAATATCCAACAAAGATGCATTCAATTGATTTAGATTCAAACTTGTAAGTTGCCATTCGCATTTAAAATAAAGCATTTACAACCAAACACACGAAAGTAATCAATCTTAGGCATGCGATCATTTAATATCTCATAAGACGTTTTATTTATTTTCTTTCTAATAGACAAATGATTAACTATATAGCATGCACAATTTACGGCTTCTGCCCACAAAAATCTAGGCAATTTATTATCACATAACATGGTTCTAGCGATCTCTTGTATTCTTTCTTTCTACTACTCCATTTAGTTGTAGAGTTCTAGGTGGCGAAAACTCGTGTTTGATTCCTTTTTCTTCGCAAAATGCAATCATGTCCTTGTTTTTAAATTCGCCGCCGCTATCGCTTCTAATATTTTTCACATTTAAACCATATTGATTTTCAAGTTGTTTTATTAGTTTTGCAATCTCAATGGCACTATCATCTTTATTTGCAAGAAATAAAGTCCAAGTATAACAAGAAAAATCATCAACAATAACACATGCATAATGACGCCACCGATACTCGTAGTGAGACTAGGACCAAACAAATCAATGTGAATAATTCTAAAACTCTAGACCTGCTTATTTCATTTTTAGGTTTAAGTGACTCGCGTGTTTGTTTGCCTTTAATGCAAGATTCACACAACTGAAAGTTGTCTAAATCAAGTTTAGGCAATCCTCGTATTAGGTTCTTTCGTTGGAGTTTTTCAAGTGTAGAAATGCCGATGTGTCCTAAACGTCTATGCCACAAATTAACGTTAGGTTCATTTGATATAAAACACTTAACTTTAGCGTCTAACATGTCATCAATAGAAAGTGTGAAGATGTTTCCTTCCCGTTTTTCTTTTAAAACTGTTTCTCCATTTTTATTTATTATATTGCAATATGGATGAGCAAAACACACATCAAAACCGTTGTCAATAAATTGTGAGATGCTAAGAAGATTATAGGATAAGTTGCTTACCAAAAAGACGTTGGAGATTTGAAGGGTGCTTGGGTTTCCGATTGTATCTTTTCCGATGATTCTTCCTTCATTGTTATCTCCAAAGGTCACAGATCCGCCTTTTGTGACCTTCTTCAACTTTGTGAATAAGCTCGGGTCACCCGTCATGTGCCTCGATGATACGATCTTGGATCATATGGAAATGACGATCGCTTCTTTCAACTCCAAAAGACACCTTTGATCAATCCTTGTGTGAGACAATGACACAAACACCACCTTCTTGGACAAGAGAAGTCAACAACGTCTACGTCGAGCAATTCAAATCTCCCAATCCAACACGTCGTTCCGTATCCTTGGATTGTGATTCACCAACTAGGTTTGCTCAAACCTTTATTGGATCTAGCCTTGATTTTAATTTGTGAAAACCAAAGGAGAAACACAATGTGGAAGCAACACACCATTGCAACAAAAGAAATTGAATGTTTTTATTCTCTAAAAGCTACTGCCATGGCTGCCGATTTTCTAACCTTTTTAATGCCATATTTTTGCTACTCCTACCAATTAACTAATCAGTCAAAGTCCTAAGATTACTACCTAGCAAGGTAAATAAAATTTACATAAAAGATAAGTCAAAGCTAATCAAGGAAGATTACATAATTTAAATCCCTAAAATCTCGCATAGAATTTACACCCAGTCGGTTACTGGATTATAGACGCTTCTAGACGACGAATTAGGGTCTGAACTCTTCAGCAAAGTTGTAGATCACAAAATTTTCTTGAACTTGGGCTTTTTAATCACCTCATTTGGACTCTTCTTGATAGAGATACGGGCTCCCAAAGATTAGGTAACTATCCAGTGAACTTCAGTAATTTCCATTATGGACTCCCAACTTGCACCTGATTTCGTTCTATCTTGTAGCACGAATTAGAAAAAGTGTAAAACATGAAAATCGTCCCAAATTGAGTTTTCTAAGACCTCCAAGTGGTTTGAATTAAATTGGAACAATACTCCGACCTGGGCATCCGAAATACCGACTGGCGTCCGGCTGCCTTCCTGAAAAATAGGGACTCTTCAAGCCACTTTCCTTATTTAATCTTGCCTCCTTAGAAAACACTCAAAGACAGCCATTAGCACTAGAAACACATATTAAAAAGACGCTATAAAATATACTAGACCCAAAACAAAGACAACTCAAACAAGTAGACTCGATATTACAACGACAACGCATGAAATGACCATCCTGCCCTCCCACCAACCCTTACATCATATGATATGCAATAAACTCAAGGACAATCAAATTATGGCATCAATAAACATAGAAAAATCATGCATCTACATTCCTTGGCTCATCTTGCACATGTTTGAGCAAGAAGCTCTTTAGTTTACATCTTCTATTTATGCAAAAGCTTCTTGTTTGTGGAGTTAGTATGTTCAAGGACCTTGTTTGTGAAGTTTGTACATTTAGGGCTCCTTGAATCGCATCATTCTCTCCCTCCTCAAAAAGATTCGACCTCGAATCTAAACACACAAATGGATAAGAGGGATACTACACAAATGACTCATAAACTATGAAAGATACAAGTTCAAGCAAACCAAGTGCATTGATCATGCATAATTTAAGTCTAACATGCTTAGGATGAGCAATCAATTGAATGAAGACATGTACAAATAATATCACATCGTCACACATATTTACATGAACACTTAGCAACAAGCACCTCTTTCTAATATGTTTAGGATGCACTAACAAGATAGGTATAAAACTCCTCACATAAGATTTATCATGCATGAAAGAGAGAGTGTGTAAAATATGAGGAATAAACTACATACCTCGTACGCTCTTTAGAAGTTCCAAACCAGAGGTATTTGAACTATCATGCTCAAGAAAGCACAAATCGTTATTAACATTTAGATTATCATCTTCAAAATCAGTGTGCGACGTAACGTCAAGTGGAATTTCAGATTCATATGGATGCAAAATAGAATTTTCATGGGATGGAATGTCACTTTCAAGGCACTCAAACAAAGGATTATTATAGACAACCCTTTCATGCCTCTCAACGTTATCATGTTTATGACCTAAGAAATCATTATTCTCACTTGAAACGTCACTCAAATCATCTTGTAAATCAGTATGTAAATCAAGCAAATCGTGTGAGTCATGTGTAGCACAAACAACTTTAGATTCAAGCTCATCACTTTCATCACGCAAGTCAGTCTCATGCATATGAACACGATGAACATCAACAAGTCTCCTAAGACTTTGCAATTTATTAAGGAAGTCTAATCTGTGTACCTTTTGTTCTTCTACTTCTTCAAGGATCTCAAATTTATGTTCTTTTTGTGCTAGAAGTTTCTTACGAATGTCAGAATTACGTTCTAAGAACTTCACACAGTCATGTTCAACTTCAATATGATCATGGAAGCTAACTTGCGATTTCTTATCAGGTTCACACACTTTAGAGTGCAAAACATCATCAGATTTAGACAAACCGGATTTAAACAATTTAGGATCATGCAAGTCAAGAAGCTTATCGTGTAAGTCATGCTCATTCGACACATCAACCTTATCATCATGAACAACATGTGTACCAATTGAAATTTCAGCATCATCATCATAAGAATCATGCTCAATATGAACAATAGAATCGTCACTCATATCATGCAGATCATATGCAATTCTATAAGTAAAATGAGCTTGACGTAACCCTTCTATCATTGCACGATAGAGGTCCCTAATGTCATCCTCCGTGGAATCCATGAGTAACCTGAAATTATGCAAGCAAACATGGAAAGGAATAACTAACACAAAGACAAAAGAAACATCGTTACATTAGTGAAATCAAAATCAATGTGTATGTTCCTCTCTCGCTCTTGTATAGTCACTCATGTTTGTGCTTTTCCTCGGCCAATCTTGAGCTAGATACAACCAAAGCGAGCTTCTCAAGTGGCTAACACAATCCGCTGATCAATTGCACCTTTTTTCTCCAATGTGTCAACCAAATTTCAGCAACACTAATAAGCAAAGGTATCAAGCCAAGAAGTAGACAATTTAACACACTTAACCTTCTAAGAATCAAGAAAAAAATGAGACCAAAAATTATGTCAAAGGCCGAGCCAAAGAAAACTAAGGGTTGCCTTGGGCAATCTTTAGTTAACCTTAGCCTTATGCAAATTAATTACAAAGTTGTTGATCAACTGCAATACACAAGTATCCAAGTTCCAAGACAATAAATGGTGTAGTGATTTGTGGCTTCAAAGGACACGGCTTTTTGATCTTGGATTGAACTTGATATTCAAATAATTCATCAACAATCTTGATACTATTTTTAAGCCAATTGTCTCCTTTTTTTTGTCTTTTTTGTTGTCTCGGCTCTTTTTTTTCTTTTGGATATTTTAGCCGATCTTCTTTTTTTTCGATCTTTGCTAAAAGAACACAAGGGAAAATATGTATTTAACAATGTATAGCCCGTGATTTAGGACTCAATAGGGCGTCTCTTGATGTTCAAGGCACTCTTAGGGGCTGTTTTGCGCGAAGTAGCAAAACCGTTTTGTATCCCCACAATTAGTATTTTTTTTTGTGGTTTGATTTGGTTTGAAAGGTGATTGCTTTGTATCCAGAATTTTCAGCCATGTGTATGGCGTGGGTGAACTAATCCTGGATACAAGAAAATTGCAACGCAAACCAAGCAACAATGCAATCAAGTGACACAAGTCTAAGACCAACCAAAAGGTTCGTTAGCAACAAGATTTACGTGCGACTAGGTAGCACTTTCAAGCATTGGACTAGATTTATATGATATGGCTGAATTTTAGAACCTAATACAATGATTCCTATTGTTAAGTGTGTACAAAGATTTGATCTTTAAAGGTTAAGAATAAAACTATGTAAAAAAAAGGCCAACTTTGCACTTGTGACCCACGTTGGTCAGATGGATGCCAACGTGACTTGAAGCAAAAAAGAAAGGTAGGAACTTTTGATTCTTTTTTTTTTATAATAACATGAAAAGCAAGTGACTGAGATAATGGGTTTTGAATTAAGTTGATATTTGTGGCTGAAGGAAAATAAAGAGCAGGGGTAGGGGAATGTCGTTTAGGGTAGGAGGAAGAAACAATGATAGACACAAGAAAGTAAAGGATACGAGAGTTGTAAAGAAGAAACCTTCGCTCTGATACCACTTTGATACGATCTTGGATCGTATGGAAATGACGATCGCTTCTTTCAACTCCAAAAGAAACCTTTGATCAATTTTTGCGTGGGACAATGGAGCAAACACCACCTTCTTGGACAAGAGAAGTCAACAACGTCTACGTCGAGCAATTCAAATCTCCCAATCCAACACGTCGTTCCGTATCCTTGGACTGTGATTCACCAACTAGGTTTGCTCAAACCTTGATTGGATCTAACCTTGATTTTAATTTGTGAAAACCAAAGGAGAAACAAAATGTGGAAGCAACACACCGTTGCAACAAAAGAAACTGAATGTTTTTATTCCCTAAAATCTACTTCCATGGGTGCCGATTTTCTATCCTTTTTAATGTTATATTTTTGCTACTCCTACCAATTAACTAATCAATCAAAGTCCTAAGATTACTACCCAGCAAGGTAAATAAAATTTACATAAAAGATAAGTCAAAGCTAATCAAGGAAGATTACACAATTCAAATCCCTAAAATCTCGCACTAAAATTTCACCCTGTCGGTTACTGGATTATAGCCGCTTCTAGACGCCGAATTAGGGTCTGCACTCTTCAGAAAAGTTGTTGATCACAAAATGTACTTGAACTAGGGCTTTTGAATCACCTCATTTGGATTCTTCTTGATAGATATACAGGCTCCCAAAAATTAGGTATCCATCAAGTGAACTTCAGTACTTTCCATTATGGACTCCCAATTTGCACCTGATTTCGGTCCATCTTGTAGCCCGAATTAGAAAAAGTGTAAAACATGAAAATCGTTCCAAATTGATTTATCTAAAATCTCCAAGTGGTTTGAATCAAATTGGATCAATACTCTGACCTGGACATCCAAAATATCGACTAGCGTCCGGCTGCCTTCCAGAAAAATAGGGACTCTTCAAGCCACTTTCCTTATTTAGTCATGCCTCCTTAGAAAACACTCAAACACAGCCATTAGCACTAGAAACACATATTAAAAATGCGCTATAAAATATACTAGACCCAAAACAAAGACAACTCAAACAACTAGACTCGATATTACAATAAAAATGCATGAAAGGACCATCCTGCCCTACCACCAACCCTTACATCATATGATATGCAATAAACTCAAGGACAATCAAATTATGGCATCAATAAACATAGAAAAATCATGCATCTACATTCCTTGGCTCATCTTGCACATGTTTGAGCAAGAAGCTCTTTAGTTTACATCTTCTATTTATTCAAAAGCTTCTTGTTTGTGGAGTTAGTATGTTCAAGGACCTTGTTTGTGAAGTTTGTACATTTAGGGATCCTTGAATCGCATTATTCTCTCCCTCCTCAAAAAGATTCGACCTCGAATCTAAACACACAAATGGATAAGAGGGATACTCCACAAATGACTCATAAACTATGTAAGATACAAGTTCAAGCCAACCAATTGCGTTGATCATGCATAATTTAAGTCTAACATGCTTAGGATGAGCAATCAATTGAATGAAGACATGTACAAATAATATCACATCGTCACACATATTTACTTGAACACTTAGCAACAAGCACCTCTTTCTAATATGTTTAGGATGCACTAATAAGATAGGTATAAAACTCCTCACATAAGATTTATCATGCATGAAAGAGAGAGTATGTAAAACATGAGGAATAAACAACATACCTTGTACGCTCTTTAGAACTTCCAAACCAGAGGTATTTGAACTATCATGCTCAAGAAAGCACAAATCGTCACTAACATTTAGATTATCATCTTCAAAATCAGTGTGCAACGTAACGTCAAGTGGAATTTCAGATTCATATGGACGCAAAATAGAATTTTCATGGGATGGAATGTCACTTTCAAGGCACTCAAACAAAGGATTATTATAGACAACCCATTCATGTCTCTCAACGTTATCATGTTTATGACCTAAGAAATCATTATTCTCACTTGAAACGTCACTCAAATCATCTTGTAAATCAGTATGTAAATCAAGCAAATCATGTGAGTCATGTGTAGAACAAACAACTTTAGATTCAAGCTCATCACTTTCATCACGCAAGTTAGTCTCATGCATATGAACACGATGAACATCAACAAGTCTCCTAAGACTTTGCAATTTATTAAGGAAGTCTATTCTGTGTACCTTTTGTTCTTCTACTTCTGCAAGGATCTCAAAGTTATGTTCTTTTTGTGCTAGAAGTTTCTTACGAATGTCAGAATTACGTTCTAAGAACTTCACACAGTCATGTTCAACTTCAATATGATCATGGAAGCTAACTTGCGATTTCTTATCAGGTTCACACACTTTAGAGTGCAAAACATTATCAGATTCAGACAAACCGGATTTAAACAATTTAGGATCATGCAAGTCGAGAAGCTTATCATGTAAGTCATGTTCATTCGACACATCAACTTTATCATCATGAACAACATGTGTATCAATTGAAATTTCAGCATCATCATCATAAGAATCATGCTCAATATCAACAATAGAATCATCACTCATATCACGCAAATCATATGCAATTCCATAAGTAAAATGAGCTTGACGTAACCCTTCTATCGTTGCACGATAGAGGTCCCTAAGGTCATCCTCCGTGGAATCCATGAGTAACCTGAAATTATGCAAGCAAACAACAAAAGGAATAACTAACACAAAGACAAAAGAAACATCGTTACATTAGTGAAATCAAAATCAATGTGTATGTTCCTCTTTCGCTCTTGTATAGTCACTCAAGTTTGTGCTTTTCCTCGGCCAATCTTGAGCTAAATACAACCAAAGCGAGCTTCTCAAGTGGCTAACACAATCCGTTGATCAATTGCACCTTTTTTCTCCAATGTGTCAACCAAATTTCAGCAACATTAATAAGCAAAGGTATCAAGCCAAGAAGTAGACAATTTAACACACTTAACCTTCAAGAATCAAGAAAAAATGAGACCAAAAACTATGTCAAAGGCCGAGCCAAAGAAAACTAAGGGTTGCACAGGGCAATCTTTAGTTAACCTTAGCCTTATGCAAATTAATTACAAAGTTGTTGATCAATTGCAATACACAAGTATCCAAGTTCCAAGACAATAAATGGTGTAGTGATTTGTGGCTTCAAAGGACACAGCTTTTTGGTCTTGGATTGAACTTGATATTCAAATAATTCATCAACAATCTTGATACTATTTTTAAGCCAATTGTCTCCTTTTTTTTGTCTTTTTTGTTGTCTCGGCTCTTTTTTTTTTCTTTTGGATATTTTAGCCGATCTTCTTTTTTTTCGATCTTTGCTAAAAGAACACAAGGAAAAATATGTATTTAACAATGTATAGCCCGTGATTTAGGACTCAATAGGGCGTCTCTTGATGTTCAAGGCACTCTTAGGGGCTGTTTTGTGCGAAGTAGCAAAACCGTTTTGTATCCCCACAATTAGTATTTTTTTTGTGGTTTGATTTGGTTTGAAAGGTGATTGCTTTGTATCCAGAATTTTCAGCCATGTGTATGGCGTGGGTGAACTAATCTTGGATACAAGAAAATTGCAACGCAAACCAAGCAACAATGCAATCAAGTGACACAAGTCTAAGACCAACCAAAAGGTTCGTTAGCAACAAGATTTACGTGCGACTAGGTAGCACTTTCAAGCATTGGACTAGATTTATATGATATGGCTGAATTTTAGAACCTAATACAGTGATTCCTATTGTTAAGTGTGTACAAAGATTTGATCTTTGAAGGTTAAGAATAAAACTATGTAAAAAAAGGCCAACTTTGCACTTGTGACCCACGTTGGTCAGATGGATGCCAACGTGACTTGAAGCAAAAAAGAAAGGTAGGAACTTTTGATTCTTTTTTTTATAATAACTTGAAAAGCAAGTGACTGAGATAATGGGTTTTGAATTAAGTTGATATTTGTGGCTGAAGGAAAAGAAAGAGCAGGGGTAGGGGAATGTCGTTTAGGGTAGGAGGAAGAAACAATGATAGACACAAGAAAGTAAAGGATACGAGAGTTGTAAAGAAGAAACCTTCGCTCTGATACCACTTTGATATGATCTTGGATCGTATGGAAATGACGATCGCTTCTTTCAACTCCAAAAGAAACCTTTGATCAATTCTTGCGTGGGACAATGGAGCAAACACCACCTTCTTGGACAAGAGAAGTCAACAACGTCTACGTCGAGCAATTCAAATCTCCCAATCCAACACGTCGTTCCGTATCCTTGGACTGTGATTCACCAACTTGGTTTGCTCAAACCTTGATTGGATCTAACCTTGATTTTAATTTGTGAAAACCAAAGGAAAAACACAATGTGGAAGCAACACACCGTTGCAACAAAAGAAACTGAATGTTTTTATTCCCTAAAATCTACTGCCATGGGTGCCGATTTTCTATCCTTTTTAATGTTATATTTTTGCTACTCCTACCAATTAACTAATCAATCAAAGTCCTAAGATTACTACCCAGCAAGGTAAATAAAATTTACATAAAACATAAGTCAAAGCTAATCAAGGAAGATTACACAATTCAAATCCCTAAAATCTCGCACTAAAATTTCACCCTGTCGGTTACTGGATTATAGCCGCTTCTAAACGCCGAATTAGGGTCTGCACTCTTCAGAAAAGTTGTTGAACACAAAACGTACTTGAACTAGGGCTTTTTAATTACCTCATTTGGATTCTTCTTGATACATATACAGGCTCCCAAAAATTAGGTATCCATCAAGTGAACTTCAGTACTTTCCATTATGGACTCCCAATTTGCACCTGATTTCGGTCCATCTTGTAGCCCGAATTAGAAAAAGTGTAAAACATGAAAATCGTTCCAAATTGATTTATCTAAAATCTCCAAGTGGTTTGAATCAAATTGGATCAATACTCTGACCTGGACATCCAAAATACCGACTAGCGTCCGGCTGCCTTCCAGAAAAATAGGGACTCTTCAAGCCACTTTCCTTATTTAGTCATGCCTCCTTAGAAAACACTCAAACACAGCCATTAGCACTAGAAACACATACTAAAAATGCGCTATAAAATATACTAGACCCAAAACAAAGACAACTCAAACAACTAGACTCGATATTACAATAAAAATGCATGAAAGGACCATCCTGCCCTACCACCAACCCTTACATCATATGATATGCAATAAACTCAAGGACAATCAAATTATGGCATCAATAAACATAGAAAAATCATGCATCTACATTCCTTGGCTCATCTTGCACATGTTTGAGCAAGAAGCTCTTTAGTTTACATCTTCTATTTAGTCAAAAGCTTCTTGTTTGTGGAGTTAGTATGTTCAAGGACCTTGTTTGTGAAGTTTGTACATTTAGGGATCCTTGAATCGCATTATTCTCTCCCTCCTCAAAAAGATTCGACCTCGAATCTAAACACACAAATGGATAAGAGGGATACTCCACAAATGACTCATAAACTATGTAAGATACAAGTTCAAGCCAACCAATTGCGTTGATCATGCATAATTTAAGTCTAACATGCTTAGGATGAGCAATCAATTGAATGAAGACATGTACAAATAATATCACATCGTCACACATATTTACTTGAACACTTAGCAACAAGCACCTCTTTCAAATATGTTTAGGATGCACTAATAAGATAGGTATAAAACTCCTCACATAAGATTTATCATGCATGAAAGAGAGAGTATGTAAAACATGAGGAATAAACAACATACCTTGTACGCTCTTTAGAACTTCCAAACCAGAGGTATTTGAACTATCATGATCAAGAAAGCACAAATCGTCACTAACTTTTAGATTATCATCTTCAAAATCAGTGTGCAACGTAACGTCAAGTGGAATTTCAGATTCATATGGACGCAAAATAGAATTTTCATGGGATGGAATGTCACTTTCAAGGCACTCAAACAAAGGATTATTATAGACAACCCATTCATGTCTCTCAACGTTATCATGTTTATGACCTAAGAAATCATTATTCTCACTTGAAACGTCACTCAAATCATCTTGTAAATCAGTATGTAAATCAAGCAAATCATGTGAGTCATGTGTAGAACAAACAACTTTAGATTCAAGCTCATCACTTTCATCACGCAAGTTAGTCTCATGCATATGAACACGATGAACATCAACAAGTCTCCTAAGACTTTGCAATTTATTAAGGAAGTCTATTCTGTGTACCTTTTGTTCTTCTACTTCTGCAAGGATCTCAAAGTTATGTTCTTTTTGTGCTAGACGTTTCTTACGAATGTCAGAATTACGTTCTAAGAACTTCACATAGTCATGTTCAACTTCAATATGATCATGGAATCCAATATGCGATTTCTTATCAGGTTCACACACTTTAGAGTGCAAAACATTATCAGATTCAGACAAACCGGATTTAAACAATTTAGGATCATGCAAGTTGAGAAGCTTATCATGTAAGTCATGTTCATTCGACACATCAACTTTATCATCATGAACAACATGTGTATCAATTGAAATTTCAGCATCATCATCATTAGAATCATGCTCAATATCAACAATAGAATCGTCACTCATATCACGCAAATCATATGCAATTCCATAAGTAAAATGAGCTTGACGTAACCCTTCTATCGTTGCACGATAGAGGTCCCTAAGGTCATCCTCCGTGGAATCCATGAGTAACCTGAAATTATGCAAGCAAACAACGAAAGGAATAACTAACACAAAGACAAAAGAAACATCGTTACATTAGTGAAATCAAAATCATTGTGTATGTTCCTCTTTCGCTCTTGTATAGTTACTCATGTTTGTGCTTTTCCTCGGCCAATCTTGAGCTAAATACAACCAAAGCGAGCTTCTCAAGTGGCTAACACAATCCGTTGATCAATTGCACCTTTTTTCTCCAATGTGTCAACCAAATTTCAGCAACATTAATAAGCAAAGGTATCAAGCCAAGAAGTAGACAATTTAACACACTTAACCTTCAAGAATCAAGAAAAAATGAGACCAAAAACTATGTCAAAGGCCGAGCCAAAGAAAACTAAGGGTTGCCCTGGGCAATCTTTAGTTAACCTTAGCCTTATGCAAATTAATTACAAAGTTGTTGATCAATTGCAATACACAAGTATCCAAGTTCCAAGACAATAAATGGTGTAGTGATTTGTGGCTTCAAAGGACACGGCTTTTTGGTCTTGGATGGAACTTGATATTCAAATAATTCATCAACAATCTTGGTACTCTTTTTTTAAGCAAATTGTCTCATTTTTTTTGTCTTTTTTATCTTTTTTTGTTGTCTCGGCTCTTTTCTTATTTTGGATATTTCGGCCGATCTTTTTTTTTGAATTTTTCTAAAAGAACACAAGGGAAAATATGTATTTAACAATGTATAGCCCGTGATTTAGGACTCAATAGGGCGTCTCTTGATGTTCAAGGCACTTTTAGGGGCTGTTTTGCGCGAAGTAGCAAAACAGTTTTGTATCTCCACAATTAGTATTTTTTTGTGGCTTGATTTGGTTTGAAAGGTGATAGCTTTGTATCAAGAATTTTCAGCCGTGTGTATGGCATGGGTGAACTAATCTTGGATACAAGAAAATTGCAACGCAAACCAAGAAACAATGCAATCAAGTCACACAAGTCTAAGACCAACCAAAAGGTTCGTTAGCAACAAGATTTACGTGCGACTAGGTAGCACTTTCAAGCAATGGACTAGATTTATATGATATGGCTGAATTTTAGAACCTAATACAATGATCCCTATTGTTAAGTGTGTACAAAGATTTGATCTTTAAAGGTTAAGAACAAAACTATGTAAAAAAAAGGCCAACATTGCACTTGTGACTCACGTTGGTCAGATGGATGCCAACGTGACTTGAAGCAAAAAGAATGGTAGGAACTTTTGATTCTTTTTTTTTATAATAACGTGAAAAGCAAGTAACTGAGATAATGGGTTTTGAGTTAAGTTTATATTTGTGGCTAAAGGAAAAGAAAGAGCAGGGGTAGGGGAATGTCGTTTGGGGTAGGAGGAAGAAACAATGATAGACACAAGAAAGTAAAGGATCCGAGAGTTGTAAAGAAGAAACCTTCGCTCTGATACCACTTTGATACGATCTTGGATCGTATGGAAATGACGATCGCTTCTTTCAACTCCAAAAGACACCTTTGATCAACCCTTGCGCGGGACAATGGCGCAAACACCACCTTCTTGGACAAGAGAAGTCAACAACGTCTACGTCGAGCAATTCAAATCTCTCAATCCAACACATTGTTCCGTATCCTTGGATTGTGATTTATCAACTAGGTTTGCTCAAACCTTGATTGGATCTAGCCTTGATTTTAATTTTTGAAAACCAAAGGAGAAACACAATGTGGAAGCAACACACCGTTGCAACAAAAGAAACTGAATGTTTTTATTCTCTAAAAGCTACTGCCATGGCTGCCGATTTTCTACCCTTTTTAATGCCATATTTTTGCTACTCCTACCAATTTACTAATCAATCAAAGTCCTAAGATTACTACCTAGCAAGGTAAATCAAATTTACATAAAAGATAAGTCAAAGCTAATCAAGGAAGATTACATAATTCAAATCCATACAATCTCGCACTGAAATTACACCCTGTCGGTTACTGGATTATAGCTGCCTCTAGACTCTGAATTAGGGTCTGCACTCTTCAGCAAAGTTGTAGATCACAAAATTTCCTTGAACTTGGGCTTTTTGAATCACCTCATTTGGAATCTTTTTTATAGAGATACGGGCTCCCACAAATTAGGTATCCATCAAGTGAACTTCAGTACCTTCCATTATGGACTCCCAACTTGCACCTAATTTCGGTCCATCTTGTAGCCCGAATTAGAGAAAGTGTAAAACATGAAAATCGTCCCAAATTGAGTTATCTAAGACCTCCAAGTGGTTTGAATCAAATTGGATCAATACTCCGACCTGGGCATCCAAAATACCGACTAGCGTCCGCCTGCCTTCCTGAAAAATAGGGACTCTTCAAGCCACTTTTCTTATTTAGTCTTGCCTCCTTAGAAAACACTCAAACACAGCCATTACCACTAGAAACACATATTAAAAAGACGCTATAAAATATACTAGACCCAAAACAAAGACAACTCAAACAACTAGACTCGATATTACAACAACAACTCATGAAATGACCATCCTGGCGTCCCACCAACCCTTACATCATATGATATGCAATAAACTCAGGGACAATCAAATTATGACATCAATAAACATAGAAAAATCATGCATCTACATTCCTTGGCTCATCTTGCACATGTTTGAACAAGAAGCTCTTTAGTTTACATCTTCTATTTATGCAAAAGCTTCTTGTTTGTGGAGTTAGTATGTTCAAGGCCCTTGTTTGTGAAGTTTGTACATTTTGGGCTCCTTGAATCTCATCATTCCCTCCCTCCTCAAAAAGACTCGACCTCGAATCTAAACACACAAATGGATAAGAGGGATACTCCACAAATGACTCATAAACTATGTAATATACAAGTTCAAGCAAACCAAGTGCATTGATCATGCATAATTTAAGTCTAACATGCTTAGGATGAGCAATCAATTGAATGAAGACATGTACAAATAATATCACATCGTCACACATATTTACATGAACACTTAGCAACAAGCACCTCTTTCTAATATGTTTAGGATGCACTAACAAGATAGGTATAAAACTCCTCACATAAGATTTATCATGCATGAAAGAGAGAGTATGTAAAACATGTGGAATAAAAAACATACCTTGTACGCTCTTTAGAACTTCCAAACCAGAGGTATTTGAACTATCATGCTTAAGAAAGCACAAACCGTCACTAACATTTAGATTATCATCTTCAAAATCAGTGTGCAACGTAACGTCAAGTGGAATTTCAGATTCATATGGACCTAAAATAGAATTTTCATGGGATGGAATGTCACTTTCATGGCACTCAAACAAAGGATTATTATAGACAACCCATTCATGCCTCTCAACGTTATCATGTTTATGACCTAAGAAATCATTATTCTCACTTGAAACGTCACTCAAATCATCTTGTAAATCAGTATGTAAATCAAGCAAATCATGTGAGTCATGTGTAGAACAAACAACTTTAGATTCAAGCTCATCAATTTAATCACGCAAGTCAGTCTCATGCATATGAACACGATTCATCAACAAGTCTCCTAAGACTTTGCAATTTATTAAGGAAGTCTAATCTGTGTACCTTTTGTTCTTCTACTTCTGCAAGGATCTCAAAGTTATGTTCTCTTTGTGCTAGAAGTTTCTTACGAATGTCAGAATTACGTTCTTAGAACTTCTCGCAGTCATGTTCAACTTCAATATGATCATGGAAGCCAACATGCGATTTCTTATCAGGTTCACACACTTTAGAGTGCAAAACATCATCAGATTCAGACAAACCGGATTTAAACAATTTAGGATCATGCAAGTCAAGAAGCTTATCATGTAAGTCATCTTCATTGGACACATCAACTTTATCATCATGAACAACATGTGTATGAATTGAAATTTCAGCATCATCATCATAAGAATCATGCTCAATATCAACAATAGAATCGTCACTCATATCACGCAAATCATATGCAATTCCATAAGTAAAATGAGCTTGACGTAATCCTTCTATCGTTGCACGATAGAGGTCCCTAATGTCATCCTCCGTTGAATCCATGAGTAACCTGAAATTATGCAAGCAAACAACGAAAGGAATAACTAACACAAAGACAAAAGAAACATCGTTACATTAGTGAAACCAAAATCAATGTGTATGTTCCTCTCTCGCTCTTGTATAGTCACTCAAGTTTGTGCTTTTCCTCGGCCAATCTTGAGCTAGATACAACCAAAGCGAGCTTCTCAAGTGGCTAACACAATCCGTTGATCAATTGCACCTTTTTTCTCCAATGTGTCAACCAAATTTCAGCAACACTAATAAGCAATGGTATCAAGCCAAGAAGTAGACAATTTAACACACTTAACCTTCTAAGAATCAAGAAAAGAATGAGACCAAAAATTATGTCAAAGGCCGAGCCAAAGAAAACTAAGGGTTGCCCTGGGCAATCTTTAGTTAACCTTAGCCTTATGCAAATTAATTACAAAGTTGTTGATCAATTGCAATACACAAGTATCCAAGTTCCAAGACAATAAATGGTGTAGTGATTTGTGGCTTCAAAGGACACGGCTTTTTGATCTTGGATGGAACTTGATGTTCAAATAATTCATCAACAATCTTGATACTATTTTTAAGCCAATTGCCTCCTTTTTTTTGTCTTTTTTGTTGTCTCGGCTCTTTTTTTTCTTTTGGATATTTTAGCCGATCTTCTTTTTTTCGATCTTTGCTAAAAGAACACAAGGGAAAATATGTATTTAACAATGTATAGCCCGTGATTTAGGACTCAATAGGGCGTCTCTTGATGTTTAAGGCACTCTTAGGGGCTGTTTTGCGCGAAGTAGCAAAACAGTTTTGTATCTCCACAATTAGTATTTTTTTGTGGCATGATTTGGTTTGAAAGGTGATAGCTTTGTATCAAGAATTTTCAGCCGTGTGTATGGTGTGGGTGAACTAATCTTGGATAGAAGAAAATTACAACGCAAACCAAGCAACAATGCAATCAAGTCACACAAGTCTAAGACCAACCAAAAGCTTCGTTAGCAACAAGATTTACGTGGGACTAGGTAGCACTTTCAAGAAATGGACTCGATTTATATGATATGGCTGAATTTTAAAACCTAATACAATGATCCCTATTGTTAAGTGTGTACAAAGATTTGATCTTTAAAGGTTAAGAACAAAACTATGTAAAAAAAACGCCAACGTTGCACTTGTGACTCACGTTGGTCAGATGGATGCCAACGTGACTTGAAGCAAAAAGAATGGTAGGAACTTTTGATTTTTTTTTTATAATAACGTGAAAAGCAAGTAACTGAGATAATGGGTTTTGAGTTAAGTTTATATTTGTGGCTGAAGGAAAAGAAAGAGCAGGGGTAGGGGAATGTCGTTTGGGGTAGGAGGAAGAAACAATGATAGACACAAGAAAGTAAAGGATACGAGAGTTGTAAAGAAGTAACCTTCGCCCTGATACCACTTTGATACGATCTTGGATCGTATGGAAATGACGATCACTTCTTTCAACTCCAAAAGACACCTTTGATCAACCCTTGCGTGGGACAATGGCGCAAACACCACCTTCTTGGACAAGAGAAGTCAACAACGTCTACGTCGAGCAATTCAAATCTCTCAATCCAACACGTCGTTCCGTATCCTTGGATTGTGATTCACCAACTAGGTTTGCTCAAACCTTGATTGGATCTAACCTTTGATTTTAATTTGTGAAAACCAAAGGAGAAACACAGTGTGGAAGAAACACACCGTTGCAACAAAAGAAACTGAATGTTTTTATTCTCTAAAAGCTACTGCCATGGCTGCTGATTTTCTACCCTTTTTAATGCCATATTTTTGCTACTCCTACAAATTAGCTAATCAATCAAAGTCCTAAGATTACTACCTAGCAAGGTAAATCAAATTTACATAAAAGATAAGTCAAAGCTAATCAAGGAAGATTACATGATTCAAATCCATAAAATCTCGTACTGAAATTACACCCTGTCGGTTACTGGATTATAGCTGCCTCTAGACTCTGAATTAGGGTCTGCACTCTTCAGCAAAGTTGTAGATCACAATATTTCCTTGAACTTGGGCTTTTTGAATCACCTCATTTGGAATCTTTTTTATAGAGATACGGGCTCCCACAAATTAGGTATCCATCAAGTGAACTTCAGTACCTTCCATTATGGACTCCCAACTTGCACCTGATTTCGGTCCATCTTGTAGCCCGAATTAGAGAAAGTGTAAAACATGAAAATCGTCCTAAATTGAGTTATCTAAGACCTCCAAGTGGTTTAAATCAAATTGGATCAATACTCCGACCTGGGCATCCAAAATACCGACTAGCATCCGCCTGCCTTCCTGAAAAATAGGGACTCTTCAAGCCACTTTTCTTATTTAGTCTTGCCTCCTTAGAAAACACTCAAACACAGCCATTACCACTAGAAACACATATTAAAAAGACGCTATAAAATATACTAGACCCAAAACAAAGACAACTCAAACAACTAGACTCGATATTACAACAACAACTCATGAAATGACCATCCTGGCGTCCCACCAACCCTTACATCATATGATATGCAATAAACTCAGGGACAATCAAATTATGGCATCAATAAACATAGAAAAATCATGCATCTATATTCCTTGGCTCATCTTGCACATGTTTGAACAAGAAGCTCTTTAGTTTACATCTTCTATTTATGCAAAAGCTTCTTGTTTGTGGAGTTAGTATGTTCAAGGCCCTTGTTTGTGAAGTTTGTACATTTAGGGCTCCTTGAATCGCATCATTCCCTCACTCCTCAAAAAGACTCGACCTCGAATCTAAACACACAAATGGATAAGAGGGATACTCCACAAATGACTCATAAACTATGTAAGATACAAGTTCAAGCAAACCAAGTGCATTGATCAAGCATAATATAAGTCTAACATGCTTAGGATGAGCAATCAATTGAATGAAGACATGTACAAATAATATCACATCGTCACACATATTTACATGAACACTTAGCAACAAGCACCTCTTTCTAATATGTTTAGGATGCAGTAACAAGATAGGTATAAAACTCCTCACATAAGATTTATCATGCATGAAAGAGAGACTATGTAAAACATGAGGAATGAACAACATACCTTGTATGCTCTTTAGAACTTCCAAACCAGAGGTATTTGAACTATCATGCTCAAGAAAGCACAAATCGTCACTAACATTTAGATTATCATCTTCAAAATCAGTGTGCAACGTAACGTCAAGTGGAATTTCAGATTCATATGGACGCATAATAGAATTTTCATGGGATGGAATGTCACTTTCAAGACACTCAAACAAAGGATTATTATAGACAACCCATTCATGTCTCTCAACGTTATCATGTTTATGACCTAAGAAATCATTATTCTCACTTGAAACGTCACTCAAATCATCTTGTAAATCAGTATGTAAATCAAGCAAATCATGTGAGTCATGTGTAGAACAAACAACTTTAGATTCAAGCTCATCAATTTAATCACGCAAGTTAGTCTCATGCATATGAACACGATTCATCAACAAGTCTCCTAAGACTTTGCAATTTATTAAGGAAGTCTAATCTGTGTACCTTTTGTTCTTCTACTTCTGCAAGGATCTCAAAGTTATGTTCTCTTTGTGCTAGAAGTTTCTTACGAATGTCAGAATTACGTTCTTAGAACTTCTCGCAGTCATGTTCAACTTCAATATGATCATGGAAGCCAACATGCGATTTCTTATCAGGTTCACACACTTTAGAGTGCAAAACATCATCAGATTCAGACAAACCGGATTTAAACAATTTAGGATCATGCAAGTCAAGAAGCTTCTCATGTAAGTCATGTTCATTCGACACATCAACTTTATCATCATGAACAACATGTGTATCAATTGAAATTTCATCATCATCATCATAAGATTTAGATTATCATCTTCAAAATCAGTGTGCAACGTAACGTCAAGTGGAATTTCAGATTCATATGGACGTAAAATAGAATTTTCATGGGATGGAATGTCACTTTCAAGGCACTCAAACAAAGGATTATTATAGACAACCCATTCATGCCTCTCAACGTTATCATGTTTATGACCTAAGAAATCATTATTCTCACTTGAAACCTCACTCAAATCATCTTGTAAATCAGTTTGTAAATCAAGCAAATCATGTGAGTCCTGTGTAGCACAAACAACTTTAGATTCAAGCTCATCACTTTCATCACGCAAGTCAGTCTCATGCATATGAACACGATGAACATCAAGAAGTCTCCTAAGACTTTGCAATTTATTAAGGAAGTCTAATCTGTGTACCTTTTGTTCTTCTACTTCTACTAGGATCTCAAAGTTATGTTCTTTTTGTGCTAGAAGTTTCTTACGAATGTCAGAATTACGTTCTAAGAACTTCGCACAGTCATGTTCAACTTCAATATGATCATGGAAGCCAACATGCGATTTCTTATCAGGTTCACACACTTTAGAGTGCCAAACATCATCAGATTCAGACAAACCGGATTTAAACAATTTAGGATCATGCAAGTCAAGAAGCTTATCATGTAAGTCATCTTCATTCGACACATCAACTTTATCATCATGAACCACATGTGTATCAATTGAAATTTCAGCATCATCATCATAAGAATCATGCTCAATATCAACAATAGAAGTGTCACTCATATCACACAAATCATATGCAATTCCATAAGTAAAATGAGCTTGACGTAATCCTTCTATCATTGCACGATAGAGGTCCCTAATGTCATCTTCCGTGGAATCCATGAGTAACCTGAAATTATGCAAGCAAACAACGAAAGGAATAACTAAGACAAAGACAAAAGAAACATCGTTACATTAGTGAAATCAAAATCAATGTGTATATTCCTCTCTCGCTCTTGTATAGTCACTCAAGTTTGTGCTTTTCCTCAACCAATCTTGAGCTAGATACAACCAAAGCGAGCTTCTCAAGTGGCTAACACAATCCGTTGATCAATTGCACCTTTTTTCTCTAATGTGTCAACCAAATTTCAGCAACACTAATAAGCAATGGTATCAAGCCAAGAAGTAGACAATTTAACACACTTAACCTTCTAAGAATCAAGAAAAAAATGAGACCAAAAATTATGTCAAAGGCCGAGCCAAAGAAAACTAAGGGTTGCCCTGGACATTCTTTAGTGAACCTTAGCCTTATGCAAATCAATTACAAAGTTGTTGATCAATTGCAATACACAAGTATCCAAGTTCCAAGATAATAAATGGTGTAGTGATTTGTGGCTTCAAAGGACACGGCTTTTTGGTCTTGGATGGAACTTGATATTCAAATAATTCATCAACAATCTTGGTACTCTTTTTTAAGCAAATTGTCTCCTTTTTTGTCATTTTTTGTTGTCTCGGCTCTTTTTTTTCTTTTGGATATTTCGGCCGATCTTCTTTTTTTTTTGAATTTTGCTAAAAGAACTCAAGGGGAAATATGTATTTAACAATGTATAGCCCGTGATTTAGGACTCAATAGGACGTCTCTTGATGTTCAAGGCACTCTTAGGGGCTGTTTTGCGCAAAGTAGCAAAACAGTTTTGTATCTCCACAATTAGTATTTTTTTGTGGCGTGATTTGGTTTGAAAGGTGATAGCTTTGTATCAAGAATTTTCATCCGTGTGTATGGCGTGGGTGAACTAATCTTGGATACAAGAAAATTGCAACGCAAACCAAGCAACAATGCAATCAAGTCACACAAGTCTAAGACCAACCAAAAGTTTCGTTAGCAACAAGATTTACGTGCGACTAGGTAGCACTTTCAAGCAATGGACTCGATTTATATGATATGGCTGAATTTTAGAACCTAATACAATGATCCCTATTGTTAAGTGTGTACAAAGATTTGATCTTTAAAGGTTAAGAACAAAACTATGTAAAAAAAATGCCAACGTTGCACTTGTGACTCACGTTGGTCAGATGGATGCCAACGTGACTTGAAGCAAAAAGAATGGTAGGAACTTTTGATTCTTTTTTTATAATAACGTGAAAAGCAAGTAACTGAGATAATGGGTTTTGAGTTAAGTTTATATTTGTGGCTGAAGGAAAAGAAAGAGCAGGGGTAGGGGAATGTCGTTTGGGGTAGGAGGAAGAAACAATGATAGACACAAGAAAGTAAAGGATACGAGAGTAGTAATGAAGAAACCTTCGCTCTGATACCACTTTGATACGATCTTGGATCGTATGGAAATGACGATCACTTCTTTCAACTCCAAAAGACACCTTTGATCAACCCTTGCGTGGGACAATGGCGCAAACACCACCTTCTTGGACAAGAGAAGTCAACAACGTCTACGTCGAGCAATTCAAATCTCTCAATCCAACACGTCGTTCCGTATCCTTGGATTGTGATTCACCAACTAGGTTTGCTCAAACCTTGATTGGATCTAACCTTTGATTTTAATTTGTGAAAACCAAAGGAGAAACACAGTGTGGAAGCAACACACCATTGCAACAAAAGAAACTGAATGTTTTTATTCTCTAAAAGCTACTGCCATGGCTGCCAATTTTCTACCCTTTTTAATGCCATATTTTTGCTACTCCTACAAATTAGCTAATCAATCAAAGTCCTAAGATTACTACCTAGCAAGGTAAATCAAATTTACATAAAAGATAAGTCAAAGCTAATCAAGGAAGATTACATGATTCAAATCCATAAAATCTCGTACTGAAATTACACCCTGTCGGTTACTGGATTATAGCTGTCTCTAGACGCTGAATTAGGGTCTGCACTCTTCAGCAAAGTTGTAGATCACAAAATTTCCTTGAACTTGGAATTTTGAATCACCTCATTTGGAATCTTTTTTATAGAGATACGGGCTCCCACAAATTAGGTATCCATCAAGTGAACTTCAGTACCTTCCATTATGGACTCCCAACTTGCACCTGATTTCGGTCCATCTTGTAGCCCGAATTAGAGAAAGTGTAAAACCTGAAAATCGTCCCAAATTGAGTTATCTAAGACCTCCAAGTGGTTTGAATCAAATTGGATCAATACTCCGACCTGGGCATCCAAAATACCGACTAGCGTCCGCCTGCCTTCCTGAAAAATAGGGACTCTTCAAGCCACTTTCCTTATTGAGTCCTGCCTCCTTAGAAAACACTCAAACACAGCCATTACCACTAGAAACACATTAAAAAGACGCTATAAAATATACTAGACCCAAAACAAAGACAACTCAAACAACTAGACTCGATATTACAACAACAACTCATGAAATGACCATCCTGGCGTCCCACCAACCCTTACATCATATGATATGCAATAAACTCAAGGACAATCAAATAATGGCATCAATAAACATAGAAAAATCATGCATCTACATTCCTTGGCTCATCTTTCACATGTTTGAACAAGAAGCTCTTTAGTTTACATCTTCTATTTATGCAAAAGCTTCTTGTTTGTGGAGTTAGTATGTTCAAGGCCCTTGTTTGTGAAGTTTGTACATTTAGGGCTCCTTGAATCGCATCATTCCCTCCCTCCTCAAAAAGACTCGACCTCGAATCTAAACACACAAATGGATAAGAGGGATACTCCACAAATGACTCATAAACTATGTAAGTTACAAGTTCAAGCAAACCAAGTGCATTGATCAAGCATAATTTAAGTCTAACATGCTTAGGATGAGCAATCAATTGAATGAAGACATGTACAAATAATATCACATCGTCACACATATTTACATGAACACTTAGCAACAAGCACCTCTTTCTAATATGTTTAGGATGCACTAACAAGATAGGTATAAAACTCCACACATAAGATTTATCATGCATGAAAGAGAGACTATGTAAAACATGAGGAATGAACAACATACCTTGTACGCTCTTTAGAACTTCCAAACCAGAGGTATTTGAACAATCATGCTCAAGAAAGCACAAATCGTCACTAACATTTAGATTATCATCTTCAAAATCAGTGTGCAATGTAACGTCAAGTAGAATTTCAGATTCATATGGACGCAAAATAGAATTTTCATGGGATGGAATGTCACTTTCAAGGCACTCAAACAAAGGATTATTATAGACAACCCATTCACGTCTCTCAACGTTATCATGTTTATGACCTAAGAAATCATTATTCTCACTTGAAACGTCACTCAAATCATCTTGTAAATCAGTATGTAAATCAAGCAAATCATGTGAGTCATGTGTAGAACAAACAACTTTAGATTCAAGCTCATCACTTTCATCACGCAAGTTAGTCTCATGCATATGAACACGATGAACATCAACAAGTCTCCTAAGACTTTGCAATTTATTAAGGAAATCTAATCTGTGTACCTTTTGTTCTTCTACTTCTGCAAGGATCTCAAAGTTATGTTCTTTTTGTGCTAGAAGTCTCTTATGAATGTCAGAATTACGTTCTAAGAACTTCCCGCAGTCATGTTCACCTTCAATATGATCATGGAAGCCAACATGCGATTTCTTATCAGGTTCACACACTTTAGAGTGCAAAACATCATCAGATTTAGACAAACCGGATTTAAACAATTTAGGATCATGCAAGTCAAGAAGCTTCTCATGTAAGTCACGTTCATTCGACACATCAACTTTATCATCATGAACAACATGTGTATCAATTGAAATTTCAGCATCATCATCATAAGAATCATGCTCAATATCAACAATAGAATCGTCACTCATATCACGCAAATCATATGCAATTCCATAAGTAAAATGAGCTTGACGTAACCCTTCTATCGTTGCACGATAGAGGTCCCTAATGTCATCCTCCGTGGAATCCATGAGTAACCTGAAATTATGCAAGCAAACAACGAATGGAATAACTAACACAGAGACAAAAGAAACATTGTTACATTAGTGAAATCAAAATCAATGTGTATGTTCCTCTCTCGCTCTTGTATAGTCACTCAAGTTTGTGCTTTTTCTCGGCCAATCTTGAGCTAGATACAACCAAAGCGAGCTTCTCAAGTGGCTAACACAATCCGTTGATCAATTGCACCTTTTTTCTCCAATGTGTCGACAAAATTTCAGCAACACTAATAAGCAAAGGTATCAAGCCAAGAAGTAGACAATTTAACACACTTAATCTTCTAAGAATCAAGAAAAAATGAGACCAAAAATTATGTCAAAGGCCGAGCCAAAGAAAACTAAGGGTTGCCCTGGGCAATCTTTAGTTAACCTTTGCCTTATGCAAATTAATTACAAAGTTGTTGATCAATTGCAATACACAAGTATCCAAGTTCCAAGACAATAAATGGTGTAGTGATTTGTGGCTTCAAAGGACACGGCCTTTTGGTCTTGGATGGAACTTGAAATTCAAATAATTCATCAACAATCTTGGTACTCTTTTTTTAAGCAAATTGTCTCTTTTTTTTGTTTTTTTTTGTTTTCTCGGCTCTTTTTTTTGGATATTTTGGCCGATCTTCTTTTTTTTTTTGAATTTTGCCAAAAGAACTCAAGAGAAAATATGTATTTAACAATGTATAGCCCGTGATTTAGGACTCAATAGGGCGTCTCTTGCTGTTCAAGGCACTCTTAGGGGCTGTTTTGCGCGAAGTAGCAAAACAGTTTTGTATCTCCACAATTAGTATTTTTTTGTGGCTTGATTTGGGTTGAAAGGTGATAGCTTTGTATCAATAATTTTCAGCCGTGTGTATGACGTGGGTGAACTAATCTTGGATACAAGAAAATTGCAACGCAAACCAAGCAACAATGCAATCAAGTCACACAAGTCTAAGACCAACCAAAAGCTTCGTTAGCAACAAGGTTTACGTGCGACTAGGTGGCACTTTCAAGCAACGGACTAGATTTATATGATATGGCTGAATTTTAGAACCTAATACAATGATCCCTATTGTTAAGTGTGCACAAAGATTTGATCTTTAAAGGTTAAGAACAAAACTATGTAAAAAAAGGCCAACTTTGCACTTGTGACTCACGTTGGTCAGATTGATGCCAACGTGACTTGAAGCAAAAAGAAAGGTAGGAACTTTTTATTCTTTTTTTTATAATAACGTGAAAAGCGAGTAGATGAGATAATGGGTTTTGAGTTAAGTTGATATTTGTGGCTGAAGGAAAAGAAAGAGCAGGGGTAGGAGAATGTCGTTTGGGGTAGAAGGAAGAAACAATGATAGACACAAGAAAGTAAAGGATACGAGAGTTGTAAAGAAGAAACCTTCGCTCTGATACCACTTTGATACGATCTTGGATCGTATGGAAATGATGAGCGCTTCTTTCAACTCCAAAAGACACCTTTGATCAACCCTTGCGTGGGACAATGGCGCAAACACCACCTTCTTGGACAAGAGAAGTCAACAACGTCTACGTCGAGCAATTCAAATCTTCCAGTCCAACACGTCGTTCAGTATCCTTGGATTGTGATTCACCAACTAGGTTTGCTCAAACCTTGATTGGATCTAGCCTTGATTTTAATTTGTGAAAGCCAAAGGAGAAACACAATGTGGAAGCAACACACCGTTGCAACAAAAGAAACTGAATGTTTTTATTCTCTAAAAGCTACTGCCATGTCTGCCGATTTTCTACCCTTTTTAATGCCATATTTTTGCTACTCATACCAATTAACTAATCAATCAAAGTCCTAAGATTACTACCTATCAAGGTAAATCAAATTTACATAAAAGATAAGTCAAAGCTAATCAAGGAAGATTACATAATTCAAATCCCTAAAATCTCGCACTGAAATTACACCCTGTCGGTTACTAGATTATAGTCGCTTCTATACGCCGAATTAGGGTCTGCACTCTTCAGCAAATTTGTAGATCACAAAATTTTCTTGAACTTGCACTTTTGAATCACCTCATTTGGACTCTTCTTAATAGAGATACGGGCTCCCAAAAATTAGATATCCATCTAGTGAACTTCAGTACTTTCCATTGTGGAGTTAGTATGTTCAAGGCCCTTGTTTGTGAAGTTTCTATATTTAGGTCTCCTTGAATCGCATCATTCCCTCCCTCCTCAAAAAGATTCGACCTCGAATCTAAACACACAAGTGGATAAGAGGGATACTCCACAAATGACTCATAAACTATGTAAGATACAAGTTCAAGCAAACCAAGTGCATTGATGATGCATAATTTAAGTATAACATGCTTAGGATGAGCAATCAATTTAATGAAGACATGTACAAATAATATCACATCGTCACACATTTTTACATGAACACTTAGCAACAAGCACCTCTTTCTAATATGTTTAGGATGCACTAACAAGATAGGTATAAAACTCCTCACATAAGATTTATCATGCATGAAAGAGAGATTCTGTAAAACATGAGGAATAAACAACATACCTTGTACGCTCTTTAGAACTTCCAAACCAGATGTATTTGAACTATCATGCTCAAGAAAGCACAAATCGTCACTAACATTTAGATTATCATCTTCAAAATCAGTGTGCAACGTAACGTCAAGTGGAATTTCAGATTCATATGGACGCAAAATAGAATTTTCATGGGATGGAATGTCACTTTCAAGGCACTCAAACAAAGGATTATTATAGACAACCCATTCATGTCTCTCAACGTTATCATGTTTATGACCTAAGAAATCATTATTCTCACTTGAAACGTCACTCAAATCATCTTGTAAATCAGTATGTAAATCAAGCAAATCATGTGAGTCATGTGTAGAACAAACAACTTTAGATTCAAGCTCATCACTTTCATCACGCAAGTCAGTCTCATGCATATGAACACGATGAACATCAACAAGTCTCCTAAGACTTTGCAATTTATTAAGGAAGTCTAATATGTGTACCTTTTGTTCTTCTACTTCTGCAAGGATCTCAAAGTTATGTTCTTTTTGCGCTAGAAGTTTCTTACGAATGTTAGAATTACGTTCTAAGAACTTCACACAGTCACATTCAACTTCAATATGATCATGGAAGCCAACATGCGATTTCTTATCAGGTTCACACACTTTAGAGTGCAAAACATCATCAGATTTAGACAAACTGGATTTAAACAATTTAGGATCATGCAAGTGCAGAAGCTTATCATGCAAGTCATGTTCATTCGACACATCAACTTTATCATCATGAACAACATGTGTATCAATTGAAATTTCAACATCATCATCATAAGAATCATGCTCAATATCAACAATAGAATCGTCACTCATATCACGCAGATCATATGCAATTCCATAAGTAAAATGAGCTTGACGTAACCCTTCTATCGTTGCACGATAGAGGTCCCTAATGTCATCCTGTGTGGAATTCATGAGTAACCTGAAATTATGCAAGCAAACAACGAAAGGAATAACTAACACAAAGACAAAAGAAACATTGTTGCATTAGTGAAATCAAAATCAATGTGTATGTTCCTCTCTCGCTCTTGTATAGTCACTCAAGCTTGTGCTTTTCCTCGGCAAATCTTGAGCTAGATACAACCAAAGCGAGCTTCTCAAGTGGCTAACACAATCCGTTGATCAATTGCACCTTTTTTCTCCAATGTGTCAACCAAATTTCAGGAACACTAATAAGCAAAGGTATCAAGCCAAGAAATAGACAATTTAACACACTTAACTTTCTAAGAATCAAGAAAAAAATGTCACCAAAAATTATGTCAAAGGCCGAGCCAAAGAAAACTAAGGGTTGCCCTGGACAATCTTTAGTTAACCTTAGTCTTATGCAAATTAATTACAAAGTTGTTGATCAATTGCAAAACACAAGTATCCAAGTTCCAAGACAATAAATGGTGTAATGATTTGTGGCTTCAAAGGACACGGCTTTTTGGTCTTTGATGGAACTTGATATTCAAATCATCAACAATCTTGGTACTCTTTTTTTAAGCGAATTGTCTCCTTTTTTTTTGTCTTTTTTGTCTTTTTTGTTGTCTCGGCTCTTTTTTTTTCTTTTGGATATTTCGGCCGATCTTCTTTTTTTTTAAACTTTGCTAAAAGAACACAAGGGAAAATATGTATTTAACAATGTATAGCCCGTGATTTAGGACTCAATAGGGCGTCTCTTGATGTTCAAGGCACTATTAGGGGCTGTTATGTGCGAAGTAGCAAAACAGTTTTGTATCTCCACAATTAGTATTTTTTTGTGGCTTGATTTGGTTTGAAAGGTCATAGCTTTGTATCAAGAATTTTCATCCTTGTGTATGGCGTGGGTGAACTAATCTTGGATACAAGAAAATTGCAACGCAAACCAAGAAACAATGCAATCAAGTCACACAAGTCTAAGACCAACCAAAAGCTTCGTTACCAACAAGGTTTACGTGCGACTAGGTGGCACTTTCAAGCAACGGACTAGATTTATATGATATGGCTGAATTTTAGAACCTAATACAATGATCCCTATTGTTAAGTGTGCACAAAGATTTGATCTTTAAAGGTTAAGAACAAAACTATGTAAAGAAAAGGCCAACTTTGCACTTGTGACTCACGTTGGTTAGATGCATGCCAACGTGACTTGAAGCAAAAAAGAATGGTAGGAACTTTTGATTCTTTTTTTTATAATAACGTGAAAACCAAGTAACTGAGATAATGGGTTTTGAGTTAAGTTGATATTTGTGGCTGAAGGAAAAGAAAGAGCAGGGGTAGGGGAATGTCGTTTGGGGTAGGAGGAAGAAACAATGATAGACACAAGAAAGTAAAGGATACGAGAGTAGTAAAGAAGAAACCTTCGCTCTGATACCACTTTGATACGATCTTGGATCGTATGGAAATGACGATTGCTTCTTTCAACTCCAAAAGACACCTTTGATCAACCCTTGCGTGGGACAATGGCGCAAACACCACCTTCTTGGACAATAGAAGTCAACAATGTCTACGTCGAGCAATTCAAATCTCCCAATCCAACACGTCGTTCCGTATCCTTGGATTGTGATTCACCAACTAGGTTTGCTCAAACCTTGATTGGATCTAGCCTTGATTTTAACTTGTGAAAACCAAAGGAGAAACACAATGTGGAAGCAACACACCGTTGCAACAAAAGAAACTGAATGTTTTTATTCTCTAAAAGCTACTGCCATGGCTGCCGATTTTCTACCCTTTTTAATGCCATATTTTTGCTACTCCTACCAATTAACTAGTCAATCAAAGTCCTAAGATTACTACCTAGCAAGGTAAATCAAATTTACATAAAAGATAAGTCAAAGCTAATCAAGGAAGATTACATAATTCAAATCCATAAAATCTCGGACTGAAATTACACCCTATCGGTTACTGGATTATAGCCGCTTCTAGACGCCGAATTAGGGTCTGCACTCTTCAGCAAAGTTGTAGATCACAAAATTTCCTTGAACTTGGGCTTTTGAGTCACCCCATTTGGACTCTTTTTTGATAGATGTGTCTTGAATCGCATCACTCGAGCAACCACAGTCAAGGAACCATTTGATAGATGTGTCTTTTGATGTGTGGGTTCCCTGCAATGTACAACAATGATTTAGGTACCCTTTTAATTTTAGGTCCTTACGAGTTAGTTATTCACCTCTTAGTAAAAGTACCTTTCGGTACCCATACTTGGGTGATCCTTCTCGGTCTAGAAAATGGTAAGAATGTAGATGAAGGAGCAATATAGTAGACATGTGGTGAGTAGACTTTAGGCCTTTGGCCGAGAATCCCTTTATGCGCATCATATGGTGTGCGTTTTTGATATGTTCTCGTGTTGGTGTGCATAGTGCGTGATCTAGATGGATGAAATGAATGTCGTGTCTGCATCACTTGTTTATTCTCATATTTATACGGCACATAATTATTTTTCGTATGACATGAAGAAGAGATGTGCCGAGATGAGGGGAGAGGGGGTCTTTGCGTTACTTTAGGCGCTGTGTATGCCTTTGATGTGTCTACTTTCTTAGGCAAAACAAATTTGGTTGGTTTAGTTGATGCTTCGTTTGTCTCAATGTACCCTAATCCAGTTTTATCACTATCATGTTTTGTGATAAAATAATGCGATCTAGCATGTTAGATCCCGTATCAAACTGTTTCATCATTTTCTCTAAATCCGTATTCCTTGATTTCAAATTTGAAATCTCGGATTTCATTTCATTATTATGTGTTGTAAATGATGCGATCTCTGGTTTTAATGCATTTATGATGCATGACGACTCTTCTTTTTAATCGTTTAATTGAGCAACAAGATTCGTGTTAGAAGATTCTAACAACTTCTTGTCCTCAATTAATCGCTTCTTTTCTTTTGCGGGAGTCTTAGTAAATTTATGCAATTCTAAATACTGACTGAAAAGATCATCATATGAAGACTCAGAGTAAGAATTAGAGTCAGAAGATACCTCGTTTGATGCTTTGGATACAAAGCATACTTGTACAGTCTCCTCTTTTGTATGAGTCTCAGAATCAGATGTGTCACTCCAAGTGGAGGCCTTGAGAGCACTTCTCCTTTGCTTAGGTTCTGAGACGAGTCTATTTTTGGTCCGATCCTTGTCAAGGTGTTTGTTTGTTTGCTTGTCCTTTTTAGGGCAGTCATATTTACCGCATTCGTAGCATTTAATGTCTTTGTCATCTGTTTTATTTTTATTTATTTTAGTGGAAGTAGCCTTCGGTTTGTTTTTAAATGACTTTCTCATGAATTTTCTCAATCCTTTATCCAATAAAATTAAGTCATCGTTATCTGATTCAGAATCACTATCATCTACGTGATCGGAAGAAGTAGAGACGTATTCATTTGATTTAAAAGCAATAGTCTTACCTTATTTTGATGATGATTCCGATTTTCTTATAGTGAGTTTGTTTTCATATACCTTAAGTGATCCAATTAGTTCCTCCATTTTAATTGATTTGGTTTATTTGCTCTCCTCTATAGCTGTCACTTTTGGGTCCCATTCGGATGGAAGGCTTCGTAATACCTTTTGGACCTTTTGCTGTATAGAGAAGGCTTTACCAAGAGACTCAAGAGAATTGTAAATGTTAGTCAAGCGTAGATCCATATCAACGATAGACTCATTTGGCAATAATTTAAATGACTCAATAGTGGACATAAGCTTGTTAATTTTGGACTCTTTTGTAGAGAAAAAGGGGTTTGAGTGATTTCAAAATACATGATTTAAAATGTGTTACAAAGAAATGCATGACATATTTTATGATACGACACGCTCTTGCATAAAACTTGCCTTATATATTTCATATATAATGTTGTCGCACTAACGAGCCATGAAGCTTTAAAGCATACATCAAATGACAAACATTTGTTGTGTTTGAACTATTTTCACGTGCCACCATTAATGAACTAAACTAGTTCATTAGGTGAAGTACTTAGTTGATTAAACTAAGTAGTTCATTAAAGGAAGCAATATTTGGAAAAGGCACAAAGGCAACAAGTTGAAGAAAGGAAAGTTCTCCCTCTCCTCTCCACACTTATGACACCCTAATATATATATATATATATATATATATATATATATATATATGTATATATATATTCAGATTTTTTGAAAAAGGCACATACACATTTATTCTAACGTACTACCGACACGTTATATATTTTGCGTACGTACGTTAACGTCACACCACGAAACTTAACTCATATTTATGAGTATATTCAGGTCTTATATCATATGATATAAGTCATGGTGATGACAAATTTAATACGACACATTAAAAGGTTCTAAAACGAAAATTGTCGTATCGTGCAAATATCAAAACTTCGCCAACGTGTCACGTAGTTGCCATAAATAGATGGCCAGCCCTTATACTTCAAAAATGACCACAAATTTCATGGCTTACATGATATGTACAGCCATAAAATCATTCCATGTTGGCACACACAAATCACCCCACATTAAGGCCAAATTGTGAAGATTCCAATTTCAATTTGTCACATGGTTTAGGTGCCACTTTAAGATCAGCCTAAGTGCTGAATATTAAAGTTTAATTTATGTATATTATGTGTAACATAATATATATAACATGTGCAAAAAGTTGGAATTTAATTAGAGAAAAATTGGGCAATCGATAAACGTCGAAAATTCGGTTTTCTACGTACACGACACATGGAACATTTTTGGCATGTCATATAACATGTATCTAGACACTTTTTACATATTTCATACATCTCAAAGTTTTCTAGAAAATTCAATTAAGGGCTGATTGGAATATACCATGTGTGTATAATTAAATGTGCACTATTTTACAAAGTTTGCAAAAATAAAATTCAGCACATGCACAAGTCATTTCAAACGCCTATAACAGACATGTTGGAGCATATGTGGAACATTGTTGGCATATTGATTGGTCAAGAATGAAGCATAAAATGTTGATGACATAAAGGAAGGAGCCACACAAGGTAACATTTCAAACTTATGTCTCATTTGTAACACATGCTGAAAATTTCAGCATGTGCATATAGGCTGGCCGATTTTGTCAACATTATGAGGCATATTTTACTTATTGAATTAAGTGAATTAATTAGGAGATTGTATGGAAGTATTTTGAATAAGTTATGGAATTAAAATGGTGATATATTTGAATATCACACATGCTGAAAATTTCAGCATGTGTGGGAATGTATATGGCCGAATTCTAGGCTGCCTGAGTGACAAATTTTATTCCAAAATTGATGAAAATATTGTGTACAAAATGGTGATTGAATTATTCTTTAAGTTCAAGGATTAAATCAATGTAAAATTGGCAATATTTTGAATAAAAGGTGAATGTTACACATGCTGAAATTTCAGCATGTGCAAGAGACTTGATGGCCAAATTTTCTATGGAAAAATGGAATTATTTGACTTGCTAATTGTTTGGGATACTTATGTGACATATGGTAAGATGTTTATGGCTAATTGACACATGCTTTTTGAGGATAATTTCAGATTTATCTAGTCATCAAGTGATGACAACATCCAACCAATCAATGAGTCCCAAGTAAGCAAGAGATTAATGATCATCCAATGAGGAGATGCCAAGTAAGCAAAGACATGTCACAATGATGCATACACTCTTCCAAGGACTTAGAAGATAATTTTCAGGAGGAGGAGGATGCAATAGGGGGGCGGCCACAATGTAAAAAATGAAGAGAGCTAAACAAAAACAAGAACAAGTCTTGCAATTTCAAAGATCAAAAACATGTTCTAGCCTTCTCTTCTATACTTTCTTTCTTTCTTCTCTCTAAAATCCTATTGTACTTGCATTCATATACTTGAATAGGATTCATATAGTCCACCACATATTCTTTTCATTGTAAAAGATTGATCAAGGTGTGATCAATCTTGCACTTGCAAGGTGGTGGTGTTCGTGACAATTGTATTCTCATACATGGTTTGTAAAGGGTTGGAGTTGGTGTGTAACTCCATCAACCCTGTGGTAAGGTGTTCTTTGTGTTGCATAATTAGTCCTAAACGAGGAAGGTGTCCTCGAAGACTGGAGTAGGTTGTTTATAACCGAACCAGTATAAAATTCCTGGTGTCATTTACTTTCAGCACTTACTTTCTGTTTCATCACTATTTATCATTTTTAATCATGTTTGTAAAAATAGTAAACGAATTTCAAAAATTGCGAAACTTTTCAGAATCATAGCCATATGTCTCAAGGTTCTTTTGGTGCAAGTTTCAACCCTTTTGGACAAGTATAAGTCATTCAAACGTCCAAAGTTCTGAGACTAGTGCAGTCTGATTTTCGGGCTTGCAAAGGTTGAGACTTTGATCGTATTTGACTAACTTCCCAAAAGAATTTTTCAAAACTGTTTCAACCCATTTAAGTACAACTAATAAGGGGTTAATCTTTAAATTTTCAGAGCATTTGGAGTTATGTACAAATAGGAATTAATTTTTCAAATCAGACTACCGTTTCTGGCAGATTTGTGCAATCTGACCACCAACGATTTTTTAAGGGGTTAGAGGTGAATTTTAGTCTGAAATTTTTAGGAGATACTCATAACATCTGAGGCTAAATTCTCTCCAAATTTCAGAATTTTTGAAGACATGCAACCCTGTTTTCAAAACATTTTAAAACTTGTCCTGAAAACAGAAACTGTTTTCAGAAGTTGAGTTCTTGGTTTAAAACTATTTTAAAAACCACATTTTCCGCACCAACTATTCAAACCCCCCCTTCTAGTGGTGCCTTGTAGATCCTACATCTTTTACTTGACTAGACCTTTCGTGTTTCATTTCAAGAATTCTCCATATTTCTTGAGCACTAGAGCAATTAGGCAATTAGACTAACTATTCAACCCCCCCTCTTCTAGTGGTGCCTTGCAGATCCTACAAGTGGTATCATAGCGCAGGAACACTCATGTCAAAAACATCCAACGATCTAAGTGAGATGTCAACCACAAACTTCAAAACCGAACAAGAAGGTATGTCCAGTCAAAGGCCTCCTCTCTTTGACGGTGAGTCTTTCACTCAATGGAAGTTAAGAATGAAAATTTTTCTTATGGCAATTGATATTGATCTTTGGTCAATTATAGAAGATGGTCCTTCTGTTCCATCAAAATTATCCACTCTAGATGGAGTCACACTAGAGGTCGTTAAGCCTAGGCAAGAGTACACTAGTGAGGATAAAAAGAGACTAAGCATGAACGCTAGGGCTATGTAGTTACTTTTAAATGGACTAAGTAAAAGTGAATCTAGCTATGTTTCAAATTGTTCTAGTGCTCAAGAAATGTGGAGAATTCTTGAAATGAAACACGAAGGCACTAGTCAAGTAAAAGAGTCCAAGATCAACATGCTTATGTCCACACTCGAGTCATTTAAATTATTGCCTAATGAATCTATCGTTGATATGGATCTTCGCTTGATTAACATTTACAATTCTCTTGAGTCTCTTGGCAAAGCCTTTACTATGTAGGAAAAGGTACAAAAGGTCTTGCGAAGCCTTCCATCCGAGTGGGACCCTAAAGTAACGGCAATAGAAGAAAGCAAAGAAACTAAGTCAATTAAGATGGAAGAATTAATTGGATCACTTAAGGTTTATGAGAACAAACTCACCATACAGAAATCGGAATCATCAAAACAAGGTAAGGCTATTGCATTTAAATCAAATGAATACGTCTCTACTTCTTCCGATCACGTAGATGATAGTGATTTTGAATCAGATAACGATGACTTAATTCTATTGGCTAAAGGTTTAAGAAAATTCATGAGAAAGTCGTTTAGAAACAAAACTAAGGCTACTTCGACTAAAAGAAATAAGAACAAGACAAACGACAAGGATGTTAAATGTTATGAATGCGGTAAACTTGGACATCTATCATATGACTGTCCTAATAAAGAAAAGCAAACAAACAAATACCCTGACAATGATCGGAACAAGAATAGACTTGTCTCAGAAACTAAGCAAAGGAAACGAGCTCTCAAAGCCTCCACTTGGAGTGATACATCGGATTCCGAGACTGAAACAGAAGAGGAGACTGCACAAGTATGCTTTGTGTCCAAAGCATCAAACGAGGTATCATCTGACTCTGATTCTGACTCTGAGCCTTCTTATGATGATCTTTTTAGTCAGTATTTAGAATTGCATAAATTCACTAAGACTCTTGCGAAAGAAAAGAAGCGGTTAATTGAAGACAAGAAGCTGTTAGAATCTTCTAACGAAAATCTTGTCGCTCAATTAAACGATTAAAAAGAAGAGTCGTCGTGCATAATTAATGCATTAAAGATAGAGATATCATCATTGACCACGCAAAATAATGAAATGAAATCTGAGATTTCAAATTTGAAATCAAGGAATACGGACTTAGAGAAAATGATGAAACAGTTTGATACGGGATCTAACATGCTAGATCGTATTATTTTATCTCAAAAGCATGATAGTGATAAAACGGGATTAGGATACATTGAGACAGATGACGTATCCAATAAACCAACCAAGTTTGTATTGTCTAAGAAAGTAGACACTCCAAAGCACATACGACGTCTAAGATGACGCAAAGGCCCCCTCTCCCCTCATCTCGTAATACTTCTTCTAAATATCATGCGAAATATAATTTTGTGCCATATATATATGAGAAGAAACAAATGATGCATACACGACATTCATTTCATCCATATAGATCACGCACTACGCACACTAACACAAGGACATATCAAAAACGTCCTACATATAATGCATATAAAGGAGTTCTTGGTCAAAGGCCCAAAGTGCACTCACCACATGTCTACTATATCACACCTTCATCTATATTCTTGCCATTTGCTAAACCGAGAAGGATCACCCAAGTATGGGTACCAAAAGGTACTTTTACTAAGAGGTGAATAACTAACTCGTAAGGACCCAAAATTAAAAGGGTACCTAAATCATTTTTGCACATTGCAGGGATCCCACACATCAAAAGATACATCTATCAAGTGGTTCCTTGACAGTGGTTGCTCGAGGCACATGACGGGTGACCCGAGCCTATTCACAAAATTGAAGAAGGTCACAAAAGGCGGATCCGTGACCTTTGGAGACAACAATGAAGGCAAGATCATCGGAAAAAGTACAATTGGAAACCCAAGCACCCTTCAAATCTCCAACGTATTTTTGGTAAGCAACTTATCTTATAATCTTCTTAGCATTTCACAATTTATTGATAATGGCTTCGATGTGTGCTTTACTCATCCCTATTGCAATATCATAAATCAAAATGGAGAAGTAGTGTTAAAAGGAAAACATGAAGGAAACATCTTTACGCTTTCTATAGATGATACGTTAGACGCTAAGGTTAAGTGCTTCATGTCAAATGAACCTAACGTAAACTTGTGGCATAAACGTTTAGGACATATTGGCATTTCTACACTAGAAAAACTCCAACGAAAGAACCTAATACGAGGATTGCCTACACTTGATTTAGACAACTTTCAGTTGTGTGAATCTTGCATAAAAGACAAACAAACACGCGAGTCACTTAAACATAATAATGAAATAAGCACGACTAGAGTTTTAGAATTATTAAACATTGATTTGTTTGGTCCTAGTCGCACTACGAGTCTTGGTGGGCGTCACTATGCTTGCGTGATTGTTGATGATTTTTGTCGTTATACTTGGACTTTGTTTCTTGCACATAAGGATGATAGTGCTGTTGAAATTGCTAAACTGATAAAACAACTTGAAAATCAATATGGCGTTAATGTTAAAAGGATAAGAAGCGATAGAGGTGGTGAATTTAAAAATAAGGACATGATTTCATTTTGCGAAGAAAAAGGAATTAAGCATGAGTTTTCGCCACCTAGAGCTCCACAATTAAATGGAGTAGTAGAAAGAAAGAATAGGACATTACAAGAAATTGCTAGAACTATGTTATGCGAAAATAAATTGCCTAGATTTTTGTGGGCGGAAGCCGTAAACTGTGCATGTTACATAATAAATCGCTTGTCCATTAGAAAGAAAATAAATAAGACGCCTTATGAGATGCTAAATGATCGCAAGCCTTAAATTGACTATTTTCGTGTGTTTGGATGCAAATACTTTGTTTTAAATACAAAAGACAATTTAGATAAATTTGAATCTAAATCAATTGAATGCATCTTTGTTGGATAGTCTGTGAATTCAAAAGCATATAGGTGTTATGATCCTCTCACTAGACAAATTCTAGAATCTATTCATGTGAAATTTAATGAATTTGGTGAGATTGATAAAGATAAAGAATATGATGATGATTTTGAATTGAAACATGTGTTGAATGATGATGATGGCACGTTTGATATGCATGGTATGCATGATTCACTAGAAATGCATGATCACTGAGAAATGCATAAGAACGTAGAAAATAATCAACCAAGATGGCATAGAGATCACCCACATGATCTCATTATCGGCTACATCACTCACGGTGTGCCTGTAGCCCCCCCTCCCGGCCTAGCTGGAAGCGGTGCACCCGCCGTACTAAGGAGAGTACCAGGCATCGATCCATAACGTATCATAATCCATGATAAGATGCATGGATTTTCGTGCTTACACGTCATCAAGTAAGCGAAACCGTGACAGAATAAAAACTTCAAATTAAAACATCCATGAGATCATTCTTAGTTTTACAACCCAATTCAAATGTACCGAAATTCTCAAAAGTAGATATTTCCCATCACAATTACATAATCAGCAAGTCATGTCTCCTAACCCATCCATCCTTCGCTGCACTCACGGGTAGGGGACCCTAGGTTCTTCCTCAATCCATTCTACCTTGTTCCCTGCAACCTCTGGGAGGAAAAATAGGGGGTGAGTGACAAAGTCACCAGCAAATATACTATAATAATCGTGGATTAAATGGAAAGTACATACAAGAACCGAACCCCAAAAATTTCGGTTTAGAAGCATACATGTCCTCCATCCAATACCCAATAGTGATCAACACTTAATACGTCAAGATCATAACTTAAGCAAGATCGATACTTAATAAAGAACATAACAATAAAGACCGCAACTTGCATAAATTCGTAACATATCAAGGATCATTACTAAATGAGATCATACTTAGGAGCTACCAAGTTATAACAACTTAGTCTAAGTATCATGCGTCACTACATAATGACTCAATAAACGTGACATGCATACATATGAACGTGTGATGCATCATGATAAAATAAGAATGTGATCTTTCATGCTTTTCTTTCAAAACATCATCGTCAAGAAAACAACAGTGTTCAGATCTATCTTCCCGGATTTGAGACGGTAACGTCTCCCTTTCTAATCTATTATTCCCGGATTCGGAACGGTAACGTCATCACTTATCGGGTCTATTCTCTCGGGGACCCGAACGGTCCATATCAGGTCTATTCCCTCTGGGCCTGAACGGTCCATATCAGGTCTATTCTCTCCTGGCCTGAACGGTCCATATCATCAGATCAATACCCAGTATCTGGGCGGGTCATTACTGGCCAGTAACATACACACACGGTACCGGTGGGAAGCGTTCTTTTAAAACAGGATCATTTCTTTAAAAAGGCTTTTCATCTTTCTTTCGCATAAAACCAATGCCATAAATCATGTAAATGACGATGATGCAATGCATGACATGTATTATGCAAACCATGACATAATGCGTTACATATACACATATGTACAACTCGTCGCTATGCTGGAAAATTTCCAGCATGATCACTCCCTTTACTCGGCCTTAATCCTTTGAGGTTAGGCTCACTAACAATAATGCTTGTCATGCGTATGCATAAAAATGCCCTATTTGTTCATAATAAAATTCTCGTGACTATACAAAAGGCGTAAGACACTCAGTTTAATTAATCACGAAACAAGGCTGCTGAATTTCGGCAATTCAGCGCCCCTTTCTTTGATCTTTTATGTAAGCCCACTAAACCTCTTTTAATTCGGGCCATCTTTGGAAACTTATTATAAACATTCCATTAATTGGTGATTGTAAGCCCAAGTCGTATAACTAGCCTAAGTCCCTTCGATTAAGGATCTATAATAAGTTCCTCAATTCTGCCCAAGATCTCAGATTAGTGATGCCCACATATTTATGGTGTTTACCCTTTTATTAGTCATTCTAGAAATAAGTGGCTTACATAGAAGGGTTCACCTATGTCTTAAGTAGTCGATAAATAAATTTCATGGATTTATAATTTCGTTAAAGGTGTCATTTATTCTTTTTCCTAAAACCGTTACATGCTGATTTCTAGATTGACCGATTTTACTATAAGTTTTAGTGTGACCTCACCGTAACTCCTTTTTCAGAAATTCCAACTCTCGAACTTAGTAGACACTTTGGTCTAGTATCCTACCAAAAATTAGCCCAATTGCATATTCCTAAGGTCCATTTCCTGGTTGCCCATTATGTCACATAAAATCTGTCTGGCCCAGTAAAATTTCCAGCATGACCAGTTTTAGTAACAATTTAACTAAAAATAATCCGTAACTCCTTTTAACGAAATTCCAACTCTCATATCTAATATATGCATAAGGCTAGTGTCATAAAAAAAATAAATTAAATTGAAAGTCCCTAAGGTCTCTTTTCGGGCCTCACAACACCGCCTAAAATCTGCCCTGCTCCAGTAAATTTCCTAGTTTGCCCGTTTCCTTCCTAAATGGCCCTAACTTGCATTGTTTGTCATAAACCCTTTATTAAACTTCAAACTTACTCTTTTATGGGGAAATTTACAGATTCAACACACTACAAACATCATATGAAATCTCTTACAAAACAGTTTGTACACCACATACATCATCCTTTGGCTAAGCATACCACATTCCCACTAAATCAACATTAGCAACAATTTTTGGTGCATTCGCACCCTAGTCACCAACAGCCCATTTAGGTACATGCAAGGCAAAATCATATATCCACAAGGAACATGTTAAGCTTAACACACAAAACCATAATCTTGTCTCCACTTTACCCCATAATTTATCGTTTCATGCAAAACCACCCCTATTTCTTTAACCCCTTCCACCGTGTGCCCCATCCATGGAAAAGAAGGAATCTTTAGCATGTTCATCTTAGGTTATCATATAATAGTGCTTAAAACCAATAAAGAATCCACCTTTATGCAAGAACTCACACATATAAGCCATTTACCCCTAGGCTGAAATTTTATGCATCAAAGCTTAGCATATCACCACTAAGATTGAATTTTAAGGTTATCTAGCCATTCATGCAAGCACTCTCACATTCAAGCCACAAAAAGTATAGTGTACTTGCCTTTTCAACTTACTCCTCTTGAAAGGTGTATGGAGAGTTGAAACTTTTCTTCTCTTCTATGCATGTATCCCACGGTGGTGGAAAGAAAAAGAGATAAAAGGGTTAGTTTACATCCTTAACTAAAATATACACTTAGTGAGGGCTAGATGGACTTACCAAAAAGGAGCTTGAGTAGTATTCAAGCTTCTCTAAACTAGAGTCCTCAAAAGCTTTAGACTTGTTGAGCCTAGTGACCTTGAAGGTCACGGTTATGATCAAGAAATAGCACCATATGTTTTATCTCATGAAAATGTAGATATCTTCTCAAGAAGGCTAAGAGTACTTACCTAATATCCCTTAGTCTTGGAAGAACCTAGGAATCTCTTGTCTTGCTCTTGGCCGTGTGGTTTGGGAGAAAAGGAAGAGAATGCACTCCTCTTGCACTAGAAGTCTTTTGTGTGTTTAGAAAATGTTTAGAGAATTCTCAAGTGTGGTTGGAGGGAATTCTCTCTTTTGGCTATGTTTTAGCCGTTGGGGGAGGGGAGTAAGAGGGGTTAAGGTTTGCCATAGGAATTAACCTTGATTACTTTAGTTAATCAAGAGTTAATCAAGGTTAATTTATTACTAACCTTGGTTACTTTAGTCTAATCATGGTTACTTTGGAGCTAACACAAGTTACGTTATCCAATCATGGTTACCTTAACCTTGGTTTAAATGATAAAGTAACCATGGTAGGATTTAAAAATCCTCCATGGTTAGCCATTAGGTGGCCGGTTGGTCCCCAACCATGTTTTATCCCTATTTATTACTTGCTTTATTTAATTTATTTTTAGTTTCTTTTCCCCTTCTTTCTCTTAAAATGATTAATTTGGAAAAATGTTGAAGCCCTCTTTGGGCTAAGGGCCGAAAGAAAGGGAAAAAAATGTTGGGTTGCAACCAAATTTTCTTGTTATTACCCATACTTGTTCTAAGGGCTTACTAGCTTACTTAGAAGATGCCCCTTACAATCTTAAGAAATTTAATTGGGGCATTTCCTATCCTTGGGCCGAAACCTTCCAAGCACTTGGGGGTGAATTGGGCCTCTCCTCATGGTCCAATATTCCCACTCGAAAAAAAATATATACATATATTACTTTCCGTAACGCAGGCTATAATAATAATCATCGACTCAATAAATTGTAATTGTAATCATATCTTGTCATATATTCTCTTAGATAGATGTCAAGTACAAAAGGGTTCCTAATTGGTTACAACATCCTCCCCCCTTATTATAAGTTTTGTCCTTGAAACTTAAAAGTGCTAATCAAAGAGGTGAGGGTACAAGTTCTTCATGCTTTCTTCTACTTCCCAGGTAGATTCATCCACGGAATGGTTCTTCCACTGCACCTTGACCATAGGTATTGATCGGTTCCTTAACACCTTTTCCTTAAGATCAATTATTCTTTCCGGTTCTTCCTCATATGTCGTGTCGGCTTTCAGCTTCAAAGGTTGTTCCTTTATGACATGGCTAGGATCGTGCACATACCGACGAAGTTGAGATACATGAAACACATCATGTATTTGAGATAGTGTGGGCGGTAGTGCGAGTCGATAAGCAACTTCCCCGATTCTTTCAAGAACCTCATATGGTCCAATAAATCTCGGGCTTAACTTCCCTTTGTCACCGAATCTTTTAACTCCTTTTGCTGGTGATATCTTTAAAAATACTTTCTCCCCGACTTGAAATTCCAATGGTCGCCGCTTCTAATCCGCCTAAACCTTGCTTCTATCTTGGGCCACTTGTAACTTTTGCTTTATGATTCTTACTTTCGCTCGAGTCTGCTCCACTAGGTTGGGTCCAGTAAGAATCTTATCCCTTATTTCATCCCAGTAGAGGCGGAGATCGGCATTTTCTTCCATAAAGTGCTTCGTACGGAGCCATCCCTATGGATCGATGGTAACTATTGTTATAAGAAAATTCTGCCAATTTGAGACTCCGATCCCAGCTTCCCCCAAAGTCAAGCACGCAAGATCGTAGCATGTCTTCCAATGTCTGAATGGTTCTTTCCGATTGGCCATCTGTTTGGGGATGAAATGCCGAGCTCATGCGGATCTCGGTGCCCATCGCTTTCTGAAAAGCGGTCCAAAATCATGATGTGAAGCGAGGGTCGCGGTCACACACGATACTTGTTCAACATACATCGTAGCCAATTTCTCCATTGGAGCCTTGATTGTCATAGCCATGAAGTGGGCAGATTTTGTTAGACGATCCACGACTACCCAAATGGTATCGTATCCGTTCCTTGTTCTGGGTAGGTCCGTAACAAAATCCATAGTAATGTGGTCCCATTTCCATTCGGGAACTTCCAGAGGTTGTAGCAACCAAGCGGGTTTTTGATGTTCCGCTTTCACTTTCTGGCAAACGAGGCACTTTTCTACGAATTCCGCAATATGTCTTTTCATGCCATGTCATCAGAATCGTTGCTTCAAATCTTGATACATCTTATTGGCTCTAGGGTGAATAGATAATCGAGAGTTGTGGGCTTCCCGAAGAACTTCATTCAATGTGTCCTCATCTTTGGGTACACACAGTCTTTCTTGAAACCCTAAACTGTTGTCGTTTCGGACTTTAAACTCTTCAGAGGGTTTCATTCTCACCCGGTCCTTTATCTTCTTTAAGGTTTCATCCTTGTCTTGTCCTTTAATCTTGTCTATCAGCGAAGGAATTAACACCAACTTCGCCAGCATGCCTCCAATTGAATCAACCTCCTCTAGATCAAATTCTTCCATGTCACGCTGCAAAGGTGGTTGACGCGGATGGCTTGTTTTTCTACTTAATGCGTCAGCTACCTTGTTGGCTTTTCCCGGATGATACTGAATTGATAGGTCATAGTCTTTCATTAATTCTAGCCATCTGCGCTGACGCATGTTTAGCTCTTTTTGGGTGAACAGATACTTGAGGCTCTTGTGGTCTGTGAAAATTTTGCACTTTTCACCGTATAGATAGTGCCTCCATATTTTTAGTGCAAAGACCACGGCTGCTAATTCGAGGTCATGTACCGGATAGTTTTGTTCAAATGGCTTCAATTGTCAGGATGCGTACGCAATCACTCGATCTTTTTGCATCAATACACATCCCAGCCCGTTCTTAGAGGCATCACTGTATACTACAAAGTTTTCACCAAGAATGGGTTGCGCTAAAACTGGGGCGGAGGTCAGCTTCTTCTTTAATTCAGTAAAACTCTTTTCGCAATCTGAGGTCCATTCAAATTTGGTTTTCTTCTGGGTCAAACGGGTAAGAGGCATAGCGATTCGAGAAAATCCTTCCACAAACTTACGATAGTAACGGGCAAGACCGAGAAAACTTCGTACCTCTGTAACGTTGGTCGGTCTGGGCCACTCCGTGATTGCCTCGATTTTCTTGAGGTCTACGGATATACCTTTTTCAGATATTACATGTCCCAGAAATGCTACACTTCGTATCCAGAATTCACATTTACTAAATTTCGCGTACAACTATTTTCTCCGTAGAATGTCCAGAACGACCCTTAAATGGCTTGCGTGGGTCTCTTCATCAGGTTTGTAGAACAATATATCGTCGATAAACACTACAACGAACTTGTCTAGTTGGTCTTGAAAGACTCGATTCTTTAGATCCATAAACGCTGCAGGGGTGTTGGTCAGTCCGAATGGCATTAATAGAAATTCGTAATGTCCATAACATGTTCTGAATGCAGTTTTCTGGACGTCCTCAGCCTTGATCTTCAATTGGAAATATCCTGAGCGAAGATCAACTTTACTGAAAATCCTTGCCCCCTGCATCAGAATACCTTTAGGTGGGGTTTGTAATAGACTTATTACTAAAATAAAGTTTTAGTTTGCTTACCCGAAGCTGATTGAACAGATCGTCGATCCTTGGCAATATGTAATTCATTATAGTGATTTTGTTGAGCTCCCGATAGTCAATACATAACCGCATACTTCCGTCTTTTTTCTTGATGAACAGTACGGGAGCTCCCCAAGGTGAAACACTTGGGTGAATAAGTTTCTTTTCCAGCAATTCACGCAGCTATTCCTTCAGCTCTTTTAGTTCCGCAGGTGCCATTCGGTAGGGAGCCTTTGATATTGGTTCAGCTCCTCGAACCAGGTTGATTTCAAAAGATATCTCCCGGTCCGGAGGAAGACCTGGTAACTCTTCTGGAAAAACATCTGGGTATTCACAAACTACTGGGACTTGAGACAGATCTGAGGGCGCCTGATCGGCATTTATTGCATAGACAAGATATCCTTCATGTCCTTTCTTCAGTGCCTTATTAGCGCGAATCGCATTTACATAAATGTTATTAGGACACTTCCGTAACTTCGATCCTCCTTGAAAGGTCACTTCTTTACGTGTGGGGTCCTTAAAGGTAACTTGTTTTTCACTACAATCGATGTTAGCATAATTCTTGGAAAGCCAATCCATCCCAAGAATCACATCGAAGTCCGTCATGGGTATGGGAATCAAATCGGCGTCAAACCGATGGTTATTGAACTCAAGTTCGCAGTTTCTAAAAACATGGTAAGATACAAGCACCTGTTCCCCAGCTGCTTGGATTTTATAGGGTGCATCACTATAGGTGGGGTTATGCTCAATATTCTTTGCAAATTTCTTGGATATGAAGGAGTGGCTAGCGCCACTATCAAATAACACATTGGCAGGTACTGAACATACTAGGATAGCTCCTGAATCATGCAATACTTACTAAGCAACCATAGGACAACAGTACTTATAAAAATTTGCACAATTTTCAGAATATACCTATCACCACGTCATTGGCCTCTTCAGCAGCTGCGTCAGTCATAGCACGAACTCTTGTGTTGGTACGCTGACGCTGAGGCTTAGGCAGTTGTTGTTGCTGCTGGGCCCCCTTCTCCGGACATTCCTTGGCCCTGTGTCCTGCTTTCCTGCATCCGAAGCAGGTGGTTCCCTTATCTGGACAGTCCTTATGAATGTGGCCTGCCTTACCGCACCCGAAACATTTCCCTGCCTGGTAGTAACATTCACCCACATGGTATTTACCACAGTGAGAGCAGCTCGGGATAGCAGATTATTGGCCTTGATCCTTTGATTGGTTCTTCTGGGAACGGCGTTGGAACCGATTCTTCCCTTGACGCCCTGGGCCCCTTGTATTTTGCTTAGCGGACTTGTGGGGCCCTCCGCTCCCAGACACTTCTCGTCCTCTTTTCTGGCCAAACTTATCACGTCGAATGATATCTTTTTCAATTCTGTAGCATGCGTCTAGAAGTGCACCAAAGTTTGATGGATTGGCATTGACCAGCCATGTTCGAATTCTAGGGTTGAATCCTCTTTCAAATTTCAACATTTTAGTTTCTTCATCGTTCATGGTGGATGGTTAGAATCTTCCCAGAGCTATAAACTTGTTAGCGTAGTCAGCGACTATCATTCCTTGTTCTTGTATTAGAGATTCAAACTCATGTCTTTTTTGTAACTTGACAAAGGGTGGTATGTAGAACTTGTTGAACTCTTGAAGGAATCTTTCCCATGAAATAGGTCGGGGTAGAGATTGCAGATTGGCCTTCCACCACTGGTTGGCCTCTCCTAACAAAAATGGCCTAACTGCCTGCGTTTTCACCTCCTCAGGTGCTCTAATATATTCAAAACAATTCTCTACTTCATCTAGCCACTTCTCAGCGGCGTCAGAGTCCGACTTCCCTTCAAATGGTGGAACATTTGCTCTCTTCATCTTTTCAAAATAGTATTGAGCATCCCTAACTGGTTCATGGGGTTGCGGGATATTCTGTTGCAGCATCACTTGGCCAATTTGAGCGACTGTCTGGCAAAAGTTTTGAAAGGAATTGATATCCGGCATCATTTGTGGAAAGGGTCCTTGGGGTGGAGGAACGTCCTGAACTGGCGGTGGATTTTGGTCTTGCGGAGGTGGGGGTGGAGGGACCTGAGCGGGTGGAGGAGGGATGGGCTCCTGCACCTCGGGTCTAGCTCTTGCTGGTGTGCCTCTTGGTCGCACCATCTGCATTATGCAGTGTCGGGTTTTGTTTAATACGAGGACGTCATAATAAGTAGCAAAATTAAATTTATTCCAATAGCATATCCGGGGAGCATATACGTACATACGTTATAAATTAAATTCTGGGATTGGTCATTAATTAGGGTATTATCAATGGGTTGTACCCTAATTTTCCAGTCTAAGTCATCCTAGTCTAAGGTCATCACTCATCTAGGATCATGACTTAGGTCTAAGATCAAACTTAGTTGACTACGATCATAACCTAATTCTATATTCTGCCCGCATCTGGAGCCTTAGCACTGATACCACCTGTAGCGCCCCGCCTCTCGGCCTAGCCAGAAGCGGTGCAGCTGCCGTACTTCACTGAGGAGAGTACCAGGCGCCGATCCATAACGTATCGTAATCCATGATAAGATGCATGGATTTTCGTGCTTACACGTCATCAAGTAAGCGAAAACGTGGCAGAATAAAAACTTCAAGTTAAAACATCCACGAGATCATTCTTAGTTTTACAACCCAATTCAAATGTACCGAAATTCTCAAAAGTAGATATTTCCCATCACAATTACATAATCAGTCATCAGTCATAATCAGCAAGTCATGTCTCCTAATCCATCCATCCTTCGCTACACTCAGGGGTAGGGGACCCTAGGTTCTTCCTCAATCCATTCTACCTTGTTCCCTGCAACCTCTGGGAGGAAAAATAGGGGGTGAGTGACAAAGTCACCAGCAAGTATACTATAATAATCGTGGATTAAATGGAAAATACATACAAGAACCGAACCCTAAAAATTTCGGTTTAGAAGCATACCTGTCCTCCATCCAATACCCGATAGTGATCAACACTTAATATGTCAAGATCATAACTTAAGCAAGATCGATACTTAATAAAGAACATAACAATAAAGGCCGCAAGTTGCATAAATTTGTAACATATCAAGGATCATTACTAAATGAGATCATACTTAGGAGCTACCAAGTTATAACAACTTAGTCTAAGTATCATGCGTTACTATATAATGACTCAATAAACGTGACATGCATACATATAACAACTTAGTCTAAGTATCATGCGTTACTATACACATATGTACAACTCGTCGCTATGCTGGGAAATTTCCAGCATGATCACTCCCTTTACTCGGCCTTAATCCTTTGTGGTTAGGCTCACTAACAATAATGATTGTCATGTGTATGCATAAAAATGCCCTATTTGTTCATAATAAAATTCTCGTGACAATAGAAAAGGCGTAAGACACTCAGTTTAATTAATCACGAAACAAGGCTGCTGAATTTCGGCAATTCAGCACCCCTTTCTTTGATATTTCATGTAAGCCCACTAAACCTCTTTTAATTTGTGCCAGCTTTGGAAACTTATTATAAACATTCCATTAATTGGTGATTGTAAGCCCAAGTCATATAACTAGCCTAAGTCCCTTCGATTAAGGCCATATAATAAGTTTTATAATTCTTCCCAAGATCTCAGATTAGTGATGCCCACTTATTTATGGTGTTTACTCTTTTATTAGTCATTCTAAAAATAAGTGGCTTACATAGAAGGGTTCACCTATGTATTAAGTAGTAGGTAAATAAATTTCGTGGATTTATAATTTCGTTAAAGGTGTCATTTATTCTTTTTCCTAAAACCGTTACATGCTGATTTCTGGATTGACCGATTTTACTATAAGTTTTAGTGTGATCTCACCGTAACTCCTTTTTCAGAAATTCCAACTCTCGAACTTAGTAGACACTTTGGGCTAGTATCCTACCAAAAATTAGCGCAATTTCGTATTCCTAAGGTCCATTTCCTGGTTGCCCGTTATGTCACATAAAATCTGTCTGGCCCAGTAAAGTTTCCAGCATGACCAGTTTTAGTAAAAATTTCACTAAAAATAATCCGTAACTCCTTTTAACAAAATTCCAACTTTCATATCTAATATATGCATAAGGTAGTGTCATACCAAAAATCAATTAAATTGAAGGTCCCTAAGGTCTCTTTTCGGGTCTCACAAAACCGCCTAAAATCTGCCTGCTCCAGTAAATTTCCTAGTTTGTCCCGTTTCCTTCCTAAATGACCCTAACTTGCATTGTTTGTCATAAACCCTTTATTAAAATTAAAACTTACTCTTTTATGGGGAAATTTACAGATTCAACACGCTACAAACATCATATGCAATCTCTTACAAAATAGTTTGTACACCACATACATCATCATTTGGCTAAGCATACTACATTCCCACTAAATCAACATTAGCAACAATTTTTGGTGCATTCACACCCTAGTCACCAACAGCCCATTTAGGTACATGCAAGGCAAAATAATATATCCACAAGGAACATGTTAAGCTTAACACACAAAAGCATAATCTTGTCTCCACTTTACCCCATAATTTATCATTTCATGCAAAACCACCCCTATTTCTTTAGCCCCTTCCATCGTGTGCCCCATCCATGGAAAAGAAGGAATCTTTAGCATGTTCATCTTAGGTTATCACATAATAGTGCTTAAAAATCCACCTTTAAGCAAGAACTCACACATATAAGCCATTTACCCCTAGGTCGAAAGTTTATGCATCAAAGCTTAGCATATCACCACTAAGATTGAATCTTAAGGTTATCTAGCCATTCATGCAAGCACTCTCACATTCAAGCCACAAAAAGTATAGTGTACTTGCCTTTTCAACTTACTCCTCTTGGAAGGTGTATGGAGAGTTGAAACCTTTCTTCTTTTCTATGCATGTATCCCACGGTGGTGGAAAGAAAAAGAGATAAAAGGGTTAGTTTACATCCTTAACTAAAATATACACTTAGTGAGGGCTAGATGGACTTACCAAAAAGGAGATTGAGTAGTATTCAAGCTTCTCTAGACTAGAGTCCTCAAAAACTTGAGACTTGTTGAGCCTAGTGACCTTGAAGGTCACGGTTATGAGCAAGAAATAGCACCATAAGTTTTATCTCATGAAAATGTAGATATCTTCTCAAGAAGACTAAGAGTACTTACCTAATATCCCTTAGTCTTGGAAGAACCTAGGAATCTCTTGTCTTGCTCTTGGCCGTGTGGTTTGGGAGAAAAGGAAGAGAATGCACTCCTCTTGCACTAGAAGTCTTTTGTGTGTTTAGAAAATGTTTAGAGAATTCTCAAGTGTGGTTGGAGGAAAATCTCTCTTTTGGCTATGTTTTAGCCGTTGGGGGAGTGGAGTAAGAGGGGTTAGGGTTTGCCATAGGAATTAACCTTGATTACTTTAGTTAATCAAGGTTAATTTATTACTAAACTTGGTTACTTTAGTATAATCATGGTTACTTTGGAGCTAACCCAAGTTACTTTATTTAATCATGGTTACCTTAACCTTGGTTTAAATGATAAAGTAACTATGGTAGGATTTAAAAATCCTCCATGGTTAGCCATTAGGTGGCCGGTTGGTTGGGGGTCTTTAATGACACCAACCATGTTTTATCCCTATTTATTACTTGCTTTATTTAATTTATTTTTAGTTTCTTTTCCCCTTCTTTCTCTTAAAATGATTAATTTGGAAAAATGTTGAAGCCCTTTTTGGGCTAAGGGCCGAAAGAAAGGGAAAAAATGTTGGGTTGCAACCAAATTTTCTTGCTATTACCCATACTTGTTCTAAGGGCTTACTAGCTTACTTAGAAGATGGCCCTTACAATCTTAAGAAATTCAATTGGGGCCTTCCCTATCCTTGGGCCGAAACCTTCCAAGCACTTGGGGGTGAATTGGGCCTCTCCTCATGGTCCAATATTCCCGCTCGAAAAAAAATATATACATATATTACTTTCCGTAACGTAGGCTATAATAATAATCATCGACTCAATAAATTGTAATTGTAATCATATCTTATCATATATTCGCTTAGATAGATCTCAAGTACAAAAGGGTTCCTAATTGGTTACAACAACGACCACGTAGAAGAATAAATCCGGGTGAAATAAATCAATTTCATGCTATGATTTCCGAAATTGAACGTAAAACTGTGCATGATGCTTTGAGTGATTCTTCTTGGATTGATGCTATGCATGACGAACTTAATCAATTTGTTAGAAATGATGTATGGGATTTAGTGCCACGACCACAAGATAAGACCATAATAGGCACAAAGTGGGTGTTTAGAAATAAAATGAATGAAGAAGGAAAAGTTGTTAGAAATAAAGTTAGACTTGTAGCACAAGGCTATAATCAAGAAGAAGGAATTGATTATGATGAAACATTTGCACCCGTAGCACGTTAAGAAGTTATACGACTTTTACTTTCCATTGCTTGCATGAAAGATTAAATCTGGCTATGAATATTTTTACACAGATTAAATCTGGCTATGAATCTTATTATAATTCTCAGTACGCAGTCTCGCCCTTAATACGCCTTCATTCATTCGGCTACAATGGGCTCCCGCAAATTCGAGATATTATAATAAACTCAGCCTGACTTATCCATAACCTTCCCCAAAAGAACAAATTTTTTCAGTATGCTAAAGACCCTTTTTACACAGATTAAATCTGGCTATGAATATTTTTACACAGATTAAATCTGGCTATGAATCTTATTATAATTCTCAGTACGCAGTCTCGCCCTCAATACGCCTTCATTAATTCGGCTACAACGGGGTCCCGCAAATTCGAGATATTATAATAAACTCAGCCTGACTTATCCATAACCTTCCCCAAAAGAACAAATTTTTCCAGTATGCTAAAGACCCTTTTATTTTTTTATAAACCGATCAATCCTCCATCACAGAGCTTACAAATCCAGACATCCCGAAAGGGATTAAGAGTATGAACCCCCCCTGGCACACTCATGATGTTCATGATCGTTATATCTTACCTTATCAAATAAATTAAATATACAACATAGTTCAACACATAGATTCTTAGCCTTCCATTAGGCTAAAGAAACTGATAAAGAAATAAATAAAAGTAAGGGGAAAGAAAGAGTACCTCAAAATGAAAAACTGAAAGACTGCAATTTACAAGCTATACCCGAGTAAACTTGAAGATTTTTACTTCTAAAGTGTTTACAATATAGAGAGAGTGTATTACAAAGCTTGTTCCTCAACGGGAGAGGAAGCCTCTTTTTATAGGCATCCTTCCGGATTTCAAATCTATTCTACACTAAATTACAAATTAAAATGAAATACAAATTCAAATGAAATTTACATGAAATGAAAATTTACAATAATGGTCAATATAATACCAAAAGGAATCTCCTTTTCCCAAAAGTCTTTATGGTGGACCAATATGTCTGCCATGCTTTTCCCATCAGTTTATTCTAGCCAATTTCTCTATCAATTTATTGTTGAATATTATTCATCATTGTCTCCACCATTCTCTGAACTTGGTCTTCATCTATATCATCTGGATCCTGAGATTCTCTGGCTAATGTGTCCTTTCCAGTCATTGATATATCTGAACTTGAATCATTCATTTCATCTTTTTGAAGATTTCTTATAAGATCTTTTTTAATTTCTTAAAAATATGAAGATATCATTTCTTCTTTTGATAAGACTCCTTTAACCATCTTCATTTTTTGCATTATTTGCTGAAAAGGGCTTGTATGATCTATGTGTTCCTCCATTTGGACATTATATTTAATCAAAACTTCTTGAATATGATCAAGTGTCTGTTGTCCTTCCACAACTCCTTCTTCATTTTTCTGAATCATTTTCTTCCAGATTTTTGTATAAAAAATTCTTTTCAATGCTGGAATATTTTGTGGAGTATAACCCACTTTGACTTCCCATTTCCAAATCCATGGAATTCCAAATTCCATGAAAAAATGCAAAGTATTCATGCCTGTAATTAGGCTTCTATTGTTTTGAGCTTCTATAAGAGCTGGCAAAACTTCAATCCATTGAGCATATAAACTCTTATATGGTTCTGGTAAAATATTAATCGATAGACCATATGATGCCCACCATTGATATAACCAATTTGGAATCTCTTGTTTATAGACTTCAGGACATATCCTGAAAAACCAAGAATGTTTCTTCTTTGGGTTTTCATATAAGAAAGCCTTATAAAATGCATCAACATAATCCCAGTAATTATATTTGACTGGAATTTTTGTTTCAAGGCATATAAACTCCTTTTCTTTTAGAGTAGATATTCCCCAAGATTCAGCAGTTATAACTTGCTTAACTATCACTTTACTGAAATTATACACAGTAGAATTCCATGTTGTAAAATTGGTGATTTCATAGGATTCTGTGACTTTGAGTATAGACTCATAATAATTTCTATTTTTATAAGAAGTTGCAGTGTATGACACTGTATCCAAATACCTCTGTAATATAATCCAGGGCTGATCTTTCCATTTAAGATCTTTTTGTTCCAAAAGTAATATACTTTCAGTATATGAGCTTTGATCATAAACTTCGTCAGTTTCTTCAGTTACCATTGTAACATACGAAGGTTTATTATCCTCCTTTTTCTGAGCAGCTTTATAAGCTAAAAATTCTCTGTATAATTTTTCATCATCTTTTTGAGTATTACTCGAAGATGAAGATGCAATATTTGCAGAAACCAATCTTTGTTGACCAATTTGGCCAAGTAGTTCACCACCTCTTCCTCCTCTATTAGAGTAGGTTCCTCGTCCTCTCCTATTAGAGGGACTTCCTCTGCCCCATTGGGACATTCCTACAAAAAGATCATTCATTAATATATTCTCTAGTAATGAAATCAGGAAGGCTATTATCTGATCCTTTCTTGTATTGAATTTCAAAGTCAAATGGCGCCATATGAGCTTGCCATCTTGCAAACATCTGCTTAGATACATCATGTTTGAAATCTTTATTAAACATATATTTTGCAGCTTGGCAATCAGTTCTTATAATAAACTTCTGATTATATAAATCATCTTGAAATTTAAGAACACATTTGACAATAGCAAGAATTTCTTTTGCTATAGTAGCATAATTTTTTTGACTATTAGTCCATTTTTCTGAGTGAAACCTAATCAAATATTCTTGATTATCTATTGGTGAAACTTGTTTTTAGTATGCCTCCATATCTTATGTCTGAGGCATCTGTTTCTATAATTTTTTCCCAATTTGGGTTTGCTAACATCAAACAAGGCAAATGAGTTACCTTTTGCTTAATTACCTAGACCGCTTTAGTATGATCTTCAGTCCATGGTTTAACATTTTTCTTCAACCTGTCATATAATATTGCAGTATCTTCTGCCAAATTTTCATAATAAGGAGAAATATAATTTAAACTTCCTAAAAATCTCTGTAATTGGGTTTTATCCAGAATAGTATCTGAAAATTTAGAAGCAAATTCAATACTTCTATTAATAGGAATAATTTTCCCTTTTTCTATATTATGACCTAAAAATCTGATTTTTGTTTGAAATAATAACATTTTTGGTCTAGAAATAACTATATTATGACCTAAAACTAATTACAATACTGGATTATATATACTAGTATGAGGAAGAAGCACTTCCTATCAACCCTTGAATTATGGCCTCCCAACAGTCCCCTATGATAGCCTCAGCAGAAATCAGCTCCAACGGTCATAATGCAGCAAGAAAATAGGAGAGAATTCGGTGATGTAGCTGGTTGGATTTGACAGATGAAAGGAGTGAGAAGTTGTACATTTTGAGTAGGATTTGAAGTTGTTTCAAAGGGTATGGGAGGCAGAGTTCCGGATCCGGGTCTGCCTTATACCCAGCATATGTACAATATGTATTACATACTACATGTATCTTAACCGTATTTCTCAATACAGTATATTCCAAGGTAGTAGACATCATGTCATCTTCCATTAAGATCCTTGTTATAGAATTCCTGGCCCTGTTTCTTCTGAGAATAGAGTGAAAGAACTTGAAGTTTCTATCACTAAGCTAAATGTAGTTGCCCTTGGCAAGCGGGGGAAAATGCTTCCTCTCTGCCTCCTTTAGATTGAACACCTCTTGCATCTTGGCTTGTAGCTGGGACTTCCACTGAGGGGACACTCAAAGCTAGCTGGGGCCATTTTGTAAGGTCAGGAGCTCATCTGTGGCCTTGTCTTGCCTTGTAGCGATGTGAGTGTACCCTTTCTTGTTGGGCACTTTTAGAGGACCATTCACATTTTTAGTTTCTCACAGAGCTGGAACATGGCTGTGCCTAGGATGCTGGTCTCTTACCCTTGCTCCACCATTGGCAGGAATTCTTCATGGTCCCCCCACATGTTGTAGAACCTGAATGGGATAACATGCGAGGGTGGACCCCCTTGTAGTGATGATACATGCAAGAATGGACATTTCTTTAAATCTAAAGCTTCTCCTCCAAATATGGTTTAGGCACAATGAATATAGCTTCACCTTGGTTCCAAATAAGCTGAAGAAAACCCTTTGAACATAAGTCCTCCAATGAGTTCTACATAACCCAGGCAAGATACCTCCCTCTTGGATGTCTCCCTCCATGGAATCGGACAACTCTCACAAGGATGTTCAAGCCTTGAAAGATTCTATCCTTGATTTTGAATATAAACCAAGAAAACACACAAGAATTACTCTTGAAGAAGAAGAAATTTTTATTGAAGGTGTGAGATTACAAGGCTTCTCTTATGTGCCTTTTATAGGCAAAAGTATCACAAGACAACAAACTATCTTGCAAATTGAAATAATGATTGAAAAGACTACACACTTCCAAAAACTACTCATGTAGGCTCCTTAAAAACTAGTCTTGCAAGTCTTGAATGATGATTCTCAAAGTATGTCCCTCAAGTACTATTCATGGAAGACTTTAAGGATTTGTCTTCAACTTCAAATCTTTTCTGGCTTGTGACTGATTTTCGGACATCTTCCAATCCGAAAAAGACCTTGCTCTTTCTTAGAGAAATGCAGGTTATTTAGTGTAGAAAATAAGCATATAATGTTCTTTGCATTTGGCCCAACCATTGAGGAGATACATCCAAATTACTGAAGGTATGTCACAGAATTCGGTAGAAAAAGTACTTCCATTTGCATGCTCCTTTTGGCTATCAAGACGACCGATTTTGGAAAAGTACAAAACATGAAAGTCGTAGATCTTTGTCATAGCTTTCCAAAGAATCTTTCAACTCCTAATGTGGCCTTGTGGTCGGAGAGATACGTCAATTATACCAAAAATGGTTCTGCAGAAACTCACAATCCGAGATGGGTCTAAACTAATAAAACATAAACATTTAAAAAGCAAAATAAAAAACACATTCTATCTTAATGATATTTCACAATGGTTCTAAAAATTCTTATAAATCATGTTATAGGTTCAATAAGGTTAACCAATGTATAAATTCCCTTGGTTCACCTTGCACATGTTTAAATAGGAAGGCCCCCACTTCATGCATTAGTTTGTTAGTTTTACTTCTTGTTAAAGGCCCTTGATCTTGCATCTTTGTAACATTATGTGCATTCTCATTATCTTGACATGGATGAGGGTTATAGACATCATCAAGTGACAAGAGGCAGGAGGCATGATCTGACATGTGTCCAGGGAGTGGAAAGTGTGCCTTTGCTCCTAGGAAAGTCTCAGCAAACTGGTTGTTGGTCATGGAACAATCAAGTCTACTTTTGATGGCACCATTATCCCAAGTGTATGTCTTACCTGTATAAGGGATTTCAAACAAACCACACTGCAGGAAACAATTTAGTTGATCCTTAGCTCATAAAATATTATTGGCCTGTCACCTTGCCTTTCTTCATCATTTAGGACACAGTTGAAGTCACCAAGCACGACCCAAGGTGCATTTAGGCCGTGACTATGGCTAATCAATAGGTCCAAAGTGGCCTTTGTTGAGAAACTGGGGTTTGAGTGATCTGAAAATGCATGATTTAAATATTACGTGTTTACGAAATGCATGAATAAATTGTAATTTGACATGCTTATGTGATAAATATGCTTTACGTGCTTATACATATTGTTGTCGTACTAACGCGCCATGAAGTGTTAAAGCTTACATCATAAGGAAAATATTTGTTGTCTTTATGCTATGTTCAGGTGCCATAATTAATGAACTAAACTAGTTCATTAAGTGAAGTACTTAAGGAGATGAACTAACTAGTTTATTAAATGAAGACATATTTGGGACATATTTGGAAAGAGCTAGTTGGCAACAAATTTGGAATGGAAAGTTCTCTTTCCACACCTATATACATGTCACATATATATACATATATATATTATATATCCATATTTTTTTACGACAAACTATATACTTATATTATGACATTCCACCGACACGTCATATATATTATAAACGTGCGTTGACGACACACCACTATATACACCTCATATTTATGAGTATATGCAGGTCTCATATCATATATTACAAGTCATACTTACTCTCCAGAAGGTCAAGAATGTAAACATTATCTCCAACCTTTTGAAGTACTTTGAAAGGGCCATATCCTCTTGGCATGAGCATAGATTTCCTTTCTCTAAGAAACCTTTCTTTCCTTAAATCCAGCCAAACAAGATCACCTGGTTCAAACAAAACTTCCTTGCGTCTTTTGTTAGCTTGTTTTGCAACTGGTTTGTTTTTCTTTTCAAGTTGTAGCTTAACCTTAGCATGCAATTTCTTAATCAGTTCAGCCTTATTCTTACCATCAATACTTGCACGTTCATGAATAGGAATAGGCGCAAGATCAAGTGGAGACAAAGGATTGAAACAATATACGACTTCAAACGGTGAATGTGTGCTGCCACTATGAATAACTTCTATTATAAGCAAATTCAACATATAGCAAGCAATCTTATAAATTCTTAAGGTTCTCCTGAATTATAGCACGCAATAGTTGAGACAAAGTTCTATTCACAACTTCAATTTGACCATCTGTTTGGGGGTGAGCAGTAGTAGAAAATAAGAGTTTTGTTCCAAGTTTACCCCTCAGCTCACGCCAAAAGTGGCTTAAGAACTTAGTAAATCTATCACTAACAATGGTTCTAGGCATGCCATGTAGACGTACAACTTCTTGAAAGAACAAGTTTACGACGTGAGATGCACCATCAACCTTTCTACAAGCTATGAAGTGTGCCATTTTAGAAAATCTGTCAACGACAACAAGCACACTATCACTTCCATTTTTTGATCTAGGTAATCCCAAGACAAAGTCCATGGATATATCAATCCAAGGTGACATAGGGACAGGTAATGTGGTGTACAAACCATGTTGATGTGATGTAGATTTAGCTTTCTTGCAAGTTATACAACTTCCACAAACCTTCTCTATATCAACTCTCATATGGGGCCAAAAGAAACGTTCCTTTAACATCTCTAATGTCTTAAAGATGCCAAAGTGGCCCATTAAACCTCCACCATGTGCTTCTTTGACAAGTATCTCTCTGACAAAACAATTAGGTATACACAATTTTCTTTCTTTGATCAAATATACATCATGTAAATAATACTTACCAAATGGAGAATCGGCACATGCATCAAATATTGATTGAAAGTAAGGATCAGATGTATACAATTCCTTGATGCACTCAAATCTAAGCAAATGAGATGACAATGTAGTAATCAAAGAATATCTCCTAGATAATGCATCATCTACAATGTTATCTTTTCCTTGCTTACATTTTATCACATAAGGAAATTGTTCAATAAATTCAACCCATTTGGCATGCCTCTTGTTTAACTTTCCTTGGCTTTTAAGGAACTTAAAACTTTCCTGATCAGTATGAACCTCAAACTCCTTATGTTGCAAATAATGTTGCCAAGTCTGCAATGATCTAACGAGTGCATACAACTCTTTGTCATAGGTTGAATAATTCAATTCGCTCCCTTAAGCTTTTCACTAAAATAAGCAATCGGTTGTTTAGACTGAGACAGTACAGCTCCTATAACAATACTACTAGCATCACATTCAATTTCAAATGTTTCATCAAAGATAGGTAGTCTTAGAATAGGTGCATAAGTTAACCTTACTTTAAGTTCATCAAAGGCTTTCTGTTGTGACTCTCCCCACTGAAATCCTACGTTTTTTTAACAATCTCATTCAAATGTGCAGCAATAGTGGAAAAGTCCTTAACAAATCTTCTATAGAAACTAGCCAGCCCATGAAAGATTCTCACCTCTCTAACAGTTGTGGGAATTGGCCATTCTAAAATTGAGTTCACTTTATCTTGGTCCATTTCAATTCCATTTCACTAACTACAAATCCTAGAAACACAACTTTTTCGATACAAAAAGAACATTTCTTGAAATTTGCATATAATTGTTCTTTCTTCAATGCTTCAAAAAGGCTTCTTAGGTGGCCTATGTGTTCATGCAAAGTCTTAGAGTAAATCAAGATGTCATCAAGGTACACAACAACAAATTTTCCAATGAATACATGTAAGACTTCATTCATTAACCTCATGAAATACTAGGTGCATTAGTTAAACCAAATGGCAGGACTAATCACTCATACAATCCAAACATAGTCTTAAATGCAGTTTTTCCTTTATCACCTTCTCTAATCCGTACTTGAAAGTAACCGCTTTTAAGATCAATCTTGGTAAAATACTTAGCACTGTGCAATTCATCAAGCATATCATCAAGTCTAGGACTAGGGTACCTGTATTTTACATTTATCTTGTTGATGGCTCTACAATTAGTACACATTCTCCATGTACCATCTTTCTTTGGTAAAATACTTAGCACTGTGCAATTCATCAAGCATATCATCAAGTCTAGGAATAGGGTACCTGTATTTTACATTTATCTTGTTGATGGCTCTACAATCAATACACATTCTCCATGTACCATCTTTCTTTGGTACAACGATCACAAGAACAGCACAAGGCCTCATGCTTTCCCTCACTTTTCCTTTAGCCAAGAGTTCTTCTACTTGGCATTGAATTTCCTTTGTTTCAGCAAGATTTGCACTGTAGGCTGGCCTATTAGGCAAGACAGCACCAGGTATGAAGTCTATTTGGTGCTCAATTCCTCTTAAAGGAGGCAAACCAGAAGGTTCTTCTTCAGGAAACAACCCTGGAAACTCATCAAGCAAAGATACAACTCCACTGGGCAAAGTGGAGGGTAAGTCACTCATAGAAAACAGAGACTCGTTCAACATCAAGTCATGGACAATTTTCTTTGAGTTTATGGCATGTGACATTTCACTTGGTTTGGCAAAGAAAGCAAATTTCTTTTGAGATTTGTCTTCATCAATGTTTACTATCTCTTTGCCTTTAGACTCATTTTTCTTTCTTTCACTCTTAATACACTCCAGAAATTTCTTTTCTGCCTCTTTTTCCTTAGGATCATTCCTGTTCTTACACATTCTCTTTTGATCTTCAAGTACCTTGTGTGGGGGTAACACACGTAGCTTAAACAACTTATTGTTAAACCTGAATGAATACCTATTCAAGTATCCATCATAAGTAACTTTCTTATCAAACTGCTATGGTCTACCTAAAAGGATATGACTTGCATGTGTAGGAGCTACATCACATAAGATATCATCTTTATACCCCACCAATAGACAATGAGATCAAATCTTTTTTGCTCACACTCACTTCTCCACAATCATTCACCAAGATAGTTTATAAGGGTGTGGGTGGTTAAGTAATGGCAAATCAAGGTTTTTAACGAGTTCAACACTTGCCACATTAGTACATGATCCAGAGTCAATAATCAAAGTACAAACCTTTCCTTTAACCATGCAATGGATATGAAAAATGTTGTCTCTGTGTTGATCTTGCTCATCAATCTTAACATCTGCATTAATAGCTCTTCTAACAACCAAGAATTCTTTTGATGCAAGCTTTTCATCCTCACTCACACTTTCCTCATTTTCATCATGATTTTCCTCAACATTAACATGTTCCACTTCCTCATCATCAGAATAATATTCAATAGACTCTTCAATGAACATGATACGTTTAGGGTTGGGACATTTATTTGCAAAATGACCTTTACCTAAACATTTAATGCATTGAATGCCTCTAAATCTAGTAGTGAAATTACAAATGTTACCTTCAACCTTGTTTTTCCCTTTATCTAAGTTTTGTTGAGGTGATTGAGGTGGTCTTTGATTTGGTTGAGTCTTTCCTTGCAACCCATGGCCTTGAGGTGCTGTTGATCTAAAACTTATGCCTTGATTTGTCCTGGACGACATTCTTGAATAGGATGAAGAATTATCTCAACAAGATAAACTAGATTGAAAGTGTTTTACCTTGAGTTGTCTCTCAATCTTTTCAGCTTTATGAACCATGGAAGTCATATCAATATATGTGGTAAGTTCAACTCTGTTTGCAATTTCCTTGTTCAATCCAGCTAGGAATCTAGCCATGGTAGCTTCCTCTAGTTCTTCAATGTTAGCTCTTATCAATAAAATCTTTAACTCTTTGAAATACTCATCTACACTATGGCTTCCTTGAGTGAGTTTTTGCAAGTTTTGGTAGATGGTTCTTTCATAGTCGAAGGAATGAATTTTTTCTCATCTCAATTTTCATTTCTTCCCAAGTAGAGATTGGTGCCTGTCTAGTTCTTCTCCTTATGTTGTGTAGTTGATCCCACCAAATTAAGGCATAATCTGCAAACTCTATAGCTGCATAGCGCAATTTAGTCAAATCAGTATAATTTGTACAAGAGTATATAAGATCTACCTTTTTCTCCCATTCAAAATATGCCTCAGCATCATTCTTTCCATGCAATGTGGTGATGTTCACTTTTGTTTTGATGAATTCGTCTTCTTGTAGGTTATTCTTTTGATTCCTACGGTTTCGGAACTTGTTGTGCTCTTCCTCAATGTTATAGTCATCAAACCTTTGGTTTGGTTCTTCTTCTCTTTCACCAAAGGTCCTCATAGGTATGAAATCCCTATTAAGCCCTCTTGCTCGGCATCTGCCTCGTCCTGTTTTCGGAGAACAAGACCTATTGAAAGCCTATGTTTCGGTACATGTAATGTTTGTCATTTATGTAAAGGATTTTCAAGATGATATTGTGACTGTTTTTCTAGGCTCTCTACACGGCTACTTATCAATTTTATTTCCCACAACATCTTTTGCATTAGTTGTGCTAAATCGTCCACGTTTGTGGGCAATCTTTCTCCTTCTTTGTTAAGGCTCATGGTACTCTCAGGTATCTTATCCATAGTACAATTACCTGAAATTGAACAAGAAAAAAAACAAAGAAAAAGGAAAACTAACACAAAGACAAAAGAAACTTGATTATGTTAGTGGAAAACAAAAAAACAAGTGTTTGTTCTTCTCTCTCTCTCTTTTTGTAGTTCACACAATCTTGTGTCTCCTTGAAGAATCTGAGGCTACAACAATTCAAAGCAAACTTGCCAAGTGAGTATCAATTCCGATAACTTCAATCATGTAAAGTAAACTTTTTTTTCACAAGTCTCCCACCAATTCACTTACAATTTCAATGTTATAAACAACAAACTTGGACTGTACTAAGATTCAAAGTGAATTGAAACCAAATTTGATGTAATCGGCTGAACGAAAGAAATGCTAAGGGGTTGCCCTAGGCAATCCTTAACTTAATCTTAGGCTTTATGCAAGTTAAATGCAAGTATGAATGAACTAGAAGCACTCAAGTGTTCAAAAGTGAAAACAAATTGGTACTTTGGGTTTATGATGGAAATAAGACCAGTTCTTTTGCTTTTTGCGCTTTCAATTATTTTGTTCAAACTTTTGTTTGAAATAAGCTTCTCTTTCTCTCTTTCCTTTTTCCTTGTTCAAAGCTAATCAAGGTGTATATATCTCGGTAAAATTGATTGGTAAGGCTTTGTGTGTTTGTTTTGGATGGATATATTGATGTTTTTGTGTGTAGTAGTCTGTCAAGTTGTTCAAGATGAACATATTGATTTTCTTTCTTGTCGAGGCTACCAAATTAGATATTGAACACAAAAAAATCAAACTAAGCTCACCACACAATACAACTAAACAAACACAATGTCTAAAACAAGTTAAGAGCTTCGATAACAACAAGAATATGGGATAGACCAAGGTAGATATATAAGCAATGGACTGAATATAAGTAATGCGAAAAAGCTTCTAAATAAAGAACTTAAAGTCCAAGAAAGTGTCTAAACATAAAGAAATTGGAATCCAACCAAATGAAATGCACAAACCATAAATCATCACAAAGAAATAATATTTTAGTGTTTTATGATATGTTTGTCCTTAGTCCTTTCCAATTTCATATAGGTCTAGTGTTACGGTAATTTCTCAGAGTCCAATCCAGCCTTATATCACCAATTTCATGTAGGTCCAGCGTTACGGTAATTTTCCAGAGTCCAATCCAACCTCATATCACCAATTTCGTGTATGTCCAACGTTACATTAATTTTCCAGAGTCCAATCCAACCTTATATCACCAAATGATACGGTAAGCTTGTATATCGATTTGCTTGAGTTTTTTTGCTTGTTGAACCGGAAGAAACAAAGAAACTTGATAAACAACAAGATGACACTTTTTTTTGAGTGATGGACAACAAAGAAATTAACATGTAACATAAAAATAAGTGAATATCAAACTTTTTTTGTAATAGACAAAACAATAAACTAGAAAACACATGGATAAACTGTTTTGGTTTAGGTTTCTTTTTATTTCTAAATTATACAATTCAAAACAAAAAGAAGATACTAAATCAAATAGAATTCAACCTCCTAGAAAATGGTTGAATGGTGGATGAAGAGAAGAATGGAAGAAAAGAAAAATTGACAAAAAGAAATGATAAGTTGAGTTAAAGAAAAACCTTTGCTCTAATACCATTTTGATACGTGCAAGAATGGACCTTTCTTTAACTCAAAGGCTTCTCCTCCAACTATGGTTTAGGCACAATGAAGATAGCTTCACCTTGATTCCAAATAAGTTGAAGAAAACCTTTTGAACATAAGTCCTCCAATGAATTCTACATAACCCAATCAAGATACCTTCCTCTTGGATGTTTCCCTCCCCGAAATTGGACAGCTCTCACAAGGATGTTATAGCCTTGAAAGATTCTAGCATTGATTTTGAATATGAACCAAGGAAACACACAAGAATTACTCTTGAAGAAGAAGAAAGTTTAATTGAAGGTGTGAGATTACAAGGCTTCTCTTATGTGCCTTTTATAGGCCAAAGTATCGCAAGACAACAAACTATCTTAAAAATTAAAATAATGATTGAAAAGACTACGCACTTCCAAAAACTATTTATGTAGGCTCCATAAAAATTAGTCTTGCAAGTCTTGAATGATGATTTTCAAAGTAGATCCCTCAAGTACTATTCATGGAAGACTTTAAGGATTTGTCTTCAACTTGAAATCTTTTCTGGTTTGTGACTGATTTTTGAACATCTTCAAGTCCGAACTAGGCCTTGCTCTTTATTACAGAATTGTAACCCATTGAGTGTAGAAAATAAAAATATAAAGTTCTTTGCATTTGGCCCAACCATTGAGGAGATAAAGTGCCAGACCCTCAACAAAAGAATGGATTAAGGTGACAGAGTGATAACTGAAGGTATGTCACAGAATTCGGTAGAAACAGTACTTCGATTTACATGCTCCTTTTGATGATCAAGATGACCGATTTTGGAAAAGTACAAAACATGAAAGTTGTAGATCACTGTCTTAGATTTCCAACGCATCTTGCAACTCCTAATGTGACATTATAGTTGGAGAGATACATCAATTATACCAAAACTGGTCCTGCAGAAACTCACAATCCGAGATTGGCCTAAACTAATACGACATAAACATTTAAAAAGCAAAATAAACATTTAATATCATTCTATCTTAATGATATTTTACAATGGTTCTAAAAATTCTTATAAATCATGTTATAGGTTCAATAAGGTGAACCCAATGCATAAATTTCCTTGATTCATCTTACGCATGTTTAAATAGGAAGACCCCCACTTCATGCATTAATTTCTTAGTTTTACTTCTTGTTAAGGGTCCTTGATCTTGTATTTTCGCAACATTATGTGCATTCTCATTATCTTGACATGGATGAGGGTTATGGACCTCATCAAGTGACAAGAGGCATGAGGCATGATCTGACAGGTGTCCAGGGACTGTAAAGTGTGCCTTTGCTCCTGGGAAAGTCTCAGCAAACTGGTTGTTGGTCATGGCACGATCAAGTCTGCTTCTGATGGAACCATTATCCCAAGTGTATGTCTTACCTGTATAAGGGATTTCAAACAAGCCACATTGCAGGAAACAGTTTGGTTGATCCCTTAGCTCATAAAACATTATTGGCCTGTCACCTTGCCTTTCTTCATCATTTAGGACACAATTGAAGTCACCAAGCATGACCCAAGGTGCGTTTAGGCTGTGACTATGGCTAATCAACAGGTCCCAAAGTGACCTTTGTTGAGAAACTAGGGTTTGAGTGATCTGAAAATGCATGATTTAAATATTACGTGTTTACAAAATGCATGAATAAATTGTTACTTGACATGCTTATATAATAAATATGTTTTACATGCTTACACATATCGTTGTCGTACTAACGCGCCATGAAGCGTTAAAGCTTACGTCATATGGCAAACATTTGTTGTCTTTATGCTATTTTCAGGTGCCATAATTAATGAACTAAACTAGTTCATTAAGTGAAGTACTTAAGGATATGAACTAACTAGTTTATTAAATGAAGACATATTTGGGACATATTTGGAAAGAGCTAGTTGGCAACAAATTTGGAATGGAAAGTTCTCTTTACACACCTATATACATGTCACATATATATACATATATATATTATATATCCATGTTTTTTACGACAAACTATATACTTATATTATGACGTTCTACTGACACGTCATATATATTATAAACGTGCGTTGACGACACACCACTATATACACCTCATATTTATGAGTATATGCAGGTCTCATATCATATATTACAAGTCATACTTACTCTCCAGAAGGTCAAGAATGTAAACATTATCTCCAACCTTTTGAAGTACTTTGAAAGGGCCATATCCTCTTGGCATGAGCATAGATTTCCTTTCTCTAAGAAACCTTTCTTTCCTTAAATCCAGCCAAACAAGATCACCTGTTTCAAACAAAACTTCCTTGCGTCCTTTGTTAGCTTGTTTTGCAACTGGTTTGTTTTTCTTTTCAAGTTGTAGCTTAACCTTAGCATGCAATTTCTTAATCAGTTCAGTCTTATTCTTACCATCAATACATTCTACCTTGGTCCCTGCAGTCTTTGGGAGGAAAAATAGGGGGTGAGTGACAAAGTCACCAGCAAATATACTATAAATAATCGAGCATTAAATGGAAAGTACATACAAGAACCGAACCCTAAAATTTCGGTTTAGAAACATACCTGACCTCCATCCAGTACCCGTTAGTGATCAACACTTAATGCGTCAAGATCATAACTTAAGCAAGATCGTTACTTAAAGAACATAACAATAAAAGGCTGCAACTTGCATAAGTTCGTAACATATCGAGGATCATCACCTAATAAGATCATAACTTAGGAACTACCAAGTTATAACAACTTAGTCTAAGTATCATGTGCCACTACACGATGACTCAATAAATGTGACATGCATGCATATGTACGTGTGATGAATCATGATGAAAATGATGATATGATCTTCTGTGCCTTTCTTTTAAAACATCATCGTCAAGAAAATAATAGAGTGTTCAGATCTATTTTCCCAGATCTGAGGCGGTCACTTCTCCCCTTCGAATCTATTATTCCCAGATTCGGAACGGTAACGTCATCACTTATCGGGTCTATCCTCTCCGGGCCCGAACGATCCATATCAGGTCTATTCTCTCCGGGCCTGAAAGGTCCATATCATCAGATCAATTAACCCCGGATCTGGGCGGGTCCTTACTGGCCAGGAAACATACACACACTGTACCGGTGGGAAGCGTTCTTTTTAAAACAGAATCTTTTCTTTAAAAACGCTTTTCATCTTTCTTTCGCATAAAAATCAGTTCCATAAATCATGTAGATGAAGATGATGCAATGAATGACATGTAATATGCAAATCATGATATAATGCGTTACATATACACGTATGTACCACTTGTTCGTTGTGCTGGAAAAATTTCCAGCATTATCTTCCCTTATACTCGGCCTCAATCCCACATGGTTAGGCCCACTATCATGAGTGCTTGTCATACATATGCATAAAAATTTCATTTCTATAATAGAATTCTCGTATCGCTGTGAAATGTGTAAGACACTTAGTCTAATTAACTACGAAACAAGGCTGCTGAATTTAGGCAACTCAGCGCCCCTTTCTTTTGGTTCTCCTGTAAGCCCATTAAACTCCTTTTTAATTTGGGCTGGCTTTGGAAAACTATCATAAACATTCCGTTAATTGGTGATTGTAGGCCCAAACCGTATATCTAAGCCTAAGTCCATTAGAACAAGGCCTTATAACAACATCCTCAGTTCTGCCCAAAATTTCAGATTAGTGACGCCCACTTAATTGTGGTGTTTCTCCTTCAATTAGTTATTCTAAGATAAATAGCTTTCATAAAAAGGTTCACGTATGTCTTAAGTAGTTGACATAAAAGTTTCGCGGATTTATAATATGGCTAGAGGAGTCATATATTCTTTTTCCCAAAACCTTTACATGCTGAATTCTGGATTGACCAATTTTACTACAAAATATCAGCCCCACTGCATATTCCTAAGGTCCATTTCCTGGTCACACATTATGTCATCTAAAATCTGTTTAGCCCAGAAATTTTCCAGAATGACAAGTTTTAATAAAAATCTCGTTAAAAATAATCCGTAACTCCTTTTAACGAAATTCCAACTCTCATACTTAACATACACATAGAACTAGTGTCATACCAAAAATCAACTAAATTGAAGGTCGCTAAGGTCTCTTTTCGAGTCTCACAAAGTGGCCTAAAAATCTGCCCTGCTCCAGTAAATTTCAAAGTTTGTCACATTTCATTCCTAAATGGCCCTAACTTGTATTGTTTGACATAAACACTTCATTAAACTTCAATCTCACCTTTTTCATGGGAAATTTACAGATTCAACACGTTTCAAGCATCATATACAATTCTTTTCAAAACAGCTTGTATGCCACACACATCACTCTTTGGCCATGCACGACTTGTTCCCACTAAATAACAACCTTAGCATAAATTCGGTGCATACGCACCCTAACCCCCAACAGCCCATTTATGTACATGCAAGGTAAAATCACATCTCCACAAAGAACATATTAAGCTTAACACACGAAAGCATAAATCTTGTTCACACCTTACCCCATAACTTATCACTCCTTGCAAAACTATCCTTCTTTCTTTTATCCCTTCCAACCGTGACCTCCATCCATGGAAAAGAAGGGAACTTTAGCATGTTCATATTGGATTTATCACATAAAAATACTAAATCAACAAAGAATCCACCTTTAAGCAAAAACTCACACATACACGCCACTTAACCCCTAGGCCAAAAGTTTCATGCATCAAGGCTTAGCATTTCGCATCTAAGATTGAATCTTAAGGTTATCTAGACATTCATGCAAGCACTTTCACATTCAAGCCACAAGTAAGTATAGTGTACTTGCCTTACTAGACCTTAGATCTTGCTTGAATTTGTTGGCACAAGGAGTACTCCCGCCCACCTTTTCCTATCACACACGGTTTATGGGGGCACTTGTTAGCCACTTCTCTAATTACATAATACGACTAAGTTGAGGGTTTGAGGGTCTTACCATTTTCATCTTGAGCGGGTTGAGGAAAATCCACTCTTGCTAAGGCACTACCTTTGTTTGTTGTCTTGGAAACCTTCACCTAGAGCCGTGATGTTCACGGTTTTGTCAAAGAAGAGGAGGCTACATGAGATTCATCCTTTAAAGTGTTACTTACTAAAACTATTGATGTTTGTCTTACCTATACAAGCCCTGAGGTTGGAGCGATTCTTGGACCTTCTTTGGCTCACATTCCAGCTGGGTTTCTTGAGAGGGAGGGGAAGTACTTGGAGTAATTTCTTGGATAGAGAATACTTAGGAGGTGTTAGCTAGGCTTTTTATTAAAAGAGAAGAGATTAACTCTTCTTGGGTAGGGTAACCGGCGGCTCTCCTTATGGGGAGAGGGAAAGGCATCCTTAATTGAATAATCCGTTTACACCCAACTACCTTGTTCCTTTAAGGTTTTCTTAATGACCTTGGGTTCCATGACTTACTTCATAAGGCCTTATGGCCGAAATATGTACATATATCCTACCCATATATATTTATATTTTCTCACAAATTTAAAATAAGTCATAAACCTTAAAGTACACATTATGGCCGAAAATACCAAGTGGATGTGTATATATATATATATTACCGTATATGTATATACGTATAACATACTTTCCCAAAATCATTTCATTGCCATACATATACCTAGATTCGCATATATATATATATATATATATATATATATATATATATATATATATATATATATATATATGCCAAGATACACATACATTATACACAAATCTATCTATTTTACACTTACAAAGATTTGTGTATTTTCCATATTCGGCTCTTTAAGTAAACTTTTCATTGTACGGTAATCCATTAAGCCATTTATTACATTGTGGCTCCCACCTTATACTATACATGCACACATATACATACATATCTAGGTACAAGTCCACATATGTCAAGTGTATCACGTAACCTATCCTCCGCCAAGTTGAATTTGCTAGACCTTAAAAATTGCTATAATTATTTGATAAAGTTCCTCTTGCCTTACCTCAAAATGGTACCCGGCGTCCATAATGGGGATGGATGGAGGAGATTCTTCATTTATTAAAGGCTTAATTATGCCCATCTTTTGGAGTTTATATGAGGAACCCTATCCCATTAGTTACTCCTTAAAACCGTATGGCCGAAAACTCAAGTGTGTGCATGTAACTCAATTGCATCTTACCCATGCTCCCATCTCCCTTTCTTAATATATTTATAAATATATATATATATACACACACACACACACGTGTTTGTGTATCATCATGGGTTTCCCCTTAAGTATATTTTCCATGGACCATAATCCGTTAAATCCCTTATCATATTATAGTCCATCCTGTAACGTATACGTTTATATATATGTATGCCCATACCATATGTATGTGAATGTGTCACATAGTCCTTCTTCCCATTAAATTTGAAGTTGCTTATCCCTATAAGAGGCTATGTTTTAAATGACAAAGTCTCCCCTGGCTTTCTCCAACAATAAATAAGCCGGCGGTGGGGAGGGGTCCTTCCCTCCAAGTGTAATTATTCAAAGATTAGTGTGTGTCTCTCTAGTCCTTAAATCATTTATCATTATTACTATGGAAACACCATGAACTATCTTGGGTAATTGCTTTAGTAAGCAATTAGGAGAGGTAGCTACCTTTTGCTAGAAATAAAAGGCCTCTTAATGGCTCCTTCTACCCGGCGGCTAGAATGGGGTAGGGGTATTTTCCTTTTTTTCATCCTCTTGGATCTTTAATTAGTAGGACACTTAAAGGCTTGGAATAACCCTCCAAGGTTCTTAACGATAGTTAGTTACTTATATTAGAAAGGGCTTCTTCTAATTGTTCTCAATCTTCTAAGCAGAAAATTTAGTAACCTTAAGAAAACTTCCGACAGCTCACTTGCTTCATATTTTACACTTTGGGTGGTATGCTAATTTCCTTTAATCTTAAACAATCGTAGGTAAGGCCGAAGATACCCTCCTTTCCAGATATCGTTCTATTGTCTCGCTTCACCCCAACCTTAGATGTCATACTAATTTTAGGCAGGGTACAACATTCTTCCCTCCTTAATATAAGTTTCGTCCTCGAAACTGGGGATAGTAGGGTCTATGCTTCCATGTTTTTCCCAGTTCTTATACAAATTTTAGTTGTTTACCCTGTCCATTCATCACTGCTTATGTAGAAATCCTCCTTCAAGGTTCCTTATCACACTCCCCTATGATTAACCTTATTTGGAATAAGTAAGGTGAAACATAAGCACTTTAGCTTGGAGGATCTGATGTACCTGTCAGTAGTTTGGATGTTCCGAAATCCTTGGATGTACCATCCTTCGATCCATATTAGCGCCTTTGATCATTTTGTGCGTGGCTCTATAAGGGTACGACTGCCACCTTCTACTTTCTCTCTTCATACGCTCATTCAGTCTCTTTTGCTCATCCATCATCCTGATATCGTGCTCCGCTTTATAGCAATCCTTTAACAGTCCATCGAAAGTACTCGGGTATACTTTGCTTAATCGAGCTTTAATCTAAGGATTCAGACCACGTACGAATCTGGTTATCTTCCACTGTTCATCCTCCATAATCAAGGGAGCATACCGCCCTAATATAGTAAACTGGCGGACATATTCTGATACCGGGGTGCCTGGTCCTTGTCTTAGTGTATCGAATTCTTCAATCCTCTCAATCACCAATTCCAGTGAGAGGTAAGCTCCAAAAAATTCTTCCAGGAATCTTGCCCAAGTTATAGGTCGAGATAGTGACTGGACACTTTTTCTCCACCACTGACCGGCCTTACCAATCAGGAATGGTCGAACGATTGGTGCCCTCATCTCATTCGGCACCCGAACTCTAAAAAGGTGTCCCTCAACCTCGTCCAACCATTTCTCAGCTTCTTCTGGTCCAGACTCCCCACCAAATTTTGGAATTTGTGCTTTAGCCAATTGTTGGTAATAAAATCCAATACTTCCTGGAGGTGACAGAGATGATGTCCATATACCGGTCTGTGAGGCCATCTGCACCACATAGCGCGGTTTTATTCAATCTGGGTATGTCATAATATGTGGCAGAATTTAATCTATACCAGTAGCATATCTGGGGCGTGCACATACAAACTTTATACGTTAAATTTTGGGACCTGTCGTTAATTAGGGTTTTATTTATAGGCCGAACCCTAATTTCTCCAGTCTAAGTCATCCTAGTCTAAGATCAACTCTCATCAAGCATCAGAACTTAGGTCTAATATCAAGCTTAGTTGACTATGACCATAACTTAGTTTTATATTCTGCCCGGATCTGGAGCCTCAGCTCTGATACCACCTGTAGCGCCCCGCATCTCGGCCTAGCCGGATATAGTGCACCCGTCGTACTTCACTAAGGAGAGTACCAGGTGTCGATCCATAACATGTCGTGGTCCATGATAAAATGCATGGACTTTCGTGCTTACATGTCAACAAGTAAGCGAGACCGTGGCAGAATTTAAAACCTCAAATTTAAAACGTCTATGAAATCATTCTTAGTTTTACAACCCAAATCACAAGTACAGAAATTCTCAAAAGTAACTGTTTCCCATCACGATTACATAACAAGTCATCGGTCACAACCAGCACGTCAAGTCTCCTAATTCGTCCATCTTTCGCTGCGCTCACGGGTAGGGGACCCTAGGATCATCCTCAATCCATTCTACCTTGGTCCCTGCAGTCTCTGCGAGGAAAAATAGGGGGTGAGTGACAAAGTCACCAGCAAGTATACTATAAATAATCGAGGATTAAATGGAAAGTACATACAAGAACCGAACCCCAAAATTTCAGTTTAGAAACAAACCTGACCTCCATCCAATACATGTTAGTGATCAACACTTAATGCGTCAAGATCATAACTTAAGCAAGATCGTTACTTAAAGAACATAACAATAATAGGCTGCAACTTGCATAAGTTCGTAACATATCGAGGATCATCACCTAATAAGATCATAACTTAGGAACTATCAAGTTATAACAACTTATTCTAAGTATCATGTGCCACTACACGATGACTCAATATATGTGACATGCATGCATATGTACGTGTGATGCATCATGATAAAAATGATGATATGATCTTTCGTGCCTTTCTTTTCAAACATCATCGTCAAAAAAATAATAGAGTGTTCAGATCTATTTTACTGGATCTGAGGCGGTCACTTCTCCCCTTCGAATCTATTATTCCCAGATTTGGAACGGTAGCGTCATCACTTATCGGGTCTATCCTCTTCGGGCCTGAACGGTCCATATCATGTCTATTCTCTCTGGGCCTGAACGGTCCATATCATCATATCAATTAACCCCGTATCTGAGCGGGTCCTTACAGGCCAGGAAACATACACACACGGTACCGGTGGGAAGCGTTCTTTTTAAAACAGAATCTTTTCTTTAAAAACGCTTTTCATCTTTCTTTCGCATAAAAATCAGTTCCATAAATCATATAGATGACGATGATGCAATGAATGACATGTAGTATGCAAACCATGATATAATGCGTTACATATATACGTACGTACCACTTGTTCGTTGTGCTGGAAAAATTTCCATCATTAACTTTCCTTATACTCGGCCTCAATCCCACATGGTTGGCCCACTATCATGAGTGCTTGTCATACATATGCATAAAAATGTCATTTCTATAATAGAATTCTCGTATCGATGTGAAATGTGTAAGACACTTAGTCTAATTAACTACGAAACAAGGCTGCTGAATTTAGGCAACTCAGCGCCCCTTTCTTTTGGTTCTCCTGTAAGCCCATTAAACTCCTTTTTAATTTGGGCTGGCTTTGGAAAACTATCATAAACATTCCGTTAATTGGTGATTGTAGGCCCAAACCGTATATCTAAGCCTAAGTCCATTTGAACAAGGCCTTATATCAAGATCCTCAATTCTGCCCAAAATTTCAGATTAGTGACGTCCACTTAATTGTGGTGTTTCTCCTTCAATTAGTTATTCTGAGATAAATGGCTTTCATAAAAATGTTCATGTATGTCTTAAGTAGTTGACATAAAAGTTTCGCGGATTTATAATATCGCTAGGGGAGTCATATATTCTTTTTCCCAAAACCGTTACATGCTGAATTCTGGATTGACCGATTTTACTACAAATTTTAGTGTGACCATACCGTGAATCCTTTTTCAAAAATTCCAGTTCTCAAGCTTAGTAAACACGTAAGGCTAGTACCCTGCCAAAAGTCAACCCAATTGCATATTCCTAAGGTCCATTTCCTGGTCACACATTATGTCATCTAAAATCTGTTTAGCCCAGAAATTTTCCTGCATGACCAGTTTTAATAAAAATCTCGTTAAAAATAATACGTAACTCCTTTTAACGAAATTCCAACTCTCATACTTAACATACACATAGGACTAGTGTCATACCAAAAATCAACTAAATTGAATGTAGCGCCCCGCACCCGACCTCATCCGAATACGGTGCACCCGTCGTACCTCACTAAGGACAGTACAAAACGTCATGCATAACATGCGAAAATCCATAACTTATGCCATGGACTCTCATGTTAACACTTAACATGGTAGTAAAATTTAGGTAGAATGAAAACTTTTCAAATTAAACGTGCATCACAAAAGTACAGAGTCCCCAAAAGTAATAGTCCACAAAACACCACATATACCCCCAAAGAGTTTAACATAGTTCATAATACAAACGTCATGGCCGCACCAAAGTCCTTAAGCTTTGCCTTCTTAGATTTCCTTGCCTACGGATATGGTACTCTCGGCTCATCCTCGATCCACTCAGTCTTAGCATTTTCTGTCTCTGGGGAAAAAATAAAAGTGTGAGTGATATAAATCACCCAGCAAGAATACAATAAACCACCATGAAATAATTAAAGAATTATAACATGAATGTAGTACCCCAAGAACATCAAATAATAATTCATACCTGGTCTTTAATCCTGAATTTGCTTGACGTTATAGCTTAAGCATAATTTTAGGTAATGCTATACCAATAATATCTTATTAACCATTAACTGTAACATGCAACATGTCTACATGCTCGTGAGCTATGCAAAATGCAATGCATGATGTCATGTCGTGTCAAAACATCATTTTGGTCCCATAAAATAACGTGTCATAAAACAGGGTGTCAGATCAATTAACCCCGGATCTGAGCGGGTCCAGAACATATCAACACACCAATTAAGCCCGGGTCTGGGACGGGTCCAGAACATGTATCAGATCAATTAACCCCGGATCTGAACGGGTCCAGAACATGTATCAGATCAATTAACCCCAGATCTGAACGGGTCCAGAACATGTATCAGATCAATTAACCCCGGATCTGAACGGGTCCAGAACATATCATGTCAACAGACCAATTAACCCCGGGTCTGGAGTCGAGTTAGTCGCATGCTTGGCCGGCAAAGGAATCATGAAGCTTTCTTTAAAACATGGGACCATAAAAACTTTTATGCATACCAAAAACATAGTTACTTGTAAAACTTGCTTGCATAAGTAAAATCCATAAAATCAGATTCATGTGGCATATGATCATGCATGATACATGTAGTGATATGCAATGCAAGTCATGACGTGAATAGTCGTAAACATTTCTTATAACATGTCAACAAGCATGATTTCGGAAACTAAATGTTCCCATATTTTTACTTCATGTTCATGGGTCGGTCAAGCTAACCAAACGGGTCCATTTCCATAATCTTTTTTCATACATGCGTTTGGTGGGGTCTTATGTACATGTCGTAAAATTTTTGTAACTTCCTAAGGCGAATCAAGTCCTTAAGTCATCCAACCATTATCGAGTGTACATGCTGAATTCTGCGGTATAATCACCACGTTACCTTATCTTTTAAGGCCTTAAAACCTTAATTATTTGGACCATAACCTGAAAAATATAATAAACGCCCTAAGGATTAATACTCATGAGCCCAAACCGTGTATATAGATCCAAATCCATCAAATTGGGCCTTTTATAATTAATCCCATGTTCAGCCCAATTTCCAGTTTTAATACATCCACTTCATGTCTATATTTACCCACCAAAACATTAAGACCAACTTGATTAATTTGCATGATCTTACTCCTTTATGTCCTAGGTGATTGTCATAAAATTTCCAGATCAATCCAATAACCTTAAAGAGCTCATTTGATTAATTTTCTGAAACAGGTTATGTGCTGAAACTGGACTGACCTATTTTACTAAAAATTCAATTGTGGCAAAACCATGATTTCTTTTTCCGAAATTCCAACTCAAACATGTCATAAACATGTGAAACAAGCATTCTACCGAAAATTAGCCCATTTTCTTGTTCCTAAGGTCCATTTCTGAGTCACGTAACCTGTTACTTAATTTCTGCTCTGTTCCAGTAATTTCAATTGAGCAGTTTTACTAATTAAATCATTAAAAATAATCCAAAACTTGTTTTACTAAAATTCCAACTTGCGTATTCATTACACACATAGGATTTCTACCATGCCAAAAATAAACTTTATTGAACGTCTACAAGATCCCTTTTTAATCCAATCAAAAAGATGTATAGTTCTGCTCAGTTCCAGTCTTTCCAATCTGGGCAGTTTTACCAAATATTTTATTAAGAATATTCCATAATTCACTTTACCAAAATTCCAACTTTTATACTTTCTATACACACAAAGTTGTCACCACACCGAAAATCAGCCTTATTGAACATCTACGAGATCCATTCTAAGGCCATTCAAAATGTTGTACAATTCTGCTAAATTCCAGAATTTCCAGCCTGAGCAGTTCCACCAAATATTTTATTAAAAATAATCCGTAGCTTATTTTATTGAAATTCTAACTATCATATTTGCTACACATATAAGGCTAACTTTGTACCAAAAATCCTCTTATTTGAAGGTTTGCAAGATCCATTTTTAAGCTGTTCAAAACGTTGTTCAATTCTGCCCAGTTCCAGAATTTCCAGCCTGAGCAGTTTCACCAAATAGTATATTAAAAATAATCCGTAGCTTATTTTATTGAAATTCTAACTCTCATATTTGCTACACGTATAAGGCTAACTTTGTACCAAAAATCCACTTATTTGAAGGTCTGCAAGATCCGTTTTTAAGCTGTTCAAAACGTTGTTCAATTCTGCCCAGTTCCAGAATTTCGAGCCTGAGCAGTTTCACCAAATAATTTATTAAAAATAATCCACAACTTATTTTACCATAATTCCAACTCTCACATTTGCTAAACACATAGTACTAACATCACACCAAAAACCAATTTTATATCACGTCAGCAAGGTTCAGTTTAAGGTCACACATTTCACTGTCCAATTTTGTCCAGCTCCAGTGGTTTGATATTTTACCCTATTTTCATGTCAAGTGACCACTAATTATCTTGTGCTTATGAAATAACTTATTAGTCATCACATACAACTTTTTCCCATGAATGTCCAGATTTCATTCCTCTTATTGAGTCCTCTTTGCACCATGTCAAAACAGTGGGTAGTTTGTTCACAACCACTAGCATACTTGCTCACAAAAGATGTTCTTTCTTGGATTCAACTCACCTTCGTCTTCATCCTTTAGGCTGAAACTTAGGTGATACCAAGAACACATTTTTACAACACTTATTTAGGCATGCGACACATTCAAGTACCATTTTATTCCAATCTTACCAAACAACCTCATAAAACTCACATTTAACACATGCATGCTTTCTTAGGTCTTCACAAGTTTCATCCAAGAGTAAATCTTGCCTAGACTTACTTGGGTGGACCTTAATTCATCTTAAAACAGCCCCATTTCACATTGCTTGTAAGAAAAGATTGCATCTTTGAAGGAATTAGTCACATGCAAGATAATGTTCTTAAGAAATCACTAAGGTACAAACATGAACTTAGTGTTTCCTTTTAAAGTTCACATCTTAGGAACATCTAGCCATTCAAGTCACTAATTCTTCAAATAAATCATGAGAGTTTAGTGTATACTTGCCTCTTGGGTCTTGAAATGGAAGATTATAAAAAGAATTCCGTAGAAGTTTGAGTCTTGGCCTCGCATGTTGAAGAATCTCCACCGTGCAAGTATTCTTTAATTTTCTTTAGGCCTTCAAACCACCACCTTTGTTAAACTTTTAAACTCTCCTCCAACTTGTGGTTTGCCCCAACTCATCTCCATTATCTTTATCCCTTCACGATGTCTCACCCACGATCGTAGAATACTCTTGATGGGCAAGAGGAGCAACTTGAAAGTCATCTAATGAAGCTCATCCCAACATTTTATGGTTTTCAAGGCTTGGTGGTTTTCACTGGGGAGTGTTCGATTTCTACATGCAAAGGAGAGGAAAGGAAGTTGTTTTCTTTTGGGAAAAAGAATGATGTAAGAACAGAGAGTGGAGGAGAGTGCACCACTGAAATGTCTTGTTCTCTCTGGCTATATAGACGTTTAAAGGGAGAAAAATGATAAAAGTGTAGCGCCCCGGCCCGATACCGTCATCGGAACCAGTGCACCCGCCGTAGTCTACTATGAGAACTACGAAGCGTCAAAGCGGATCAAGCATTCATCATCTATGACGTAAGATAAATCAGCGGAAACATTGATAAATTTAAAACTTCATCGTCATTAAAACCAGAAAATGCAGCGGAATTAAAAAGTGTTTGGTCATCTAGCTAACATAAATATCAGAACAACATAACAACATTGAGTTTCAAATCTCAGAGAAAATAACCCAGCATCTATCTATTCCCATGTTCGTCATCCCATTGAGCCCACTCGCCGTCATCCTCGATAAATATCAACTCATATTCAGGCTCACCTGAAAAGGAATAGAGTAACTGTTCTTAGCGAAATTATCGCCAGCAAGTAACCCGTCTATACACCTTACGGAATCACACACGACGAGTCACCAGTGTATAAATCATTGCCCAAAATATAGGTGCTCGGGTTAACAAATAGCATCTCAATAAGAATTTCTCAAAACAGCTAAAGCACATATATGGTACACGGGTACGAGAACAAGCATGTATTAAAACAACGTATCACATAAGCAAGTCATAAACTAACCACATTTCTTGCATGTCAAATCTTATGCTTCGTGTAACATGATGCATGAACTTCTTTAAACCACACACAACACCCATGCATAAGTCTTCTTTCATAAACATGTCATGCATGTCATTTCACAAAACATTTCATCACTTTACATATCATATTCTTCGCGTAGCAGAACTTTATACCCTGTGGGTGATCAGTCCACAGCAAACATAACTTTATACCCCGTGCTGAAAGGTCCACGGCCCCATATCATATAACTTTATACCCCGTGCTGAAAGGTCCACGGCCCCATTACATATATCATATATCCGTGCTGAAAGGTCCACGGCCCCATTACATATATCATGTATCCGTACTGAAAGGTCCACGGCCCCATAAAGTAACTTTATTTTCCGTGCTGATAGATCCACGGCCCCATAAAATAACTTTATTTTCCGTGCTGATAGGTCCACGGCCCCATAAAATACTTTATACCCTGCTGTTGATTCACAGATCACGCTTTTATACCCTGTTTTCGCAGGCGTGACTTTTATACCCTGCGATCAACCAGCAGCCATCTTGTCTTTCGAAAACTTCAAACTTTTCTTGTAAACACATGTTCTTTCGCAAAACAATTCTCAAATCAAATGCAAGTGCCCATGTCATGATGCAGAATGCTCATGTAACATCATATCAAACGTGAAAACATGCACACACACTTTACATATCAAGTACAAAGTCCTGAACCCCTATCACATTCTGCTCGTATCATTTCATGTCCCTTCGTATTACGAAATCATCTCGAGTTCACACTTAACCTTGCTTGTTCATACTTCCTCAAACACACCCTTTTCTTACCATTTTGTGCTCTTTCATATTGCTAACTCACTTTGGATTCATACCTAACTTTACTCATTCACACTTAACGTTTACTACTCAAATACACCTCATTCATACCACTTCATGCCCTTTCGTATCACGAATCCACTTCGAATTCATACTTAACCCTACTCATTCACACTTAATGTTTACAACTCTAGCACACTTCCAAAACACTTTGTAATTTATGAGCAATGGAAGATAATAAAGGTATCTCACACACATCTTACATATCAAGTATACGGTCTTGCACCTCAAACACTCCCTGTTTGTATCTTTCCAAGTCCGTTCGTCTCACTAATTCACTTGGGATTCAATCTTATTCTTACTTAGTCAATCTTACCATCTATTCCTCAATTACACCTCAAATACCCTTGCATTTTATGTTCAAAGGAAGTGTATAAAGTTGCTACACTTACATAGGGCGCCTAAAGGGTCAAAAAGACTTCCAGTACAGTTGGAACGCTACATGAAGCGCCTATAGTGACTTAAAGCGCCTATACTAGGCGTTCGAAGTGTTCGGGGATGATTCAGGACACATTGAACGCTACATTAGGCGCCTAATGTGACATAAAGCGCCTAATGTAGGTGTTCGAAGTGTTCTGACGGTTCTAAATTGCAGTTTTTCTGTACGGGAAAGCTTCAGGACACATTGAACGCTACATTAGGCGCCTAATGTGACATAGAACGCCTAATGTAGGCGTTCGAAGTGTTCTGACGATGCCAAACTGCAGTTTTTCTGCAGTAACTTCCTCTCCAACACCCTCCTTCTTCAACCCTTCCATTTTCAACACTTAAAGATCCATCTTAACATCTAGATTCATCTTACTTAACACACATCTAAACATGAATTGATGCCTAGTCTGCCTAGCAATATCCACTCTAGCCTTCAATCATTCACAACCTTCAAAAGATCTCATCAGCTTTCCCAACAAAACAAGACTACAGCAATGTCATCACTCATCTCTCAATTTTCTGCACTTACTCTCAACGTCTAAGTGTAGGCAATCAACATAAGAGTAGAGCAAGACAATAAGCACGTCAAATTATACACTTTTATGGGCATGCTTGACAAACAATAAAGCACCACACAATTGTTTTCAGAAATATGGCCCAAAGAGCAAAACTTTACACAATTAGCAACAAGACTTACATATAGCAAAGCATTTAAGATAGACAAGACAAGAATACTAATGTGTGATTCATGTTTTCTCTTTGTAAGAACATAGGGCCTAAAGTATCAAAATTTACGTAAAGCGTATAGAAAGATTACTTGCCTTGGTTTCTAGTTAGTCTTACGGATTTACTGCAGAACCTTGATAAGAATTGAACCTAGAATGGCCTTTTTCCTTCTTTTCCTTCTTCTCTTCTTCTTCTTCCTTTCCTTTTCCTCTTCTCTCTCTTTTCCTTCGGTTTTCCCTCTCCTCTTTGGTGTGGAAACCGTCCCCTATAGGCTGATGGGGAGTTATACTAAGTTTTGGTAACTCCCCTATCCTTAGTAGGGACTATTTTGATAATTTACCATAATTTCTTTTAATTCAACTTTTAACCCCTTTCTTTTGTTCTTCTATGTTTTGTGTAACTAAGTCTCATAACCTACATAATTAATTAAGTTGCATTTAAGGTTGACCTCTAAGTATTGAAAGTTGCGCTTAAAAGTCACGGGGTGTAACATTCCACCCCCCTTACAAAAAGTTTCGTCCTCGAAACTTACGTACCTTAGTCAAAGATTTGAGGGTACTTCTCCCGCATTTGTTCCTCGAGTTCCCAAGTGGCCTCACGTTCCGTGTGGTTGCTCCACTGGACTTTCACATAAGGAATCACCCGCTTCCTCAACACTTGACCCTTTCGGTCTACAATTTTCACGGGTATCTCCTCGTATGTAACATCATCCTTAAGTTCCAGAGGTTGAGCTTCAAGTACATGACTTGGATCCGTCACGTACTTCCTTAGTTGTGACACGTGAAAGACATTGTGAACTTGCGCCAACACGGGAGGTAACGCTAACCTATATGCCAAGGCTCCCACTTTCTCCAGTATTTCATAGGGACCAATGAAACGAGGGCTTAGCTTGCCTTTTACTCCAAACCGCATGACACCCTTTGTAGGCGATACTCTCAAGTAGACCTTTTCACCTACATCAAATTCCAATGGTCGTCGTTTGGAATCTGCCCAACTCTTGTTGCGATCCTGAGCAGCCTTGAGTCTTTCCCGGATGACTTTCACCTTCTCTAGCGTTTTCTCCAATAGCTCAGGTCCCGTGATGGTCCTCACATCGGCTTCACCCTAATAAATCGGGGACCCGCACTCCGTCCATACAGCGCTTCGAAGGGAGTCATATCGATTGCACTGTGATGACTGTTATTATTATATAACCCCATTAACTTCACCATTCCATCTCAACTCCTTTTGAAATTAGGATGCAATCTCTTAACAAGTCCTCGATGGTCTGAATAGTCCCTTCAAATTATCCATCTGTCTGAGGGTGATAGGGTGTACTCATCCTTAATTTTGTTAAACTCCAAAATATCATCCAGAGCATTGGGAATAAACTATTGATCTTGGTCAGACGATATGTTCATTGGAACACCATGCAAGTTGACAATGTTACCTATATCTAAATTAATCAACTTATCAAGAGATATATCCCTTAAGATAGGTATAAAATGTGCAACCTTGGTTAACCAATCCACAATCCCCACAATCATGTTATATCCATTTTTTTTTGGTAAAGCAGCCACAAAGTCCTTCCTAATACGTTCCTATTTCTACTCTGGACTCTCCAACGACATCACTAATCCACCAGGTTGCTGGTGTTCACAATCAACTTGCTGACACACCACATATCTCTCAATAAAGTCCACAATATGCCTCTTCATCTCACACCATCAATAATATTGTCAGAGATCCCTACACATTCTGGTGCTACCAGAATGTATCGATAACCTTGAGCTGCGAGCCCTTGCAAAAATTTTCTTTCCTTAACACATCCAAATCAGGCATACACACATTTTTTTTTTCTAAACATAAGCTCCCATCCTCATTGGTTTGAAATCCATCAACGTAACTATACCTCAGTTTCCCAGCAATATCACCCACAGTCTTATTTTTCTCTTTTGCGCTTCTTTCACACAATCCATCAAACTCAAGGTGACGGTCAATGTTGTGAAAACATTAACTGTAGAATCAACCAAATCCAAGCTAAATTCTTCTATTTCCTAATCAAGTGGTGACTATCGCGCATAGTTAGATTTTCTGCTTAATACATTGGCCACTCTATTAGCTTTCCCTGGGTGGTAATTAATGGTCAAGTCGTAGTCCTTTTATAGTTCCAACCGTCTTAGCTGTCTCATGTTTAGCTGTCCTGAGGCATACACGATAACTCGTTCGTGTTGCATCAAAACACAACCTACAAGTAAAGTATCAACTAAACTCAATTTGGATGGAAAATCATAACTTACGCTACAGTTTACGTACCTAGACTGTTTTTTGACGCATCACTACATATCACAATCCCATCAGTACCAGAAGGTTGAGCCAATATTGGAGCTATAGTTAACCTCCTCTTAAGCTCCGTGAAGCTTTTCTCGCATTCTGCCGTTCGCTCAAACTTGGACTTCTTTGAGTAAGGCAACTGAGGACATCGCCATTGTCGAGAATCCTTCAACAAACTTCCTGTAATAAGTAGCTAGACCCAAGAAACCCACACTTCGGTGATAACTTCAACTTCCTACGAATCAACGGCAATCCCCTTGGAAGGTTACATCATCCATCTCAGAATTCTTAACTGTCACTTGTTTTAATCGACAGTCAATGTTGGTGTGAAATCATAATTTGATCTCAGACGTTTGACACAGTACGGAGTCTCCAACTATTCTGGTGAACCACACAGGCGCTTAGCGAATCCCTTTGACGTGAAAGAGTGGTCCATGCCGCTATCGAAAAGTACATTGGCCAATATCTTATTCGCTAAAATTGTACCTCATACCGCATCGATAGCTTCCTAAATATCTGTATCAATCATGACATGGACGTAGGCATTCGTCCTCGGCTGCTAAGTCGATTCTCCCAGAGTATTTTTCCTCATCTATGGCAATCTCTAACGAGATGACCTACCTATCCGCATCGATAACACACTCTTGCCAACTTCTCACATTCACCATCATGGCTCTTATTGCAATGCGGAAAACTCCTACAGCCCGATTTACATCTGGGTTCTATGATGGGTCTCTAAAATTTTTCTGACCGGACATCTCTTCTGAATCTTGATCCAAACGTCCTGGCCTGCCACTAACTCAATTTATTCTCTTAACCTCTTACCTTTGTCAGAGTATCCTGCATCAGCCTCTCTTGCCACCACTCTACGGAAATCACTCTCGACGCAGAGGCACGCATCCATCATGTCCTCGTTGGTTCTCCTCCATGCGCTTACAATTGCTAACTGAATTCTTGAGTCAAAACCTCGCTCGAACTTTGTCATCTTTAAGCGATTATCAGGCACAATCACAAGAGCGAACTTACCCAAAGCATGGACATAGTTGACATACTCCGACATCATCATCCGACTCTGTTTTAGCCCGTCGAACGCCCTTATCTTGTCTAAGATCGCTGTCTTGGGCACGTAATACTTCAGAAAGACATCACAAAGTTGTATCCAAGAGATCAATGGGGTCTGACAATTTAAATTATTATAGAAATTTAAATGATATACGCGCTCGCACACACCCAACCCAGATCATACTTAGACTCTAGAAAATCATCACTTATAACTAAGGATCAAACTTAAGGGAAAATCACATCTTAATTTTCTATAAGATCGTGAACCTAAGTTTCCGAGATAGATCTGAAGCCTAGGCTCTGATACCACCTGTAGCGCCCCGGCCCGATACCGTCATCGGAACCAGTGCACCCGCCGTAGTCTACTATGAGAACTACGAAGCGTCAAAGCGGATCAAGCATTCATCATCTATGACGTAAGATAAATCAGCGGAAACATTGATAAATTTAAAACTTCATCGTCATTAAAACCAGAAAATGCAGCGGAATTAAAAAGTGTTTGGTCATCTAGCTAACATAAATATCAGAACAACATAACAACATTGAGTTTCAAATCTCAGAGAAAATAACCCAGCATCTATCTATTCCCATGTTCGTCATCCCATTGAGCCCACTCGCCGTCATCCTCGATAAATATCAACTCATATTCAGGCTCACCTGAAAAGGAATAGAGTAACTGTTCTTAGCGAAATTATTGCCAGCAAGTAACCCGTCTATACACCTTACAGAATCACACACGACGAGTCACCAGTGTATAAATCATTGCCCAAAATATAGGTGCTCGGGTTAACAAATAGCATCTCAATAAGAATTTCTCAAAACAGCTAAAGCACATATATGGTACACGGGTACGAGAACAAGCATGTATTAAAACAACGTATCACATAAGCAAGTCATAAACTAACCACATTTCTTGCATGTCAAATCTTATGCTTCGTGTAACATGATGCATGAACTTCTTTAAACCACACACAACACCCATGCATAAGTCTTCTTTCATAAACATGTCATGCATGTCATTTCACAAAACATTTCATCACTTTACATATCATATTCTTCGCGTAGCAGAACTTTATACCTTGTGGGTGATCAGTCCACAGCAAACATAACTTTATACCCCGTGCTGAAAGGTCCACGGCCCCATATCATATAACTTTATACCCCGTACTGAAAGGTCCACGGCCCCATTACATATATCATATATCCGTGCTGAAAGGTCCACGACCCCATTACATATATCATGTATCCGTGCTGAAAGGTCCACGGCCCCATAAAATAACTTTATTTTCCGTGCTGATAGGTCCACGGCCCCATAAAATAACTTTATTTTCCGTGCTGATAGGTCCACGGCCCCATAAAATACTTTATACCCTGCTGTTGATTCACAGATCACGCTTTTATACCCTGCTTTCGCAGGCGTGACTTTTATACCCTGCGATCAACCAGCAGCCATCTTGTCTTTCGAAAACTTCAAACTTTTCTTGTAAACACATGTTCTTTCGCAAAACAATTCTCAAATCAAATGCAAGTGCCCATGTCATGATGCAGAATGCTCATGTAACATCATATCGAACGTGTAAACATGCACACACACTTTACATATCAAGTACAAAGTCCTGAACCCCTATCACATTCTGCTCGTATCATTTCATGTCCCTTTGTATTACGAAATCATCTCGAGTTCACACTTAACCTTGCTTGTTCATACTTCCTCAAACACACCCTTTTCTTACCATTTTGTGCTCTTTCATATTGCTAACTCACTTTGGATTCATACCTAACTTTACTCATTCACACTTAACGTTTACTACTCAAATACACCTCATTCATACCACTTCATGCCCTTTCGTATCACGAATCCACTTCGAATTCATACTTAACCCTACTCATTCACACTTAATGTTTACAACTCTAGCACACTTCCAAAACACTTTGTAATTTATGAGCAATGGAAGATAATAAAGGTATCTCACACACATCTTACATATCAAGTATACGGTCTTGCACCTCAAACACTCCCTGTTTGTATCTTTCCAAGTCCGTTCGTCTCACTAATTCACTTGGGATTCAATCTTATTCTTACTTAGTCAATCTTACCATCTATTCCTCAATTACACCTCAAATACCCTTGCATTTTATGTTCAAAGGAAGTGTATAAATTTGCTACACTTACATAGGGCGCCTAAAGGGTCAAAAAGACTTCCAGTACAGTTGGAACGCTACATGAAGCGCCTATAGTGACTTAAATGGCCTATACTAGGCGTTCGAAGTGTTCGGGGATGATTCAGGACACATTGAACGCTACATTAGGCGCCTAATGTAGGTGTTCGAAGTGTTCTGACGGTTCTAAATTGCAGTTTTTCTGTACGGGAAAGCTTCAGGACACATTGAACGCTACATTAGGCGCCTAATGTGACATAGAGCGCCTAATGTAGGCGTTCGAAGTGTTCTGACGATGCCAAACTGCAGTTTTTCTGCAGTAACTTCCTCTCCAACACCCTCCTTCTTCAACCCTTCCATTTTCAACACTTAAAGATCCATCTTAACATCTAGATTCATCTTACTTAACACACATCTAAAAATGAATTGATGCCTAGTCATGCCTAGCAATATCCACTCTAGCCTTCAATCATTCACAACCTTCAAAAGATCTCATCAGCTTTCCCAACAAAACAAGACTACAGCAATGTCATCACTCATCTCTCAATTTTCTGCACTTACTCTCAACGTCTAAGTGTAGGCAATCAACATAAGAGTAGAGCAAGACAATAAGCACGTCAAATTATACACTTTTATGGGCATGCTTGACAAACAATAAAGCACCACACAATTGTTTTCAGAAATATGGCCCAAAGAGCAAAACTTTACACAATTAGCAACAAGACTTACATATAGCAAAGCATTTAAGATAGACAAGACAAGAATACTAATGTGTGATTCATGTTTTCTCTTTGTAAGAACATAGGGCCTAAAGTATCAAAATTTACGTAAAGCGTATAGAAAGATTACTTGCCTTGGTTTCTAGTTAGTCTTACGGATTTACTGCAGAACCTTGATAAGAATTGAACCTAGAATGGCCTTTTTCCTTCTTTTCCTTCTTCTCTTCTTCTTCTTCCTTTCCTTTTCCTCTTCTCTCTCTTTTCCTGCGGTTTTCCCTCTCCTCTTTGGTGTGGAAACCGTCCCCTATAGGCTGATGGGGAGTTATACTAAGTTTTGGTAACTCCCCTATCCTTAGTAGGGACTATTTTGATAATTTACCATAATTTCTTTTAATTCAACTTTTAACCCCTTTCTTTTGTTCTTCTATGTTTTGTGTAACTAAGTCTCATAACCTACATAATTAATTAAGTTGCATTTAAGGTTGACTTCTAAGTATTGAAAGTTGCGCTTAAAAGTCACGGGGTGTAACAAAAAGTCCTCATTCTTCTTAAAGGATGATAGAGATGAAGGCTTTATATCCACTTAACATAGGTAGTTGTGTAAAGGCTAGAAAAGAAGAAAAGGAAAAAAACAATTCTCTTTCCTAGAGAAAGGAAGTAGGCGTGCATAAGAGGTGGGAGGGAATTGGGTGGTTCCCTTTAAAGTAGAATAATTGTTTTATTCCCTTTTAACTAAAAGACAAAAGAGTTGTCTTCACTCTTGAATTTCCTAATTTCTGCCAGCTAGGTAAACGATTGGATAGCAACTCTTATATATACTTTTTTTTTATCAAGGTGTAAGACAATTTACTATATATGCAAATCATATTGTATTTGTTGTTTCCTTGTCCGCAAAATAGTTGTATTGCCTCGAACTTAATTTTTTACGTATACTATTCTGTTTCTTATTTTTATTTTGCTTAACCGAAAGGAACATGAGTCGTAACATTCTTCGATTCTCTTTGTCAACTAGCTCAGGGATACGGGTCGTAACATTGAAAGTCCCTAAGGTCTCTTTTCGAGTCTCACAAAGCGGCCTAAAATCTTCCCTGCTCTAATAAATTTCAAAGTTTGTCACATTCCATTCCTAAATGGCCCTAACTTGCATTGTTTGACATAAACACTTCATTAAACTTCAATCTCACCTTTTTCATGGGAAATTTACAGATTCAACACGTTTCAAGCATCATATACAATTCTTTTCAAAACAGCTTGTATGCCACACACATCACTCTTTGGCCATGCACAACTTGTTCCCACTAAATAACAACCTTAGCATAAATTCGGTGCATACGCACCCTAACCCCCAACAGCCCATTTATGTACATGCAAGGCAAAATCACATCTCCACACAGAACATATTAAGCTTAACACACGAAAGCATAAATCTTGTTCACACCTTACCCCATAACTTATCACTCCTTGCAAAACTATCCTTCTTTCTTTTATCTCTTCCAACCGTGACCTCCATCCATGGAAAAGAAGGGATCTTTAGCATGTTCATCTTGGATTTATCATATAAAAATACTAAATCAACAAAGAATCCACCTTTAAGCAAAAACTCACACATACACGCCACTTAACGCCTAGGCCGAAAGTTTCATGCATCAAGGCTTAGCATTTCACATCTAAGATTGAATCTTAAGGTTATCTAGACATTCATGCAAGCACTTTCACATTCAAGCCACAAGTAAGTATAGTGTACTTGCCTTCCTAGTCCTTAGATCTTGCTTGAATTTGTTGGCACAATGAGTATTCCCTCCCACCTTTTCCTATCACACACGGTTTATGGGGGCACTTGTTAGCCACTTCTCTAATTACATAATACGACTAAGTTGAGGGTTGGAGGGTCTTACCATTTGCATCTTGAGCGGGTTGAGGGAAATCCACTCTTGCTAAGGCACTACCTTTGTTTGTTGTCTTGGAAACCTTCACCTAGAGCTGTGATGTTCACGGTTTTGTCAAAGAAGAGGAGGCTACATGAGATTCATCCTTTAAAGTGTAACTTACTAAAACTATTGATGTTTGTCTTACCTATACAAGCCCTGAGGTTGGAGCGATTCTTGGACCTTCTTTGGCTCACATTCCAGCCAGGTTTCTTGAGAGGGAGGGGAAGTACTTGGAGTAATTTCTTGGATAGAGAATACTTAGGAGGTGTTAGCTAGGCTTTTTATTAAAAGAGAAGAGATTAACTCTTCTTGGGTAGGGTAACCAGCGGCTCTCCTTATGGGGAGAGGGAAAGGCATCCTTAATTGAATAATCCCTTTACACCCAACTACCTTGTTCCTTTAAGGTTTTCTTAATGGCCTTGGGTTCCATGACTTACTTCATAAGGCCTTATGGCCGAAATATGTACATATATCCTACCCATATATATTTATATTTTCTCACAAATTTAAAATAAGTTATAAACCTTAAAATACACATTATGGCTGAAAATACCAAGTGGATGTGTATATATATATGACCGTATATGTATATACGTATAACATACTTTCCCAAAATCATTTCATTGCCATATATATATCTAGATTCACATATATATATATACATATTTTTTTTAAAGCAAATGTGTATTTTTATTCATGGTGTGCCTCACTTATGGTGGAGGAAAACCTTAGTACATGTATAAATTAAACGAAAACCAAAAGTATAATGAGTGTAAGATGGTCAACCTCCAGTCATATATGATATGCCGCATTAAAACCTTGCCAAGTAAAACCACCCTTGTGGATAAAACCTTGGCGAAGGAAAAAGCGTATATATTTATATGATTGGAACGATGACATAGAATAAAGCAATGCGTTTGTAGTCTCAATGGAGTGTTTGCGCCGCTGGGATTGTGTACTCGAACGTATATATGTGTGGTTGATCCTCTACTCTGCCTTCGCAAATGTTGTGTTGGTTCCTCAACTTGTTTTGCCCATGTGAATGTTCCTCGTGAAAATGAAATCAAAGGATTAGATTTTATCAGCAGACATAAAGTGATGATCCAATTATAAATGTATGATGCACATACCGTTGTTGCCCGTAGTGTTTTAACTACAGGCAACCTTGGTTTTGTCTTGCCAACCCATATGGGAGAGATTCACATACATTATACACAAATCTATCTATTTTACACTTACACAGATTTGTGTATTTTCCATATACGGCTCTTTAAGTAAACTTTTCATTGTACTGTAATCCATTAAGCCATTTATTACATTGTGGCTTCCACCTTATACTATACATGCACACATATACATACATATCTAGGTACAAGTCCACATATGTCAAGTGTGTCACGTAACCTATCCTCCGCCAAGTTGAATTTGCTAGACCTTAAAAATTGCTATAATTATTTGATAAAGTTCCTCTTGCCTTACCTCAAAATAGTACCCGGCGGCCATAATGGGGATGGATGGAGGAGATTCTTTATTTATTAAAGGCTTAATTATGCCCATCTTTTGGAGTTTATATGAGGAACCCTATCCCATTAGTTACTCCTTAAAACCCTATGGCCGATAACTCATGTGTGTGCATGTAACTCAATTGCATCTTACCCATGCTCCCATCTCCCTTTCATAATATATTTATATATATATACACACACGTGTTTGTGTATCATCACCCCCGTTGCCCCTTAAGAATATTTTCCATGGACCATAATCCGTTAAACCCCTTATCATATTATAGTCCATCCTGTAACGTATACGTTTATATATATGTATGCCTATATGAATGTGTCACATAGTCCTTCTTCCCATTAAATTTCAAGTTGCTTATCCCTATAAGAGGCTATGTGTTAAATGACAAAGTCTCCCCTGGCTTTCTCCAACAATTAATAAGTTGGCGGTGGGGAGGGGTCATTCCCTCCCAAGTGTAATTATTCAAAGATTAGTGCGTCTCTCTCTAGTCCTTAGATCATTTATCATTATTACTAAGGAAACACCATGAACTATCTTGGGTAATTGCTTTAGTAAGCAATTAGGAGAGGTAGCTACCTTTTGCTAGAAATAAAAGGCCTCTTAATGGCTCCTTCTACCCGGTGGCTAGAATGGGGTAGGGGTATTTTCCCTCTTTTCATCCTTTTGGATCTTTAATTAGTATGACACTTAAAGTCTTGGAATAACCATCCAAGGTTCTTAACGATAGTTAGTTACTTATATTAGAAGGGGCTTCTTCTAATTGTTCTCAATCCTCTGAGCAGAAAATTTAGTAACCTTAAGAAAACTTCCGACAGCTCACTTGCTTCATATTTTACGCTTTGGGTGGTATGCTAATTTCCTTTAATCTTAAACAATCGTAGGTAAGGCCGAAGATACCCTCTTTTCCAGATATCATTCTATTGCCTCGCTTCACCCCAACCCAAGATGTCACACTAATTTTAGCGGGCTACAACACAAATTGTCATACAACTTATAACGACAGGTCACAAGGTCACAAACAGAAAATTGTCGTATCTGGTGACTAATGGAACTTCACCGACATGTCACATTCATACCATATAGCCTAGGTGGAGCTTGTTTGGTACTTTTATTGGTGGAGGATAAGCCACACATGATTGGTGACATTGAAGAGGGCAAGACACACGAGGAAACAATTCAAAAATAATACACATGCTGAAAATTATTTAGCACATGTGAAGCTGGCCGAATTTCGCACATTGTTGTCTTCAATTGTCTTCAAACATTTAAGGGGAATCATATCATGATTAATTGGAAATTAACCACCTTGATTTTAAGAATGTTTTTCAGATTTTTTGATGGAATTTCCAGCTCATTTATGGAGTGCCAAGGTGGATTGAAAAGGCTAATCATGAAGTGACACTAGGCAAAGACAAATCGTTCGTCCAATTATTTTGCACCAAGTAAGCAAGGGTGTGTCATCATATTATACAAGGCAATCTTCCAAGGAATTCAAGACAAATTTTCAAGGGGAGAGGTCATCTAGGGGGCGGCCAATACACTTATAATTATAGGCAAGATGATTCAAGCAATACTAAGCAAAGTTGACATTCTTACAAAATCAAGCAAGACTATTCTCTTCTTCTCTTATACGTTTCTCTTGCTCTTAGCCTCAATCCTATCATTCTTATATTCCATATAGTATATAGGCTTTGTTCATACCACCCACATACGTTCATCTCTTGTAAAAGGTTGATCCAGGTGCGATCAAACCTTTATTTGTTCTGTGGTGGTGGTCGTGTTGCTTTGTTTGTTTGTATGATTGTAAAAGGGTGGAGTTGGTGCTTAACTCCCGTCATCCTTGTGTCAAGGTACTATTTGTGTTTAATGAATACTGAGGAAGGTGTCCTCGAAGTCGGGAGTAGGTTGTTTTAACCAAACCAGTATAAAAATCTCTGTGTTATTCACTTTCAGCACTTTTACTTTAGTTTTAGTTTTCTGCATCGTTTTCAGACTAATGGGAAAAATAGAAAATGTTTTCCAAAAATAACAATGTTTTGCAGAAACATATCCACATGTCCTAGCTTTCATTTGGGACAAGATTCATCATGTATGGATAAGTATAAGTCTGTCAAAAATTCATAGTTCTGAGACTGGTGCAATCTGATTCTAAGATTTGCAAAGGTTGAGAACATCAGCGTGGTTGACATACTTACCAAGGGAATTTTGAAAAAAATGTTTTAATCCATTAAAGTACACATCGTAAGGGTCATACCATAAAATTTTCAAGTCATTTAGAGTAGCCAATTAATAGGAATAAAGTTTTTATTTCGGAGCACAATTTCTGGCAGATTGACACAATCTGTGCAAAAACAGTTTTTCAAGTGGTTTCACTTAGAGTTTTAATCTGAAATTATTGTGACATATTAACAACATCTGAGAGCACATTGTCACCAAGTTTTATAATTTTTGGAGGTCTAAAACCAGGTCATCTAGATAATTCAAATCAGGATCTGTAAATAGAAACTATTTTCAGAAGTAAGTTATTTGGTCTAAAAATTTTTAAAACCCGAATTTTCCACACTCACTATTCAACCTCCCTTCTAGTGGTGCTATACAGGTTCTACAAGTGGTATCAGAGCGCAGTCACTCTCACTACAAGAAGATTCCACGATCTTTGTGTGATGGCATCCACTAGTTACAAGACCGAGAAAGAAGGTATGTCGAGCTAAAGGTCTCCTCTTTTCGACGGTGAGTCTTTTATACAATGGAAACTTTGTATGAAACTTTTCCTTATGGCTATTGATATAGACTTATGGTCCATCATAGAAGGCAGCCCTTCCATTCCTTCTAAGTTATCCAGGGTTGACGGTGTCACTTTAGAAGTCGTAAAATCGAAGCAAGAATACACTAGTGATGATTAATAGAAATTAAGTATGAATGCTAGTACCATGAAACTTCTTCTAAATGGTTTAAGTAACAGTGAATCAAGTTATGTGTCAAATTGCTTTAGTGCCCAAGAAATGTGGAAAATTCTTGAAATGAAACATGAAGGTAATAGTCAAGTTAAAGAGTCCAAGATAAACATGCTTATGTCAACTCTTGAATCTTCCAAATTATGACCGAATGAATCTATTGTTGATGTGGATCTAAGATTGACTAACATTTACAATTCTGTCGAGTCTCTTGGAAAAGTATTTTCTTCACAAGAGAAGGTGCAAAAAGTGTTAAGAAGCCTCCCATCCGAATGGGACCCCAAATTCACTGCAATCGAACAAAGTAAGAAAACCAAATCAATGAAGATGGAGGACTTAATCAGATTGCTAAAGGTATATGAAAATAAACTCATTTTAAGAAATTCAGAATCAACTCCTAAACAAGATAAGGCTATAGAATTTAAATCAAATGAATACGTCTCTAACTATTCTAATCATGTAGATGCTAGCGACACGGATTCCGATAATGAAGATCTAATCACATTGGCTAAAGGATTTAGAAAGATCATGAGAAAGTCGTTTAAAACCAAACCTAAGCCTACTTCTTCTAAGAACAATAGAAATAAGAATAATGATAAATATATTAAATTCTATGACTAGAGACAACTTAGACACATCTTTTATGACTGCCTGAACAAGGACAAAACAATAAACAAAAACCCGAACAAGGAATGGACTAGACCTGTCTCACAATCTAAACAAACGAGAACAACAAGAGCCTTTAAAGCATCTACATAGTGTGATTCATCAGATTCTGAAAGTGAAGAAGCCGAAGAGGAAACGACTCAAGTATGCTTTGCATTCAAAGTATATAGTAAGGTAAATTCTGATTCTAAGCCTTCTTATGATGATTTATTTTGTCAATATCTTGAGTTGCATAAGTTTTCTAAGGCTCTTGCAAAAGAAAATAAATTCTTAATTGAAGACAAGGAACGCAGATTTAGAAAGAATGGTAAAACAGTTCGATACGGGTACGTGCATGCTAGATCGTCTCATTTCCTCTCAAAAGCATGAAAATGATAAAACCAGGTTAGGATACGTTGAAGATAATAAAGTAGAAAATAAGTCAACCAATTTCATTCTATCTTCACCTAAACTGCATGCATTTAAGACAACTGTACAACCTAAGGAAATGTGTAGCGCACCATCCATTATATCTCATCACACTCCTTTTTTTTCATCACGTGCAAAATATAATCATGTACCATATGATATGAAAGAAAACCTTTGATGCATACGCGACATTCATACAACACAAATGCATCTAAATAATGCACCATGCACACTAACAAAAATGCATATAAAAAACAAAAACCTTATTATACACATAATGATATTCTCGGCCATAGGCCAAATAGACATGCCCCTGACATTTATTATATTGCTTCTCCATCTCTTTTCTCATCTTTTATAAGACCAAGAAAGGTCACCCAAGTTGGGTACCAAATGGTACTCTTGCAAAGGGTTGAATCAATAACCCTTAAAGAACGCACCAGAAATGCATGGTTTATGTTGATATGGTATAAATTGCTCTTTCTTCTCGTTGTTACTAATGCTTTTGAAGTGATTTAAAAAATAAAGGGGAGGGAAAAGCATGATATAAGGGTGAGAGAAGGATGATTTAAGGGGGAGAGAGAGATGAAGTTAAGGGGGAGCGTGATAGCACGATATTATGAAATTCAAAATTTTAATTTATGCATGAATGTAGGGGGGGCGATTATAACACATTTAAATCATGAATAGAGGTTGTTTTGCAGATAATCAAAAGGGGGAGATTGTTGAGAAACTAGGTTTGAGTGTTTCAAAAGTACATGATTTAAATATTACGTGTTTACGAAATACATGAATAAATTGTTACTTGACATGCTTATTTAATAATTATGCTTTACATGATTATATATATTGTTGTCGTACTAACGCGCCATGAAGAATGAAAGCCTACATTATATGGCAAACATTTGTCGTCTTTATACTTTTTTCAGGTGCCATAATTATGAACTAAACTAGTTCATTAAGTGAAGTACTTAAGGAGATGAACTAACTAGTTTATTAAATGAAGACATATTTGGGACATGTTTGGAGACATATCGGGTGACTACTGAAACTTCACCGATATGTCACACACTTACGATATAAAGATCGTCAGTCTATATACACAACAAACACTCAAAACATTCGTCATGCACATGAAAAATTTAGACCCGAAGTCATACAATGGTTACACATATCAATCACACACAATTTGGCCTAAATTTGTGAAGAATTCAAATTCAATTTTCTTAAGGGCACATGGCGTTTTTCTTCAGCCATTGGAGCTGAGTATACAACTTATTTTATGTATATTATTTTTGACATAATATATATTACATGTCTAAGAAGTTTGATTTTAATATGAAAAAAATCGCATAATCGACAAAAGTTAAAAATTCGGTTTTCTACACCTCTACATTCTTCGGAACATTTTTTGCCTAAGTGTAACATGTATCTAGACACTTTTTTTACAAATTCAAGAAATATTAGAGTGTTCTATAAAAATAAATTTAGGGCTTATAGTAATTTACCATGTGTGTGAAGATTGTGCATCATTATGTGACAAAGTTTACCAAAACAGAATTCAACACATGTGCAGGAGTAAGACACGCCTATCTCATCGTTGTTGGAGCCTAGGTGGAGCTTGTTTGGAACTTTTATTGGTGGAGGATAAGCCACGCATGATTGGTGACATTGAAGAGGACAAGAAACACAAGGAAACAATTTAAAAATAATATACATGCTGAAAATTATTCAACACATGTGAAGATGGCCGAATTTTGCACATTGTTGTCTTCAATTGTCTTCCAAATTTTAAGGGGAATCATATCATGATTAATTGGAAATTAACCACCTTGATTTTAAGCATGTGTTTCAGATTTTTTGATGGAATTTCTAGCTCATTTATGGAGTGCCAAGGTGGATTAAAGATGGACAATCATGAATTGGCAACTAGGCGAAGACAAGTCGTTCGTCCAATTATATTGCGTCAAGTAAGCAAGGGTGTGTCATCATATTATACAAGGAAATCTTCCAAGACATTCAAGACAATTTTCAAGGGGAGAGGTCATCTAGGGGGCGGTCAATACACCCATAAACATAGGCAAGATGATTCAAGAAAGGCTAAGCAAAGTTCATATTCTTACAAGATCAAGCAAGACTATTCTCTTTTTCTCTTATTCTTTTCTCTTACTCTTAGCCTCAAACCTATCATTCTTATATTCCATATACTATATAGGATTTGTTCATACCACCCTCATACGTTCATCTCTTGTAAAAGGTTGATCAAGGTGTGGTCAAACCTTTATTTGTTTGGTGGTGGTGTTCATGTTATTTTGTTTGTTTGTATGATTGTAAAAGGGTGGAGTTGATGTTTAACTGCAATCACCCTTGTGTCAAGGTTCTATTTGTGATTAGTGAATACCGAGGAAGGTGTTCTTGAAGACTGGAGTAGATTGTTTTAACCAAACCAGTATAAAAATCTCTGTGTTATTTACTTTAAGCACTTTTACTTTCAGTTTTTAATTTTCTGCATCGTTTTCATACTCACGGGAAAATAGCAAAAATTTTCCATAAATCACAAAATTTTGTAGAAACATAGCCACACATCCTAAATTTCATTTGGTACAAGTTTCATCACGTTTGGATAAGTATAAGTCAGTCAAACATTCATAGTTCTGAGACTAGTGCAATCAGATTCACAGATTTGCAAAGGTCGAGAACATCAACATGGTTGACATACATACCAAGGGAATTTTAGAAAACTTTTTTGATCCATTAAAGTACATGTCTTATGGGTCATACACAAAAGTTTCAGGTCATTTAGAGTTGTCAATTAATAGGAATAAATTTTTTATTTCGGAGCACAGTTTTTGGCAGATTGACACAATCTGTGCAAAAACGTTTTTTCAAGGGGTTGCATGTAGAGTTTTAGTCTGAAATGTTTTTGACATATTAACAACATCTGAGAGCACATTGTCACCAAATTTAATAATTTTTGGAGGTCTACAACAAGGTCATGTAGATAATTCAAATCAAGATCTGAAAATAGAAACTGTTTTCAGAAGTGAGTTATTTGGTCTAAAAAGTTTTAAAAACCAAATTTTCCGCATTCACTATTTAACTCCCCCCTTCTAGTGGTGCTATACAGGTCCTACATCCTTCTCTACACAATCTTGTTCAAAGCATATGCAAAAGTAATTTGGATGACTTGTCTGGTTATCAGGCTTTCTACTATACAAAATATGGCCGGAGTGTCTATGCTAGGATAGTAAGCTTTACAAAACAAGGATTCCATGTGGGAAGAATCCTTCTACTAGGATGCATGTCAAAATTATGAACATGATCCCAGTCTTTTAGCCTTGTTTGTACAAAATGTCCTAGCATTAAACTATTTAACTTAGTTTCTAGAATACCTAAGACATGCAGTTTGTGTTTATGGACAAAATTCAGCAAACCTTGTCCCTTGAGGGGCTTGTTACAACCCCTTATGTTCCAGGCAGCGATGTTCAAGGGGCGTTTGGGGGCGCCAGCACTCCTTGCCATGCCCTGTCCTTTTTGTAGCTTGGCCTCCTTATTCAATGCCAAATCTTTAGTCTTGGTGATGACTTCCTTGAATCCATTAGGGTGGGCCAGCTCCATCATTCTTTCTACATGCTGTTCTTGGTACAATAAGGCCTCAAATGCTTGCTGGGTGGGCAAGAATTTAGGTGCAGTGCTCCTCTCCTCCTCCTGGTTCAGTTCTATGAGTTTGGCAAAGGTTGGCTGGGCAAGTGCCAAAACCAGGGGAAGATGGTTGGTAGGTTCCCTTTGATTGGCACAGTGGGGTTTTGGCAGTCTGTGGTGGCTTGGGGTTGGCATGGACAGGCAGGGATGCATTGGCTTGGCGCACTAGGTCAGCTCTACGCATGTCATGCCAATTGTGCATTGTCATGGCTTAGTCCCTCCTCCGTGGCAGGCTGACCTTGGTTGGCATGCTGCCTGGCCAAGTCTTGTCTTTTTCTCTTGAGACCACTCTTGCTTGGTGGTTTTGGTGGTATGATCACCATCTTTTCCTTAATTGTTTCTTCCTTTCTTTTTTGGTGCTACTTCAGTAATTGGTGACCCTCTGGGTCCTTATGTGCAGAGCTGCCATGACCTAACTGTTTGCATTTTTGGCAAAGTAGGGGCAATTTTTCATACTCTATTTTCTGGGGAAGCTTTTCGTATTTGATAGTTCAAATTGCACCTGCTTTATTAGTTCCTGCCCAAGGTCTATTTCCACCAATGCATGTGCATAATTCCATGATCCTCTGGTAGCAGTTAAATGGTCTGCTATCAAAGGGTTGCAAAGTTCAAATCACAAGTAAGACAGAACCTGTGCCTCCCATAGGTTCACAGGAAGGCTAGGAAAGTTAACCCAAACTGGCGCTTGGGCCATCTCAGCTTCTCCAAATCTGAAGAATCTTGGCATTTTCTTAAGGGGAAAATTGCAGTTATCACCCAAACATTGGTCACATTTTCCAGTTAGCATTTAATTGTTATGAAGCCTCAGTTGGCATCCAAACGTGGCCAAAATTGACTCAATTAACACCAAAAACCGACTGATGAGCTACTGCAGCCGGTTTCAGCAAATTTTAACACAAAAAAACGATTCCCCCTTAAATTAACGCCTTCCCCTTCACTCCCTTCTACTGCTACTGTTCCCTGCTAGTTTGCCTCCATAAATTAGCCTCCCACTTCACAAAATCAACCAAAACAACCACGATACATCTTGCTAAATCCAAACATTTTCTATTTGCCCAGCTGTCTGGGCTTAGCCTGCACATGCATCACCCATAGAAACTTAAACCACCAACACCAAATCCTGGACTAATTAAAAGAAGATTTAAAACAAAACATAGCATATAAACACAAAGGTAGAAGTTTACTCAGAAAACATGAAGTGACCAGTCAATTATCAAAGTGAAGAAATAGAGTTCATATAATAACTACTTCTTACCTCCGGTGCACAGATTTGAGATGTTTTTTATTGTTCTAGAGACATTCTCCTTTGAATGGACTTTTGGAACTCCATGGCCATGTTCATAGCAGGGAACCAATACTGCAAAAACCATCATCGGGATCTCCATCACTGTGGAAATCAGAATCATGGGGTTCTAAAGATCCGATTGACCAATCTGAATCTTCAATGTCATAGTCTGAGATGCAGCCACCGTCTGATGGAACAAAAACCACGTCAGGCTAGGTCTTTTTCGCTTGACTCTTCTAGAATACGATTTCATGTTTCCTCTTTGCGATAATGGGAACTTTAAAGTCTCAGATTCCAACAATCCTGAATCAATGGTAGCATTTGAAGAAGCCCCGGTTGGGATTGTACGTCCTTACTTCTGCATCCCACTCCACAACAACCATGAGAAGTGTTCAAATGCTACCGCCATAGTTTATTCAAATCTGAAACAATTCAATTTTTCAGGGGAAGAATCGCAGGGGAATAATTGCAGGGAGAGAGATGGAAGAGAGAGGGAAAAATTGCAGGGGAGAGGGGAAGAATCGCAGGGGATAGAGGGAAATAAGAAAATGGACGGAAGGGCATACGGTTGGGGTATTTTACCGCCAATTCAAATAAATCAGGGGTAAAATCAGTAAATCACACGGGTCCCAATCAATTTTGGGTCTGTCAACGGTTGCATTTAAAAAGTCAAAGATCACAGCTGATTTTTTGGTGTTAATTGAGTCGATTTTGGCCACGTTTGGATGCAAACTGAGGTTTCATAACAATTAAATGCTAACTAGAAAATGTGACCAACGTTTGGGTGATAACTACAATTTTCCCTTTTCTTAAGTATCAGGGACCTCCCAAATATGAAGTAAGGCCCTGAATATAGGACCTCATGCAGGTCTGAGATTCTGTCAAACATGAAAATTATCCATCCCGAGGCATGGAAGCCAATACAGTGTTTGGGTTTCCATGACTTGGTTAAGGTGTATACTGCTTGCCTACCTGGGAATTTTCCAACAAAACACCCCATTAGGCATCCTTCCAATTCATCATCGTGGTTTAGCTTGTCCACAACCACATATACTTTCCTTTCTTGGTTGGGCACTATTTTCTCTAGTTTCATGCATTGCTCAGGCCAACAGTTATTGGAAAATAAGGTTTTCCAGGGTTTGTTTGATTCATTGGGTGGTAGAGAAATTTTGTTACGCTGGAGGTTGGGTTAATTGTTGATAGTATGGGGGTTGGCAGGATGGTTGACATGGTTGGTGCGTGATGCTCCTGGCGCACCAAGCAAGGCAAGCGTGTGGTGGATATGCCAAGGAGTTTCTGGGTGCGTGGCATGCCACCCAAGGACTGGGATGAATAAGACTTGCTAGAAGGGCCAGGGTTGACTTGAGAGGGAGATGACTCCTCAGTAGGCAAAGAAGGCTTATTTGGTTAGGGGCTAGCACGTCGGATAGCAGCATGACGTTGACATGGCTAGTCTACCAAGATGGCAACTGGGAGACTACGCTGGCACGTGACTGCCTGGCAGTCTTTACCCGCTGGTCTATGGCTTGGGCAGGAGTTTGAATTTTCCAAGTTTTCAGGTTCTTCTCCAAATAGTTTCAGGCCATTAGTCCAGGAAGTGTCTTCATGGTTCTTATTTGCCTCAGGAGGCATGGAAGACTCAGGTGCATCCTTAAATTCCAAGCTAGCCAGATGCTTTTCTTTGTCTTCTCCTTCAGTGCTGCCATGGAAAGAGAATCTTCCATCAGCTTCATCTTCTTCACTTGAAGAAAGAACTTTATGGTCTTCTTCATCTTGGAGCTGGCATACTAAGTCCTTAGACATCTTCTTCCCACCAGTGGTTGAGGAAGAAGGTTCTTTTTGGAGTTGGAGAAATCCAAACTGCTTGTTTTTGCAGCCTTCTTTTTCTTCAAGATAGCTGCCTTGGTAGCATGAGAACATGTCATGATAGCCAAAAAGGGATGGGTTTTTTTTGGCTAAAACAGTTAGGGAAGATCAGAATACACAAGTAGAAGTGAGATTGGGGAAGAAAACCGTGGGATTGAAATAGGAAATCCTTGCATTCGCCCAAAAACAAGAAAGCGTCTTGTAGAGAGAAGCTAGAGAGAATTCTCTCTCTAACTTGAACCACGGACGACTAGGTGAACAATGTTTTTGGTGCTATATATATATGCACTTGGCCAAGGGTACCTATACCCACAAAACACATAATTCGCCACTTAAATCACATTCCATACATATACCATAATTATACCACATAGTCCATAAACATGCAATGGTCTTTACATTAATTCATGGTCCAATACTATGTGACATGCAACTTATCTTATTTCTTTTACTCCATGATCATGCATCACACTTATGATTTTGCATCCTTAACCAAATGGATGCTAGCTTCCATCAAAGATGTGGTTTCAGGAGCCATGATCATGATGATGTTCATGATGTAAAATGCATGCAAGATAAAGGATGATGGAAACCATGAAAACATACTTTCTTGAGCCTTGATCGTCAAGATTATATTTCATTATGAAGATGGATGATCATGGTCAAGGGGATGGCTAAAACAGCCCCATCCGTGTTGTGCATGCATCAAAATAAGCATGATGATCATCAAGAAATAACTTTTGTGGTCAAGCATTATAGACATGAATATGATGCCTCATAAACATGCTAAATCAAGACCATCAACATGCATAAAACCGAATATATCAAGAAAAAATATAGGTGATGATCACCATGGAAAATACATAAGAAAATGCCTCAAAGCTAGATTTTGAGTACATTTTTCCTAATATGACACATCCATCCATATTCTTCCACTAAATGATACATGCAACCACATATGAGCCTATCACTCATCTTCATTTTCACATGCAAGATTATTTCCCATTTCATCTTATTCTTTTTTTTACGCATGATTTTATTAAAAGACTCCTCACTTATGGCGGAGGAGAAAGACCATATTACATGATAAAGTCATCGAAAGAAAATCGTGGGTACAAAAAAGATATAATGTCCAACCTTCAATCATATATGATATGTTGCATTAAAACCTTGCCAAGTAAAACCACCCTTGTGGATAAAACCTTGGCTAAGGAAAAAGCGTACATATTTATATGATTAGGAAGGTGGTATAATGAAAGATACATAAAAAAAGGTATGCTATTGCTGAATGATGCTGCGTGAAAATCCTCTTGGACTAGTATGCGCCAGTGTTGTGTCTTTAAGGAATGTCCACATACGTTGCTGCGTGCACCATTGGTGGGTCTCATCCGAATTTGATATATTCGGCAATCAAAAGAAAAGCTAAGATTAGAATTGTTGAATAATAGCTGCTGTGAAAGAGGAAGGTTGTGCAAGAAGAACATACCGACGTTGCCTGTATTCGTGCTGAATATAGACAACAACGCATAGATGAAGAGCGAGGCATGCGAGTCCAATATAGGCCAGCAGGATGCTCCATATAGGAAGTGCCTCACAACAGTTTCAGTCCATTACATGTGTGTTGAAAAATTGATGTTGCACAAGATGGAAATGAAATATAAAGAACAGAGTAGTGTACCCGTACTGCCTGTATCATAGAGGAGATACAAGCAGTTATATAAAAGTGTGCCATGTCCATTCCGTCCATATGAAATGAAGTAGTCCATGATAGGCAGCATCTAGCCAACCGTCCGGAGTCGATTAGTAGTATCAATAGAGTCCAATAGCCAGCAGAATAATTCCATAGCAGAAATGCCTCGCAACATTGTCAGCCCATTACATGCATGAAGTAAAAAGGACGCTAAACAAAAGGAGACTGAGTTATCAAAAGTAGAGCAGTGTACCCGTACTGCCTGTATCATAAGGATGATACAGGCAGTTATGTAGACATTAGCTGTTTCCATGTCGCAAATATGGCATGGTGAAGTCAGTGAGAAGACAGCCTCTAGCCACTGGTGGGAGATCACGTAAAGCCGTGTAGCGATTGAAACTAGGGTTTTGCATAGCGTACGCTGCAAGGTGATGTGCTACAGAATTTGATTCTTGTGGAATGTAAGATAAAGCAGAATTCGTCAAGTGCAAGAATGTCCGTAGTCGGTGCAAGTCGTTTCCCAGGTCTCCTGTATGTATGGTACGATTGCCTAGCATATGTGTTATGGAGATACAGTCTGTCTCAATTAGAAGGCATGTATGACTACAAGAGAAATATATGATCGAGTATAGTATAGCTTGCAACTCTGCTCTCAAAGGCGTTAATTTAGGCAGTGTAAATGTTATTGCCTCTTGTAGTGTACCCGAAGAATTACGCAGAATGGCTCATGCAGTCGATTTTGTCCTACCAGCCGAAGCATCGATATTCAGTTTTAATCGGCCCGATGGCGGAGGATGCCATCGCACTATGATTATTCTACGTGAGCGCATAGGTGGGGACAAACCAAGTGACACCAAATTGGGTAATGTTGAAGCAAATCGCTTACCAGAGACCGCTGCACACCAACTGTATACATCCATGCGAATTCGCTCACCCAGTCGGTGGTAGCTATATGTTTCCTGGCCAAAAGTAATCCCAGTGTATTCTTTCCATATGTTCCAGCTTATTACATGTGGAATAACTACATGTAGTTGCCCTCGCATCGACGAAGAAGAAGATTGCAGCCACCATTGCATAAGATGAGTACGAAAGGATGATACAAAAGACCTTGGTCCACCCACAAACGCGCTGTAGGCATGCCAAATCAAAGCAATCCTCGGACAGTGAACAAATAAATGAGTGATGTCACTTGATGAGTTGAGACAAAACGGGCATTGAGAAGGTAGCGAAATCGAGAAGTTCGTCAAGTTTTCCGGTAATGGTAATGCCCCATTATACAGTTTCCACAAGAAGACCTTAGAAGCATTAGGAATGCCTTGCCACCAAATATATTTGTAGCTACGTATAGCTGCCCTCTGCGGACGGCATTCTTTATACGCATTCCAAAGAGTAAATTGTCTGTTTTGGTCTGGAAGCCACTGAGTTCCCATATGTCCGTGCACCACTCTGTCCCGACAAAATACATGTACCTTACAAATTCTCTTCCATACTGATGAATCATATAGCAAAGGATGGTAGTGACTCCGCCTACCATATTTTTGTTGCATGTATGATGCCCAAAGTGTTGAACCTTGCTGATATACCACAAAATTTTACAGTTAAATGCACGTTGCAAACTAAAAAAACAGCTTGGTTTGCCATTAATTAATACCGAACATTTTGTGGCAGCCAGATTATTGAGCACAAGACGAACAAAGAATGGATGGAAGCCCATTTTCAGTAATAGAAGTCGAAGATAGTCCCAGCTTACTCTATCAAATGCTTTGGCCATATCTAGCTTGATGATTGCCCAGCCTCCCCGCTGAGGCTTATTCATATTCATATACACACACAGATATATATATATATATATATATATATATATATATTCATACATCACATCAAAGACATCGCATATCTTACATGCAAACATACTTTTGCATATCCATGCTGATAAAAACATTGAGCATACTTCACGAATGATCCAAGGTTTATATGAACATTGATACATATATTTTCAACATGCATGAAGAATCTAAGTGGAGTACTTGCCTTTTCTTTGAATTGAAAACTTAGATTGGAAGATTTCTTCTCTTATCTTGGAGAATTCTTCTCCTTTCCTCTTGATGAAAGGCACGACCTAGAGGGCTGAAGAGAAGATGAATTGGTCATCTTAAAGGAAGAACGCTAGAGTTTTCTATCATCAATCCTTAATAAATGTCATACCTTAGAAGATTCTTATGGATATCTTCCTCTTCAACTTAAAAAACTTCCTTCCTCCTCCTATGGAACTTTTGGCCTTGGTGCATGGTAAGTAAAAAATGTTGAGAAAATTAGGAGGATGATGGAAGACAAATCACTAGAATTGATGGTTAAAGATTCATACCATAAGTGTTGGTTGAAGGTTTCTGAGATTTGCATGTCTTCTTCATCACCTAGACTTGAAGATATTTTCCTCTATTCTCCTTGGGGAGCTCTCGATTTTTGAAGGACTTGGAGGGGCTTGAAGAGCTTGATTTTCTTTCTTGAAGGAAGTGGACTTATGAACAAAGATAAAGATTGAAGTTTGGCTTGGCATGCAAATGGGAAGTGTTTTTCCTTCTCTTATGGCTATATGGCCGAATTTAAGCTAGAGAAATGAGGAGATATCATCATGGTTCTTGGATGGTGGAAAAGAATGATTAAGGCGTAAGGCTTGCATGCTTTGTGAATGGTTGAAGGTGGAGTGTGGTAAGAAAATATTCTTCCATTTCTAGCATGCAAGGCGGGCCTAATGATGATGGGAGAGTGAAATGATTGTTTCTTGAAGGTGTAAGAATCTGACATGGTTGAAGAGTTGCATGTTTTGTGAGTGAATGAAAGTGGAGTGTTTTAAGAAGAATCCATGCCTTTTCTTTCATGTGTCTGGCCAGCAAAAGTGATTGGAAAGAGGAGAAATGATGGTGTTTTGAAGGTGGAAAGCTTATGAGGTGATGAAGGCATTTTGGAACAAAATGGATAAGAGTTGTACACTTTTTAGCTTCCTAAAATGGTGTAAGAGAAACTAATGATGTCGAAGAAGAAATAAAATAATCTACGATCTTTTTTTAGTGGTGGCGGGCTAAGGGGTATTTGAGTGGGTAGAATAGGACAAAATTTCCTACATCATTTTTCTATGTCTAATATTTCCTTTTTCTTTTTTTTTCTCAACAGAGATTTTATTAATGATAAGCCTCACTTTTGGCGGAGGAAAACCATATTACAATCATCAGAATATGTGAATAAATGAAATAATGAACTGATAATAACATATCTCCAGTCGTATATGATATGCCGCATTAAAACCTTGCCAGGTAAAACCACCCTTGTGGATAAAACCCTGGCAAAGGAAAAAGCGTACATATTTATACGGCTGTCATTGATATGAATCGAATGTAAACTTGAGCACAAATGTGTGGTTGCTGTAGACAATGGGATGGGCAGAGTTCGCCCGGAGAAGCATTGGAGGTCGTTCATGGAGCTTGTCTGGTTCGGGAGATGCCATACCTCGGAAGAAACCCAGGGAGAAGTTATACCAACGATAGAGAGAATCCAAAGAAAAGAAAATAGAGATGTCAAGCACATACCGTTGTCGCCTTGGCAAATTGTGTGCCAAGGCGACTATATGATGTAAAGACTCTGTGGAGTATTTGCCGCTGAGTACTTCAGTGCAGGATAGAAAATTCGCGCCACCAATATGTATAACCCCAGCCATGCAATGGTTAGCATAAAGAGCCAGTTATGAAGCAGTAGGAAACAGTATAAAATGCAGGTCAAAAGATAACGATACATACCGAGCCTGCCTGCATCCCGTAGGATACAGGCAGGTAGATTGTTGAAACGCCAATTCATGTGGAAGACTGTAATTTGTCAAACAACACGCAATTGAACGGAAGAAAGATCTAATGAGATAGCAGCACGCACCATCGAGGGAAGAGTATGCGAGGAATAATAATTTGTGGTGGGGTCCATCATTGCGTGTTGAGACAAGTAATGAGCTGCCATATTAGCCTCCCGATAGATGTGATGATAATCAAGCCGGTGAAGATGTATAAGTGTGTGAAGTAGCCGGAGATAATAGTTGCCATGAACCATGTGCGGGCGGGTCAACCGAGAGATCATTTGAGCACAATCTGATTCTAATGTGATGTTACGATGTAAGGGAAGGAAATATAGAAGACCAAATAATGCTGCTTGAATCTCCGCATTCAGTGGCGTAGCTGGGGGCAGCCTAAATGAGATTGCTCCCACACACGATCCTATATGATCGCGTAATATAGCACCTCCTGCTGCATACTGTCTGCCAACTGCTGCATCTGTATTCAATTTCAATCGACCCGGCGGCGGATATAACCAGCGAATCAAAGTAGGCCGTGGAGGAGTCAGCAATGGAAGCCAAGAGAAATATTGTCGATGATCACCAGCGAGTTTAGTGCCTGCTATTTTTTTGCACCAAATCGTAATGTCATAGCGAATTGAAGACTGAAGAGATGTCAATGTAATGTTCGTTTGCTCTCCGTAAACTAAAGATGTATAGCCACGCCATATATTGTACAGTATAATCGCTGGAATGATAATTTTGAAAACCCCAAGGAGAGACCAAAAGGACGAACGATACCACCAAGCAAGTATATATTGGCGCAATTGCAAGGACGATGGCATAGGACAATGTAGTTCTCCAGCATAATAAAGTCATATTGGGCGGACATGTACGCAATACATGAAAACATGATCTGCTGTAGCTGACTCTCTCTTACAGAATGGACATTGAGTTGGGTGAGAAGTAATGTACCTGCCAATATAATCCTCTAATGGGAGCGTAGAATGGAAAAGTCGCCATAAGAAGATCTGAATAATCGGGGAATGCTGTTTATACCAAATGAACCTTGCCGAGAGGATGCGTGGATGAGGCGTGCGGCAAGCATCATAAGCACTGCGCAATGTAAATTCTCCTGTTGGTGTGTGTAACCATGTAAGATGCATTCCTAGGCCAGCAGATTGTGAAAGACAGAAAGGATGTATACGGCAAATAATTTTCCAGATTGGAGAATCTGATAAACGAGGCAAGTAATCTCCGCGCTGACCATATTTAGCGTGCATATATGTGCTCCAAAGTGTAGAATGCTGCTGATATGACCACCAAATATGACAATGATAAGCTTGTTGCAACTTGTTCAGGTCTCGAATCCCCAAGCCGCCTTCCTCCTGAGGTGCACAGATAGCGCTCCAAGAGACCCAGTGATATCTACGACCCCAATAAAATGACGCCATTTTCCGATTTATGATCTTAATAATTGATTTAGGCAGGCCACCAGATGCAAGAACATGACTTGGGTCATGCACATATCATCACAACTGCGATACATATAATACATCGTGCATCTGCGACAAAGTAGGAGGCACGGCTAGGCAATATGCCACTGGTCCAATCCTTTCTAGAATATCGTATGGGTTGATCAATCAAGGGCTCATCTTTTCTCTAACCCCAAAATGCATCACTCCTATTGTGGGCGAGATCTTTAAATACACTTTCTTCCCTATATCAAACTCGATGAGTCATCATTTCGAATCTGCTAAGCTTTTACCATGGTCTTGAGCTGCTTTCAGCCTCTCGCATATCAAATTGACTTTCCCTCTTATTTGCTCCTCTAATTCCGGCCCGTGATGACCCTTTCTCCAACCTCGTCCTTATATAATGGTGATCCGCATTCCGCTCGTACAACACTTAAAATAGTGCCATCCCAATGGAAATTTGACAACTGTTGTTGTACGAGAATTCTATCAACTTTACTGACTTATCCCAGCTACCTTGGAAATCCAATGCATAGGCTCACAACATATCCTCCAAAGTATGTATGGTTCTCCCAGTTTGTCCATCCGTATAAGGGTGAAATGTTGTACTCATCCTTTTTTCACTACCCATTGCTTGCTGATATGCTGTCTAGAATCGTGAAGTGAAGGCATGGATCTCGATCACATACAATGCTCACCGACACCCCATGCAATCTCACTATATCATCCACTTACATATTCACCAACTTCTCCATGGACACCTAAATCGACATACGCAAGAAGTGCGCCGATTTAGTAAGTCTATCCACGATCACCCAAATTGTGTCATTCCCACTATGCGCTATAGGAAGTCGATAACGAAGTCCATGGTGATGTATTCCCACTTCCACTCGAGAATCTTTAGGGGCTACAGTAATTTGGTAGGTCGTTGATGCTCTGCTTTCACTTTCTTTATTTACCTAATCTATTTTGAGAAGCATCACTACACACTACGAATCCTTCTCCGGAGACAGGTTGCGCTTGTACTAGGGCTGAGGTACACTTTTTTTAAAGTTCGGTAAAGCTTCTTTCATAACCAGAAGTCTTAATCCTCGTCTTCTTTTTGGTCAACCTGGTTAGTGGTACTGCGATTCTAGAGAATTCTTCTACAAACTTCCCATAATGTCTTGCGAGTCCTAAGAAACATCTGACCTCTATCACGTTCGTCGGCCTCGGCCACTCTGTTTGGCTTCAATCTTCTTGAGGTCAACTGACATGCCTACCTCGGAAAACACATGGCCCAAGAATGCTACACTGCACAACCAGAACTCACACTTACTGAATTTAGCATAGAGCAGCTTCTCCAGCACTATACTCAACACATTCCTCAAGTGTTCGACATGGGCTTCTTCACCCGGTAAATATACGAGAATGACGTCGATGAATACAACCACAAGCTTGTCCAGCTTCTTGTGGAAAACAGTGTTCATGAGATCCATAAATACTACAGCGGTGTTAGTTAAAACCCGAATGGCATCACCAAGAACTCGTCATGACCATATCGAGTATGCAAAGGTAGTCTAAGTAACATCTTCTGCTTTGATCTTCAGTTGATGGTATCCAGAGTGAAGATCGATCTTACTGAACAATTTGGCACCCTCCATACAAAGGTTACAATCCATATTCACATATTTGGTATAAATTGTGATATTCAAGGATTTAGATATTTTCCATATATTGATCAAACAGGTCTTCGATCCTGAGCAATAGATATTTATTCTTGGTGATTTTATTAATCTCTCTGTAGTCAATGAATAGTCTCATACTGCCATCCTTTTTCTTTTCAAATAGTACCATCGCACCCCAAGGTGAAACACTGGGGTGTATAAACTTCTTCTCAAATAACTCTTGCAACTGTACTTTCAACTTCTTTATCTCAGCTGGAGCCATCCACTATGGAGCTTTAGAAATCGGATTTGCTCCTAGAACGATGTTGATTTCAAATTCTATCTCCTTGTCTAGAGGTAAGCTTGGCAAAGCATCTGGAAAGACATCTGAAAACTCCCTAACTAATGAATGCTATCAAGTGAAGGTATTTTGTGTTTGGCATCAAGGGCATATACAAGAAAATCTGTGTCTCCCTTCTTCAATGCTTGGTGTGCTTGAGTTGCAGTCAGGTCAACATTCTTCAGAATCTTCTATAGCCTGCTATTACCCTTATAGGTAATCTCTTCTCTTGTTGGGTTTTTGATCACTACATGCTTCCTCTGGAAATCGACATAGGCATCATTGTGGAACAACCAATCCATGCACAGAATAATATTAAAGTCTCCCATCTGTATAGGAATTAATGTGGCATCGAGCTACTGCTCTTCCATCTCTATGTCACGTTTCTCGTACAGATGGTTGGAGATAATGACTTGATCACCAGGTCCCTAAACTCAATAAGGAGTCCCTAACCATGTAAGACAGCTGCTAAGGTTCTTGGCGAATCTTTTAGACACCAAGAGTGGATTGCACCAGTATCGAACAATACATTTGTAAGTACATTGTTTTCTAATATGCACCTGAGACAATTTATGATTCAAGTATGGGGTTTCAAGACATGTAATTAAGAACTATATTAAATTGCAAATTGAATATACCTGTCACGACGTCAGGAGCATCTAGAACTTCTGCATCTGTCATCACATGTACTCTGGCAGTGGCCCGTGGACGATCCCCCCGTTGTGGAGCATTTCTCTAGGCTCATTTCTCAGCTCTGGACAATCTCTAATCAAGTGGCTGGTGGCTGCGGACGCTGTGGTTGGTGTTGAGGATGTCGCTGGCGCTGAGGCTAAGGTTGTGCCGAGGCTGCTGTATCGGCTCAAAACAATTCTCGATCTCCTCCAACCACTTCTTTTCTTGATCTGGGTTAGGACCTACCACAAAATTAGGAACTCGGGCTCTCTTCAACGCCCCAAAACAACGTGTATCGTTCTATTGCGGTGGCGATGGAGGTGGAAGTGCAGTCTGATTCTTACTAACAACATGCCCGATGTGTATCAAGGCACAAGTAAGGCCTGTGGAAGACCTCCTAGGGCATGTGCATGTGGCGGTGGTGCATTCTCCTTTCACGGAGGTACCAGCTTTGGAGGCAGTGGTACCTACTCCTAAGGAGGTAACTGTGTTGGTCTATCACTGCGCAATCTCCCTTTAAGTCGCGGCGGCATCCTATCGGAAACATTCATATCAATTTAGCAGTTCATATATACGTAAAGAGATTTTCTGATTCGAGTTATTTATCCATATCATATAAGGAACAGTTTTAGTTGTTACAATTCCAAGGTAACCATCCGTTAAGTAGAGGTAAGGTTCTTTTGCCATTATCTCTAAACCGGTCTAGTTGACTTAGTCTAAGCCTGTCACTCTCAGTCTGAGATCATCACTTAGATTCTATGATCGTTAATTAAGTTATCATGTTGTTCTTTATGTTTCCGCCATGGATTTAGAGCCTACGCTTTGATACCACTTGTAGCGCCCCACCCGGGACCCTTAAACTTTGGTCTCTGAAAAGTTCATCCGATGTACTCGGCTAAAAGAAGTACAAGGCATCGATACCATTCATATACATGCTGACATAAAACATGGATTGATATAGCGGAAGCAACATAAAAATAAACAAAATATAACAAGTACATGGTTGTCATAACTAAATTTGTACATATCATAATATATAACAAGTTCATGGCCGTTAAGGGCAAAATGTCTAAGTAATATACTTTGGCCTACTAGCATCATCAGGGGTAGCCTATGTTACGACCCGCACCCCTGAGCTAGATGAAGAGAGAACCAAGGGAATTACGAGCAGAAATTAAGTGCGATCATGGTACCGCACTTAGAATAATAAGTATGTAAGTGTACCTTAAATAAAAATATTTAAGAACTACTAAAGCCTCGTAATAGACATAAGTATAATTAAGATTGACATATAAAGAATTGTACAACTTTTATTAGGAATTAAATTAAAAGAAAAAAGAAATAGCACCTAAGAAAAGGAGGAAAGGACAAAATAGTAAAATTCCACACCCTATCCAAGCTTGGCCGCCCCACCCCCTTGAATAAGACAAACTTGTCTTCCATTTTACTTTATTCCTTTTTATTTAATTTCTCCACCTTCTACCCTCAACCAATGGCATTTCATGCATGCCTTACCCATCAAATACTAATTATTCCACTTTATTTTATATATCCTTCCATCATTTCAATTCTTACAATATGTAAGACCACCTCCCAATCATATTACATGCATGATGCTAACTCTTACACAAAACAACATATCTACCACTATTTCCTTTTTTCTTACACCTCACTTAATTATCTTCTTTTATTCCTTCTCTCTCCACACTCATGATTATTCTCTTACATATTTAAAAGATTCTTCCAACAAAATGACATGCATGGAATATACCCCTTAAACACTCACTTTCCAACCAAGACAAATAATGAAGCCTTCACCCCACCATGCCCCTTTAATTTCGACAAAATAATAAAATTAAGGGACCAAAAAAATACTTCTCCCACTAATTTAATGCCCAACCAATCATACTTCATGCACCTATTATATTGTCATTTCCATATTATTTTACAATACACTATTGTTTTTATTTCAAGAAGAATACATCATGTAAAGAGACAAAACATGTTGTCTTACACCTCACTTTCTCACCACCATATCATTTCTTACACCTTTTTCTTTTCTCTTCTCCCCAAACTACTACAAGACAAATTAGTTTTCTTCACTTTCTCATTCTTGATCACGTAGATAAGGAGAACAAAGAAAGCAAGGATTTTATCTCTTGAACCCATTACCTCTTACACCTCTCCCATCAACATCACTCCTCATCCTCCCAACAAAGATGAGACAAAAATCTTCTCACCTCCATTCACCATTATCTCAGACATAGTGAAGTAAAAGACCAAGAAATTGTTTTATTTCTCTTTCCCATCTTTACCCACTCACACACTCCAATACTAACCACTTAAGTGCATTAAAATTGACCCTTCTTCCTTACACTCCTATTCCTTCTATTTCCAACAATAAGACACAACATGGAAATCTTTTCCTCCTTCAATCTTCAAGCATTCCATCAATCCACTTCTCTCTCTCAACACAAAACAACCATTCTTCCTCTAAAACTCTCTTCCAATAGAGAATTTCACTCAAACCAATGGAGAAAATTCTTCTATGTTCAAGTCTAAATCAAGTCCCAAATCTAGGAAAGATTAAGGTAAAACATATCCTCCTCATTTCTAAACATCCTTCTCTCCTTCACTTTCCAAAAAGGATTCAAGGGTTCTCCCTCTATAGGCTCCAAAAGCGTGAGCTCCCTAAGCCAAGGGAAGCATACTCCTTCAACCAATAAGTGAAGAATCACAGTCCAAAACTAAGAAATCTTCAAGGTAAGATCCTACCATTCATCATAAACATTTGCTTCACTAACCACTTCCCAAAAAGAGTTCCTAACCTCTTTCTTCCCATAAACATTATTCCAAACCTCAAGTGGAGATCAAGTTTTGCATGTCTAAGATTCCTAAAGGTAAGGATGGTATCAACCTTTCTAAGCACCTTTCCACTTTCCATTTTTCAAAAGACTTGAAATTTTCCCTCATTTTCTCTATCTAGCCTCAAGACATAAGGAGGAGTAAGAAGAGTGTTCTTGAGCTGGAAAAGTGAAGGAACCCCAAATACTGCAAGGGTGAGCCTCCTCAAAAATTCATCTTAACTCTTTGCTGATAATAATATTTCAAAAATAACATTTCTTCCTCTCACCCTTTGGCTATAGGCCATGTGATTCCCAAGTCAAGGGTAAGAAGAAATCTTTCTATTTTAAGCCAAGATTCAAGAAGGAAGGCAGGTGTTTCTTCCTAGTTCCTTCAAGCAAATTGAAATCTAAGTTTAGTATGCTCATTAATAATTAATGGATCATGCATGCAATTAAAAATTATGGCCTTTAAGTTTATTGACATGAATGAAGGCTTGCATGTTGAAATTGAAGATGCATTTGTTCTTTTATTGAATGAAACTATCCAATGTGTTTAGAATACCATTTTAATCTAACATGCAAGATGAGATTTAGTCACTAGATGACCATTAGGCCGTGTATGTCGAAAAAGAATGCACCTTTCCTATTATCTCTACATTTAGATGCAAGATGGTAAACATATGTGTATATTAGAATAATGAGTGTGCTAATAATCATCTCCTATGATATTTTGATACACGCATGTCAATTCTTCGATACTCATATGTGATGAAAGAGAATATCATGAAAATAGAGAATGGTAGTCCTATGATGATTCAATATGCATTACTCCTTTATGCATGCATACTAAGATGCTAGTTGTGAACATCATCCATGTTAGCATTAACATTTTTCCTTGCTATAAGGGACGGCCATGACCCCTGGTATAAGTCCATGAATTCATCACCATCATCATGAAGTGCATTTTCATGATCATGGACTTAAATAAGAAAAATGCCATAGAAATCTCTATGTTTTTAGCTCCATATGTTGTATGTTATGTGTAACATGACCATCACCATAAGATGCTACATACTAAGTACTGACATGTATTTTATTGGAATTATGTGGCGATTATGAATATGCAAGTATGATATGACTTGTGAATGTTATTATTTATGAGGGGTGATATGCATTAAAATCTTAATAAATATCAAGCTTTACATTGATGATGAAGAATTCCATTTTAAACATCCCCACATTCGGTCAAGGCATTAAAAATAGGTAACTTTGATATACAAATGATTATTGGAATATATTTTGTAATTATGACATTCAAATAAAAAGAAAAGGGTCATAAGTGACACAAGTACATAATATGGAAGTCTAAGATCTTTGGGCCACACTAATTTCAGACCATTGGCCTTTTTAGTATTTAAACTAACAAGGTTCAATATAAAGTAATTTGTCATGCAACCAATACTTACATAACTATAACGGGCTAAGACAATTAAAGTCTAATAGAAGTGAGCAAGAGAAGAATGGACCAAAAATTGAATTGGAACAAGAGGACCTTTTAGGCCCTAAGCTAAATTCAGCCATTGCCCCTAATTAAGGTAACTTTGAACTTTACATAAGAGTATGAATTAAATATGTCTTAAGATTAATCTTATTCATAAAATGATATGGTTTGAATGTCTAACATTGTGAATACGAAAATGTTCCAAGTCAAGGTATACGTCCTAGAAAGGGTATACCTCAACCACTATGATTATTACAACCAATAGCAACCTAATAATTAATATGTGTATGATATAAGTGTGCCATTTCCCCCAAATGCCTAAATCAAAGGAACTAATTACATAGGTATGGCATTGTACAACACAAGAAGTACCACAACTAAAGAAATATTTAGTATGTTCACTTGTGCACCAATAAGATTTTGGGTTAATCAAGAATGATCATGAACATATCTACCAAAAGAAGTTCATGCCATGATAGTGTCTTCATGTTTTCCATATTATGAAACATGTTTATAAACTTAAGTTCCGCATGTAATTTTTTAAGACTATAAGTTTTTTTAAGAACTGTACCGCGAGACGACTGATTCCATACGACTTAGGCATGTACTCATAGGTAAGTGTAACATCTTGTCTGGGACAAGGGCTCTGTACCTGTCCTTATAAGCATGATATGCAGGCTGAGTGTAACACCTTGTCTATGACATTCAGTACGGAGTGCTGCCTGATGGGGGAGGATGTTAGGGGCAAATACGTTATCACAGAGTGTAACACCGTGTCCGGGACCTAGGTTCTCTAAGATAGCATGTCACTGTTAGTCCTATGTACGTATGATGTAACACCGTGGTTTGACCATCAGGATTTATAGACGGTACTCGTGGCTACTCAAGGGATCATTCGGTATGTCGTGGGTACCATTCTCATGTTATGAAAAGTGCTATAGCCACCATGTCATTCATGTTTATGCAAGTATGAAATAAAGTGATTTCTTTTCGGAAAAGTTTTTCCGTTGCATATGTCAGAAAAGGTTTTTCCTTACATAAGTCACGATCATGTCTTATGTATGAAGTAACTCTAAGTCATGAATCTCAAAAATAAGTCAAGTAATATTACCGAAACGACAAGAACAAACCAAAGAAGATACAATGCAAGAATGAAGTAAATACGTACTAAGATAAGTCTGTTTAAGCAGGATGGTATGTCTACCTTACGATCCCTTTATCTGTGATAATGATGCAGGATATGATATCAGTGTTCTTACTTCCGCATATACGTTAAGTTTTACTGTCAGTATCTACTCTATGCTTTACTCTATTTGTACATTGAGTTTTATGATTCATTGTGTTACACCATATTGTATCACCCCTCACCCCAGTCCCCATGTATGCTCCACTTGACGAAACTAGACGGAACTACTTACTGAGCGATGTCTTATTGCTCACCCCTTTATATTACCATGCAGATCCACAAGGCCCTGAACCAGAGTTCATTGAGGACGAGCTCAGGGATTAGACGTATGGAGCTGATTAGTAGCTAGCCACAGCCTCTTTTGTATTTTTTGATATCCAGCTCTGCATTTTGGCATTTTGTATTATGGATGTACTTATGACATTTACGCGGATGTATTAGGATGTACTCTTGATAACATTTATTTCAGCTTATGTCATTTTGTTTCCGCTTATCGACACATGTTATTACGATTTGCACATGTATGATGATGTCGCCTTGTACTCCTTGTAGTAGAGTATGGCGGGTGCACTGTGCCGAGACCTTGGTCCCGGGCGGGGCACTACAGGTGGTATCAGAGCCCAAGGCTCCAGCTCCACAGCGGACAGCATAAGACAAACAACGACGAGTACATAGGTTATAATCATAGAGCCTAGGATATGATCATAGACTTAGGAAGAGACTGTAGAGTATAAGTCAGTGACTTTAGACCGATTTGCAACAACCTTAGTACATATTCTCTAGAATGGTTTAGACAAAGGTGTTAGGGGTAATCATCCTTCCACTTAGCGTCAAATGAATAAATAGACTGATTCACAAATATCATCCATGTAGGATATGATCTTGGAAAATAGGTCTGAACGTCAAATCAATACATTGGATAAGGTTCGTGATGAGTGATAAGAGTTAATTTAACAGAATAATGTTAAGTTGCACATTACAACTAAACTTACAAGTTTCGCAGACGAAACTTTTTATAAGGGGGGACTGTTACGACCCGCACCCCTAGGGTAGCTGAAGAGAGAACCAAGGGAATTACGGCAGAAATTAAGTGCGATCGTGGTACTGCACTTAGTATAATAAGTATGTAAGTGTACCTTAAATGAAAATTTTTAAGAACTACTAAAGCCTCGTAATAGACATAAGTATAATTAAGATAGACATATAAAGAATTGTACAACTTTTATTAGGAATTAAATTAAAAGGAAAAAGAAATAACACCTAAGAAAAGGAGGAAAGGACAAAATATTAAAATTCCACACCCTATCCAAGCTTGGCCCCACACCCCCTTGAATAAGACAAACTTGTCTTCTGTTTTACTTTATTCTCTTTTATTTGTTTTCTCCACCTTCTACCCTCAACCAATCGCATTACATGCATGCCTTACCCACCAATTACTAATTATTCCACTTTATTTTATATATTCTTCCATCATTTCCATTTTTACAATATGTAAAACCACCTCCCAATCACATGACATGCATGATGATAACACTTACACAAAACAACACATCTACCACTAGAATTCATGCAAGGTTTCTTTTTCTTACACCTAACTTTCTTATCTTGTTTTATTTCTTCTCTCTCCAAAATCATGATTATTCTCTTACACATTTAAAAGATTCTTACAACCAAATAACATGCATGGTATATGCCCCTTAAACACTCACTTCCCAACCAAGACAAATAATGAAGCCTCCACCCCACTATGTCCCTTTAATTTTAGCCAATTAATAAAATTAAGGGACCAAAAAATACTTCTCCCACTATTTTAACCCCCAACCAATCATACTTCATGCACCAATTATATTGTCGTTTCCATATCATTTTACAATGCACCATTATTTTTATTTCAAGAAGAATGTATCATGCAAGAAGACAAAAAAATGTTGTCTTACACCTCACTTTCTGACCATCATATCATTTCTTACACCTTTTTCCTTTCTAATAAAAAAATAAAAAAATAAAAAAATGTCGTCTTTTCTCTCTGACGAAAAATGGCAGTTGCGTAAGCCACCGCTGCCGTCGTCGTTCTTCGCTTCCAAACGATTTCATCTTGCAATTTCGATCATTCTACATTGTTTAATATTGCTGTTTTCCACACGATCGCATGGCGGCGACATTTGCAGCAGTGGTGTCCGGAAATTCAAATGCCGCTCAAATTGAAATCTCTCCAAAAACGGTATCTAGGTATAAAGGCCTTCCTTTGATCTCGTTTAATGATGAAGAAATTGATGCACTAGCCGAGGCCTTTTGGTTTTCATTGGTTGGTACGTTTTGGTATGGACGCCCTCCTTTGAAGGTGATTCGTGATGTTTTTGAAAAAATTTGTTTTCATTATGATCTGTGGATTACGTTGATTGATCAATCGCATATTCTTCTGAATATTCGGCATGAGCCGGATTACATACACTGTTTCTATCGTCGATCCTGGAATATCTCTGGATGTCATATGAGTGTACCAAAATGGACAGTGGATTTTGATCCAACATCAGATGCTCCCATAGTTCCAGTATGGATCGCTTTTCCTGGCTTACCAATTCATTTGCATCATAAATCTGCACTCTTTGAAATTGTCCGTCCAATTGGGACACCCACTGAACTTGATGTTGCCACAACCGATGGCCTCAGACCATCTGTTGCACGAGTATGTGTTGAGGTGGATGTATCACAGGAGTTGCCAAAATGAATATATCTGCAGGCAAGGCAGCGATTGATTTGCAACAAGTAGTTTATGAAGATCTTCTGCTGTTTTGTACTACTTGTCGTCGACTTGGACACGCTACAGGAACTTGTAATTCAGCACCCTAAATTGTGATTCCGCCACCTCCGCCTGCCACTAGATGGACATCCTAAAAACAACCAAATAAGAAGACTGCTGGGGTTTCTTCAGAGCCAGTCATGTTGCTGTCACGAGACTTATTACCCACGGATACTATTCCGATATCACCTTTACAGACTTCAAGTCTGCCAATACCCACGGATGTTCAAGATGTATCTCGCCTGGGTGTCGATGCTAAATATCCACCACAGAAACAAACGGAGGATGATGGGGATATTGGCCACTCATCTGATACCAAAATCCCTGCTGAGGACCTGTCCTGCGACTTGCCACTGCTGTCGGACACAGTTTGTCAAAAGATTCAGTCGATACCAGCTTCACCATCAGAAGAACTTCTACTATCTCGGCTTACTGAGTCTGTTACTGATGACGGTTTCACTGTAGTGGTACCGCGTCGCCGGCGCAGAACACGTAAGGAATTACCTCCATTGCCACCATCCACTATTCACACTCGTAGTGCAACACGCGTCTCTCGAGGAAGTGAAATTATTCTTACTCAATGAATATTTTAACATGGAATGTCAGGGGCATTAGCCCTTCTTTATCTCGGTTGCATAGTTTAGTCCGGCTGCACAACCTTAATATGTTGGCTATCATTGAACCAAAACACCCCCATAATCGTATTTCTCGGTTTGTTTTGGATTTTGGATTCCCAGACTCTTTCGGTTCATGCACTGGGAAAATCTAGCTCTATTGGCATCACTCACTATTTCGGTTCATGCAGGCACAAGATGATGACCAGGTGGTTCATTTTCAATTTACTTATATTCCACTGAATCTTGTCTTTACATTCTTCGTGGTTTATGCATTGCATACTGCATCACTACATCGTCCTTTATGGCAAGCTCTTTACATGCACTCTCAACAACTCAACGGCCCTTGGTTGGTCTCTGGGGATTTTAATACATTCCGGACACTCTCTGATCATCATGGTTGGTCACAACCATCCTAGTCGGTACTACAGGATTTTAACGATTGTATAGAATTGTGTAATCTGATGGACCTAGAATTTCATGGATCTCGATATACTTGGGCGGATGGTCGCGGTCTGGGACGTGTGCAGCGTCGTTTAGACTGGAATTTTGTTAATTCATCTTTTCAGGATGCATTTCCAGATATTTGTTTAACACACTTACCACAGATTTCTTCGGATCATACGGCTTTGCTGTTAATATGTCAGGTGTCAGAACCTTCGGGGCCAAGATCTTTTCATTTTCTCGATGCCTGGTTGTCTCATCTGGATTTTCATGCTTATGTGAAGAATGCTTGGGAAACATATCCCACTACTAGAGTAATGCAGGGTTTTTATAATAAATTGTTTCGACTGAAGCAAGATATTCAGAAATGGAATCGGGAGATCTTTGGAAATATTTTCCGCCAGATTGAACAGGCTGAGGCGGACAGAGACGCTATGGGATGATGATCCATAGGAGATACATCGTACTTTATATTATCAAGCTAAAGCCAAATACACCCAAGCATCCAAGTATGAACTATTATTTTGGAAGCAGAAAGCGCGTCTCCAATGGCTTCAGGACGGTGATGATAATACCTGCTATTTTCATTCAATTGTCAAAGGCTACCGATTGCAATTGCGCATTCAGCAAATACATACACAGGCGGAGGATTTATGCGACACACCAGCTGCCATTCAACAGGAGGCCATTTCATTCTACACATCTTTATTTGCATTCGAGCCAACTAGCAACTATGATAATATTTTGCAGCATATACCTCATTTAGTTGACGCGGAGGATAATGAGTATCTAACTAGGTTGCCGCATGCATCCGAAGTCAAGGAGTCCGTATGGCACCTAGATCCACAAAGTGCAGCTGGCCCAGATGGTTTTCACGGTAATTTTTTTCGCTCGTGTTGGTCTATCATACATATGGATGTTGTTTTGGCTGTGCAAGAGTTTTTCCTAGGTAGTCCCCAGCCATCTAAGATGTCTTGTGCTCTAATTACTTTAATCCCTAAGGTACCGGCACTGCGTACATTCGGTGATTTTCGGCCTATCTGCTTGACTAATTTTTTGAGTAAGATTTGCACATACATAATTGCAACATGGCTTAGCACTTTACTTCCTAAACTTATTTCGCCGGAGCAAACAGGTTTTCTGAAAGGACAGGATATTTCACATCAAGTTTTGTTGGCTCGAGAAATGATACATATGCTTGATAAAGGTGGCAGTTAGATATGTCTTAAATTGGATATGATGAAGGAATTTGATAGAGTCAGTTGGGAATACTTGGAGCTGCTATTAGTTCGGTTTGGATTCACAAGTATTTTTGTTCGAATCATAATGAATCTCTTACGCAGTACACGGTTTTCTATCCTAATTAATGGGACACCTTCAGGCATTTTTCGACCACAATGGGGGGGTGAAGCAAGGAGATCCATTATCACCCCTATTATTTATTTTAGCCTCTGAGGGATTCAGCAGAGGGTTAAAAGCCCTAGTGAACTTGTGTGCATTGCAACCGTTTCGGTTGGGACGACTATCTTTTCATGTGACGCATCTTGCATACACTAATGATTTACTCATATTTCTTCGGGGCACAATCCCAACTTAACGAGCTTTCAAAATCTTTTTGAATCAGTATGAAACCGCCTCTGGACAAAAGGTCAATTTTGGTAAAAGCAGTTTCATCACTTCTTCTAATACATCTTTGCAGCGTCGGGTACAATATGCTGACATCCTCGGTATGCATGCCTCCAGTTTACATTTTTGCTATTTGGGATCTTTTTTACATAAGGGTATTAATCGAGCGCGTTATTGTATTTCATTGTTGGAGCATATTGACAACCGTCTTCAAGGATGGCATAATAAGCTTATGTCTCATGCAGGTAGGCTGGTATTATTGCGGTATGTCACTTCTTCACTCCCTTTACATATCATAGCAGCAGGCGGTATTCTCAAATCAGTAATTAGGATAATTGAACGTAAGATGGTCAGTTTTTATTGGGATGAGAGAAGACATTGGGTAGCCTGGTCTTCTATACAGACGCTATGTGATGAAGGGGGTTTGAGCCTCCGAGATCTTCTTATACTTCAAACGGCATATTTTTTTCGAATTTGGTTGAACTTTCAACATAATAATACGCTCTGGAGTGCCTATATGCATGAAAAATATGGCCGCCGACGCGACTATTCACCTCAGCTTACGGATCCCCCTATCTGGAAATTTATTTGTCGCACGCATGACTTTTGTTCTTCTCACAGTCAACGTAATGGGAGTCGGTTTCTTTGGACAGACTCATCAACTGGTGATTTTACATTGCGTTCAGCCTATAGTCTCTGTCGTACGACACGCGCTACACTTATTTCGGCAAAATTTATCTAGCATCCATATCATCGGCCGGTGATCAGAATATTCCTTTGGCACCTTTATCATAAAGCCCTTCCATTGGATGATTATATTGCTAATTTCATGACATGTATGCCTACACAGTGCCCTTTTTGTAAGGTAGCTTCTGCTGGGATTGATCACGTTTTTTTACATTGTACATACATTCGGCCAGTTTGGCGATACTTCTTCGAGATCATGCAAGAGAACCTCCTATATTCTCCGCATCTGTGGCCTCACTTGTTGGCTTGGTGGTTTCGATCCACAACAAATACACTCATCGACACGTTGAGGACAGTGATACCAGATATTATTGTCTATAATATATAGCGCGCATACGCATCCTTAACATATGGTGAGGCATCTAAATATACTTCAGATGCACTATTGATATGATTAGATCGGATATTTACTTGTGGGGTAAATCCATTGATGGTACTAAACTTGCATTGGATTATTGCAAAATATCATATTTACACTTGTTACCACCTATTCGTCCGAATCGATCCATAGTGGTCCGTTGGCTCCTTCCCCCTTCAGGCCGCATGAAGCTCAATTTTGATGCGGCTGTGGGCCGAACTTATGCCGCATGTGGAGTAATCTTACGAGACAGTTATGGAATATGTGTTGCAGCAATATCTTTCAGGCTGCCGCCTTGCCCCCCGTTCGATGCGGAAGTGCAAGCAGCATTATTTGGATTACCCTATGTTTTACCATTCGATCGACATATTATTTTGGAAATAGATTGTAGCCAGTTAATCACAAAGCTTTACCGGCAAAACACAGCGGATGCTCCTTATTATCTATGCATTCTTCGGCGGCTGCAGCTATATACACAGTATGAAGTACAACATGTTTTCAGGGAGGCCAATATGGCCACACATTACTTGGCACAGCATGGTTTGATGACTCCTACGACAGGTTACTATACTCGACATACACTTCCATCATTGGTTCGCAGTTGTGTTTCTCTTGATGTTTCCACAGTGCAACTTCGATCGACAGCACTGTCGACTTCTTCACATTACAGTTGACTGTCTTCCTTATGGATTGGCTTTGTTATACATATTTTGCCTGCTCTCTATGGAGTGGAGGCAAACTCGGCATCGGTGGCATTGCTTGGCGTGGGCGTTATGCTGGCTCGATGGCTATGGAGATTCCCCTCTTGTTAGTTTCAAATGTGGTAAATGTGTACTCTTTTTCCTTCGTGCAGGATTTTATCCACAAGGGTGGTTTTGCCTGCCACGGTTTTGATGGGGCATATCATACCACATTTGAACAACCCCCCTTCACTCCGTTGATTTTACAAAACTGTATTTCTCATCCGTACAGTATTTACATTCAATTATGTTTTGCCTTCATTTGTATTAAAGGTATTCCTCCGCCATAAGTGAGGTTTTATCAAGTAAATAAAAATCAGGAGACTGGGGCTCCTTTATCTAAAAAAACACCTTTTTCCTTTCTCTTCTCCCCAAACCACTACAAGACAAATTAGTTTTCTTCACTTTCTCATTCTTGATCACATAGATAAGGAGAGCAAAGAAACCAAGGAATTTATCTCTTAAAACCTTTACCTCTAACACCTCTCCCATCAACATCACTCCTCACTCCTCCCAACCAAGATGAGACAAAAATCTTCTCACCTCCATTCAGCATTATCTCGGCCATAGTGAAGTAAAAGACCAAGAAATTGTTTTATTTCTCTTTCCCATCTTTAACCACTCACACACTCCAATACTAACCACTTAAGTGCATGCAAATTGACCCTTCTTCCTTACACTCCTATTCCTTCTATTTTCAACAATAAGACACAACATGGAAATCTTTTTCTCCTTCAATCTTCAAGCATTCCTTCAATCCACTTCTCTCTCTCTTCACAAAACAACCATTCTTCCTCTAAAACTCTCTTCCAATGGAGAATTTCACTCAAACCAAGGGAGAAAAATTCTTCTATGTTCAAGTCTAAATCAAGTCCTAAATCTAGGAACCATTAAGGTTAAACAAATCCTCCTCATTTCTAAACATCCTTCTCTCCTTCACTTTCCAAAAAGGATTCAAAGGTTCTCCCTCTATAGGCTCCAAAACCGTGAGCTCCCTAAGCCAAGGGAAGCACACTCCTTCAACCATTAAGTGAAGAATCACACTCCAAAACTAAGAAATCTTCAAGGTAAGATCCTACCATTCATCATAAACATTTGCTTCATTAACCACTTCCCAAAAATAGTTCCCAACCTCTTTCTTTGAGCACTAACCCGTGGATTTAGATAGAAAAGGGGAAAAACATTATTCCAAACCTCAAGTGGAGATCAAGGTTTTCGTGTCTAAGATTCCTGAAGGTAAGGATGGTATCTCCCTTTCTAAGCACCTTTCCACTTTCCATTTTTCAAAAGACTTGACATTTTCCCTCATTTTCTCTATCTAGCCGCAAGACATAAGGAGGAAGAAGAGTGTTCTTGAGCTTGAAAAGTTTAGGAACCACAAATACTTCAAGGTTGAGCCTCCTTAAAAATTCATCTTAACTCTTTATTGATAATAATATTTCAAAAATAACATTTCTTCCTCTCACCCTTTGGCTATAGGCCGTGTGATACCCAAGCCAAGGGTAAGAAGAAATCTTTCTATTTTAAGCCAAGATTCAAGAAGGAAGGCAAGTGTTTCTTCCAGTTCCTTGAAGAAAATTGAAATCTATGTTTAGTATGCTAATTAATAATTAATGGATCATGCATGAAGTTAAAAATTATGGTCTCTAAGTTTATTGACATGAATGAAGGCTTGCATGTTGAAATTGAAGATGCATTTTTTCTTTTATGGAATGAAACTATCCAATGTGTTTAGAATACCATTTTAATCTAACATGCAAAATGAGATTTAGTCAATAAATGACCATTAGGCCGTGTATGTCCAAAAAGAATGCATCTTTCCTATTATCTCTACATTTTGATGCAAGATGGTAAACATATGTGTACATTAGACTACTGAGTGTGCTAATAATCATATCCTATGATACTTTGATACATGCATGTCAATTCCTCTATACTCATATGTGATGAAAGAGAATATCATGAGAATAGAGAATGGTAGTCCTATGATGATTCAATATGCATTACTCCTTTATGCATGCATATGAAGATGCTAGTTGTGAACATCATCCATGTTAGCATTAACATTTTTCCTTGCTATAAGGGACGGCCATGATCCCTGGTATAAGTCCATGAATTCATCACCATCATCATGAAGTGCATTTTCATGATCATGGGCTTGAATAGGAAAAATGCCATAGAAATCTCTATGTTTTTAGCTCCATATGTTGTATGTTATGTGTAACATGACCATCACCATAAGATGCTACATACTAAGTACTGGCATGTATTTTAGTGGAATTATGTGGTGATTATGAACATGCATGTATGATATGACTTGTGAATGTTATTATTTATTAGGGGTGATATGCATTGGAATCACAATAAATATCAAGCTTTACATTGATGATGAAGAATTCCATTTTAAAATCCCCCACTTTCGGTCAAGGCATTAAAAATAGGTAACTTTGATATACAAATGATTATTGGAATATATTTTGTAATTATGACATTCAAATAAAAAGAAAAGGGTCATAAGTGACACAAGTACATAATATGGAAGTCTAAGATCTTTGGGCAACACTAATTTCAGACCATTGGCCTTTTTAGTATTTAAACTAACAAGGTTCAATATAAAGTAATTTGTCATGCAAGCAATACTAACATAACTATAACGGGCTAAGACAATTAAAGTCCAATAGAAGTGAGCAAGAGAAGAATGGACCAAAAATTGAATTGGAACCAGAGGACCTTTTGGCCTTAAGCTAAATTCAGCCATTGCCCCTAATTAAGGTAACTTTGAACTTTACATAAGAGTATGAATTAAATATGTCTTAAGATTAATCTTATTCATAAAATGATATGGTTTGAATGTCTAACATTGTGAATACGAAAATGTTCCAAGTCAAGGTATACGGCCTAGAAAGGGTATACCTCAACCACTATGATTATTACAACCAAATGCAACCTAATAATTAATATGTGCATAATATAAGTATGCTATTTACCCCAAATGCAAAAATCAAAGGAACTAATTACATAGGTATGGCATTGTACAGCACAAGAAGTACCACAACTAAAGCAATATTTAGTATGTTCACTTGTGCACCAATAAGAACTCGGGTTAATCAAGAATGATCATGAACATATCTACCAAAAGAAGTTCATGCCATGTATAGTGTCTTCATGTTTTCCATATTATGAAACATGTTTACGAACTTGAGTTCCGCATGTAATGTTTTTAAGACTATAAGTTTTTTTTCAGAATTGTACCGCGAGACGACTGATTCCATACGACTTATGCATGTACTCATATGTAAGTGCAACACCTTGTCTGGGACAAGGGCTCTGTGCCTATCCTTATACGCATGATACGCCGGCTGAGTGTAACATCTTGCCCGGGGTAAGGGTTCTCAGCCTTTTTTGTTTCGTCTATGACGTTCAGTATGGAGTGCTGCCTGAAGTCTGGTCCTGAGGGAGGATGTCAGGGGCAAATACGTTATCGTAGAGTGTAACACCTTGTCCAGGACCAGGGTTCTCTATGATAGCGTGCCACTGTTAGTCCTATGTACGTATGATGTAACACCGTGGTTGGACCATTGAGATTCATAGATGGTACTCGTGGCTACTCGGGGGATCATTCGGTATGTCGTGGGTACTATTCTCATGTTATGAAAAGTGATATAGCCACCATGTCATGTCATGTTTATGCAAGTATGAAATAAAGTGATTTCTTTTCAGAAAAGGTTTTCCGTTGCATATGTCAGAAAAGATTTTTCCTTGCATAAGTCATGATGATGTCTCATGTATCAAGTAACTCTAAGTCATGAATCTCAAAAATAAGACAAGTAATATTACAGGAATGACAAGAACAAACCAAAGAAGATACAACGCAAGAACGAAGTAAATACAAACTAATAAAAGTCTGTTTAAGCAGGATAGTATGTCTACCTTACGATGCCTTTATCTGTGATAATGATGCAGGATATGATATTTGTGTTCTTACTTCCACATATACGTTCAGTTTTATTATCAGTATCTACTCTATGCTTTACTCTATCCATACATTGAGTTCTATGATTGATCGTGTTGCAACATACTATATCACCCCTCACCCTGATTCCCATGTATGATCCACTTGACAAACCTAGGCAGAACTACTTGCTGAGCGATGTGTTATCGCTCACCCCTGTATATTACCACGCAGATCCACAAGACCCTGAACCAGAGTTCATTGAGGACGAGCCCAGGGATTATACGTATGGATCTGTTTAGTAGCTGGCTACAACCTCTTTTATATTTTTGGATATCCAACTATGTATTTTGACATTTTGTATTATGGATGTACTTATGACACTTATGTGGATGTCTTAGGATGTGCTCTTGATAACGTTTATTTCAGCTTATGTCATTTTGTTTCCGCTTATCGGTACATGTTATTACGATTTGCACATGTATGATGATGTCACCTTGTACTCCTCGTAGTAGGGTACGACGAGTGTACCGTTGAGAGACCTTATTCCTGGGCGAGGCGCTACAGCCTACCCTCGGCTCGTCTTCCATAAGGTCAATGTCATACTCCTTGTTCTCTACAATGGTGATAAAAAGAAGACATGAGGGATAATGAATCTCCCAGCAAGTAATCCGCCTAGGTTCATCATGTGGATCATACATGAGGAGACGGGGTGAATAAAATAATCAATACGTGATTAAAGAATGTAACACGTCTCCGTTTCACAAGTAAAGTGTCATGCCATACGAGTAATGAAATACGTAACACATTCATGTAAAAATTGACATAGTAATGTCAACAATCTTCTTCTATCTACATCCACATGAATCCAACCTTAAACACATTAAATCTTAACTTTCCAATTCATATCTTATACTAAGATCATAAATCTTCAAGTTCATATCAAGTATACTTTTATGCATAAGTTCCTCTTTGATCAACTTAATCAGATGATAGGCTCATGGATGTTTCAAAACAATAGCTAGAAGGTTTCATGTCATTTGGTTTTTAAAATTCATAACATGGTCCGTTTTTCATAAACATGTCGAAACATGACTATTTCATATACGTTGAAAACATAACATTTCAATAAACATCCATAACATGACTTTTCCATAATCATTCATAACATGACATTTTCTTATAACGGATATAACACTTTTCATAATGTAAGAATGATAACGCACGACATATCGAATGATTCCCCACATAGTCACATGTACAAATATGAATCTCGATATTCCAAACATGGTGTTATATCATATGTACATGAATCTAACGGCGACGTGTTATAGAGGAGATCATATGTCCCAGACAAGGTGTTACACTGGGCCATAACGATAATATATGACAATGACAACCACCACTCCAGTCCCGATGTCATGATGGCACACCAATAACAAACATATCGTAACATAAAATAACGTAATATGTGTCATTGAAATCGATCATCTCATGGTATGGTTCATTATGCGTGAACAGTTTTAAAATGTATGATGCAATAAAACCATTTTTCAAAAAACTTTTGGTTCATATGGTCCATTTAGGCTCGGCTTGGGTCCCTTTTATCATTTTAAAGTTTCATCATTATAAATCCAAACTTATCTACATCATACAAGTCATAAACTTAAGGAAATACCATTCTTACCCTCATTGGACATCTTGACCATAGATCATAAAAATAATCCATTTTTCGGACTCAATCATCGATCATCATCATCTTAAGCTACATACTTTTTGTAACATCCAATGGCAAGTCAAAAGATGCAAAATACACATATTTTCATACACATATATCTATGTGAATAGGTGAACAACTTTATTTTTTTGGTTAATGTGCTATTATATTAACCAGAGAAATCAAAGCATCAAGGGGATGCAACCATACAATCGCCCTTGTTACACCCCGACACCCGCTACGTGCCAAAATTTCGCTTTATATCCTCGGACGATACTTAGTGTGATTTGTGTATGTGTATACTTAGGAAATTTGTAAAACAATATACAAATGGGATAGGAATAATTAAATATGAATATAAAAGAAGGATACAACCCTTATTAGAAATTAAAGTAACGGAAAATTCATGTAGGACATAAAAATGAAGTGGACTAAATTCTGTAAATTTTTCCCCCAAGAAGTGTCCTAGGCCATGCCCCTACCATGAATAAGTGGAAGAATAATTTTAATTCCTCTTCCATTTATATTTTTATACAATGTGGGAAAAATACAAGTGGACAAATTTCACCTATTTTCTTCCCACTAATTCCGAAAATTCTTAAAAAATACACCACTTACACCCGTCACCCCACTTGGTGCCACTGTCTCCCGGCATGCAAGACAACTTGTCTTACATCTTTCCTGTAATGTCCCGCACCCAAGCTATGCCCCTAGTACGGTGCACCCGCCGTACTTCGCTAAGGAAGTACAAGGCATCGATGCGAGTCTAATACAAGTCCATGAGTAGGTCATGGATTACCAATGGAAACCTCAAGCAGTGGCGATACACAGACAGAATGAAAAATTCACCATTCAATGTCCATAGCGTCATACACAGTACAAATCATGAAAACATAGTCCCAAAATATTCTCAAATAGTCCTCAAACAGAAATCACTATCAATCCTAGCCGTCAACATCTCTCACGAATAATGCACCTGCGGCTCATCCTCAACATACTCAATCTCAGGCTCCTGTGGATCTAAAAAATGATAAATGAGGAGTGACTGATGAATCACCCAGCAAGTAACCCTCTATTCTACCAAAACACATCAGAATGATAAATAAGAAATTCTAGCAATACGGTGATGGGATTTTAGCATAATTACCTACCTGTTGAATCCATCCTTTATCGATTTCCTTAATATCTTAACTTACTGTTATCTTTTCCCGCATGTAACTGTCTTACCTTTTCGTTGTAGTCATGTTGTATTTTACAATGGAAACGATGTCATGCATATGAGATGCAGTACGGAACAAAACCAGTGATGCAAGACAACACATAACGGAACAGAACGTAACAGAACAGAACAAAACAGAAACACTAAGCCATGGCCTTTACTTTCTCTGCATGGACCGATCATGTATTACGAGTGATTCCGTCAAGAACAGAACTGTTCTCCATCTACCTCCTAACCTACTGAGGATGTTACGTACGGGTCCATCAAAATACCTCGATATTAGGTCCAGAACAGAACAATACCCCATATGAGTCCAAAGTAGAACAATACCTCGACTACCATAATAGGATGTTACGTTCGGGTCCAGAATAGAGTAATACCTCATATGGGTCTAGAACAGAACATATACCCTGATATCGAGTCCAAAACATATATCGGAATCAAACGTAAAGACAAATCGTTCAATGCGGGTTTTTAAAACTGTTGTAATCTTCTTTCAAAAACAAAATTTACCCTTTTTAAAATGACATGCACACGATGCATAATGCAGTATGTGATGAGCTTTCCATGATCAAAACGTCCTTAAAATCATTCTTAGAATGGTTACGATTCATTACTTAGTCATTCCTCGAAGTTGAAAATTTCAGCATTGTGTCGTAATGTTTTTATCATCTGCTTTATCCCCTAAACACGTTCATTTTACCAAGACCTCTCATAAATTGATTTATTTAAGTATCTTATTATTTAATCATGAATAATACACGTCATTGGGTGGACCTGAGGGTCCAATTGTGACTGTGTAGCGCCCCGACCCGGACAGCAGAATCCGTACCGGTACACCCGTCGTAGCTTACTGAGAAGACTACAAGATGTCTCATCTCTCGAATACCCATCATCAATGACGTAAGAGAAATAAGTGCGGAAACATATATCTCATGAATCCAAACCATCAATGCAGTACATCAAAGACAACGTGAATACCAAAAACTGTATATGGTCGCAGCCATCTAGATCCTCAAATGAACTAAGAAACAGAAATAACAGAATCCATCTAGTCAATCCCCTCAACAGGGTCTAAGCAACCCATTCAGCCCACTCGCCGTCGTCCTCTATGAAAATCATATCGTAGCTAGGCTCATCTGCAATGACAAAGGCAGTACCTTTAGCGAAAAACGCTAGCAAGTAACCCGCTTATAAGACATACGAGATCAACACATGGCAAGACATGAGCAATATACAATTCAAGGGAGTTGTGGGGCACATGTCTTGTAAAACTTCCAAATATATAGGCGAATCACGAATGTAGCAAGTACAGCAATTCGAGCACAAATAACAATTCATGGGCTATCAAATACCACGCACATCTATACCACAACGACTCTCGTGATGCATGCCAAAATATACACTATACTACACAATCACAAATGCATGAGCCATTTCATTTCAAAACAGTGCAATGCATGTCACAATGTCCGGTCTCGTAACTCGTTATCCTGTAACGCACCCCGGCTTATATTTCCATCCCGGTTAACGTTACAGGCCTCGTTATGCTCTGTGATGCACCTCGGCTTATATTTACATCCCGATTAACATCACAGATCTCGTAAAACTCTGCAATGCACCTCGGCTTATATTTCCATCCCGATTAACATTGCAGAGGACTTTATACCCTGTAACACGCCCCGGCTTATATTTCCATCCCGGTTTGCGTTACAGCCTTTTGTGCCCTGTAATGCACCTCAGCTTAAATTTCCATCCCGATTAACATTACAGGTCACCTTCGCAAATATGTACCGAAGCACATCTCTTTTTCAAAACAATATGCAATGCAAGTGCCATGATGCAAGACTCCTCGTTACAATCACATTTCTCGTTCACATATGGAGTTCATGTTCACATGCGCAAGTACAAGCAACACACAAGACTTCCCTAACTTACACATCAATGCTTATGCTTCAACTAGGTCATCAACACTTAATCTTGATACTAAACTTCACTCACTAATGCGAGTACTCCTATCTTTCTTTCGTTGAACTCTATAAAACCTCGTACGTTCATTTCCTAACCCTCCTAGGTCATCCTCGTTGGAACCCGACTCGAAAACCCATTGAAGTCACCGAGTTGATTTACCATCCTAAGTCATGTTCCCAAGACTTAGACTACCTTTAATCAGGTCTTAAGAAGTCTCTAAGGTCGCCCAAAAATTTTCCGAGCTTCCCTCTTTCTTCCTCTATTTTCCCACAAAACTGGTGGACATCATCCCCTCACATCGATCGATCGATGTGACATCATACCCTCACATCGGTCGATCGATGTCCATCAGAGAACATCAATCTCTCAGCCTATTATACATCGATCGATCGATGTCCGTCAGTGGACATCGATCTCTCAGCCCTCACCTACATCGATCGATCGATGTCTGTCAGTGGACATCGATCTCTCAACTTCTTCCCACTTCGATCGATCGATGTCCGTCAGTGGACATCGATCTCTCAGCTCTCTTCTACATCGATCGATCGATGTCCGTCAGTGGACATCGATCTCTCAGCCTTACTCTACATCGATCGATCGATGTACATCATCCTCTCACATCGATCGATCAAAGTCCACGATTCCAGCCAAAAAGTTCTGCGTTTTCTGCAACAACTGCAGAACCATAAACACCAACGTATCCAATCTTCATCCCAACCAATCCAAGCCTAAACCCTGCTATAATCACATGCTTAAACTGCAGATTCAAATGCTATGCACATATCAAACAATGATTCAAACCTAATACGCCCATCATTCATCCCGACGAAAATCCAAAAATCTCACCTTTCCTTCCCCCAACCCTATCCAGCAACTACTGTACATCAAAAAGGGATTACAGGGTAGGGATTTGCAGATTCACACGAAATCAATCATCAACAAAAACGGTTTTCATCACATAACGGCCAAATCATCGACACCAACCACATAAATCATATACAAGTAATCACAAAACAAAACTACTGCATGGTGATCCAATTTTGATATCGAAAGTAGGCCTTTTTTCTTTCACAAATCGCAGGAACTTATACGATGGTTACTTGCCTTTGATTACTCGATGAAGAAACGAAGAACGGATGAGGATTGGATTGATTCCTGGAGAGATTCTTCTCCTAGGGCTGCAAGGTCTCAAAATCGCCTATGGGGGAATGAGGCTGCGTCATTCTCTGTGAATGAGGAGGAGAACTGACGTTGTCAGTTTAATAGGGAAAAGGGTAAGATTTGGAGTTTCTAAATTATATCTATTATCTTATTTATCTTAAAGGATAAACCTTTATTATTCAATTCTAAAATTAAACACAATTAATTCTAATATTTAATCTTCTCATTTATTTCTAATTAATCCTCGTACCTAATTCCTAATTCATTACCGTTGACCGTCATTAATCTCCTTTAATTCCTTCTTTGCCTTTTAATTATCCTACGGAGGGTGCGGGGCATAACATTCCACCCCCCTTACAAAAAGTTTTGTCCTTGAAACTGGCGTACCTTATTGAAAGAGGTGTGGGTAAAGCTCCATCATTTGTTCCTCAAGCTCCCACGTAGCTTCGCGCTCCGTATGGTTACTCCACTGAACTTTGACATATGGAATGACGCGTCTACTTAGGACTTGATTCTTCCTATCCACAATCTTTATTGGATGTTCTTCATATGAGACATCTTCTTTAACATCCAACGGTTGAGCTTCAAGGACATGGTTCGGGTCCGATATGTATTTCCTTAATTGAGATACGTGAAATACGTCATGGACTTGGGATAAGCTCGGAGGCAAGGCTAACCGATAAGCTCTTTCTCCAACCTTGCCGAGCACTTCGTAAGGCCCAATATATCTTGGGCTTAACTTGCCCTTCATTCCGAATCTTGCAACTCCCTTGGTGGGTGAAACTCATAAATAGACCTTTTCACCTTCCTCAAACTCCAAGGGTCGCCTCTTTGTGTCAGCCCAACTCTTACTGTGATCCTGAGCCACCCTTAGTCTCACTCTTATCACTTTCACCTTTTCAACTGTTTGCTCAACCAACTCGGGTGCAGTGATTGTCCTTTCTCCAACTTCATCCCAACAAACCGGGGACCTGCACTTACGTCCATATAAGGCTTCAAATGGCGCCATGCCAATTGCACTGTGATAGCTGTTATTGTATGAAAACTCCATTAACTTCAACATGCTATCCCAGTTTCCTTTAAAATCCAAGGCGCATGCTCTTAACATATCTTCCAAGGTTCGGATGGTTCTCTCGGATTGTCCATCCGTTTGAGGGTGGTACGCGGTACTCATCCTCAGTTCGGTACCTATCGCCTTCTGAAATGCCCTCCAAAACTTAGAGGTGAACTTGGGGTCACGGTCCGACACGATGCTGACTGGGACTCCATGTAAACTCACAATGTTATCCACATATAAATTGGAAAGTTTCTCGTAAGAGGTGCCATGTGGCATAGCTATGAAATGGGCTGTCTTTGTCAAACGGTCTACAATCACCCAAATCATTTCATTTCCATTTCTGGTCTTGGGTAGTCCCATTACGAAGTCCATCGTCACGTGTTCCCACTTTCATTCTGGAATTTCTAGCGGCTTCATCAAACCACCGGGTCGTTGATGTTTGGCTTTGACTTGTTGGCATACCAGACACCTTTCGACATATGTCGCTATTGATCTTTTCAGCCCTATCCACCAATAATTCTTTTTGAGATCCTTGTACATCTTAGTGCTCCCGGGGTGGATAGACATCTTTGAGTTATGCGCTTCTTGGAGCAATTCCGTTCGGAGTTCGTCTTTTCCGAGCACGCATAACCGATTCTGAAACCATAGACTCCCATCTCCTCGCAACTGGAAGTCCTTTACTGGTCCCGTGGATAATTTGTCGCGGATTTCTTTCAGTGCTGGGTCCTCATACTGCGCTTCTTTAATTCTGTCTACCAAGTCTGGGCTGATAGACAAGGCTATAAGGACATTTGCCACAGAATCCACCAATTCGAGGTCAAACTCCTCGATTTCTCTTTCTAATGGAGATTGTCTCGCGTGGCTAGACTTTCTGCTCAACGCGTCCGCCACTCTGTTGGCCTTACCCGGATGGTAGTTGATGGTCAAGTCATAGTCCTTGAGTTACTCCAACCATCTTCTCTGTCTCATATTCAACTCCTTCTGCGAGAATAGGTACTTCAAGCTCTTATTATCAGTGAACACGGCACATTTCTCTCCATATAGATAGTGTCTCCAGATCTTAAGAGCAAATACCACAGCTGCGAGTTCCAAGTCATGCGTCGGGTAGTTCTGCTCATATGGTTTCAATTGTCTGGACGCGTACGATATGACTCGTTCATTTTGCATCAAGACACAACCTATAAACAGAACGTTAATTTAAGACTAGCATATGTATATACAATGCATTAATTGTAATGATGTACATACCTAGTCCTTTCTTGGACGCATCACTATAGATCACAAAACCGTCTGTGCCGGAGGGTTGTGCCAACACCGGGGCTATGGTCAATCTCCTCTTGAGCTCGGTAAAGCTCTGCTCGCATTCAGCAATCCATTCGAACTTAGTCTTCTTCTGTGTAAGTCGGCTCAATGGAACTGCTATCGTTGAGAATCCCTCAACGAACTTCCTATAGTAGCCTGCCAAGCCAAAGAAACTTCTTACTTCAGTCACGTTGGTAGGTCTTGGCCATTCCGTGATGGCTTCTATCTTTTTAGGATACACAGAAATCCCATCCTCCGAAATCACGTGACCGAGGAAGGCTACACTTCTTAGCCAAAATTCACACTTGCTGAATTTGGCGTAGAGCCTTTGTTGCCTCAAGATTTGCAGCACCACTCTTAAGTGTTCAGCATGTGCTTGCTCGTCAGGAGAGTAGACTAGGATGTCATCGATGAACACCACCACGGATTGGTCCAACTGTTCTCGAAATACGGTGTTCATCAAGTCCATGAAGGCCGCTGGGGCATTAGTTAATCCAAAAGGCATCACCAAAAATTCATAATGCCCGTATCGAGTCCGAAAAGTGGTCTAAGGAACGTCTCCCGCTTTCACCAGCAACTGATGGTACCGTTGACGAAGGTCAATCTTTGAAAACCAGCTAGCTCCCTTTAACTGATCAAATAAATCCTCAATCCTTGGCAAGGGATATTTATTCTTGATGGTAATCTTATTCAGCTCACGGTAATCAATACACAATCTCATGATGCCATCCTTCTTCTTTACAAATAGAACTGGAGCTCCCCACGGTGATACGCTGGGGCGAATTAACTTTTTGTCTAACAACTCCTGAAGTTGCCCCTTTAGCTCCTTAAGTTCCGCTGGAGCCATTCTGTAGGGTGCCTTAGATATAGGCTCAGCCCCGGGAATCAAGTTGATCTCAAACTCCACTTCTCTTGATGGCGGTACTCCCGGTAAGTCGTCCGGAAATACGTCCTTAAATTCATTTAGTACCGAAATTTGATCCATGGAGGGAACTTCTTGCTGAGCATCTACAGCATACACCAGGTATAATTCTGCTCCTTTTCGCAAAGCTTTAAAGGCCTTAATCGCCGTCAAGTATATCTTCTTGGGGGCTTTTGTTAACTTGACATTTCCTTGTACCGTGATGTCATTCATCTCAGGGTCCTTGAGGGTCACTTGCTTAAGTTTACAATCAATATTGGCATGATTCTTGGTCAGCCAATCCATGCCCAATATGACATCAAAGTCCTTCATCGGGATTGGAACTAAGGTCACCGAGAATAACTTTCCATCCAATTCCAAATCACAATCTTTGTACTGGTGGTGAGAAACCAGTACTTGCTCGCCTGCTGCCTGCACCCTAAAGGGGTTCTCAAGCCATTCGGGTAAACAGTCGAGCCCTTTGGCGAATCGCTTAGAAATGAAGGAGTGACTAGCTCCACTATCAAACAACACGTTTGCGGATACTTTGTTAACTAGGATCACACCTAATCACAAGAGGGTAACACATAAGGGTTTTCACATATCACATATTCAATCATCAACTTGGAGGGCTAAAATTCAGCTTAAGCAACTATTATTTAACTTAGGTCATACCTGTCACCACGTTCGCATCCTCCTGGACTTCAGCGTCCGTCATGGCGTGGACTCTGGCATTGGGCCTGCCTTTCTGCTGTTGGGCTGGCCCTGCTCCGGCTTGAGGTTTAGGGTCCCATTCGGGACAATCCTTGATCCTATGGCCCATCTTCCCACATTTGAAGCACGCACCAGTTATCTTCCAACACTCACCTGCGTGTCTCCTCTGGCAGTGTGGACATTCTACGGGTGCCTGGCGATTGGGTTGATTTTGTTGCGGTGCCCTTTGAGCTGGCCCCGCTTGTCCTTTCCTAGGGATCTTGACCCAACGTCCGGGTCTACCTCCACTTTGCTCTACCCTCGGCCTCTTGCTCGATTCTTCACGAGCCTCTCTTGGTTGTGACCTACGCATATCACTCTCCAGTCGGTAACATGCGTCCAGCATTTCCTCAAAAGTTTTCAAACTTGACCCCGCTATAGCTGTCCGTATGCGGGGGTTCAGACCCTCTTCAAATTTAAGCATTTTCATCCGATTATTTTCCAATACCAAGGGTGTGAATTTGCCCAAGGCATGAAATCTATCCGCATAGTCTGAAACGGACATCCTTCCTTGTTCGAACTTATCGAACTGCCTCATCTTTTCCAAAATGGCAGTCTCAGACACATAGTAATCCTTATAGGCCTGTACAAATTGTCTCCATAGAATAGGGGAAGTCATCTTTGGCAGAATACCGTTCCACCAAGCATTAGCTTTGCCAATCAGAAATGGTGTGGCTATATCCACCTTGAGTTCTTCAGGCACTTGCACAAGCCTGAAGCATTTCTCCACTTCGTCCAGCAAGAACCCAGCCACCTCTGGGTCAGTGGCCCCTTCGAAATTGGGGGCATGCATCTTCCGCATCTCTCCAATATAATATCTGATGCCTTGCTGGGGAGGTGGTGGAGGTGGTTGCTGTGGTTGTTGCTGCTGCTGAGCAACCCCTTGCGCTATCACTGTGATAGCATCAATTAACACTTGCGGCACTAAGACTGGAGGTGGTGGTGGTGGAGGGTTATTGTCCCCATTGCCACCGTTTCCTTGATTGTCACGTCTAGGAGGCATATTCTGCAAGATCACGCTTATTAGTGTCTAGCAGTTCCAAAAATAAGTACTTGGGGTCCATAATGTTGTACAAGGCGGAATTCATAAACTAAGTAAATAATATTTATTGATTACACTTTATCGCGTTCGTACACACACCCATCCCAATCAGACTTAAATCTAAGATTACATGCTTAGACTTAAAGATCAACTTAGAGTCAAGGTCATAGCTTAAGACTCTACATGTCATAACCTAGGTCTCCGAGGTAGATCTGAAGCCTAGGCTCTGATACCACCTGTAGCGCCCCGACCCGGACAGCGGAATCCGAACCGGTACACCCGTCGTAGCTTACTGAGAAGACTACAAGACGTCTCATCTCTCGAATACCCATCATCAATGACGTAATAGAAATAAGTGCGGAAACATATATCTCGTGAATCCAAACCATCAATGCAGTACATCAAAGACAACGTGAATACCAAAAACTGTATATGGTCGCAGCCATCTAGATGCTCAAATGAACTAAGAAACAGAAATAACAGAATCCATCTAGTCAATCCCCTCAACAGGGTCTAAGCATCCCATTCAACCCACTCGCCGTCGTCCTCTATGAAAATCATATCGTAGCTAGGCTCATCTGCAATGACAAAGGCAGTACCCTTAGCGAAAAACGCTAGCAAGTAACCCGCTTATAAGACATACGGGATCAACACATGGCAAGACATGAGCCATATACAATTCAAGGGAGTTGTGGGGCACATGTCTTGTAAAACTTCCAAATATATAGGCGAATCACGAATGTAGCAAGTACAGCAATTTGAGCGCAAATAACAATTCATGGGCTATCAAATACCACGCACATCTATACCACAACGACTCTCGTGATGCATGCCAAAATATGCACTATACTACACAATCACAAATGCATGAGCCATTTCTTTTCAAAACAGTGCAATGCATGTCACAATGTCCGGTCTCGTAACTCGTTATCCTGTAACGCACCCCGGCTTATATTTCCATCCCGGTTAACGTTACAGGCCTCGTTATGCTCTGTGATGCACCTCGGCTTATATTTCCATCCCGATTAACATCACAGATCTCGTAAAACTCTGCAATGCACCTTGGCTTATATTTCCATCCCGATTAACATTGCAGAGGACTTTATACCCTGTAACACGCCCCGGCTTATATTTCCATCCCGGTTTGCGTTACAACCTTTTGTGCCCTGTAATGCACCTCGGCTTAAATTTCCATCCCGATTAACATTACAGGTCACCTTCGCAAATATGTACCGAAGCACATCTCTTTTTCAAAACAATATGCAATGCAAGTGCCATGATGCAAGACTCCTCGTTACAATCACATTTCTCGTTCACATATGGAGTACAAGTTCACATGCGCAAGTACAAGCAACACACAAGACTTCCCTAACTTACACATCAATGCTTATGCTTCAACTAGGTCATTGACACTTAATCTTGATACTAAACTTCACTCACTAATGCGAGTACTCCTATCTTTCTTTCGTTGAACTCTATAACACCTCGTACGTTCATTTCCTAACCCTCCTAGGTCATCCTCGTTGGAACCCGACTCGAAAACCCATTGAAGTCACCGAGTTGATTCACCATCCTAAGTCATGTTCCCAAGACTTAGACTACCTTTAATCAGGTCTTAAGAAGTCTCTAAGGTCGCCTAAAGATTTCCCGAGCTTCCCTCTTTCTTCCTCTATTTTCCCACAAAACTGGTGGACATCATCCTCTCACATCGATCGATCGATGTGACATCATACCCTCACATCGATCGATCGATGTCCATCAGAGAACATCGATCTCTCAGCCTCTTATACATCGATCGATCGATGTCCGTCAGTGGACATCGATCTCTCAGCCCTGACCTACATCGATCGATCGATGTCCGTCAGTTGACATCGATCTCTCAACTTCTTCCCACTTCGATCGATCGATGTCCGTCAGTGGACATCGATCTCTCAGCTCTCTTCTACATCGATCGATCGATGTCTGTCAGTGGACATCGATCTCTCAGCCTTACTCTACATCGATCGATCGATGTACATCATCCCCTCACATCGATCGATCGAAGTCCACGATTCCAGCCAAAAAGTTCTGCGTTTTCTGCAACAACTGCAGAACCATAAACACCAACGTATCCAATCTTCATACCAACCAATCCAAGCCTAAACCCTGCTATAATCACATGCTTAAACTGCAGATTCAAACGCTATGCACATATCAAACAATGATTCAAGCCTAATACGCCCATCATTCATCCCGACGAAAATCCAAAAATCTCACCTTTCCTTCCCCCAACCCTATCCAGCAACTACTGTATATCAAAAAGGGATTACAGGGTAGGGATTTGCAGATTCACACGAAATCAATCATCAACAAAAACGGTTTTCATCACATAACAGCCAAATCATCGACACCAACCACATAAATCATATACAAGTAATCACAAAACGAAACTACTGCATGGTGATCCAATTTTGATATCAAAAGTAGGCCTTTTTTCTTTCACAAATCGCAGGAACTTATAAGATGATTACTTGTCTTTGATTACTCGATGAAGAAACGAAGAACGGATGAGGATTGGATTGATTCCTGGAGAGATTCTTCTCCTAGGGCTGCAAGGTCTCAAAATCGCCTATGGGAATGAGGCTGCGTCGTTCTCTGTGAATGCGGAGGAGAACTGACGTAGTCAGTTTAATAGGGAAAAGGGTAAGATTTGGAGTTTCTAAATTATATCTATTATCTTATTTATCTTAAAGGATAAACCTTTATTATTCAATTCTAAAATTAAACACAATTAATTCTAATATTTAATCTTCTCATTAATTTCTAACTAATCCTCGTACTTAATTCCTAATTCATTACCGTTGACCGTCATTAATCTCCTTTAATTCCTTCTTTGCCTTTTAATTATCCTACCGAGGGTGCGGGGCATAACATTCCACCCCCCTTACAAAAAGTTTCGTCCTCGAAACTGGCGTACCTTATTGAAAGAGGTGTGGGTAAAGCTCCATCATTTGTTCCTCAAGCTCCCACGTGGCTTCGCGCTCTGTATGGTTACTCCACTGAACTTTGACATACGGAATGACGCGTCTGCGTAGGACTTGATCCTTCCTATCCACAATCATTATTGGATGTTCTTCATATGAGACATCTTCTTTAATATCCAACGGTTGAGCTTCAAGGACATGGTTTGGGTCCGATACGTATTTCCTTAATTGAGATATGTGAAATACGTCATGGACTTGGGATAAGCTCGGAGGCAAGGCTAACCGATAAGCTCTTTCTCCAACCTTGCCGAGCACTTCGTAAGGCCCAATATATCTTGGGCTTAACTTGCCCTTCATTCCGAATCTTGCAACTCCCTTGGTGGGTGAAACTCATAAATAGACCTTTTCACCTTCCTCAAACTCCAAGGGTCGCCTCTTTGTGTCAGCCCAACTCTTACTGCGATCCTGAGCCACCCTTAGTCTCACTCTTATCACTTTCACCTTTTCAACTGTTTGCTCAACCAACTCGGATGCAGTGATTGTCCTTTCTCCAACTTCATCCCAACAAACCGGGGGCCTGCACTTACGTCCATATAAGGCTTCAAATGGCGCCATGCCAATTGCACTGTGATAGCTGTTATTGTATGAAAACTCCATTAACTTCAACATGCTATCCCTGTTTCCTTTAAAATCCAAGGCGCATGCTCTTAACATATCTTCCAAGGTTTGGATGGTTCTCTCGGATTGTCCATCCGTTTGAGGGTGGTACGCGGTACTCATCCTCAGTTCGGTACCCATCGCCTTCTGAAATGCCCTCCAAAACTTAGAGGTGAACTTGGGGTCACGGTCTGACACGATGCTGACTGGGACTCCATGTAAACTCACAATGTTATCCACATATAAATTGGAAAGTTTCTCGTAAGAGGTGCCATGTGGCATAGCTATGAAATGGGCTGTCTTTGTCAAACGGTCTACAATCACCCAAATCATTTCATTTCCATTTCTGGTCTTGGGTAGTCCCATTACGAAGTCCATCGTCACGTGTTCCCACTTCCATTCCGGAATTTCTAGCAGCTTCATCAAACCACCGGGTCGTTGATGTTCGGCTTTGACTTGTTGGCATACCAGACACCTTTCGACATATGTCGGTATTGATCTTTTCAGCCCTATCCACCAATAATTCTTTTTGAGATCCTTGTACATCTTAGTGCTCCCGGGATGGATAGACAACTTTGAGTTATGCGCTTCTTGGAGCAATTCCGTACGGAGTTCGTCTTTACCGGGCATGCATAACTGATTCTGAAACCATAGACTCCCATCTCCTCGCAACTGGAAGTCCTTTACTGGTCCCGTGGATAATTTGTCGCAGATTTCTTTCAGTGCTGGGTCCTCATACTGCGCTTCTTTAATTCTGTCTACCAAGTCAGGGCTGATAGACAAGGCTGTAAGGACATTTGCCACAGAATCCACCAATTCGAGGTCAAACTCCTCGATTTCTCTTTCTAACGGAGATTGTCTCGCGTGGCTAGAGTTTCTGCTCAACGCATCCGCCACTCTGTTGGCCTTACCCGGATGGTAGTTGATGGTCAAGTCATAGTCCTTGAGTAACTCCAACCATCTTCTCTGTCTCATATTCAACTCCTTCTGCGAGAATAGGTACTTCAAGCTCTTATGATCAGTGAACACGGCACATTTCTCTCCATATAGACAGTGTCTCCAGATCTTAAGAGCAAATACCACAGCTGCGAGTTCCAAGTCATGCGTCAGGTAGTTCTGCTCATATGGTTTCAATTGTCTGGATGCGTACGATATGACTCGTTCATTTTGCATCAAGACACAACCTATAAACAGAACGTTAATTTAAGACTAGCATATGTATATACAATGCATTAATTGTAATGATGTACATACCTAGTCCTTTCTTGGACGCATCACTATAGATCACAAAACCGTCTGTGCCGGAGGGTTGTGCCAACACCGGGGCTGTGGTCAATCTCCTCTTGAGCTCGGTAAAGCTCTGCTCGCATTCAGCAGTCCATTCGAACTTAGTCTTCTTCTGTGTAAGTCGGCTCAATGGAACTGCTATCGTTGAGAATCCCTCAACGAACTTCCTATAGTAGCCTGCCAAGCCTAGGAAACTTCTTACTTCAGTCACGTTGGTAGGTCTTGGCCATTCCGTGATGGCTTCTATCTTTTTAGGATCCATAGAAATCCCATCCTCCGAAATCACATGAACGAGGAAGGCTACACTTCTTAGCCAAAATTCACACTTGCTCAATTTGGCGTAGAGCCTTTGTTGTCTCAAGATTTGCAACACCACTCTTAAGTGTTCAGCATGTGCTTGCTCGCCGGGAGAGTAGACTAGGATGTCATCGATGAACACCACCACGGATTGGTCCAACTGTTCTCGAAATACGGTGTTCATCAAGTCCATGAAGGCCGCTGGGGCATTAGTTAATCCAAAAGGCATCACCAAAAATTCATAATGCCCGTATCGAGTCCGAAAAGTGGTCTTAGGAACGTCTCCCACTTTCAAGAGCAACTGATGGTACCCTTGACGAAGGTCAATCTTTGAAAACCAGCGAGCTCCCTTTAACTGATCAAATAAATCCTCAATCCTTGGCAAGGGATATTTATTCTTGGTGGTAATCTTATTCAGCTCACGGTAATCAATACACAATCTCATGATGCCATCCTTCTTCTTTACAAATAGAAGTGGAGCTCCCCACGGTGATACGCTGGGGCGAATTAACTTTTTGTCTAACAACTCCTGAAGTTGCCCCTTTAGCTCCTTAAGTTCCGCTGGAGCCATTCTGTAGGGTGCCTTAGATATAGGCTCAGCCCCGGGAATCAAGTTGATCTCAAACTCCACTTCTCTTGATGGCGGTACTCCCGGTAAGTCGTCCAGAAATACGTCCTTAAATTCATTTAGTACCGGAATTTGATCCATGGAGGGAACTTCTTGCTGAGCATCTACAGCATACACCAGGTATCCTTCTGCTCCTTTTCGCAAAGCTTTAAAGGCCTTAATCGCCGTCAAGTATATCTTCTTGGGGGCTTTTGTTAACTTGAAATTTCCTTGTACCGTGATGTCATTCATCTCAGGGTCCTTGAGGGTCACTTGCTTAAGTTTACAATCAATATTGGCATGATTCTTGGTCAGCCAATCCATGCCCAATATGACATCAAAGTCCTTCATCGGGATTGGAACTAAGGTCACCGAGAATAACTTTCCATCCAATTCCAAATCACAATCTTTGTACTGGTGGTCAGAAACCAGTACTTGCTCGCCTGCTGCCTGCACCCTAAAGGGGTTCTCAAGCCATTCGGGTAAACAGTCGAGCCCTTTGGCGAATCGCTTAGAATGAAGGAGTGACTAGCTCCACTATCAAACAACACGTTTGCGGGTACTTTGTTAACTAGGATCACACCTAATCACAAGAGGGTAACACATAAGGGTTTTCACATATCAAATATTCAATCATCAACTTGGAGGGCTAAAATTCAGCTTAAGCAACTATTATTTAACTTAGGTCATACCTGTCACCACGTTTGCGTCCTCCTGGACTTCAGCGTCCGTCATGGCGTGGACTCTGGCATTGGGCCTGCCTTTCTGCTGTTGGGCTGGCCCTGCTCCAGCTTGAGGTTTAGTGTCCCATTCGGGACAATCTTTGATCCTATGGCCCGCCTTCCCACATTTGAAGCACGCACCAGTTATCTTCCAACACTCACCTGCGTGTCTCCTCCGGCAGTGTGGACATTCTGCGGGTGCCTGGCGATTGGGTTGATTTTGCTGCGGTGCCCTTTGAGCTGGCCCCGCTTGTCCTTTCCTAGGGATCTTGACCCAACGTCCAGGTCTACCTCCACTTTTCTCTACCCTCGGCCTCTTGCTCGATTCTTCACGAGCCTCTCTTGGTTGTGACCTACGCATGTCACTCTCCACTCGGTAACATGCGTCCAGCATTTCCTCAAAAGTTTTCAAACTTGACCCTGCTATAGCTGTCCGTATGCTGGGGTTCAGACCCTCTTCAAATTTAAGCATTTTCATCCGATTATTTTCAAATACCAAGGGTGTGAATTTGCCCAAGGCATGAAATCTATCCGCATAGTCTGAAACGGACATCCTTCCTTGTTCGAACTTATCGAACTGCCTCATCTTTTCCAAAATGGCAGTCTCAGATACATAGTAATCCTTATAGGCCTGTACAAATTGTCTCCATAGAATAGGGGAAGTCATCTTTGGCAGAATACCGTTCCACCAAGCATTAGCTCTGCCGATCAGAAATGGTGTGGCTACATCCACCTTGAGTTCTTCAGGCACTTGCACAAGCCTGAAGCATTTCTCCACTTCGTCCAGCCAGAACCCAGCCACCTCTGGGTCAGTGGTCCCTTCGAAATTGGGGGCATGCATCTTCCGCATCTCTCCAATATAATATCTGATTCCTTGCTGGAGAGGTGGTGGAGGTGGTTGCTGTGGTTGTTGCTGCTGCTGAGCAACCCCTTGCGCTATCACTGTGATAGCATCAATTAACACTTGCGGCACTAAGACTGGAGGTGGTGGTGGTGGAGGGTTATTGTCCCCATTGCCACCGTTTCCTTGATTGTCACGTCTAGGAGGCATATTCTGCAAGATCATGCTTATTAGTGTCTAGCAGTTCCAAAAATAAGTACTTGGGGTCCATAATGTTGTACAAGGCAGAATTCATAAACTAAGTAAATAATATTTATTGATTATACTTTATCGCGCTCGTACACACACCCATCCCAATCAGACTTTAATCTAAGATTACATGCTTAGACTTAAAGATCAACTTAGAGTCAAGGTCATAGCTTAAGACTCTACATGTCATAACCTAGGTCTCCGAGGTAGATCTTAAGCCTAGGCTCTGATACCACCTGTAGCGCCCCGACCCGGACAGCGGAATCCGAACCGGTACACCCGTCGTAGCTTACTGAGAAGACTACAAGACGTCTCATCTCTCGAACACCCATCATCAATGACGTAAGAGAAATAAGTGCGGAAACATATATCTCGTGAATCCAAACCATCAATGTAGTACATCAAAGACAACGTGAATACCAAAAACTGTATATGGTCGCAACCATCTAGATCCTCAAATGAACTAAGAAACAGAAATAACAGAATCCATCTAGTCAATCCCCTCAACAGGGTCTAAGTATCCCATTTAGCCCACTCGCCGTCGTCCTCTATGAAAATCATATCGTAGCTAGGCTCATCTGCAATGACAAAGGCAGTACCCTTAGCGAAAAACGCTAGCAAGTAACCCGCTTATAAGACATACGGGATCAACACATGGCAAGACATGAGTAATATACAATTCAAGGGAGTTGTGGGGCACATGTCTTGTAAAACTTCCAAATATATAGGCGAATCACGAATGTAGCAAGTACAGCAATTCGAGCGCAAATAACAATTCATGGGCTATCAAATACCACGCACATCTATACCACAACGACTCTCGTGATGCATGCCAAAATATGCACTATACTACACAATCACAAATGCATGAGCCATTTCTTTTCAAAACAGTGCAATGCATGTCACAATGTCCGGTCTCGTAACTAGTTATCCTGTAACGCACCCTGGCTTATATTTCCATCCCGGTTAAGGTTACAGGCCTCGTTATGCTCTGTGATGTACCTCGGCTTATATTTCCATCCCGATTAACATCACAGATCTCGTAAAACTCTGCAATGCACCTCGGCTTATATTTCCATCCCGATTAACATTGCAGAGGACTTTATACCCTGTAACACGCCCCGGCTTATATTTCCATCCCGGTTTGCGTTACAGCCTTTTGTGCCCTATAATGCACCTCGGCTTAAATTTCCATCCCGATTAACATTACAGGTCACCTTCGCAAATATGTACCGAAACACATCTCTTTTTCAAAACAATATGCAATGCAAGTGCCATGATGCAAGACTCCTCGTTACAATCACATTTCTCGTTCACATATGCAGTTCATGTTCACATGCGCAAGTACAAGCAACACACAAGACTTCCCTAACTTACACATCAATGCTTATGCTTCAACTAGGTCATCGACACATAATCTTGATACTAAACTTCACTCACTAATGCGAGTACTCCTATATTTCTTTCGTTGAACTATATAACACCTCGTACGTTCATTTCCTAACCCTCCTAGGTCATCCTCGTTGGAACCCGACTCGAAAACCCATTGAAGTCACCGAGTTGATTCACCATCCTAAGTCATGTTCCCAAGACTTAGACTACCTTTAATCAGGTCTTAAGAAGTCTCTAAGGTCGCCTAAAGATTTCCCGAGCTTCCCTCTTTCTTCCTCTATTTTCCCACAAAACTGGTGGACATCATCCCCTCACATCGATCGATCGATGTGACATCATACCCTCACGTCGATCGATCGATGTCCATCAGAGAACATCGATCTCTCAGCCTCTTATACATCGATCGATCGATGTCCGTCAGTGGACATCGATCTCTCAGCCCTCACCTACATCGATCGATCGATGTCCGTCAGTGGACATCGATCTCTCAACTTCGATCGATCGATGTCCGTCAGTGGACATCGATCTCTCAGCTCTCTTCTACATCGATCGATCGATTTCCGTCAGTGGACATCGATCTCTCAGCCTTACTCTACATCGATCGATCGATGTACATCATCCTCTCACATCGATCGATCGAAGTCCACGATTCCAGCCAAAAAGTTCTGCGTTTTCTGCAACAACTGCGGAACCATAAACACCAACGTATCCAATCTTCATCCCAACCAATCCAACCCTAAACCCTGCTATAATCACAAGCTTAAACTGCAGATTCAAACGCTATGCACATATCAAACAATGATTCAAGCCTAATACGCCCATCATTCATCGCGACAAAAATCCAAAAATCTCACCTTTCCTTCCCCCAACCCTATCCAGCAACTACTGTACATCAAAAAGGGATTACAGGGTAGGGATTTGCAGATTCACATGAAATCAATCATCAACAAAAACGGTTTTCATCACATAACAGCCAAATCATCGACACCAACCACATAAATCATATACAAGTAATCACAAAACGAAACTACTGCATGGTGATCCAATTTTGATATCAAAAGTAGGCCTTTTTTCTTTCACAAATCGCATGAACTTATAAGATGATTACTTGCCTTTGATTACTCGATGAAGAAACGAAGAACGGATGAGGATTGGATTGATTCCTGGAGAGATTCTTCTCCTAGGGCTGCAAGGTCTCAAAATCGCCTATGGGGGAATGAGGCTGCGTCGTTCTCTGTGAATGGGGAGGAGAACTGACGTTGTCAGTTCAATAGGGAAAAGGATAAGATTCGGAGTTTCTAAATTATATCTATTATCTTATTTATCTTAAAAGATAAACCTTTATTATTCAATTCTAAAATTAAACACAATTAATTCTAATATTTAATCTTCTCATTAATTTTTAATTAATCCTCGTACTTAATTCCTAATTCATTACCGTTGACCGTCATTAATCTCCTTTAATTCCTTCTTTGCCTTTTAATTATCCTGCGGAGGGTGCGGGGCATAACAACTGCTTGTACCAAATTACTGAAACAGCCCCTGTTTCGGTTTCTATACCATTGTGGCACCTTAATTTGGCTTTTATGACTCCCAGTTATCCCCAACAGCCCCTAAACATATTAATGCAATTCTAGACAGCCTTTAACCTTTTCTTTTACCCTTTTACCAGTACATACATTTGGCCATTTAACATGGTGAACCAACAATTATCGCGATTTTGTTTTAATCATTCTAAGCTCTTCCCTGATCCATCTATGCGCTTCTAGTGGCTACACCCTCAAGCCCATCTTTTTTGGCTTCAACAACCATAAATAAGGTGTTAGAAATTACTCGAATAAGCCATATATAGCAAAACATACAAAACATCCCCCCCTTTAGTGACTATATTAACATAAGAGAGAACTTAGGGCCCTCATAACTTAGTAAATTTAACCATGGGACAAAACAGCCTTAGAAATCTTATTTAAAAAGAAATATTAGCGTCAAAATGATCTTTAACCACCTTAGGATGCATAACTAATTAGCCCATTAATCCCTTAATTTTTCCCACCGAGGCCGAGGGGTAGGGAGGGGTTTACACTATCTAATTACCTCCTTTTACATCTTTTAACATGTGTTTTGCCCTCCAAGTGTTTTATACATCTACATAGTGACTATTTGATCTTGTATTCATAAGGAGATACTAAAACAGCCCCTTAGTCATTTAACAGCCAAGCTCTTAACCAACCTAATACCACTTTAGTAATTCTAGTGGCTTGGTGGTGGTGAGACAAACCAATCCTTTACCCCCCTCCAAAACCATGGGTTAGGAGAGAGAGAGTCCTTGGATTTCTAATTTATTTTATTCATGGAGGTGGTCTTTAAACAAAACACTAGAACATACTCCTATGTCCATTTGCATGCATCACAAATTCATTAAAGTGACCAAGGCCGAAATTTTAGCATTGTGTTTGAGGGATATGGGTTCAATACAAGCAAGGTTAGGATCTTAAACATGCTAAAATATTCTATTTATGGCTCCTCAATGTCTCAAGAGAATAAAAGGAGACTTGCCTTGGTTGTAAAAAGAAATCACGTGTTCCCACTTCCATTCCGGAATTTCTAGCAGCTTCATCAAACCACCGGGTCGTTGATGTTCGGCTTTGACTTGTTGGCATACCAGACACCTTTCGACATATGTCGGTATTGATCTTTTCAGCCCTATCCACCAATAATTCTTTTTGAGATCCTTGTGCATCTTAGTGCTCCCGGGGTGGATAGACATCTTTGAGTTATGCGCTTCTTGGAGCAATTCCGTTCGGAGTTCGTCTTTACCGGGCACGCATAACTGATTCTGAAACCATAGACTCCCATCTCCTCGCAACTGGAAGTCCTTTACTGGTCCCGTGGATAATTTGTCGCGGATTTCGTTCAGTGCTGGGTCCTCATACTGCGCTTCTTTAATTCTGTCTACCAAGTCTGGGCTGATAGACAAGGCTGTAAGGACATTTGCCACAGAATCCACCAATTCGAGGTCAAACTCCTCGATTTCTCTTTCTAACGGAGATTGTCTCGCATGGCTAGAGTTTCTGCTCAACGCGTCCGCCACTCTGTTGGCCTTACCCAGATGGTAGTTGATGGTCAAGTCATAGTCCTTGAGTAACTCCAACCATCTTCTCTGTCTCATATTCAACTCCTTCTGCGAGAATAGGTACTTCAAGCTCTTATGATCAGTGAACACGGCACATTTCTCTCCATATAGATAGTGTCTCCAGATCTTAAGAGCAAATACCACAGCTGCGAGTTCCAAGTCATGCGTCAGGTAGTTCTGCTTATATGGTTTCAATTGTCTGGACGCGTACGATATGACTCGTTCATTTTGCATCAAGACACAACCTATAAACAGAACGTTAATTTAAGACTAGCATATGTATATACAATGCATTAAATGTAATGATGTACATACCTAGTTCTTTCTTGGACGCATCACTATAGATCACAAAACCGTCTGTGCCGGAGGGTTGTGCCAACACCGGGGCTGTGGTCAATCTCCTCTTGAGCTCGGTAAAGCTCTGCTCGCATTCAGCAGTCCATTCGAACTTAGTCTTCTTCTGTGTAAGTCGGCTCAATGGAACTGCTATCGTTGAGAATCCCTCAACGAACTTCCTATAGTAGCCTGCCAAGCCTAGGAAACTTCTTACTTCAGTCACGTTGGTAGGTCTTGGCCATTCCGTGATGGCTTCTATCTTTTTAGGATCCACAGAAATCCCATCCTCCGAAATCACGTGAACGAGGAAGGCTACACTTCTTAGCCAAAATTCACACTTGCTGAATTTGGCGTAGAGCCTTTGTTGTCTCAAGATTTGCAACACCACTCTTAAGTGTTCAGCATGTGCTTGCTCGCCGGGAGAGTAGACTAGGATGTCATCGATGAACACCACCACGGATTGGTCCAACTGTTCTCGAAATACGGTGTTCATCAAGTCCATGAAGGCCGCTGGGGCATTAGTTAATCCAAAAGGCATCACCAAAAATTCATAATGCCCGTATCGAGTCCGAAAAGTGGTCTTAGGAACGTCTCCCACTTTCAAGAGCAACTGATGGTACCCTTGACGAAGGTCAATCTTTGAAAACCAGCGAGCTCCCTTTAACTGATCAAATAAATCCTCAATCCTTGGCAAGGGATATTTATTCTTGATGGTAATCTTATTCAGCTCACGGTAATCAATACACAATCTCATGATGCCATCCTTCTTCTTTACAAATAGAAGTGGAGCTCCCCACGGTGATACGCTGGGGCGAATTAACTTTTTGTCTAACAACTCCTGAAGTTGCCCTTTTAGCTCCTTAAGTTCCGCTGGAGCCATTCTGTAGGGTGCCTTAGATATAGGCTCAGCCCCGGGAATCAAGTTGATCTCAAACTCCACTTCTCTTGATGGCGGTACTCCCGGTAAGTCGTCCGGAAATACGTCCTTAAATTACTTTAGTACCGGAATTTGATCCATGGAGGGAACTTCTTGCTGAGCATCTACAGCATACACCAGGTATCCTTCTGCTCCTTTTCGCAAAGCTTTAAAGGCCTTAATCGCCGTCAAGTATATCTTCTTGGGGGCTTTTGTTAACTTGACATTTCCTTGTACCGTGATGTCATTCATCTCAGGGTCCTTGAGGGTCACTTGCTTAAGTTTACAATCAATATTGGCATGATTCTTGGTCAGCCAATCCATGCCCAATATGACATCAAAGTCCTTCATCGGGATTGGAACTAAGGTCACCGAGAATAACTTTCCATCCAATTCCAAATCACAATCTTTGTACTGGTGGTGAGAAACCAGTACTTGCTCGCCTACTGCCTGCACCCTAAAGGGGTTCTCAAGCCATTCGGGTAAACAGTCGAGCCCTTTGGCGAATCGCTTAGAAATGAAGGAGTGACTAGCTCCACTATCAAACAACACGTTTGCGGGTACTTTGTTAACTAGGATCACACCTAATCACAAGAGGGTAACACATAAGGGTTTTCACATATCACATATTCAATCATCAACTTGGAGGGCTAAAATTCAGCTTAAGCAACTATTATTTAACTTAGGTCATACCTGTCACCACGTTCGCGTCCTCCTGGACTTCAGCGTCCGTCATGGCGTGGACTCTGGCATTGGGCCTGCCTTTCTGCTGTTGGGCTGGCCCTGCTTCGGCTTGAGGTTTAGGGTCCCATTCGGGACAATCCTTGATCCTATGGCCCGCCTTCCCACATTTGAAGCACGCACCAGTTATCTTCCAACACTCACCTGCGTGTCTCCTCCGGCAGTGTGGACATTCTGCGGGTGCCTGGCGATTGGGTTGATTTTGCTGCGGTGCCCTTTGAGCTGGCCCCGCTTGTCCTTTCCTAGGGATCTTGACCCAACGTCCGGGTCTACCTCCACTTTGCTCTACCCTCGGCCTCTTGCTCGATTCTTCACGAGCCTCTCTTGGTTGTGACCTACGCATGTCACTCTCCACTCGGTAACATGCGTCCAGCATTTCCTCAAAAGTTTTCAAACTTGACCCCGCTATAGCTGTCCGTATGCGGGTGTTCAGACCCTCTTAAAATTTCAGCATTTTCATCCGATTATTTTCCAATACCAAGGGTGTGAATTTGCCCAAGGCATGAAATCTATCCGCATAGTCTGAAACGGACATCCTTCCTTGTTCGAACTTATCGAACTGCCTCATCTTTTCCAAAATGGCAGTCTCAGACACATAGTAATCCTTATAGGCCTGTACAAATTGTCTCCATAGAATAGGGGAAGTCATCTTTGGCAGAATACCGTTCCACCAAGCATTAGCTCTGTCGATCAGAAATGGTGTGGCTACATCCACCTTGAGTTCTTCAGGCACTTGCACAAGCCTGAAGCATTTCTCCACTTCGTCCAGCCAGAACCCAGCCACCTCTGGGTCAGTGGTCCCTTCGAACTTGGGGGCATGCATCTTCCGCATATCTCCAATATAATATCTGATGCCTTGCTGGGGAGGTGGCGGAGGTGGTTGCTGTGGTTGTTGCTGCTGCTGAGCAACCCCTTGCGCTATCACTGTGATAGCATCAATTAACACTTGCGGCACTAAGACTGGAGGTGGTGGTGGTGGAGGGTTATTGTCCCCATTGCCACCGTTTCCTTGATTGTCACGTCTAGGAGGCATATTCTGCAAGATCATGCTTATTAGTGTCTAGCAGTTCCAAAAATAAGTACTTGGGGTCCATAATGTTGTACAAGGCAGAATTCATAAACTAAGTAAATAATATTTATTGATTATACTTTATCGCGCTCGTACACACACCCATCCCAATCAGACTTAAATCTAAGATTACATGCGTAGACTTAAAGATCAACTTAGAGTCAAGGTCATAGCTTAAGACTCTACATGTCATAACCTAGGTCTCCGAGGTAGATCTTAAGCCTAGGCTCTGATACCACCTGTAGCGCCCCGACCCGGACAGCGGAATCCGAACCGGTACACCCGTCGTAGCTTACTGAGAAGACTACAAGACGTCTCATCTCTCGAATACCCATCATCAATGACGTAAGAGAAATAAGTGCGGAAACATATATCTCGTGAATCCAAACCATCAATGTAGTACATCAAAGACAACGTGAATACCAAAAACTGTATATGGTCGCAGCCATCTAGATCCTTAAATGAACTAAGAAACAGAAATAACAGAATCTATCTAGTCAATCCCCTCAACAGGGTCTAAGTATCCCATTCAGCCCACTCGCCGTCGTCCTCTATGAAAATCATATCGTAGCTAGGCTCATCTGCAATGACAAAGGCAGTACCCTTAGCGAAGAACGCTAGCAAGTAACCCGCTTATAAGACATACGGGATCAACACATGGCAAGACATGAGTAATATACAATTCAAGGGAGTTGTGGGGCACATGTCTTGTAAAACTTCCAAATATATAGGCGAATCACGAATGTAGCAAGTACAGCAATTCATGGGCTATCAAATACCACGCACATCTATACCACAACGACTCTCGTGATGCATGCCAAAATATGCACTATACTACACAATCACAAATGCATGAGCCATTTCTTTTCAAAATAGTGCAATGCATGTCACAATGTCCGGTCTCGTAACTCGTTATCCTGTAACGCACCCCGGCTTATATTTCCATCCCGGTTAACGTTACAGGCCTCGTTATGCTCTGCAATGCACCTCGGCTTATATTTCCATCCCGATTAACATTGCAGAGGACTTTATACCCTGTAACACGCCCCGGCTTATATTTCCATCCCGGTTTGCGTTACAGCCTTTTGTGCCCTATAATGCACCTCGGCTTAAATTTCCATCCCGATTAACATTACAGGTCACCTTCGCAAATATGTACCGAAACACATCTCTTTTTCAAAACAATATGCAATGCAAGTGCCATGATGCAAGACTCCTCGTTACAATCACATTTCTCGTTCACATATGCAGTACATGTTCACATGCGCAAGTACAAGCAACACACAAGACTTCCCTAACTTACACATCAATGCTTATGCTTCAACTAGGTCATCGACACTTAATCTTGATACTAAACTTCACTCACTAATGCGAGTACTCCTATATTTCTTTCGTTGAACTATATAACACCTCGTACGTTCATTTCCTAACCCTCCTAGGTCATCCTCGTTGGAACCCGACTCAAAAACCCATTGAAGTCACCGAGTTGATTCACCATCCTAAGTCATGTTCCCAAGACTTAGACTACCTTTAATCAGGTCTTAAGAAGTCTTTAAGGTCACCCAAAGATTTCCTGAGCTTCCCTCTTTCTTCCTCTATTTTCCCACAAAACTGGTGGACATCATCCCCTCACATCGATCGATCGATGTGACATCATACCCTCACGTCGATTGATCGATGTCCATCAGAGAACATCGATCTCTCAGCCTCTTATACATCGATCGATCGATGTCCGTCAGTGGACATCGATCTCTCAGCCCTCACCTACATCGATCGATCGATGTCCGTCAGTGGACATCGATCTCTCAACTTCGATCGATCGATGTCCGTCAGTGGACATTGATCTCTCAGCTCTCTTCTACATCGATCGATCGATTTCCGTCAGTGGACATCGATCTCTCAGCCTTACTCTACATCGATCGATCAATGTACATCATCCTCTCACATCGATCGATCGAAGTCCACGATTCCAGCCAAAAAGTTCTGCGTTTTCTGCAACAACTGCAGAACCATAAACACCAACGTATCCAATCTTCATCCCAACCAATCCAAGCCTAAACCCTGCTATAATCACAAGCTTAAACTGCAGATTCAAACGCTATGCACATATCAAACAATGATTCAAGCCTAATACGCCCATCATTCATCGCGACAAAAATCCAAAAATCTCACCTTTCCTTCCCCCAACCCTATCCAGCAACTACTGTACATCAAAAAGGGATTACAGGGTAGGGATTTGCAGATTCACATGAAATCAATCATCAACAAAAACGGTTTTCATCACATAACGGCCAAATCATCGACACCAACCACATAAATCATATACAAGTAATCATAAAACGAAACTACTGCATGGTGATCCAATTTTGATATCAAAAGTAGGCCTTTTTTCTTTCACAAATCGCAGGAACTTATAAGATGATTACTTGCCTTTGATTACTCGATGAAGAAACAAAGAACGGATGAGGATTGGATTGATTCCTGGAGAGATTCTTCTCCTAGGGCTGCAAGGTCTCAAAATCGCCTATGGGGGAATGAGGCTGCGTCGTTCTCTGTGAATGGGGAGGAGAACTGACGTTGTCAGTTCAATAGGGAAAAGGATAAGATTTGGAGTTTCTTAATTATATCTATTATCTTATTTATCTTAAAGGATAAACCTTTATTATTCAATTCTAAAATTAAACACAATTAATTCTAATATTTAATCTTCTCATTAATTTCTAATTAATCCTCGTACTTAATTCCTAATTCATTACCGTTGACCGTCATTAATCTCCTTTAATTCCTTCTTTGCCTTTTAATTATCCTACGGAGGGTGCGGGGCATAACAACTGCTTGTACCAAATTACCGAAACAGCCCCTGTTTCGGTTTCTATACCATTGTGGCACCTTAATTTGGCTTTTATGACTCCCAGTTATCCCCAACAGCCCCTAAACATATTAGTGCAATTCTAGACAGCCCTTAACCTTTTCTTTTACCCTTTTACCCGTACATACATTTGGCCATTTAACATGGTGAACCAACAATTATCGCGATTTTGTTTTAATCATTCTAAGCTCTTCCCTGATCCATCTATGCGCTTCTAGTGGCTACACCCTCAAGCCCATCTTTTTTGGCTTCAACAACCATAAATAAGGTGTTAGAAATTACTCGAATAAGCCATATATAGCAAAACATACAAAACATCCCCCCCTTTAGTGACTATATTAACATAAGAGAGAACTTAGGGCCCTCATAACTTAGTAAATTTAACCATGGGACAAAACAGCCTTTCAAATCTTATTTAAAAAGAAATATTAGCGTCAAAATGATCTTTAACCACCTTAGGATGCATAACTAATTAGCCCATTAATCCCTTAATTTTTCCCACTGAGGCCGAGGGGTAGGGAGGGGTTTACACTATCTAATTACCTCCTTTTACATCTTTTAACATGTGTTTTGCCCTCCAAGTGTTTTATACATCTACATAGTGACTATTTGATCGTGTATTCATAAGGACATACTAAAACAGCCCCTTAGTCATTTAACAACAAAGCTCTTAACCAACCTAATACCATTTTAGTAATTCTAGTGGCTTGGTGGTGGTGAGACAAACCAATCCTTTACCCCCTTCCAAAACCATGGGTTAGGAGAGAGAGAGTCCTTGGATTTCTAATTTATTTTATTCATGGAGGTGGTCTTTAAACAAAACACTAGAACATACTCCTATGTCCATTTGCATGCATCACAAATTCATTAAAGTGACCAAGGCCGAAATTTTAGCATTGTGTTTGAGGGATATGGGTTCAATACAAGCAAGGTTAGGATCTTAAACATGCTAAAATATTCTATTTATGGCTCCTCAATGTCTCAAGAGAATAAAAGGAGACTTGCCTTGGTTGTAAAAAGTTAAAATCTTTTGAGCACTTGGTTTCTACTAGAGCTTTGATAATCACCCTCTTCTACCTATTTAGAGAAAACGACTTTTTTTATGCATGGGAAGGGGTGAATAAGAATCTTAGAGAAAGGAAATAAGACTTAGAGTTGTAAAACCCGTACCTAGCAGAGTGGGTTGATGATCCAAGCCTCCAAGAAGCTCCTTTACCTTATGATCTTGAGAATTCCTCCTATGTAAAGGGGTAGTGATTTTGGCATTAGGGAGGTAGGGGAGAGAAAATGGTTCAACTATTTTTTAAACCTTGAAGGAATAAAATTACATCAAGAGGTTAGGTGTTTACCTTAGATGATGATGGAGTGGTTCTTGAAATGCTCGGTTTGAGTTGCCACTTGGTGCTCCTCTATGGCCGAAAGTGGTGGAGCTTTAGGAGGAAAATGGAAGATAGTTTGAGAGGTGAGAAAATGTCTAGGAAAATGACTAGTTGTTTAAGGAAACGTCTTGAGTTTAATTAGGATTCAAGGAAGGGAGGTGGGCCAGTTTAATGGGTGGGAGGAAGACACAATGATTATTCCTTTGCATGCATGGAAGAGGGTAGTAAATAAGATATGGCTAATTAAGAGTGTGGGTGACTTTTTAGGATAGTTTTAAGAGGGTGTAAGCTTTTGTCTAAGGTTTGGATTTCTCTAGAATTTCAAAATATCTTGAAAGGGTTGGAGGGAGGGTGGCCGGACCCTTTGGAGGGTATTTTGGTCACTCTCCTTCACTAGATGTCCTAATGCTATTTTATTTGGTGATTATTATTATTATTATTATTATTATTATTATTTATTTTGTAATGCTTTAGAAAGATTATTTAAATAAATTGATTATTATAATATTCATGACTTATAATTCTTATCAAAATTTCAACTAAAATTTCTGTCTATTGCCATCACATATCTAATGTCAAATAAAGAAGATCACAGTTATAATTGGGCGGTTACATCAAAATTAGTCATCACAACATAATTTTATTGATACTAAAAGTCAAGGAATTTATAATGTTTGTTTTGCACAATTTGAAATGGTTTTATAGTCAGGGTGGGTTCAACAACTACCTTTATTTCCTCCTCATGATAAGTGAGAAACGACCATTTATGGGGTGGTGAATATTACATTTCCTTGTTTGCGAATGCATGCTTGGTAGCACGATCCAGCCCTGGAGCGAGCTGCAACATTTCCTACCTCACATTACTTCACTCCTTACACTTTCATTTTACCCTCCAACCTTATTCCTTGCATGTCTTCCCCCTCTTAGACCTCCCTCTTCCCAAACAACAACCTAATGATTATTTTCCCACTCACCCTCCTAATATTCTCGGCCAAGACCAACCAACAAGGAATAAATACTTCCTATTCAACCTATTCCATTTCATTCTTCATTTCAATATAGTTACAAATCTCTCTCCAAAACTCTTCTCCACTCCACTTCTCTCTCTTAAGCCAAAATCTCTCATATTCATTTCCTCCTCTTCATCCCAGAGAAACATCCAAGCCAAAGGAAGAGAACAACTTCCACTTTCAAGTGAGGATCAGGCATCCAAGACTGTATCATCCTTTCTACATACCTTTCTTATCATCCATCTCCCCATAAAGACTCAAAACATCTCTTGTTCTACACCCTCAAACCGTGAGGTACATCAAGGAGAAAAGAAGAACTTCATAGGTTGAAGAGTTAGGGAATTTCAAGAACCACAGGTAAAGCCTTTCTTAAGATTTGATTTTAGAATGCTCTTATACAGATTATTGTTTCAAAGTACCGTTAATAGATTCACTGCCCTGGGCCGCTATGTTACATCAGTTATGGTAGATAAGAGACTTAAGATGATCAAGTTTGAGCATGGCATGAGTTCAAGGATTAGGACCTAAATCGTCAATGTGAATCCTGGCAATTTTTGTGAGCTGCTGGACGCCTGCTACAAGTGGAGCTGGACATTGCCTGGAGAGACGAAGAGGCCAGAGGCAAGAGGCCTTGGGATACTACAGATGATTAGTCTGGGCAGCGGACCAAGTTCCAGCGAAGGCCAGACAGACTGCCCCAGTTTCAACAATAGCCCTAGCCACCACGCCAGCAGCAGGTTCAAAGACAGCCCCCACCCTAGCGCCAACCTCAGCAGCTTCAGCGTCCCTAGGAGCCAGCAATTCTGAGATGCCAAACTTCTTACTAGCATCATATGGGTGAGTGCCGCATGGGGACAGGAGCATGTTTTGGATGTGGTAGGACTGAGCATATGATCAGATATGGCCCGACGAGGAAGAATAGGCAATATGGAGGTGCGCAGCAGTAGGGAGGACATCTGTGGGCGAATGCCTGAGTCCATATCATAATAGACGCTACTGTAGATGATGCACCAGATATTGTGACATGTATTTTCTATTACATAGTTAAATGTGATTGATATTTACCTGTTTTGAATGTTAAGTTATATTGTTGATTATCTGTTTCGGGAACCCTAAATTGTGACCATTATGTGCTTAATCTAGAAATCCTATACTTTGACGGTGAATGTATTCAGGTGCGATTTTACTAAACAACATTCTGACGAATGTGTTGTTCGATAGTGGCGCAAGCCACTCATTTGTATCTAAGTGGTTCACCGGGAACCTGAGCACCTGCCCTACCTTGTTGGAGACACCCTATAGAGTTCACGCTGTTGGAGACCAGATCATCACTTCACACAATCTGTATAAGAATTGTGGCATTGAGATGGAGGGTCAGCAATTCGAGGTGACATTGATTCCGATACAGATGGGAAATTTGACGTGATTCTAGCATGGATTGGTTGTTCCACAACCATGCTCACATCTATTGTCAAGGGAAGCGGGTAGTCATCAAGAATCTGGGCCAAGAGGAGGTTACCTTATAGGGTAACAGTAAGTTGAAGAAGGCTCCACAAAATGTATATCTGACTGCAGTGCAGGCTTTCAGAGAATTACGAAACGGAGATGTCAGTTTTCTTTTTTACGCCCTTAACGCTGAGCAGGAGACTACTTTGCTCGATAGTATTCAAATTGTTCGATAGTTTTTTGGTGTGTTTCCAGATGATTTGCCAGGCTTACCACCTGACTGGGAAATTGAGCTCAATGTTAATGTGGTACCCAGATCAGAGCCAATCTCTAAAGTTCCATATCAGATGGCTCCAGCGGAGTTGAAGGTACAGTTGCAGGAGTTGGTTGATAAAAAGTTCATCTATCCCAGCGTTTCACCCTGGGGAGCACTAGTACTATTTGTTAAGAAAAGGGATGGTAGCATTGCGGCTATGTATCGATTACAGGGAGGTGAACAAGATCACCATTAAGAATAACTACCCATTGCCGTAGATCGACGTTCTATTTGATCAGCTGAGAGTAAGCAATTCATTTTGGTAATGATTCGTTAGTTACTATGTTCCATCAAATATAAATTATACATTTGAGTGCAGGGAGCTAAAGTGTTCAGTAAGATCGATCTTCGTTCTTGATATCACCAATCGAAGATCAAGACAGATGATGTTTCGAAGATCGCCTTTTGGACCTGATATGGCAATTGCAAGTTTTTGGTGATGCCCTTCGGGTTGACTAATGCCCCAGCCACATTTATGGATCTCATAAATATGGTGTTTCATGAGCAGTTGGATAAGTTTGTAGTGGTCTTCATCAATGATACTCTTGTTTATTCACCAGATGAGGATAGCCATACCGAGCACTTACGGATTGTCTTGAGCATATTACGAGAGAAGATGCTTTACGCCAAATTCAGCAAGTGCGAGTTCTGGTTGTGGAGCATTGAATTTTGGGGACATGTCATTTCAAAGGCAGGTATATTAGTGGACCCCAAGAAGATCAAGGCGATTACAGAATAGCCACGACCGACGAACGTCGCTGAGGTCCGGAGTTTTCTAGGATTAGCGGGCTGTTACATGAATTTCATAGAAGGTTCTCGCAGATAGTAGTTCCACTAACTAGGCTGACATAGAAGAAGACAAAGTTTGAGTGGACTGCTGACTGCGAGAGGAGCTTTACAGAGCTAAAGCAGAATTTGACCTCAACCCCAGTCTTGGTACAACCTATTTCTGGCGAGAGTTATAATGTCTACAGCGATGCTTCAAGAAATGTTCTAGGTAAACGAATAAACGACTTTCCTTTGTGAATACTGTACTTGATAAATGCATTAACCCTGTTCTTGTAGGTTTTGTTCTGATGCAGAAAGATTGCGTTATCGTATCCAAATAGGTGAAACCGTACGAGCAGAATTACCCGATGCATGACCTAGGATTGGCAACCGTGGTATTTGCACTAAAGAATTAGAGGCATTATCTATATGGAGAATGGTGTGAGGTATACACTGACCACAAAATTCTAAAGAACCTGTTCACCCAAAAGTGGCTCGAGCTTATTAAAGACTATGACCTGGCTATTCACTACCATCCGGGTAAAGCTAATATAGTGGTGGATGTGTTACACAGGAAGTCCAGTCATGCCAGGAAGACTCCTCATGAGCGAGAGATGGTCGAGTTCGGATTAGATGTGGCCGAGTCTATGGCTGATGTTCTGGTGACATTGTTGATTTCTTTGGTGTTGATTGAGTGGATTAAGGATGCCAAGTGAGACGATGCAGATTTGCTGAGGAATTCCTGAGAAAGTTAAGCACAGATCGATGATTTTCAGATACATAGTGATGAAAGTCTGTGGTTCAGAGGCAGATTATGCATACCTAATGGTTATTAGCTCAAGAAAGAGATCCTTAATGAGGCCCACAGTTCACAATTATTGATTCACCCAGAGCCACTAAGATGTGCCCAGATCTGAGACAGCATTATTGTTGGAATGAGATTAAGCGCCAGATCACAGAGTGCGTTGAGTGGTGGTTGGTATGTCAGCAGGTGAAGGGGGAACATCAGCAACCTGCTGGATTCCTACAGCCCCTGGAGATTTCCGACTGGAAGTAGGAACACATCACTACGGAGTTTATCACCAGACTTCCGAGGACTCTGAGCGATAGTGATACGATATGGGTGATTGTAGACAGACTCACTAAATCAGCACACCTTCTATCCATGTCCATTTAGGCATCCATGGAGAGACTAGTACAGATGTATATAGACGATGTAGTGAGCCTGCATGGAGTTCTGGTGAGTCTCATCTATGATCGAGATCCGTAATTCAACTTGAGATTCTGACTGCATTTCAGTGTGTGATGGGTATTTAGATTCAGATGAGCACTGCATTCCACCCGTAGGCTGATGGGCAGACCATACAGACACTTGAGGGTATTCTACATACCTGCGTGTTGGATTTCCGTGGTAGCTGGGATCAATCCATGAAGTTGATGGAGTTTTTGCATAATAATAGCTACCACAGCTCGATCAGGATGGCACCATTAGAGGCATTGTACGGGCGCAAGTGTCGATGACCTCTATAGTGGGCCAAGGTCGAAGAAAGAGCTATTACCCGCCAAGAGTTAGTGGAGCAAACCAGAGATTAGGTTTGGTTGATACGCAATAGGCTGAAAGTAGCCCAGGACCGCAGTAAGAGCTGCCTGGACTAGAGACAACGACCTATTGATTTTGAGATTGGCAAGAAGGTGTATCTGAGGGTCTCGCCGACTAAAGGGGTGATGCGCTTTGGAGTTAGAGGGAAGTTGAGTCCTCGCTTCATCGGGTCGTATGAGATATTGAAGAGGATTGGACCTGTAGCTTATCGACTGGCACTGCCTCCATCACTATCGCAAATGCACGATGTGTTCCACGTGTCACAGGTGTAGATATACGTGCATGACCCCAGTCATGTGTTGGAGTATCAGGAGTTTGAGATCCATGATGATGCTTCCTATGACGAGGTTCCAGTATGTACTCTGGACTAAAAGGAGCAAGTGTTGCAGAATAGGTCGATCCTGTTCGTCAAGGTTCAGTGGAGCCATCATTCCAAGCGGGAAGCTACTTGGCAGCCGGAGCGGCAGATTAAGGAGCAACACCCTTTACTTTTTGACTGAGGTACGTAAGTTTCGAGGCCAAAACATTTTACAAGGGGGAATGTTACACACCGACACCCGCTACGTACGAAACTTTCATTTTATACCGTTGTAAGATACTTAGTGTGATTTGTGTGTATGTGTATGCTAAGGAAGTTTTTAGAACAATACTTAAGTAATCCAAATTGGATAGGATTAATTAAATAGGAATATAAAAGAATGATACAACCCTTATTAGAAATTAAAGTAAAGGAAAATTAATGTAGGACATAAAAATGAAGTGGACAAAATTTTGTCAAATTTTACCCCTAAGAAGTACCTTAGGCCGTGCCCACTACCATGAATAAGTGGAAGATAATTTTAATTCCTCTTCCATTTATATTTTTATACAATGTGGGAAAATTACAAGTGGACAAATTATACCTACTTTTTTCTCACTAATTCTCAAAATTCATCCAAAATACACCACTTACACCCCTCACCCCACTCGGTGCCACCACCTCACCACATGAAAGAAAAATTGTCCTACATCTTTCCTACTTCATATCACTTCACTCCTTACACTTTCATTTTACCCTCCAACCACATTCCATGCATGTCTTCCCTCTCTTACACCTCCCTTTTCCCAAACAACAACCTAATGATAATTTCCCCACCACCCACCTATATTATCGGCCATGACCAACCAACAAGGAATAAATACTTCCTGTTCAACCCATTCCATTTCATTTTTCATTTCAATATAGTTACAACTCTCTCTACAAAACCCTTCTCCACTCCACTTCTCTCTCTCAAGCCAAAACCTCTCATATTCATTTCCTCCTCTTCATCCAAGAGAAACATCCAATCCAAAGGAAGAGAACTTCTTCCACTTCAAGTGAGGATCAGGCTTTCAAGTCTATGAACCCTTAAGGTAAGGAACGTATCATCATTTCTACATACCTTTCACATCATCCATCTCCCCACAAGGACTCAAAACATATCTTGTTCTAGGCCCTCAAACTGTGAGGTACATCAAGGAGGAAAGAAGAACTTCATAGGCTGAAGAGTTAAGGAATTTCAACAACTCGAAAGGTAAAACCTTTCATAAGATTTAATTTAGAATGCTCTTAGTAAACATCTCTCAAATTGACCAATTCCCCCCCCCCCCAATTTTAGCCACCTAGGCCGTGAGGTACCCAAGACAAGGGAAAGAAGAAATCTTTTCGATCTTAATAGTAGAAGTCAAAAGAAAAGGCAAGTATTCTTCTTAGTTTCTTCATGCATGTTCAAAAATGAGTCATCTATATTCATCTACAAACTTGGATCATGTGTGTATACGTTCAAATGATGTTATCAGTATAAACATGAAGAAAGTTTGCTTCCATGCCAATTCTATGAAGTCTTGTATGTGATACTTGAATGTGGGCATGTTAGTGGCTATGTTGGTATGTAAAAGTGGCATGCATGATAAGTTTAGGGTGTGTCTAGGTCTCATATGTTTATGCATGTCATATGAAATAGAGGATTAGGCATGCATGTTTCAATTTCATAAAAAGTGTTGGTGACTTGATAACACTTTCTTGAAAAAGTGTTCTAAGAACCTCACTTTGCTTCATCTTCTTGTATGTTTTCTTAGTGATTATAACATATGTGCTTGTCCATGAGTTTTAATGTTTATATGTGTTTCTGGACATGATTTTGCTTAATTTTAGTGCACCATAATTTATGCTATAATGCATGGCCATAAAAGATTGTTTCTCTGATAAACATCACATTTTATGCATCTTCATTCAAAGATAGGGCAGTTTTGGTCTCCATCATTAGGCGTGATCATGACCATCATTTTGATGTATAACATTGATGATTATCGCCTAAGAATGTGTCTTTTCATGTGTTTCATCTTGATATGTATTTGCATGTGATTCTCATCATGATCATCACCATGATCATGATACATATGTTCATGTTGTGATGAAAGTTGCATGCATGAGTCTTCATATGCCAAAATCACAAGCTTAATGTAACATCATGGTGAATTCAAGTAGCATGCATATATATATTCATGATAAGTTGATTAATAAAAGGGTTATGATCATTCTTGCATGTGTGATACAATGAACAAGTTGAAAATCATGTTTGTATGTGTGGTTGTATATTCGCCCACATGGCCATAAGTGTGTACCAAACATGCTGTTGAGTATATACATGAATACATATCTAAATAATGATATATATTGTATATTGTATATTGTATACAGACCTAACTAAAGGAAGTGATAAATAAGTAAAATGAAGAGCTAACAAAAGGTAACAAGCCCAAGGGGCTGAAATTTTGCTGAGACCACCAAGAAGGACAAAATTGTAATTTCTAAATGTTGAAAGATATGGAAAATGGGCTGTTTTGAGAAGGACATAAAATAAAATAAGTAATGGACCATTCGAGACAAATAATTTAGTAATTAAAGCCCAAAAGTGGTCTGTTTGGAAGGGTTGACCAAGAGCACCAATAAGAAGGGCACAATTTGGCATTTAACACAATTTAGAATATGAAACATGAGCTAAACATTGGCCTTAGGAGCTGAGATAGATGCTTAAAATCAGCCCAAAACCAAGCATTCATTCATGCATAAGACAAAACAAAGTTTTCAAATGAATGATTTTACCACTCGATATGTTTTCGTGGATTGTTTTATAACACGAAATGATTTAAAAGGATTTTTTTGTAAAAAACCGTACAACAAGACGAATGGTTCCATACGACTTATGTTATGTTTATGAAACATCTACGATGTTAAGTTAAGTTTATGGTGCGCCGTCCTGAAATCGGGTGCTAGGGGAGGATGTCAAGGGCATAGTTTACATTATGGCCGAGCGTGACACTGTGTCTGGGACCTAGGATCTCTACCATAATGCATCACCGTTAGATCTACACACGTGTGATGTAACACAATGGTTAGACCATCGGGATTCATATTTGGTACATAACACTACACGGGGGATCATTTGGTATGTCGTGGGCACTGTTCTTACTATATGAAAAGTGCTATAGCCAACTTATGAAATGCCATGTTTTGAAATGATACGAGTATGTCCTCTTTTTAAATGATTTCTGATACTTACACCATGTACTTATTTGCATGAGCAATTGACATGTATTCCAAACCATCACCTCTATACTCATCATTATGATAGGAAATTGGACATGGGATAGACATATAGAATTAGGACTTAGTATAAATTTTGATTGAGAGATTAAGTAGGAAAAAATGATAATTAAATCTCCAGAATATCGATAAATGAAAGTTAACACTTATTCTTTTTTACTTACGTTATCTGCTTATGTGTTGTTTATGTTACCGCTTTACTTGTCCTTTACATGTGAACGGAGATGTGTCATGTTCATTATTTTTTACTGCATTCATTTTATTACCCCGTCTCTCATACATGATCCATATGACAAACCTAGACGGAAATACTTGCTGGGTGATTTGTTATCGCTCACTCTACATTTTTACCATCTTGTAAAGTCCTAGGATCTGGACCTGGACTACATAGACGACGAGCCTAGAGTAGGACATCCATGAGCAGTCTAGTGGGCTCAATTGATCTAGATTTTGTACTTTTACTGTTCCAGACATGTATTCATACCCTTTATGTATGGATGATATTCATGATGTATCCGGATTTAGTACGATGTATGACGCAGGTCTAGTTTATGTTTTATTCTGTCTATTTTATGATGCTTCCGCTACTCGATATATGTTTGTGTCGATATGCATATAGATGTCATTGATGCCTTGTACTTCTTGCAGCAGAGTACGACAGGTGCACTGTGTCGAGACCATAGTCCCAGGTGGGGCGCTACAGCCCTACTTTTAGGTCAACATGCTGACTTACATGTATACTTTAGTAATGTAAAATAATTTTAAACAATAGAAGCAGCGCCTATGTCAAAAATGTGTGGGTAGAGCTTATACATCACTTTATACACAAGAGTGTAGATTCTATGTGTTACATCTCTAGATACAAATTATACTCCTTTAAAAATGCATATGTTCTGAGCGTGTCAGATATGATACCTCATGGCAGCCAAGGGAATGTTTGCCGCTTTGGCTCTCAGAGTTTTTCCTTTGAGTCTGCGCTAGCTCCACACCCGTAGTATGCTGATGGAGCTTAGTCCCGTGGTAGAGCTAGCCATGCCAAGATGGTTAGCTAAACCTGTCTGGGAGCCGAGCAGAAAAAGGGAAGGTGTTGTAGCTTCGTAGAGCAAAGATGGCATTATATATCTTCTAGGTAAACATGCCTTCCTTGGTTGGAAGCTTTTCAGCCCAGCAAGCCACAGCGTGAAATAGTGTTTGAGAGTCACTGCTGAGTCCCAAACAATCTTGGCCCAATCGACTTTTCTGAACCTCTCCCTAAAATATTCATATGCCTGCCGAGGTTAGAGGATGCCATTTGCTGTCCACGAGGTGAGTACTTCAACAGTCGAGTTGTAGGAGACTACGCTGACCTGCAACTTGTCTCTGATCTCTATAAGTTTTTTCAGCAGGGGAGAGTCTGAGCTAAATCTAATCCTTGTCCATAATGTGTTGTAGATACTACCAGTGCTTTGTTGAGAACGCCAAATTCCATGCTTTCAGCTGAAAAACTCCCAAACCACCCTCCTCTTTAGGCATGCTAACATGAGACCAAGAAACCCAAGCCTTTTTGGACCCAAGTGAAGAATTACCCCATAGCAAGTGTAGACAAATTCTCTTCACAAGAGTCCTAAGTGTTGCAGGTAGAGGTAAATCACATAACCGAGAACAGTTTACTCCATGCAACACTGATTTGATCAGTTGCAAACTGCCAGCATATGAAAGGCTGTCTGCATTCCATAATCCCACCTTATCCATCAACTTCTTGATGAAAGGGCATAGCGTGAGCTCTGCAGTTTGTGACCTAGGATGGGAATGCCCAGTATTTGAAGGGCATTATGCCTGATGAGAAAATTGTGCTGATTTGCAGCAAGTTAGTTGCCTCTTCAATGCCTACATAGAGTAACTAGGATTGTGTCAAGGTGGCGCTAAGCCCGAAACAATCACCAAAGGCAGCTAGGGCATCCATAACTTGTTGTACTGAGCAAACTGGAGAAAAGGATGAGGTCATCCACGAAGCAAAGGTGGGTGATATACTGCTCAGTACAGCCAGTATGAAAATGGAACCCTATGTCATGGTGCAGTCGTCCAAGGAGCCTTGAGAGTTACTCCATGCCAATTAAAAATAGGAAGGCGGAGATAGGGTGTTGCGACCCGCACCCTTGAGGCATTAGAGAAATGAAATTCAAAGGCAGATATGGTGATCAAGGTAAGGTTTAACGAATAGAACCAATTCGATTGTTTAGCCGTGTTAAGCGGTATAGGTAAAAACTTCGGGTGTATACTAAAATAAATAATTAAAACCTTAGGTAACACCTAATTTAGGTGATTAAGTAAACAAAAATTATAGTTAAGACACAAGACTTATTTTACAATTAAATTAAAGGAAAAGAAAATAGCACATAAGAAAAGTGAGGATTGATAAAATTGTCTTTCCTACCTCACCATACACCTCTACCCGGTTTTCCCTATAAAAAAATTAGTAGAGAATTGCTTTAGTCTCCTTATTCCACTACATTAGCCTTCATACACCCCTATTGAAATTACAAGTGCCTAAGCCCTAATCACTTCTTCCAACAAGCTTGCACATTTTGTTATTTTCTTCAAAATTCCAAAGATCATCATCCCACGCTCCTAACCTCATGTGACCGCCACTCGCATCAAGAAAGAAGAAAAGAAAACCTTTTTTACACACTTCACCTCCATGCTAACCAAGTTACATGCAATCTTCTATCCATCACTTTCCTCTCTTTCCAACCCAACAAAAGGATGAAATTCTCCCTACACGAACCCTTAAATTTTGGCCATTCTAAGGATAAAAGGGAGGAAGGAATTCTTCTTACAACCTTCCACCTTCAACCAACCAAAATACGTGCATGCTCCACTTTATTTCTTCTTCTAACTTCCAAATATAACTATTTCTTGTTCTTGCCATCATGATATCCCATGCAAGAAAGGCAAGGAAAAAAACTTCTTACAAGTTCACCTTCTTAAACCAATGCCCTAACATGTAATTCTTACACCCTCCACTTTTCACCAATGATTTTTGACGCAATTTATCTCTCCTTCAATTCATTTTCTTCCTTCTGTAGGACATAATGATGAAAGATTCTTCCACTCCCTCTCTCTTCTTCTAATCTCGGCCACAAGCAAGGGGGAAAGGAAAACTTTCCTCATTTTTACACTCCCAAGCCAAAACAACTCTTTTTACCCCAAGAAAACTCTTAAGTTTTCATCTCTCACATTTCAAGACACATTCAAACCTTCCATACAATTCTTCCATCACTTTATTCTTCTTTCTCCACTCCAATACACGATAAGAAAATCTTTCACCCCCTCTCCCTCCATATTCTCGGCCAACACTAATAAAAAGAGAAAACATTTCACCTCATCCACTACTTCCATTTCTTTTTACAACTCTCTCCACTCACCGATGTTACCTTGTCTTCCTTTATAGCTATCTCCAAGCCATCAAATTTCCTCCACTCATACCCTTAAACCGTGGCCAAGAAAAAGGATAGGAGAATAAAATTCATTTTCCCTTACCTCACCACTCCAACAAGTGAATCTTCACTCTCCACTCCAAAGCACTCCAAGATAATTTCATTTGCTCTCAAGTCTCCTTAAAAATTCCTTTTTCCCCTAAGAACCACACCAACCCATGGCCACTAGGAAGGAAAGAAAAAAAGAAATCTTCAACCAATAAGTGAAGGAAGAAGCTGTTGAGAAATATGTTTGGATAATTTTCAAAATTTTTATTTTAAGTGATACATATTTAAATAATACCAAAGGATGTCACACATGATGGTATAAGTGTTAAGGAGTTGAAATATATGAGAAAATACTGGTGTATGATTTGGTTTTAATTATTTGCCCGACTATTATATATTAAAACTTTTCTTCAGACTTCAAACGCTTGATCAAGCGCTTCATCAAACTTCAAGCACCTGATTAAGTGCTTCATCTTTCAGCAAGTTTAAACAGAAACTTTATTTCTAACATTGAACGCTTCATAAAGCGCTTCATCTTTCAAAAATTTTAAACAGAAAATTTAGATCGAGCATTGAATGCTTCATAAAGCGCTTCATCTTTTAGAAAGTTTAAATATAAACTTTGGATAGAACATTGAACGCTTCATAAAGAGCTCCATCCTCTGGAAATTCTGAATAGAGAGTTCTTACGCCAACATTACACACTACACGAAGCGTTTCATCCTCTGGTAATTTTGAAGAGAGAGTTCTGGTGGAAACATGACATGCTACATAAAGCACTTAATCTATGAAGAAGTAGTTATGTGTTAATTCTCTCTCCGAACAAAGTGTTTCATGTTATCTAAAATGTGATAAATAGTTGCTTTCATTTGCATATATGTTCTTAATGTTGCATACATGATTTTGGTGATTTAATTATTTGATTTCGATGAATATTATTATGTCTTGTGACTAATATGCCTCGGAAGTTTCTACAACTTGCCAAATAAGGTAAAAGTGGTATTTTGGGTTCTTATAGGTACATGACATGGAGAAAATCATACAAGGAATTATGTATGTGTTATTCATCACTATGAAGGTGTTCTTATATTTATTTCTGACCATCGGGGTCATTTTAAGAATTTTCTATCACCAGGTGTATTTTCGTCATTTTACCCCAAAGGGCATTTTGGTCATTTTACACTTGAGTTTGATATTATCTTGATTATGGAGCTCATTTATATTTTTCATGAAGATTATTTGGTGGTTATATATTCTATTTCTTAAATTGAAGATATTATCAACATCGGCAGAATATGTGACGGTTTTCGATGTCACATTTTATTTTCTTCTTCAAGACTTTTATGGATATATTATTGGAGGCTCTGACTTATATTTTTTCATAGATTCTAAGGGTATTATTGGACAAAATTCACCACAACTTACAAGGAGAAATTTATGGGAATTTTGAATTATATGTTGACAAAGTCTTGTTAACTTTATCTACTTATTTCTCTTCATTAGATCAGAGTTTGTACATTTATTTGAGCTTCAAAAACGTGGCTAATTATGTGGAGAAGGTCTTCCATTCATTTTGTGACAAATGTACAAGATTATGCCACTTGGACCAACTAAATACAAGCTAGTTGGCAAAAGTTGCCAACATGGAATTTCAATTTTGAAAATAATGGCTAGTTTGAGGCTGTTTGGAGCTGATTTTATCCAAAATTTGCAACCATCACATGGCCTATTATCATATCAAGAAGTTGAGAGATTCTTGAGGAATATGCCATTCTACATTATCTTCATTTTCCAAAGACATTCCATGTAATTTTTATGATGATAAAATTGGTCAAGCTAAGAAGAAAGATGGACCAATCATATTGCCTGAAGTTGCCATGTGTACAAGGTGTTTAGGTGGTCAACCAATGAAGTGAAGACACTTAAGCTTTGATGATGAAGACTATGACACATTGGCATTGTTATCTTCAAGACTCAACTCACACTATTAATACGAGGCAAGGTGAAGAAAAGAATACACACACTTGAAAGAGAAAGTTGAAGTTCATAGTCTTGCCATTATTTTCTCATTTCTTGTTCATACTTTGTGTAGCTAAGGTGTTCCGTTGATAATTGTTTGATAGCTACAATATACACCTCTTGGTTCATATTTTGTAAGATTGATTAGCCAACTTTATAAGGCTACATCAATAGGTTTTTGAGATGTTGCAACCAAAGTTGCATAAAGGTGATTATCCAAGTCTTGAATAGGGTTAGTGTAAAACCAAAGGATCAAGCTTGGTTCTTGTTGTATTGGTGTCATTTCACAGTGAAATCCAAGGAAAGGTGTTCCTTGGAACTAGAGTAGGTCGCATTGACCGAACCAGGATAAATTCTCGGTGTTCTTGTCTTGTTTCAACATTTCTGCATTCTGCCTGTTTTGACTACAGTTTTCGCTCAAAATCACACGTTTGAAAAAATAGCAAACATTTTTACGATTCGTGAATTTTGGTGGAGTTATACTTCAAAATGTTAGCTTTCATTTGCAACAAGAATCATTTGATTTGAGCAAAGGCAAGTTAGTCTTTCAGTCTTTGAAGTATAAGTGCTCCATTCTGGCTGCAATCTGACCGGTCTCTGAGAAACGTCCATTCTGATTTTATTAAGCGCAGTTTCAGGTCAAACCTTTTGTAAACATATACTAAACATCCTAAGGAGTATTTTGACATAAATTTCAATCTTTTTGGCTGAGTATTAAGAGAGATATAGGCTTTCAAAATTCAACAACATTCTGTCCAAAACTGTCCAGATTGACCATCTGAAACTTTTTATTTGTTTGAAGGGTAAAACGATTTTATTTTTAGCTAATTTTTGGACAGAGTCTATTTAAGACATTATCGTTGATTTCTAGGAAATAATTTTTGGAGTTGTAAACTGAGAGTTGGGAATTTTTTAAAAACGGGTACTGAATCTGAGTAAGTCTCAGATTCTCTTTTTGAGGAATTTTTGTTTAAGGGTAGTAGTGTAATTTTCGCTAACCATTATTCACCCTCCTCTGGTGGTGTTTATTGAAGTGTTACGGTCCAACAATTGGTATCCGAGCCAGACCAACACCACTCTAAGAACCAAGGATCAACACCACTCTTAGAAGACAAGGCTAAGACACAAGAGTTCATTGTAGCCTGCACATCCCAAATCAAAGGTTTGAAGCATTTGTATCCACTGGATTAAGATCCAAGGTATTCATCTAGAATAATACATCATGTCATCAATATCTCATAAAAGAGTGTACTCAAAGTCTACGAAAGAAGTAATATCTACTCTCGATTTTGATTCTGATAACGAGATGACTGTCGATGAAATGTATGATGAGTTCATGAAAATGCATGCCCATTGTAAAAGGTTGACAAAAGAGAAAAAGAAACTAGTTGAAGAAAATGACAAGTTGAAGACAACCATCTTGGAACTTTCCAATCAATTAGAATCTTTCAAACAAGAGTCATCAAATACTCTTGACTCTTTAAAGATTTAAAATCGAGTCAAATAGGAAAAATGAGCAAATGTTAAAAAGTGAAAAAAAGTTGTTAAAAACTAAGGTAGATAGTTGTGAAAATGAAGTGTCACAACTTAAAAAGTCTAAACTAGACTTAGAGAAAACCTTAGAACAATTTAAGTATGGAACAAACATGTTAGATTCATTAATATCTTCACAAAAATATGGCAACGACAAAAAGTGATTAGGATATAAAGAAGAAAATGTTAAGGTAGATAAAAAAGACTAATTTTATTTCATCTAGCGCAAAACTACCTTATAAGGCAACTAGAGTAAATTCAACTTTGCATACTCCTCCTTCTATTCATTCGAAGGTAAAAATACAACTTGCATCTACAAAAGCAACTATGCAAAATTTGGCATGTAGAGCACATAGAAATTATGCATATATGTATACAAATATGTCTAGACAAAATAAAACACAACCAACTTATTATAATGCATATAGACATAATTATAGGCAATTATCTTATAGGAACGAATATGATCATACATACAAAGCGCCATATAAGAGACAACACTATATGCCTTATTTTAGCTATCAAAATTGGCCACGTCATAATAATTATAAACCAAGATATAACATGTATAACAATATGTCTTCTTTTAAATAGAACGGACAAATACATGTTAATCTATTGTATTCTTCTACTTATAATGCAAAGAATGTGCCTAGAAGGTACATCCAAGTTTGGATACCCAAAGGGTATATAAACAAGGATGGTGCCTGTAGCGCCCCGCTCCCGAACCCTAGCATCGGAAACGGTACACCCGCCGTATCTCGCTAAGGAGAATACAAAGCATCGAATCAACTTTCTACATGTCCGAAAAGCCGTAGAAATTTTTCTCGGAAACGTAATACCATAACATTAATTCATATGGATACAAGACAATCCTCCATACATCAATAAATATGTCACGACAATAAAGTCCACATGCTAGCATTTAGAGTCTATCGTACTAAACAAGGTGATGTCTGATGAGAACCCAAAGAAGATAAAGATGAACAGTCCTAGGTCTTCTCGTATCCTAGGTGCGACCGTCAATCTGCCCACTCTACTATGTCAGCCCTGTCCTCAACAAAGACATAGTCATAGGTCTCTTTCTGCTCACCTGGAGGGGGGAGTAGGGGTGAGTGACCGGAAATCACCCAGTAGGCACCTGCCTCTAACTAATACAAACGAAAACAAACAATAATGATATAACACCTAGCACATAACATGATATCACATAAGCATATGAATGCGAAAAGGTAATTCACTCCAGATAGAGAATGCGCAACATCGTGATGCATGTCCTACTATGCATGTCACACGCAACAAAGTCATGTCACAGAGAATGACGATATCTCCACCGTGCAATGCATGAACCCAGGTCCTACTGAGTGGCTGTGGGTCGTACCCACCCACAGTCACCATACTGAGTGTGCGTGGTCGCGCCTCCGTACACCATCCTGAGCGCCCGTGACCCATACGTCACGACCCGCCATAAATGCAATGCACGTGCCATGAATGCAAACAATATAATCGCCTGAGGCACTTGGCCTATCCTTACCATCCTCCGGCACTCAAATCTAGGTTCATTTAATGATCGCCTGAGGCCCCTGGTCCATTCTCACCATCCTTCAGCACTCAAATATATGTTTATTTATTATTCGAGTAATGATTTAATGTTGTTTGACGTTAAATCTTCTTTTCCATGGCTTGTATACATTTATTGTGCATTTTCTATATTTTCCTCATTTTTTCCTAATTTATTTCTATTTATTACCTAATTATCCTTATTAAATAAATTATCACAAATACTGAAATTTAGTGAAAACAAGTTAATTTCAGTATTTTATAATTTCTGGAATTTATTTATAACTTTCTGATATTTATTTATATTTTTCCCGTAATTATTTCTATTTGAAATTAATTAAATAACAATTACACAATTTCCAGAAAATTCAGAAATCTTTTATTTATTAAAATTGTCAAAGGGCCGGCCTGCCAACTGCCAGCCACGATTCGACCTGTGCAGGCCCAGCCTGCTAAGGCTGCTGGCCTGCCGCCTGCCTTTTCTTTTTTTATTTAAACAGTTAATTGGGTCGGCCGGCTGCTGGCCCGGTACATTGGCCATTCGGCCCGGTCCTCAAGCCTGTCCCTTTTTTTATTTTCGGGTAGATTTGGGCCAGGCCCTAGATGCAGCCGGCCTGTTAAGGTCCGGCCTTTACGCTGATCCGGGCTTCGGCCCGTTTTCGCTTTACACCTTTTTTTTACATAATCTGCTTTAGCAACCTCTGGAGGCGCGTGCATGAAGGCCACGCGCGGTCACTCTGGCGGTGCATGAGTCGCTTCGGCCGCCTCCGGCGTTTGTTTTTTGACTCCGATCTATATTTCCGCCTATTTCCAGTCTATGGGAACCTATTCTAAGGTCAAAACAAGAATGGAAAATCCTAATAATGCAAAAGTTTTAGTATTTTGATTATCAAATTTTTCCCTAACATCAAATCCAATACACGTAAAACAGTATACGCATTCCACAACCATGAAACACATTCGTCGTCAAAACTCATGCTTTTTACAGATTGAACAACATGCTATGAATTTCAACAATTAAAACAACCAAAACACATAAAATACCACTAGAGCATGCTTGAATTTGTACCATTTGGAGGGGGAAAATGGAACATGCCTGGAAGTAAACAATTATACACTAACAACAACGTGAATAAGTGGTGATGATCGTTTTGCGTGCTTCTCCTTCTTCTTCCTTCTTTCTTCTCTCTTTTCTTCCTCTCCCCTTACCTTCTGCCGCTGCCTCCTCCTTTCTGCACGAATGCCCCTCATTTTTTATAATCAATTTCCCCCTCCCAGTCTCCCCACACAGGCATTTTAATGCCCCCTTCCATGTGACAATTTTGGGGGTGTTGTAGTGCCCCCTTATCACGTCCCATATTATTTTACGTTTTTTAATCTTTATCCCTTCTTTTATTTCGTTTCAACATCTTTTTTTCATGCGTTATAACATCCTACCCACCTTACAAAAGTTTCGTCCTCGATACTTGATGTAATTTAAATCATAGTGACCGAGAAGATAAAATGTACCTTAATTGAAAAGTTCAGGGCAGCGTTCGCGCCTCTGATCCTCCAGCTCCCAAGTCGCTTCGTTGTCCCTGTGATTCCTACATTGTACCTTCACATATGGGATGATTCTCCTCCTGAGCTCCTGATCTTTGCGGTCTATGATTCGAATGGGAGTTTCTTCATATGACGCATCCGGTCTAATTCTTAAAGGTGGTGCCTCCAGTACATGAATCGGATCCGGGACGTACCTCCTCAATTGAGAAACATGAAATACATTGTGCACCTATGCCAGCGCCGGAGGTAACGCCAATCGGTAAGCTAACGAACCAACCCTTTCGAGCACCTCGTATGTGTAGGATCTGCAAGGCACCACTAGAAGGGGGGGGTTGAATAGTGGGCGCGGAAAATGTGGTTTTTAAAATTTGTTTAAAACCAAAAACCCAACTTCTGAAAACAGTTTCTGTTTTCAGGACCAGTTTTAAAACGTTTTGAAAACTAGGTTGTAGGCCTTCAAAAATTCTGAAATTTGGAGAGAACTCAGATGTTATGAGTATCTCCTAAAAATTTCAGATTTAAATTCAACCTCTAACCCCTTGAAAATTCGTTGGTGGTCAGATTGCGCAAATCTGCCAGAACCGATACACTGATTTGAAAAATTAATTCCAATTTGTACACAACTCCAAATGCTTTGAAAATTTAACCACTAACCCCTTATATGTTATATTTAAATGGGTTGAAACAGTTTTGAAAAATTCTTTTGGTAAGTTAGTCAAATACGATCAAAGTCTCAACCTTTGTAAGCCTGAAAATCAGACTGCACTAGTCTCAGAACTTTGGACGTTTGAATGACTTATACTTGTCCAAAAGGGTTGAAACTTGCGCCAAAAGAACCCTAGAACTTGTGACTATGTTTTCTGAAAGTTTCGTAATTTTTGAAATTCGTTTACTATTTTTACGAACGTGATTAAAAACAGTAAACAGTGCTGAAACAGAAAATCAGTGCTGAAAGTAAATGACACCAAGAATTTTATACTGGTTCGGTTATAAACAACCTACTCCAGTCTTCAAGGAACACCTTCCTTGGTTCACACTAATCACACACACACAGTACACCTTACCGCAGGGTTGATAGAGTTACACCTAACTCCAACCCTTTACAAACCTTGTATGACGAGTACAATTCACACGAACACCACCACCTTGCTAGAATGAAGATTGATCACACCTTGATCAATCTTTTACAAAGATGTATAATGAATAGTGGTTTATCTCAAGCCTATTCAAGATTGAAAGAATATGAATACAATAGGCTTACAAGAAGAAAGAAAGAAAGAGAGAATGTGGAAGAAGAAGAACTAGGCTTTTTGATCACTTTAATTTTGCAATGCTTGGCCTTGTTTTTGTTTGCTCTCCTCTTCTTTCCTTATAATGTTTCAGCCATCCCCTATGGTAGTCTCCCCCTTTTGAAAATTATCTTTTAAGTCCTTGAGAGAGTGTAAGACATCATTGTGACAAGGCCTTGCTTACTTGGCATCTTCCTATTGGATCATCATTTAGTCTTCGCTTACTTGGCACCTCTTTATTGGCTCAATGTTGTCATCAAGATGACATGGAAAAAAATCTGAGATATTCACTTTAACATGTGCCAAAAATCAATCACAAAATCATACCATAAATCAAGAATTATATCATCAATTGCAAGACCAAAAATTCTTCCATTCCTATGCCAAAAAATCGGCCATAATAGATGTTACCATGCTGAATTTTCAGCATGTGACACATGGTTGAATAGTTCAAATCATTATCATTTTTCTTTGATTTTTCTCATTAAAATGAATCACCAATTAATGGTAAATATTCCTATCACATGAGAAATGAATTTGGACACCATTTAGCTCTAGAATTCGGCCACCATGTCTTCACACATGCTGAAAAATTTTAGCATGTGTGATATGTAGAATATCACACTTTATTAATTTAAACAATATTCAAATCATTTCCATAACATCCTCAATGAATCCTCATGATTCAAGATAGTAAAATATGGCATTTCTTAGTGCTAAAAATCGGCCACCCAAGGTTACCATGCTGAAATTTTCAGCATGTGATATAAGAGAGATATATGTTGGATTCTTATCATTTGTAGCTTTTCTCTTTAATTCACCAACAATGTACGATTGATCCTTGACCAATCAATATGCCAACAAAGCTCCACATGTGCTCCAAATCAGCTGTATGTGATGTTATATGATGTGTATACATGTGCTGAAATTCATTTTTGCTAACTTTGTAAAATAGTGCACATTTAATAATACACACATGTAATATTCCAATCAGCCCTTAATTTAATTTTCTAAAACACTTTAAGATGTATATCATATGTAAAAAGTGTCTAGATACGTGTCACATGATGTACAAGAAAAACGTTCCATGTTATGTGCGTAGAAAACCGGATTTTCGATATTTATCGATTACCCGATTTTTCTCTAATTTAAATTCCAAATTTTGCACATGTTATATATATTATGTTATACATAATATATATAATATATACTTTAAATCTCAGCACTTGGCTGGTCTAAAGTGGTACCATTAACATGTGACAAAATTAAACTTGGAATCTTCACATTTTGGCCTTAATGTGGGGTGATTTGTGTGTGTCAACATGGAAAGTATTTTTGGCTGAACATATCATGTATGGCACGAAATTAACATCAATTTTTGATGTATATGGGCTGGCCATTTATTTATGGCAAGTACGTGACACGTTGGCGAAGTTTCGGTATTCGCCCGATACGAAAAATTTCGGTTTAGAACCTTTTATCGTGTCGTATTTAATTTGTCATCACCATATCTTATATCATATGATATAAGACCTGAATATACTCATAAATATGAGTTAAGTATAGTGGTATGATGTTAACGTACGTACGTAAAATATATAACGTGTCGGTAGTACGTTGGAATACATGTGTATGTGCCCTTTTTTTCAAAAAATCTGAAAATATATGTAGTGTATATATATATGGCGTGTGTAATATATTAATGTGGGGAGGAGAAGAAAACTTTCCTTCCTTAGCCTTGTTGCCTTTGTGCCTTTTCCAAATGTGGCTTCCTTTAATGAACTACTTAGTTTATTAAACTAAGTACTTCACTTAATGAACTAGTTTAGTTCATTAATGGTGGCACCTGAAAATAGTGTAAACACAACAAATGTTTGCCATATGATGTAAGCTTTAATGCTTCATGGCTCGTTAGTACAACAACATAATATATAAGCTAAATAAGGCAAGTAATGGCGAGTTATCATGCATACATGTACACATTTATATATGTATACGTTTATACATATATATAAACATTCAAATTGCTTATTTTGAAATCACTCAAACCCTCTTATCTCTACAATCTCCCCCTTTTGATGATTTTAAAAATAACTTGTGTACATGATTTAAATGCTATCTCTCCCCCTTGAATTGTGCGCAAATTTGAAATTTGAATTTCGAATTTCAAATCCGGCTCCCCCTTCAATCATGCATAAAATCAAAACTTGAATTTTAAATTCTGAGTCGCTCCCCCTTAATTTATGCAATTAGTCTCTCTCCCCCTTAAATCATGCTTTTCTCTCCCCCTTTATTTTGGAAAGCAAATCAAAAGATGCCCAAAAAAAATCATGCATGTCATCTACGTGCATTCGTAAGGGTCATTGATTCAACCCTTTGAAAATATCCCTTTTGGTACCCACATTTGGGTGACCTTTCTAGGTCTTCCAAAAGGTGAGAAAGGTGATGAGAAGGCAACATAATATATGGTAGGGACAAATGCGTTTGGCCTTTGGCCAAGAATCCCATCATGCATGTGGTATGGTTTCTGATAAGCATTTCATTTTGCATGTACGAGACGTGATCTAGATGCATTTTTGTGATATGAGTGTCGCGTATGCATCACTTGTTTCTTCTCATACCTATATGGCACATAATTATATTTTGCATGATGTGAAGAAGAAGCACATTGAGATGTCATAAGAAAAGGCCTATGCGTCTTCTTAGATGCCACATATGTCTTTGATGCATCTATTTTCTTAGATGGGATGAATTTGGTTGGTTTATTTTGTGGCTTACTTTTCTCAACGTATCCTAATCCGGTTTTGTCACCATCATGCTTTTGAGAAGAAATGATGTGATCTAGCATGTTTGATCCCGTATCAAATTGTTTCACCTTTTTCTCTACATCCGCATTCCTTGATTTCAAGTTCGAAATTTCGGATTTCAATTCAGTGTTCTCGGATGTCAGTGATGAAATTTCAGATTTTAATGCATTGATGATGCATGATGACTCTTCTTTAGAATCGTTTAATTGAGCGACAAGATTTTCGTTAGAAGATTGTAACAATTTCTTGTCTTCAATTAATCGCTTCTTTTCTTTTGCAAGAGTCTTTGAAAACTTATGCAATTCTAAATATTGACTAAATAAATCATCATAAGAATATTCAGAATCGGAATCAGAGTCGGAAGATACCTCATTTGATGCTTTAGATGTAAAGCATACTTGTGCCTTGTGTTCTTCCGTATCATCAGTCTCAGAGTCGGATGTGTCACTCCAAGTGGAGGCTTTGAATGCTCTTCTCCTTTGCTTAGGTTCTGAGACGAGTCTATTCTTGTTCCGATCCTTGTCAGGGTATTTGTTTGTTTGTTATTCTTTATTAGGGCAGTCATATGATAGATGTCCAAGTTTGCCGCATTCATAGCACTTTATTTCCTTATTTTTATTTTTATGATCCTTAGATGAGGTAGACTTATGTTTAATCGATTTTCTCAATATTTTTCTTAATCTTTTAGCCATTGTGATTAAGTCCTCATCATCGGAATCTGTGTCACTATCATCTACGACGTATTCATTTGATTTAAATGCTATAGCCCTATCATTATTAGAAATGGATTCAGAATGTCTTAAAGCAAGTTTGTTTTCATATACCTTAAGTGATCCGATTAGTTCTTCCATTTTAATCGATTTGGTCTCTTTGCTTTCTTCTATGGCCGTTACTTTAGGATCCCACTCGGATGGAAGGCTTCGCAAGACCTTTTGTACCTTTTCCTGCATAGTGAAGGCTTTGCCAAGAGACTCAAGAGAATTGTAAATGTTAGTCAAGCGTAAATCCATCTCAACAATAGACTCATTTGGCAATAGTTTAAAGGACTCAAGTGTGGACATAAGCATATTGATTTTGGACTCCTTTACTTCGCTAGTCCCTTCATGTTTCATTTCAAGAATATGCCACATCTCTTGAGCACTAGAACAATTAGACACGTAACTAGCCTCACTTTTACTTAGGCCGTTTAATAGTAGTTGCATGGCTTTAGCATTCATGCTAAGTTTCTTTTTATCATCACTTGTATATTCTTGTCTAGATTTAACAACTTCTAGAGTGACTCCATCTACGGTGGATAACTTAGATGGAACAAAAGGACCATCGTCTATAATTGACCAAAGATCAATGTCTATTGCCATAAAGAAAAGTTTCATTCTTACCTTCCATTGAATGAAAGACTCACCGTCAAAAAGAGGAGGCCTTACGGTTGACATTCCTTCTTGCACGGTTGTGGTTGCCATCTCACTGAATCGTTGGATTCTTTGAAGTGAGTGTTCCTGCGCTCTGATACCAATTGTAGGATCTGCAAGGCACCACTAGAAGGGGGGGTTGAATAGTGGGTGCGGAAAATGTGGTTTTTAAAATTTGTTTAAAACCAAAAACCCAACTTCTGAAAACAGTTTCTGTTTTCAGGACCAGTTTTAAAACGTTTTGAAAACTAGGTTGTAGGCCTTCAAAAATTCTGAAATTTGGAGAGAACTTAGACTCAGATGTTATGAGTATCTCCTAAAAATTTCAGATTTAAATTCAACCTCTAACCCCTTGAAAATTCGTTGGTGGGCAGATTTGCACAATCTGACCACCAACAAATTTTCAAGGGGTTAGAGGTTGAATTTAAATCTGAAATTTTTAGGAGATACTCATAACATCTGAGTCTAAGTTCTCTCCAAATTTCAGAATTTTTGAAGGCCTACAACCTAGTTTTCAAAACGTTTTAAAACTGGTCCTGAAAACAGAAACTGTTTTCAGAAGTTGGGTTTTTGGTTTTAAACAAATTTTAAAAACCACATTTTCCGCACCCACTATTCAACCCCCCCCCCCCCTTCTAGTGGTGCCTTGCAGATCCTACAGTATGGGCCAATGTATCGAGGCCACAGCTTACCCTTCAATCCGAATCGTGCTACGCCCTTCATCGGCGACACCTTCAAGTAGACCTTCTCTCCGACAGTAAACTCTAAAGGGCACCTCTTCGAATCTACCTAGCTTTTACTTCGGTCCTGCGCAACCTTAAGTCTTTCTCGAATCAACTTAATCTTCTCCTTGGTTTGATCAACCAGCTCAGGACCAGTAATAGCGCGCTCTCCAATTTCATCCCAATGGATAGGGGATCTGTACTTACGCCCATAGAGCGCCTCAAATGGTGCCATGCCGATGGCGCTATGACGACTATTGTTCTATCAACTTGATCATACCATCCCAGTTCTCTTTGAAATCGATGGTGCAAGCTCTCAACATATCTTCCAATGTCTGTATCGTCCTCTCTGATTGCCAATCCGTCTGCGGGTGGAATGCAGTGCTCAAATGCAGCTCAGTCCCCATTCTCCTCTAACAAGCCGACCAAAACCTAGAAGTGAATCTCGGATCACGATCGGAGACAATACTGACTGGGATGCCATGTAAACTGATGATGTTGTCGATGTAAAGCATAACCAGTCTATCCAAGGTCACATCATTCAGTGCAGGTAGAAAATGAGCAGACTTAGTCAATCTATCCACAATCACCTAGATCATATCATTACCATTTCTCGTTCTCGGAAGACCCATCACAAAATCCATCGTCATATGCTCCCACTTCCGCTCAGGGATCTTTAACGGCATCAACAAACCCCCTGGTCTCTGATGTTCCGCAAACACCTCTCAATAAACTCGCTATATGTCTCTTCATTCCGCTCCACCAATAATGCTTCTTCAAGTCATTATACATTTTCGTAGCACCTTGATAAATCATCAACTTTGAGTTATGTGCCTCCTTCAATACTGCTCTTCTGAGATCCTCATCCTCCGGAACACACAGTCTCCCCTGAAACGACATGCTACCATCATCATGTATCTGAAATCCATCAACCTGGTTGGTCTTCATCTTCTCTCGGATCTCACTAAGCGCTACATCTCTCTTTTGCACCTCCTTGATCTGCTCAATTAGAGATGGAGTAATAATCAGTGCTGCAAAAATATTAGATGTGGAGTCTACGATATCGAGATCTAACTCTACCATATCCCTCTCCAACGGCGTCTGTCTGACATGGCTGGACTTCCTACTCAGTGCATCCGCAACTAGGTTCGCCTTTTCCAGACGATAGCTGATTGTCAAGTCATAGTCCTTCAACAACTCAAGCCATCTCCTCTGTCGCATGTTCAGCTCCTTCTGAGTGAATAAGTACTTCAAACTCTTATGATCTGTGAATACTTCGCACTTCACTCCAAAAAGTTAATGGCGCCAAATCTTAAGTGCGAAAACCACGGCGGCTAGCTCCAGGTCATGAGTCGGATAAATCTGCTCATATGGCTTCAACTGGCGTGAAGCATAAGCAATAACTTTGTCGTTCTACATCAAGACACATCCGGAAAAGAAAGAGGTTAGACCATATTGTAATGCATATAGAACTTAATGGAAGTCTTACGCATATACCTAGCCCATTCTTCGATGCGTCGCTATAGATGATAAACCCTTCTGAGCCTGAGGGTTGAGTAAGTATAGGTGCCGTCGTCAATTGTCTCTTAAGTTCTGCAAAGCTCTGCTCGCAGTCATCGATCCATACAAACTTTGAGTTTTTCTGAGTCAACCTGCTCAGTGGCACCGCAATAGACGAGAACACTTCTACAAACTTTCGGTAGTAGCAAGCCAAGCCCAGAAAACTCCTCACTACAGTCACATTAGTCGGTATGGGCCACTCAGTAATAGCCTCAATCTTCTTGGGATCCACAGAAATTCCTTCTTCCGAAACCACATGTCCCAAGAAAGCAACGCTCTTCAACCAAAACTCCTGCATCTCCCTATAGAAGAATTGAAGTCCTGGGGGTGGTGGTGGTGGTGGCTGCTGCAGGTGGGCCATCTGTATCTGCTGCTGAGTGGTCAGAGTGGCTAGAGTATCTGCGAGGAGTTAAGGTATGCCCCCTAACCCTGGTGGTCATCTCCATCGTGTCCTCCATTACCTGCTGGCCCACGTCGTGGAGGCATTTTCCTAGTGTTCGAGTTCATGAAGAGTATGTAGGTTACTCAAAATAAATTAAATAGTTGATTTTGGGGTAAACAGTAATTTAACAAGAAAAGCTCACCATCGGCACACACCTTCCTTAACCTGATCATAACTGAGGCCTACTTCATTTATTAGGGTTATACTTGTCGTTTCTAGGAAAAGATCATAGCTTATGTCTAGGTGATCTAGTTAATCATGTGTTTCCGAGGCGGATCTGAAGCCTCGTCTCTAATACCACCTGTAGCGCCCCGCTCCCGAACCCTAGCATTGGAAACGGTGCACCCGCCGTATTTTGCTAAGGAGAATACAAAGCGTCGAATCAACTTTCTACATGTCCGAAAAGTCATAGAAATTTTTCTCGCAGAAACATAATACCATAACATTAATTCATATTAATACAAGACAATCCTCCATAGATCATAAATATGTCACGACAATAAAGTCAACACGCTAGCATCTAGAGTCTATCGTACTAAACAAGGTGATGTCTGATAAGAACCCAAAGAAGATAAAGATGAACAGTCGTAGGTCTTCTCGTATACTAGGTGCGATCGTCAAACTGTCCACTCTACCGTGTCAGCCCCGTCCTCAACAAAGACATAGTCATAGGTCTCTTTCTGCTCACCTGGAGGGGGGAGTAGGGGTGAGTGACGGGAAATCACCCAGTAGGCACCTACCTCCAACTAATACAAACGAAAAAATACAATAATGATATAACACCTAGCACATAACATGATATCACAGAAGCATATGAATACGAAAAGGTAATTCACTCCAGATAGAGAATGCGCAACATCGTGATACATGTCCTACTATGCATGTCACATGCAACAAAGTCATGTCACACAGAATGCCGATATCTCCACCGTGCAATGCATGAACCCGGGTCCTACTGAGTGGCTGTGGGTCGTACCTACCCACAGTCACCATACTGAGTGTGCGTGGCCGTGCCTCCGTACACCATCCTGAGCGCCTGTGACCCTTACGTCACGACCCGCCATAAATGCAATGCACGTGCTATGAATGCAAGCAACACAATCACCTGAGGCCCCTGACCCATCTTCCCCATCCTCCAGCACTCAAATCTAGGTTCATTTAATGATTGTCTGAGGCCCCTGGCCCATCCTCACCATCCTTCAGCACTCAAATATAGGTTCATTTATTATCCGAGTAATGATTTAATGTTGTTTGACGTTAAATCTACTTTTCCATGGCTTGTATACATTTATTGTGCATTTTCTATATTTTCCTCATTTTTCCTAATTTATTTCTATTTATTACCTTATTATCCTAATTAAATAAATTATCACAAATACTGAAATTTAGCGAAAATAAGTTAATTTAAACATTTTATAATTTTTGGAATTTATTTATAATTTTCTGATATTTATTTATATTTTTTCTGTAATTATTTCTATTTTAAATTAATTAAATAATAATTACACAAATTCCAGAAAATTCATAAGTCCATTATTTATTAAAATTGTCAAAGGGCCGGCCTACCAACCGCAAGCCCTGATCGACCTGCGCAGGCCCGGCGTGCTAAGGCTGCTGGCCTGCCGCCTGCCTTTTTTTATTTAAACAGTTAATTGGGCCGGCCTGCTGCTGGCCCTGTCCGTTGGCCATTCGGATCAGTCCGCTAGCCTGCCCCTTTTTTCGGGTAGATTTGGGCCAGGCCCTGGATGCAGCCCGCCTGTTAAGGCCCGGCCTGTACGCTGATCTGGGCTTCGGCCTGTTTTCGCTTTACATTTTTTTACATAATCCTCTTCAGCAACCTCAGGAGGCGCGTGCGACCTCACGCGCGTGCGTGAAGGCCATGCGCGGCCACTCTGGCGGCGGGTGAGTTGCTCCGGCCACCTTTGGCGTCTGTTTTTCGACCCCCATCTATATTTCCACCTATTTCCAGTGTATGGAAACCTATTCTAAGGTCAAAACAAGAATGGAAAATCCCAATAATGCAAAAGTTTTAGTATTTTCATTATCAAATTTTTCCCTAACATCAAATCTAATACACACAAAAGAGTACACGCATTCCACAATCCTCAAAACTCATGCTTTTCACAGATTTAACAACATGCTATGCGTTTCAACAATTAAAACAACAAAAACACATAAAATACCACCAGAGCATGCTTGAATTTGTACCAATTGGAGGGGGAAAAGGGAACCTACTTGGAAGTAAACAATTATGCGCTAACAACAACGTGAATAAGTGGTGGTAATCGTTTTGCGTGCTTCTCCTTCTTCTTCCTTATTTCTTCTCTCTTTTCTTCCTCTCCCCCTACCTTCTGCCGCTACCTCCTCCTTTCTGCGCCAGCCCTCTTTTTTTATAATCGATTTCCCCCCTCGCAGTCTCCCCACGCAGGCATTTTAATGCCCCCTTCCATGCGATAGTTTTGGGGGCGTTACTTATCACGTCCCATATTATTTTACTTTTTTTTAATCTTTATCCCTTCCTTTATTTCGTTTAAACATCTTTTTTTTCTTTTTTTTCCGCGTTATAACAGTGCCCATAACATTAAAGGACCTATATAAAGGGTACCTAAAACTTTATCTCCTTTGTAGAAAAATTGCAAAGAAGACAAGAAGGAGGTAAAGTCAAAGAATCTAAAAACCAAGTGGTTTTTAGATAGTGGGTGTTCAAAACACATGACGGGAAAACCCCAAACTATTAATCGAGCTGGAACATATCAAGAATGGAGGGAAGGTAACGTTTGGTGACAACAACAAAGGCAGGGTTGTTGGAAAAGGGACAATTGGGGGCCCTAACACATTTCAAATACGAAATGTGTTGTTAGTAACTAATCTTTCATACAATTTACTTAGTATTTCACAACTAATAGATTCCGGTGATCATGTTTCATTTCTTCCCACTTCTTGTGATATAATAAATGATAAAGGAGAAATTGTATTAAAAGGAAATAAGGATGGTAATATTTATACCCTTTCCTTGGATAACATGTTAGATGCTAAGATTAAATGTTTAGTCTCAGATGATCTAGATGTAAACTTATCGCATAGACGACTAAGCCATATAGGGATTTCAACTATTGAAAAATTATCTATGGAGAGTCTAATTAGAGGAATGCCTATGTTAGACTTAAAAATTTTCAACTTTGTGAAACATGCATTATAGAGAAACATATAAAAGAACATTAAAACCAAAACATGATGTGAGTACTAGTCACGTACTAGAATTACTTCACTTAGACTTATTTTGTCTAAGTATGACAAGAAGTCTAGGTAGACAATACTATGTTTGTGTCATAGTAGATGATTACTCTTTATATCATAGACATTGTTCTTAACAAACAAAGACGATGCTCCATTAGCAATCGAAAATCTTATTAAGCAACTCGAAAATCTTTACGAAGAAAATGTTGAAAGAATTATGAGTGATAGAGGTGGAGAATTTAAAAACAAAGTTATAATTAAGTTTTGTGAATTACATGGAATAAAACACGAATTCTCACCACGAAGAACACCACAACTCAATGGAGTTGTTGAATGTAAAAATAGAACAATCCAATAAATAGCTAGGACTATGTTATGTGAAAACAAAGTACCTAGATATGTATGGACTGAAGCTGTTAGTTGTACGTGTTATATTATAAATAGGCTTTCTATTAGAAAGAAATTGAACAAAACACCTTATGAGTTGTTGAACAATAGACAACCTAAGGCAGATTACTTTTTGGATGTAAATGTTTTGTACTTAATACTAAATATAATATAGAAAATTCGAACAAAAGTCTATTGAATGCATATTTGTTGGATATTAAACTAACTCAAGAGCATATAGGTGTTATAAACCTGAATCTAAAAAAATAATTTAATCAATACATGTGAAATGCAATGAGAATGCATATTTTGATGTAAGTGATAAAAAGAAACAAGAAAATATTGTTGAAAATATGTTTGACGATGATGACTTGTTACTTGAGCCTGTACATGATCATCTTGAATCAACTCCTCCTGAATAAGACATGCATGAATCCTTAGGTGAGATAAATCAAGATATTATGCAATTGGAAGATAATTCATCTAACTTACAAGATGTTCCGATTGTATATGATAAAGTTCACATTAACGACATATGCAAGGGAAAACCTTTTCTGCCATATGCAGCGGAAAAATTTTTCTGAAAAGAAAACACTTTATTTCATACTTGCATAAACATGACATGACATGACGGCTATAACACTTTTCATAACATGAGAATGGTACCCACGACATACCGAATGATTGCCTGAGTAGCCACAAGTACCGTCTATGAATCCCGATGGTCCAACCACGATGTTACATCATACGTATATAGGACTAATGGTGACACGCTATCGGAGAACCCGGGTCCCGGACACGGTATTACACTCTGCGATAATGTATTTGCCCCTGACATCCTCCCCCAAGACCAGACATCAGGCACCACTCCATACTGAACGTCATAAACGAAACAGAAAAGGCAGAGAACCCTTACCTCGGCAAGGTGTTACACTCGGCCTCCATATCATGCGTACAAGGATAGGTACAGAGCCCTTTTCCCAGACAAGCTGTTACACTTACCTATGAGTACATGCATAAGCCGTATGCAATCAATCGTCCAGCGGTACAATTCTTAAAATCTTATAATCTTAAAACATTTCATGCAAAACTCAAGTTCGAAAGCATATTTCATAAAACAGACAACATGAGGACACTATGCATGATGTGATCTTCTTTTGGTGGATATATTCATGATCATTCTTGATTAACCCGAGTTCTTATTGGTGCACAAGTGAACATACTTAGTATTGATTTAGTTGATGTACTTTTTGTGCTTGTATAATGTCATACTTATGTAATTAGTTTCTTTGATTTAGGCATTTGGGGGAATAGCATACTTATATTATACACATATTAATTAATAGGGTGCAATTGGTTGTAATAATCATAGTGGTTGAGTTATACCCTTTTGGGCTGTATGCCTTGACTTGAAGAATGTATCATATTCGTACTATTATACATTCAAGCTAATCGTTTTATCAATTAAGCTAATCTTAAGACATGCTTAACTCATATTCCCATATAGAGTCCAAAGTTACCTTACTTAGGGGTAATGACCGAAATTGGGCTTAGGGCCGTAAGGCCCTCTTGTTCCCATTTTATTTTGTTCATTCTTTTGCTATAGATTTCTATTGGACTTTAATTGTCTTAGACATTTATAATTTATGCTATCATTATGGCCTTATAGAGATTAATTCTCGTTCGAACTTTGTGACTTTAATTACCAAAAATGCCTTTGGGCAGAAATTTGTGTGGCCAAAATATTTAAACTTCCATCTTATATGATTGTGACACTTATGGCTCCTTTTTATTTTGTTTGCATGTCATAGTTACGTAAAATATATTCCAATATTAATTTGTGCATCAAAGTCACTTATTGTTAATTACTTGACCGAATGTGAGGGTGTTCAAAATGGATTTTTTTTCATCCCCAATACAAGGCTTGATACTCATAATGATTCTAATGTACATCAATCATACTAAATCACAATATGCTCAAGTCATGTCATGCATACGTGTTTATAGTCAGAAAAATGAAGGTGAATTGATGATGATCATACCAAAAATACATGCATGTACATAATATGTGTCATCTCATGATGATGATCATGATACACATACTATACAACATATGAAGCTAAGAATAGAGATTTTTATGTCATTTCTCCTTTCTAAGACCATGATCATCAAATTACACATCATGATTATGGTGATGAATTCATAGACTATAAAAAAGGTCATGACCATTCCCTATGGAAAGGAAAAATGTTGATCCTAACGTGGGATGTTCAAAGCTAGTATCTTAGTATGCATGCATAAAGGAGTAATGAATTTGGAATCATTATAAGGCTACCAATCTCTATTTTCAAGATATTCTTTTCCATCACATATGAGAATAGAAGAAATGACATGCATGTATCAAAATATTAAAGGAGATGATTATTAGCACACTCATTAGCCTAATATACACATATGTCTACCATTTTGCATTTAAGTGTAGAGATAGTAGGAAAGATTCATTCTTTTGGACATACACGACCTAATGGGTCAATTAGTGACCAAATTTCATCTTGCATGTTAGATTAAAGTAATATTCTAAACTAATTTGATATTTTCATTCCATAAAAGAACAATGCATCATCAATTTTAACATGCAAGCCTTCATTCATGTCAATAAACTTAGTGACCATAATGTTTTAATTGCATGCATGATCCATTAAATATTAATGAGCATATCTTAGATTTCAATTTTCTTAAAGGAACTAGAAAGAAACACTTGCCTTGGAGTACTTGAATCTCACACTAAATGGTGAAAGATTTCTTCTTTAGCCCCTTGATTCAAAATTACGGCCTTGGAGGCCAAAGTGAGGAAAGAATTAGTCTTTCATGAGGGAGATAAGAGCATAATGATTCTAAGATTCAATCTAAATGAACTTTACCTTGGATTGACTTGAATTTTCCCCTCTTGTTAAGTTGAAGAACTTCTCCTATTCCCTTGTTGACACCTCTGGTTTGGAGATTAAATGGAAGACATGAAGAGTCTTAGAGATGGAGATGAGAATAGAATAGAAAGGATATAGATAAAAGAGAAGATGTTATTACCAAGATGAAGCTAGATGGTTGCTTGAAGTTGAAAGAATTTTCTTGATTCTTAATCTTGGGTCCTCACGGTTGGAGGACTCCAATAGAGGAAAATCTTGTTTTTAAAAAGAGAGGGATAGGTTAGAGAAAGAAAAGAAGAAAGTTGGTTGATAAGGATTATTTAAATGAGGATGCACATGAAATTGAAAGTTTCTCCTTCTCCTTTGGTGAGGTTGCCGTGAGCTAAGTAGTGGAAGAATGAAAAAGTGTTTTCCGTTGCCTTGGTTGAGTGTTGAGGGTAGTGGAGTGTGCATGAAATGTAATCGGCTGGATAGAAGGCATGAATGATGGTGAGAAAGTAAGGTGTAAGACAACATGTTCTGTCTTCTTGCATGATGTATTCTTCTCGAAATAAAAATAATGATGTATTGTAAAATGGTATGGAAATGACAATATAATTGGTGCATGAAGTATGATTGCTTGGGGGTTAAATTAGTGGGAGAAGTATTTTTGGCCCCTTAATTTTATTATTTGGCCGAAATTAAAAGGGCATAGTGGGGTGGAGGCTTCATTATTTATCTTGGTTGGGAAGTGAGTGTTTAAGGGGTATATGACATGCATGTCATTTGATTAGAAAAATCTTTTAAATGTGTAAGAGAATAATCATGATTGTGGAGAGAGAAGAAATAAAAGAAGATAAGTAAGTGGAGTGAAAAAGAAATCTTGCATGAAATTCTAGTGGTAGATGTGTTGTTTTGTGTAAGGGTTATCATCATGCATGTAATATGATTGGGAAGTGGTCCTACATATTGTAAGAATGGAAATGATGGAAGAATATAAAAAAAATAAAGTGTAATAATTAGTAATTGGTGGGTAAGGCATGCATGAAATGCCATTGGTTGAGGGTAGAAGGTGGAAAAAAATAAATAAAAGGGAATAAAGTAAAATGGAAGGCAAGTTTGTCTTATTTAAGGGGGTGGGCCGGCCAAGCTTGGATAGGGTGTGGAATTTTACAATTTTCTCCTTTCCTCTTTTTTTAGGAGTTAATTCTTTTTCTTTTTGATTTGATTCCTAATAAAAGTTGTACAATTCTTTATATGTCTATCTTAATTATGCTATGTCTATTACGAGGCTTTAGTAGTTCTTAAAATTTTTTTATTTAAGGTACACTTACATAACTAATATACTAAGTGCGGTACCACGATCGCACTTAATTTCTGTCGTAATTTCATTTGTTCTCTCTTCAACTAGCCCAGGGTGCGGGTTGTAACAGTCCTCCCCCCTTATAAAAAGTTTCGTCCGCGAAACTTGTAAGTTTAGTTGCAACATGCAGCTTCACATTATTCTATTAGATTAACTCTTATCACTTATCACGAACCTTATCCAATGTATTGATTTGACGTTCAGACCTTTTTTCCAAGATCATATCCTACATGGCTCTTATTTGGGAATCAGTCTATTTATCATGACCCCTAATTTATTCATTTGACGCTAAGTGGAAGGATGATTACCCCTAATGCCTTTGTCTAAACCATTCTAGAAAATCTGTAATAAGGTTGTTGCACTCAGTCTAAAATCACTTACTTAGACTCTACTGTATCTTCTTAAGTCTGTGATCATATCCTAGGCTTTACGATCATGACCTATATACTCGTTGTTGTTTAGTATATGTTGTCGCTGTGGATCTTGAGCCTGTGGCTCTGATACCACCTGTAGCGCCCTGCCAAGGACTAAGGTCTCGATATGGTGCACCTGGGTACTCTACTACAAGAGGTAAAAGGCAACATCATCATACATGTACAAATTGTAATAAGATGTATCGATCAGCGGAAACAAAATGATATAAGCATAAATAAATGTTAATAGAAGTACATTCTAATACATCCACATAAATGTCATAGATAAATCCTTAGTACAAAATATCAAAATACAGAGCTGAATATCCCAAAATACAAAAGGGGCTGTAGACAGCTACTAATCAGCTCTATACGTCTAATCCCTGGGCTCGTCCTCAATGAACTCTGGTTCAGAGTCTTGTGGATCTGCAAGTGTGAGCGATAACAAATCGCTCAGCAAGTAGTTCCGTCTAGGTTCGTCAAGTGGATCATACATGGGGGTCGGGGTGAGGGGTGATATAGTATGGTGAAATACAATGAGTCATAAACTCAATATAACGGAAAGAATAAGACATAGAGTAGGTGCGGGCAAATAAAACGTAATGTACATGTGGAAGTAAAAACGCAAATGTCATATCATGCATCATTACCACAGATAAAATGCATTGTAAAATAAACATACTTTCCTGCTTAACAAACTTGTCTTAGCTTATAGTTACTTTGTTCTTGTGTAAAATCTTCTTTGGTTTGTTCTTGTCATTTTGTAGTATTTATTGTCTTATGTTCGAGGTTTATGGCTTAAAGTTACTTGGTATATGGGACATGATCGTGACATATGCAAGGGAAAACCTTTTCTAACATATGCAGCGGAAAACTTTTTCTGAAAAGAAAACACTTTATTTCATACTTGCATAAACATGACATGACATGGCGGCTATGGCACTTTTCATAACATAAGAATGGTACCCACGACATACCAAATGATTCCCTGAGTAGCCACGAGTACCGTCTATGGATCCCGATGGTCCAACCATAGTGTTACATCATACGTACATAGAACTAACGGTGACATGCTATCGCAGAGAACCCAGGTCCCGGACATGTGTTACACTCCGTGATAATGTATTTGCCCCTGACATCCTCCCCCAGGACCAGACATAGGCAGAACTCCATACTGAACGTCATAGACGAAATAGAAAAGGCAGAAAACCCTTACCCCGGGCAAAGTGTTACACTCAGCCAGCATATCATGCGTACAAGGATAGGTACAGAGCCCTTGTCCCAGACAAGCTGTTACACTTACCTATGAGTATATGCATAAGCCGTATGCAATCAATCGTCCAGCGGTACAATTCTTAAAATCTTATAATCTTAAAACATCTCATGCAAAACTCAAGTTCGAAAGCATATTTTCATAAAACAGACAACATGAGGACACTATGCATGATGTGAACTTC
>AP025057.1:13316075-13405374 GCA_036186865.1 Eustoma russellianum
TGTGACCAAACCTTCATTAATGAGGTGGTAGTATTTGTGTTGGTTGTTTGTGTTGTTCTTTTGTAAAAAGGGTGGACATTAAAGGATTTGGTGTATAAATCCAGCCAACCTTGTCTTAAGGTGTTTTTGGTGATTAGTGAATACCAAGGAAGGTGCCCTAAGAGACTAGAGTAGGTCGATTTGGTCAAACCAGTATAAAAATCTTAGTGTTCTTACTTTCAGCATTTTTACTTTCAGTTCTTATTTTTCATCGCTTTTATAGCCACGGTAAAAACAACAAACGTTTTTCAAAAACATCAAATTTTGCAGAAACATAGACAAAGGTCTTAGGTTTCATTTGAAACAAGTTTCATTGAATTTAGATAAGTATACATCATCCAAACGTTCATAGTTCTGAGACTACTGCAATCTGATGTTCAGATCTGCAAAGGTTGAGAACATCAACGTGGTTGATATACTTGCCAAAGGAATTTTGAAAATCTGTTTCAACTCTTTAAATTAAACATCTTAAGGGTCATTCCACAAAATTTTCAGATCATTTTTGAGTTGTCATTATATAGGAATTAATTTTTCATTTTAAGGAACAGTTTATAGCAGACTGACAGTCCAAGTAAAAAACCTTTTTTCAAGATCTTACATTTTTGAATTTTAATTTGAAATTTTTATGGCACATAGATAACATCCGAGAGTACATTTTCATAACATTTCACGATTTTGGGAGGTCTATAACCTGATCATTCGATTAATCAAAAAGAGGATTGGAAAACAGAATCTGTTTTCAGAAGTAAGTAACTGGTAACAACAACAACAATCATACCCAGTATATCCCAACGACAGCAAAAGCTATAGCTAGGGTCTGGGGAGGGTGAGAGGCATGCAAACAATACCTCCATCCAAAGGGTTGGAGAGTTTGCTTCCACTGAGACCCATGGCACTATATGTACCTGTATAGATATCACAATGACAGGAATATGTACTAGTGAAGGGATTTTATTAAACATAAATAGAAATTTTGATATTAAAATAGTCATAACAGTGAACATGCACAAATATTTGAAAGACAAATACTGAAACAAAAAAGTGCAAAGTCAACCTATAGTGTAAACACTATCTAATCCTCTAACTATGCTATAAGGTGCCCCTATATCCTGCATATCCTGCCACCCCTCCTTAACCTTAATCCTCTGCCTCCATGAACTCATATCATGGATCATGTCCTTAAAGAGGTGCAACTCTAGTAATTCATGTCTAATCTGCTCATCCCACGTCAATTTGGGCCTATCTTTACTCCTCATCCCTTCTATAGTGAGGCTTTCAATTGCTCTGACAGACGCCGTTGTCTGTCTCCTCTTGACATGCCCAAATCATCACAGTCTTTCTTCTTTTATCTTATCTGCTACACTAGCCACCCCTAACCTTTCTCTGTATACCTCATTTCTTATCATGTCTAGTCTTGAATGCCTACACATCAAACTCAGCATCCTCTCTCTGCCACTTCCATCTTCTGTGACAGCGTCCTCTTGATGGCGCAGAAGTTTTTTCCATATAACATTGTCGGCCGCACTACCACCCCATAAAATTTTCCTTTTAATTTAGTTGGAAAATGCTTGTCATACAGCACTCCTAAGGCCGCCCTCCACCTACACCAACCTGCTTGAACTTGGTGTGCTACGTCACTCTCTATGTCCCCATCTTTCTGTACAAATGATCCTGGGTATTTGAACTTACTTACCTTTGGGACCACTTGACCCTCGATGGTGAGTTGGCTAATCTCATTGTCGGCGGCACCGCTGAAGTTGCAGTGCAGATATTCCGTCTTAGAACGACTAATCCTTAGGCCTTTTGTCTCTAAAGCACCTCGCCGGTCCTCTAGTTTCATACTCAGGTTATGTCTACTTTCCGCGACTAATACAATATCGTCCGCAGAAAGCATACACCATGGGACTGTCTCTTGGATCTTCTTTGACAACTCGTCTAGGACAACTCCAAAAAGAAATAGGCTCAAACTGGACCCTTGATGGAGGCCTACCTCCACCGGGAAGAAGTTTGTATTCCCTACAGGCGTATGAACGGTCGTTTTCGTCCTAGCATACATATCCCTAATTATGTCTATATACTTCATAGGAACCCCTCTTGCATCTAGACTATCCCGTATCAGTCTATGTGGCACACTATCATACGCTTTTCAAGATCGATGAAAACCATATGTGGATCGCGCTTCTTCTCCATATACTTCTGCATCAATCTCCTTAAAATGTGTATTTCCTCCGTAGTTGACCGTCCTGGCATAAAACCAAATTGGTTTACCGTAAATTGAGTTTCTCCCCTAATTCTAGCGTCGATTACTTGCTCCCATAACTTCATAGTATGACATAGCAATTTAATCCCCCAGTAATTCCCACAATACTGTGTGTCTCCTTTTTTCTTATGTAGAGGGACCACTACACTCCTTCTCCACTCATCTGGCATTTTTCCTATTTTGAAAATAAGGTTGAACAGATTAGTTAGCCATTAAACTCCCTCCTCTCCCGAACACTTCCACGCCTAATGGGTATGTTATCTAGGCCAACTGCCTTAGCTCTTCCCATCTTCTTAAGTGCTCTCTTCACCTCTCCTTGTGTGATGCTACGACAATAGCCACTATTATGGTGTCGTTTTTGGGTAGTGATGCTTTCCCTTTCTTCGTGGTCGACCATTCTGCTATTGAAAAGGTTGTGAAAGTATGTTTACCATTGCCACTTGATATTTTGTTCTTTGACTAAGACATGTCCATCTTCTCCCTTTATAAACTTCATGACTCCTAGGTCTTGCCCTTTTCAATCTCTGCTTTGGAAATCTTGAACATATCACGCTCTCCATATTTTGTTTCTAATCTTTCGTACATCCTTTTATAGGTTGCGTTCTTCGCCTCCATCACTGCCTTCTTTGCCTCCCTCTTGGCGATTTTATAGTTCTCCCTCACTCTCTCTTTCTCCTCCTCGTCTGTGCAGCTTAACACCTCTCTAAAACTCTTTTGCTTATTCCTTATTTTTCGTTGCACAATCTCGTTCCACCAATACGACTCTTTATGTACGGTTGTCTTTCCTGTTGTTATCCCCAGAGTGTCCCTTGCTGCGTGAGGAATGATAGTAATCATAGCCTCCCACATCTGATTTGTATCCTCAACGAGTGGATCTGATATCGCTGAAATGACTTTGTCTCTAAATATGTTAATTGTTTTCGTCCTTTAAACTTCCCCATCGAATCCTGGGTGGCAATTTTATAACTCTCGTGCTCAGCTTTTGGCTCAAAGCTATAACTACGACTAGTAAACAGTGTTGAGTCACTGGTGTCTCCCCTGGTATAACCTTGCAGTCCCTCCACAACTGCTGGTCCTCACGTCTCATCAAAAATAGTCGATCTGCGTGTTGCGTCCTCCACTGCTAAAAGTGATCAAATGTGATTCCTTTTTCTTAAAGAACGAGTTTATAATACCTAGGTCGTGGGCTACCGCAAGGTCTAGCAGATCCCTACCCTGCTCGTTTCTATCTCCATAACCAAATCCACCATGTGCCAACAGAAAACCATCAGCATCTTTTCCAATGTGGCCGTTAAAATCACCTCCTATACAAATACGTTCCTCCCTAGGCATTGTCTTCAACACTACATGTGCCGACGGAAAACCAACTTTTTTGCACTCACTATTCAACCCCCCTCCTTCTTCTAGTGGTTCAATACAGCTCCAATAAGTGGTATCAAAGCAATTTACACTCACCACAAGAAGATATAACAATCTTTGTGAGATGGCATCCACTAGTCACAAAACCCAACAATAAGGAATGTCAGGCCAAAGGCCTCCAATTTCGATGGTGAGTCATTTGTTCAATGGAAACTTCGCATGAAACTTTTTCTTGTGGCTATTGATAAAGATTTATTGTCTATCATAGAAGATGGTCCGTTTGTTCCATCTAAGATATCTAGGGTTGATGGGGTTGCTTCAGAAGTCATAAAACCGAAGCAAGAATATACTAGTGATGACAAAAAGAATTTAAGTATGAATACTAAGGCCATGCAACTTCTCTTAAATGGTTTGAGTAAAAGTGAATCGAGTTAGTATCAAATTGTTCTAGTACCCAAGAGATGTGGAGGTGTCTAGAAATGAAACATGAAGGTACTAGTCAAGTTAAAGAGTCCAAGATAAATATGCTTATGTCTACTCTTGAATCCTTTAAATTATTACCGAATTAATCTATTGTTGATATGGATCTAAGATTGACTAACATCTACAATTCTCTTAAGTCTCTTGGCAAGGTATTCTCTTCATAGGAAAAGGTGCAAAAAGTATAGAAGCCTCTCATCCGAGTGGGATCCAAAAGTGACCGCAATTGAAGAAAGTAAGGAAACACAGTCAATAAAAATGGAAGAATAGATCGGATCACTAAAGGCATATGAAAACAAACTCACTTTAAGGCAATCGGAATCAACTTCAAAACAAAGTTAGACTATAGTATTTAAATCAAATGAATATGCCTCTACTTCTTCTGATCAAGTAGGCGACAGTGACACGGATTTGGATAATGAAGATCTGATATTATTGGCTAAAGGCTGAAGAAAGTTTATGAGAAATTCGTTTAAAAACAAACATAAGGCTACTTCAACTAAGAAAAATAAAAATAAGAATAACGATAAAGATACCAAATGCTATGACAGTGGGAGACTTGGACATATATCCTATGACTGTCAAAACAACGACAAAAAGTGAACAAAAATCGTGACAAGGATTAGACAAAAACTAGACCTGTTTCAGAACCTAAGCAAAGAAGTACAAGAAGAGCTCTCAAAGCCTCCACATGGAGTGATTCATCCAATTTTGAGAGTGAAGAAACCGAAGAGGAAACGGCTCAAGTATGCTTTGCATCCAAAGCATCTAGTGAGGTACATTCTGACTCCGATTCTGATTTTGTACCTTCTTTTAATGGTTTGTTTAGTCAATATCTTGAGTTTCATAAATTCACTAAGACTCTTGCAAAATAAAAGAAACGTTTAATTGAAGACAATAAATTGTTAGAATCTTCTAACACAAATCTTGTATCTCAATTAAACGATTCAAAAGAAGAGTCGTCTTGCATGATTAATTCATTAAAGTCTGAAATTTCATCTTTGACATCCGAGAATAAGGAAATGAAAGCCGAGATCTAAGATTTGAAATCAAGAAACACAGACCTAGAAAAGACGGTAAAACAATTTGATGCAGAAACTTGCATGTTAGACGGTCCTATTTCTTCTCAAAAGCATGAAAATGACAAAACTGGATTAGAGTTTATTGAAGATAATAAGATACAGAACAAGTCTACAAATTTGTTCTCTCTTCATCTAAGCAACCGCATGTATTTAAGATGATTGTACAGTCTAAGAAGACAACTAGCATGCCACCTATTATGTCTCATCGCACTCCTTTTTTAGCACATGTAAAGTATAATCATGTACCATATAGATATGAAAGAAAACCTTTGATGTATATGTGGCATTCATACAATACCAATGCATCTAGATCACGTACCATGCATACAAACAGAAATGCATATCAAAACCGAAAACCATATTATATTTAGAATGATGGATTCGACTATAGGCCAAATAGTAACACATATTATATTGCTTCTTCATCTTTTTTCTTTTATTTGTAAGACCAAGAAAGGTCAACCAAGTTTGGTTACCAAAAGGTACTCTTGCAAAGGGTTGAACGACTAACCCTTAAGGACACAAAAAGAAGGGTACCTAAATTGTTGTTACACATTGCAGGGATCACATAAACCGAAAGATATATTAAAATAAGTGGTTCATTGACAGTGGTTTCTCAAGGTACATGACGGGTGATCCGAGCTCGTTCTCAAAATTGAAGAAGGGTATGAAAGGTGGATCAGTAACCTTTGGAGATAACAACGAAGGAAGGATAATTTGAAAGGGAACAATCGGAAATCCAAGCGCACTTAAACTCTCCAAGGTATTCTTTGTAAGTAACTTATCCTACAAATTGATTGGCATTTCACAATTTTTGATAGTGGTTTTGATGTGTGTTTTTCTCATCCATATCGGAACATTGTTAATAAAAACTGAGAAATAGTATTAAAAGGAAAAAAGAGAAGGGAATATATTTACATTATCATGGATGACATAGTAGATGTTAAAGTAAAATGTTTTATGTCAAACGAACCAAATGTGAATATATGGCATGGACATTCAGGACATATTGGAATCTCAACTCTTGAAAAACTTCAACGTAAGAATCTACCTAAACTTGATTAGGACAGCTTTAAGTTTTGTGAATCTTTTATTAAGGGCAAACAAAAACGTGAATCACTTAAGTCTAAGAATGAGATTAGCACATCGAGTCTTAGAATTATTACATATTGATTTGATGGTCCTAGTAATACTAGAAGCCTTGGTGGGCGCCACTATGCATGCGTTATCATTGATGATTTTTCTCGTTATACATGGACTTTATTTCTTGCAAATAAAGATGATAGTGACATTGAGATTGCTGAATTAATAAAACAACTTGAAAATGAATATGTTGTAAATGTGAAAAAGATTAGGAGCGATAGAGGCGGCAAATTTAAAAATAAAGACATGATTGCATTTTGTGAAGGAAAAGGTATTAAGCACAAATTTTCACAACCTAGAACGCCACATTAAACTGTATAGTGGTGTAGGTTTTTTTTGTTTGTTGTAGTTTGTGTGTAGTAGAAAGAAAGAATAGGATGTTACAAGAAATTGCAAGAACCATGCTTTGTGAAAATCAATTGCCTAGATTTTTATAGGCGGAAGCCGTAAATTGTGCATGTTATATAATTAACTGTTTATCAATTAAAAAGAAAATAAAACAAAACACTATATAAGATTTAAATGATCGCATGCCAAAGAATGATTATTTTCTATGTTTGGTTGTAAATGTTTTGTATTAAACATAATAGATATCTAGATAAATTTGAGTCTGAATCTATTAAATGCATCTTTGTTGGATATTCTGTGAATTCTACAGTGTATAGATGTTATGATCCTATCACTAGACCAAATCTTAGAATCTATTCATGCGAAATTTAATGAATTTGGTGAACTTAAAATAAACAAAGAATATAATGATGATTTGAATTAACCCGAGTTGGATGATATAGAAGAAAATAGCGGTACATGATGAGCACGGCACACTAGAAATTGCATGCTCACTTAGAACTGCATGAAAACTTAGAAAATAATCAACCAAGATGGCATTTAGAGATCACCCACATGACCTTACAATAAGAGGACATTTCTGAAGATGTCTGACCACGTAGAAGAATATATCAACATGAAATAAATCGATTTCCATGCTATGGTTTCTGAAATTGAAACCCAAGAATGTGCTTGATGCTTTGAATGATTCTTCTTAGATTGATGCTATGCATGATGAATTAAATCAATTTACAAGAAATGTTGTATGGGATTTGGTACCCCGACCACAAGATATAATGATAATAGGGACAAAATGGGTGTTTAGAAATAAAATGAATGAGGATGGTAAAGTCGTTAGAAATTAAATCTAGGCTTGTAGCACAAGGATATAATCAAGAAGAGAGAATAGATTATGAGACAATCGTACCCGTTTCACGTTTAGAAGCTATACAATTGCTACTTTCTATTGCTTGCATAAGAATTTTAAACTTTATCAAATGGATGTAAAAAGTACATTTTTTAAATGACTTTATACATGAAGAAGTTCATGTAAAATAAACACCTAGATTTGAGGACATAAATATCCTAATCATGTGTATAAGTTAAAGAAAGCATGATATGTTTTAAAACAAGCACCTAGATTAAGAAGTTCAAATTTCTTGTCTTGCACGAAATCCCATTTGAGATGTATATGGTAGGTGAACTAAATTATTTTCTTGCATGCAACATTAAGCAAATAGCAAAGGAATATACATAAGTCAAGTAAAATACATAAACGACATGATTAAGAAAGTTCAAATTTGAAAACTTGAAACCATCTATCACCCCTATGAGTGTAACCACTAAACTTGATAAAGATGAAAATGGAAAGATTTTGATAATGGATTGTATAGATCTATAATGGTTCTTTGCTTTATCTTTACTGTAAATAGACCCGATATCATGTGTAGTGTTTGTATGTGTGCTTGTTTTCAAATCAACACTAAAGTCTCACACTTTAACACTGTAAAAAGGATATTCCGGTACATTAAGAACACTCCCACATTAGGATTTTGGTATGATAAATATTGTGAATTGACTTGCATGCTTATACTGATGCATCTATGGAGGATTGTAAATAGATAGAAAAAAGCACAAAGTGGTACATGTCATTCATTTGTAATTCATTAATATCATGGTTTTCGAAAAAGCAAGCTAGTGTAGCATTATCTACCACTGAAGCGGAATACATGGCCCTTAGTCTTTTGCTGCACACAACCACTATGGCTAAAACAACAAGTTTCAGAGTTTGGTGTAGTTGTGTACAATCGAATTTCCATATAACTGTGACCCACCATGAGTGCTATTAACTTGTCTAAGAAACCTTGTTTTTACATTCTAAGGCAAAACATGTAGATGTAAGATATCATTATCTTTGTGATCATGTAAATAGTGTTGATATCATTATAGAACATATTCGTACTGACGCACAAGTAGCCGACATATTCACAAAGCACTTAATCAAGCCACGTATGAAAATTTCCGTTCTAAATTACTGTTGATATGTTATTAAATTGCTCTTCTTTCCATTGCTATAACTCTTTTGATATGACTTACAAAATAAATAGGGAGAAAAGCATGATTTAAGAGGGGAGCGAGAGATTGATTTAAGGGGAAGCAAGAAACAAAATTTGTTTTTTGAATTTAAAAATTTATACATGATTGTAGAGGGAGCGATTACATTTAAATCATGAATAGAGGTTATTTGGTAAATCAACAAAAGGGGGATATTGTTGAGAAACTGGAGTTTGAGTGATTTGAAAATGCATGATTTAAATGTTAGATGTTTTAAAAATGCATAATTTTAGTGTTACATGACATGCGTACGTGATAAATATGCTTATATGTTATATATATTGTTTGTCGTACTAACATGCCATGAAGCATTAAGGCTTACATCATATAGCAAACATTTATTGGTTTATACTATTTTTCAGGTGTCATGTTAAATGAACTAAACTAGTTCATTAAATGACGTACTTAAAGGGATATATTTGAAGATACCTATTCGGCAACAAATTTGAAATAGAAAGTTCTTCTCCACTCTACACCCACAACACACGGCCATATATATATTTTATAATATATACAAATTTTTTATAACGACGAACTATATATTTCTATCATAACATTTCACCAACATATCATAAACATACACCAAACATCATGCTACCATATAAACATCATATTTGTGAGTATATACAGGTTCCATGTTATACAATACATGTTATCAAGTTAATAAAATTATACCGACATGTCACAAGTCCATATTGCCACATCGGATGACTACCGAACCGTCACCGACATGTCACATACTTACCATACAAAGATGTCCAGCCTATATACACTCCAAATGATCAAACATTTCGTGCACCACATGTCCATTTCAGCCCCAAAGTCATATCATATTTACACATATCAATTACCAATGATTTGCTTTGATTTGTTGGAAATGAAATTCAAATTCAAACCTCCACATGGCCGAATTCTTTCTTAGTTTTTGGCGATGAAATTAAACATTCTATTATGTATAGTATATGTTACATCGCACATTTTTACATGTCTAAGAGGGTTGAGACTAATTGGAGCAAAATTGTTGTAATCGACGGAAGTCGAAAATTTGTTTTTCTACATGTCTTGATTGGAACTTTTTTTCTTATCTTTTTTTGACATGTATCTAGACACATTTGACACATCTAAGACATATTGGAATATTTTAGAAAAAAATTTAAGTGATGATTGAAATTGACCATATATGTGAAGATACAACACCATTATTTGTCAAAATTTCAAAAATGATTTCAGCACATGTGAGCTGAGAGTTAGACGCCATTTTGAGTTTACATGGAGACAAGGTTGAAGCTTGTTTTTCACTTTGATTGGTGGAGAATGATCGACAAAATGAATGGTGGCATTGATGAAGACCAAGACACACAAGGAAAGGATTCAAAATTCAAACACATGCTGAAGTTTCGAGCACATGTTCTTGATGGCCGAATTTTACACATGTTTATCCTCAAATTCATTTCAAAAATTAGGGGCCATCACATTATGATTGATTTACAATTAACAAATTTGAAATTTTGAAATTTTTTTCAGATTTTTATGGTTAAATGCCAGGTCATATTCTTTGTGCCAAGGTGGACAAATGAAGACTCTATTATAGAGTGACAACAAGGTGAAGACACATTGTTTGTCCAAACTATTTCGCCAAGCAAAGGTATATCACAAAGCTATACAAGGCACCTTCCAAAGGTATTCAAGACATTCTTGAAGGAAGAACGCAGCCATAGGGGCGGCCACACCATCTATGAAAAGGGAGGAAGATGATCAAACAAAGCAAGACACATTTTCATATTCAAGCAAGTGCAAAGCAAGACTTCTCTTCTTCTCCGATCTTCTTCTCTTGCACATAGCCTCAATCCTATTATACTTACGTTCCATAATCTGTATAGGCTTTGTTTTTGCCACCCATACATGTCCCATTCTTGTATAAGGTTGATCAAGGTATTCAAGACATTCTTCAAGGAAGAACGCAGCCATAGGGGCGGCCACACCATCTATAAAAGGGAGGAAGATGATCAAACAAAGCAAAGACACATTTTCATATTCAAGCAAGTGCAAAGCAAAGACTTCTCTTCTTCTCCTATCTTCTTCTCTTGCACATAGCCTCAATTCTATTATAGTTACGTTCCATAATCTGTATAGGCTTTGTTTTTACCACCCATAACATGTCCCATTCTTGTATAAGGTTGATCAAGGTATGATTAAACCTTCATTAGTGAGGTGGTGGTATTTTGTGTTGGTTGTTTGTGTTGTTGTTTGTAAAAGGGGTGGATATTAAAGGAGTTGGTATATAACTACAGCCACCCTTGTCTTAAGGTGTTTGGTGATTAGTCAATACTGAAGAAGGTGTCCTCGAATACTGGAGTAGATCGATTTGACCAAACCAGTATAAAAATCTTGGTGTTATTACTTTCAGCATTTTTACTTTCAGTTCCTGTTTTTTGCATTGTTTCCATAGCTATGGTAAAGATAGAAAACGGTTTTAAAAAGTCATCAAACTTTGTAGAAAAATAGAAAAAGTTCGTAGGTTTCATTTGAAACAAGTTTCATTGAACGTGGATAAGTATAAGTCATTCAAACATTCGTAGACTAGTGCAATCTGATTTTCAAATCTGCTAAGGTGGAGAACATCAAGATAGTTGATATATTTGCCGAAGGAATTTTGAAAAACTATTTCAACCCTTTAAATTACACATTTAATGGTCATTCCATGAAATTTTAAGATCCTTTAGAGTTGTCATTAAAAGGAATTAATTTTTCACTTTAAAGAACAGTTTTTGGAAATTGACAGAGTCCTGGTTTTTCAAGATCTTATACTTTTGAATTTTAATCTGAAATTTTTATGACGCATAGATAAAATTTGAGAGTACATTGTCACCAAATTTTATGATTTTTGGAGGTCTATAAACCTGATCATTCGGTTAATCAAAAATAGGATCTAAAAACATAATCTGTTTTCAGAAAGTGAGTAATTGGTAACAAAAAGTTTTAAAAAAACCAATTTTTTTCGCACTCAATATTCAACATCCCCTTCTAGTGGTGCTATACAGGTCCGACACATAGTGTGAAATATAGATCTCTCACATGTATCTATCAATGCATACATCAGTCTCTTAAGAAGAGACTTCAATCGATCTATGTTGGGACTGTCTAAGGTTGGGACCTTATTGTGAGACATCAATCTCTATGGTTAGAGACTTCGATCGATCGATGTAATGAAGGTTCAAAGTTGAAACTTATTGTGAGACATCAATCTCTCAATAATGAGACATCGATTGATCGATGTATACATCAGTCTCTCGAAGAAAAGACATCGATCGATTGATGTATGTAAGGTGCAAAACTGAAACTTACTGTGAGACATCGATCTCTAAATAATTAGACATCGATCAATGAATGTGATATCAGTCTCTCAAAGAAGAGACATCAACCGATCAACGTATAAAAGGTGCAAAACAGGAACCTTACTGCAAGATATTGTTCTTTCAACATAGAGACATCGATCAATCGATGTCATCCAGGATTCAAATTTTATGACTGTTGGAACAAATCCAAGAGAGATTTAAAGTGTTTTCTCTTTCCAATCTTGCTCAAATTTCATGTGGACTTTCTCCTAACATCGGTCATGCTTCCTTGACTATTATATACATGTCTAAGATTTTCCAGGGTGGCTTTTGGAGGATCAAATCAAACTATAGGATGACTAAAGACTATTTGGATATTGTCAAGACTAATGATTGAGTTGAAGACTTGAGAGAGGCTGCAAAAACGTGGCTCACACCCTCTATACATTGAGGAAGCTCAGATGAGGGCAAAACATACTTTCACCCTCTTCAAGCTTCACTCTACTATTGTGAAAGCTCTTAAATGTTCAAAGTGGCTAAAGCTCGTTAAGCTCTTGTTGCTTGTTTTCATTGTTGTAAATGTGAGAGTAAAAGTCTACCATAAGTGGAACTATACATATTTGAGATATACACAACCACCGCCACCGAGATGTAGGACCTGTATAGCACCACTAGAAGGAGGGTTGAATAGTGGGTGCGGAAAATTTAGTTTTTAAAAACTTTTGAACCAAAAACCTCACTTCTGAAAACAGTTTCTGTTTTAAGATTCTTATTTAAAACGATATAAAGACCTAGTTACAGACCTCCAAAAATTATGAAAGTTAGTGAGATTTTACTCTCAGATGTTCTGAGTATCTCATAAAAGTTTCAAATTAAAATTCAACTCCTAACCCTTTGAAAATACGTTTTTAGTCAGGTTTTTAGTCAGATTGCGCAAATCTGCCAGAAACAGTACTCCGATTTGAAATTTTTGTTCCGATTAATTGGTGACTCCAAATGGTCTGAAAATTTAATGACAAGACCCTCAATATATTTTTTTAATGGGTTGAAACAGTTTTCAGAAATACTTTTGGGAAGTATATCAATCACGTTGATGTTCTAAACGTTTGGAACTATGAAAATCAGATTGCACTAGTCTCAGAACTATTCAAGTTTGATTGACATATACTTATCCAAATGAGTTGAAACGCCAAATGAAAACTAAGAGGTGTGGCTATGTTTCTGCAAAATTTTACGATTTTGGAAATTCTTTTGCTATTTTTTACTCTTGCGATGAAATTGATGCGAAATGTTAAAAACTGAAAGTAAAGTAGTAAAGACACGAAGGATTTTATACTGGTTCGGTTAAATCAACCTACTTCAGTCTTCGAAGACACCTTTCCTCAGTTATCATTAAAAACAATAAAACACCTTACCATAAGGGTCGCTGGAGTTACACACCAACTCTACCCCTTTTACAAACGATACAATCAAGCAAATGGATCACGAACACCACCACCGAACGAATGAAGGTGTGATCGCACCTTGATCAACCTTTTACAACAATTGAAACGTGTATGGTGGTATATTCAGAGCCTATATAATATCAAGATTATATGAACAATAGGCTTGAGAGAAGAAGAGGAAGAAAGGAAGGTAGAAGAAGAGAGTGGAAGATCCTTTTGCACTTGAGAGAAAAATGAGAATTGTCTTTGCCTTGTTTGCTCTACTTCTCTTCTTTTTAATCATAAGTGGCCGCCCCCCTTAGGGTGTTCTTCCTTCTTGAGAATTCTATTTAATGCCCTTGGAAGATTGCCTTATGCAGATATGACACCATCTTGCTTACTTGGCACACAATGATTAGAAGAATGACTTGACCTTGCTTACTTGGCACTTGATGATTGGTCCAACTTGTCATCATTTTAATGAGCTGTAAAATCTGAAAACAACTTTCAAAACATGTGCCAAAAAGAATTCAAAATACTACCAAATAATCACCATTTAACCCCTTCAATTTTGAGATGCAAATTAAACACCATAAACAGCCTAAAATTAGCCAGCTATAGTACATGTGCTGAAATTTTCAGCATGTCGCTATTTTCAAATCTTTTGAATTGTTACCTTGTGTAGTTCCCTCTTTTATGTCACCAACCTTGTGTGGCATATTCTCCACAAATTGAGATACCAACTAAGTTCCACATATGCTCCATCATGGCTGAGAATGGTGTGTAAGCTGAATGTACAGGTGCTGAAATTTCACTTTAGTAAGCTTTGTCAAATGATACACAATAATTACACGTATATGGTAAATTTCCTAATTTGAATTTTCTAGTACACTTTAACATGTCTTGGATGTGTAAAAAGTGTCTAGATACATGTTACAACTCATGCCAAAAAAACGTTCCATGTGTTGTGTTTGTAAAAAAAACGAATTTTTGACTTTCGTCGATTACGCGATTTTTTCTCCGATTAAATTCAAACTTTTTGCACATGTCATATATATTATGTCACACATAATTTACACAAAATAAAGTAGATATTCGGCTCGAATGGATGATTGAGAGGCGCCCCCATGTGCTAAAAAATTGAATTTGAAATCTCCACAAATTTGGCCTAATTTGTGGGTGATTTGTGTGTGCCAACATGGAATGATTTAGTGGCTTTCTTTAACATGTGAGCCACAAAAGTTTTGGCTATTTTTGAAGTATATAGGCTGGCCATCTTTATGTAGAGAAAAGAGGGTTTGAGTGATTTCAAAATAAGTGACTTAAATGCATGATATATACACAAACATGCATGATACATACATGTATGCATGATACATTGCTATTACTTGCCTTATTTAGCTTATATATAATGTTGCCGGACTAACGAGCCATGAAGCGTCAAAGCTTACATCATATGGCAAACATTTGTTGTGTTTATACTATTTTCAGGTGCCACCATTAATGAACTAAACTAGTTCATTAAGTGAAGTACTTAGTTTATTAAACTAAGTAGTTCATTAAAGGAAGCCACATTTGGAAAAGGCACAAAGACAACAAGGATAAGGAAGGAAAGTTTTCTCCTCCTTCCCTCATTAATATATATACACGCATATACATATATAAGTGCATATATTTTCAGATTTTTTGAAAAAGGCACATACACATGTATTCCAACGTACTACCGACACGTTATATATATTTTACGTACGTACGTTAACGTCACACCACTATACTTAACTCATATTTATGAGTATATTCAGGTCTTATATCATATGATATCAGTCATGGTGATGACAAATTAAATACGACACGATAAAAGGTTCTAAACCGAAAATTGTCGTATCGGACGAATACCGAAACTTCGCCAACATGTCACGTACTTGCCATAAATAAATGGCCAGCCCCTATGCTTCAAAAATCATCATAAATTTCGTGCACATGACTATATATTCAGCCAAAAATACTTTTCATGTTGGCACACACAAGTCAATCCACATTAAGACCAAAATGTGAAGATTCCAATTTTAATTTTGACACATGATAAATGGCTCCACTTTAGACCAGCCAAGTGCTGAGATTTAAAGTATATATTATATATATTATGTGTAACATAATATATATAACATGTGCAAAAAGTTGGAATATAATTAGAGAAAAATCGGGTAATCGATAAATATCGAAAATTCGGTTTTCTACGCACACAACACATGGAACGTTTTTGGTACATCATATGACACGTATCTAGACACTTTTTACATATGTTATACATCTTAAAGTGTTCTAGAAAATTAAATTAAGGGCTGATTGGAATATAACATGTGTGTATTATTAAATGTGCACTATTTTACAAAGTTAGCAAAAATAATTTTCAGCATATGTATATACATAATACACGCACATTGCAGCTGAGATGGAGCTTATTTGGAGCCTTGTTGGCATATTGATTGGTCAAGAATCAATCATACAATGTTGGTGAACTAAAGAGAGAAGTTACAAATGGTAAGATTTCAAACTTTATCTCATTTGTAACACATGCTGAAAATTTTCAGCATGTGCTAATAGGCTGGCCGATTTTTGCACTTTAATATGACGTATTTTATCATCTTGAATTATGTGATTGATTGGGAGAAGAAATGGAAGTAATTTGAATATTATTTAAATTCATAAAGTGTGATATTTTATATATCACACATGCTGAAATTTTTTTCAGCATGTGTGAGACATGTCTTGGCCGAATTCTTGAGCATAAATGTGTCCAAGTTCATTTCCAATGTGATAAGGATATTTACCATCAATTGGTGATTTATTTTAAAAAGAAAAATCAAAGAAAAATGGTAATATTTTGAACTTTATCTCCATGTGTCACATGCTGAAAATTCAGCATGGTATATACTCTTAATGGCCGATTTCTTGCTTAGTAAGGGAGGAATTTTGTCTTGCAACATTTATGTGACAATCTTGAGCTTTATGGAAATTATTTTGTGATTGATATTGGCACATGTTTTAAGTGTTATTCTCAGATTTTTCCAAGTCATCGATGATGACAACATCCAACCAATCATGAAGTGTCAAGTAAGCAAAGCTTAAATGATCATCCAATGAGAAGGTGACAAGTAAGCAAGACCATGTCACAATGATGTTTTACATTCTCCCAAGGACTTAGAAGATAATTTTCAAGAGGGGAATAGCACCATAGGGGACGTCCACTCAAGCTTAAAAGGAAAGAAGTTGAGCAAAAACAAGACAAGCACAAGCATTGCAAAACAAGTGATCAAAAACGCCTAAGCCTCTTCTTCTACATTCTCCTTCTTTCTTTCTTCTTGAAAGCCTATTGTATTCATATTTTTCAATCTTGAATAGGCTTGATATAGACCACCACATATTCTATATCTTTGTAAAAGATTGATCAAGGTGTGATCAATCTTCATTCTTGCGAGGTGGTGGTGTTCGTGCATATTGTATTGAACGTACAAGGTTTGTAAAGGGTTGGAGTTGGTGTGTAACTCCATCAAGTCTATGGTAAGGTGTATTGCGTGTGTGTGACTAGTGTGATCCAAGGGGTTAAAGGGGTTAAAGGTTGAATTTTAATTTGAAATTTTTAGGGGACCCTCATAACATCTGAGGCTAAGTTCTCTCAAAATTTCAGAATTTTTGGAGACCTATAACCTGGTTTTAAAAACGTTTTAAAACTGGTCCCGGAAACAAAATCTGTTTTCAGAAGTTGAGTTGTTTAGTTTTAAACAAATTTTAAAAACCACACTTTCCGCACCACCTATTCAACCCCCCCTTCTAGTGGTGCCTTGCAGATCCTACAAGTGGTATCAGAGCGCAGGAACACTCACTTCAAGGAATCCAACGATTCAGTGAGATGGCAACCACAAATCTCAAAACCGAGCAAGAAGGTATGTCGAGCCAAAGGCCTCCACTTTTTGACGGTGAGTCGTTTATTCAGTGGAAACTTAGAATGAAGCTTTTTCTTATGGCTATAGATATAGATCTTTGGTCAATCATTGAAGATGGTCCTTTTGTCCCATCTAAGTTATCTACCTTAGACGGAGTCACATTAGAAGTTGTTAAACCAAGACAAGAATATACGAGTGACGATAAAAAGAAACTTAGTATGAATGCTAGGGCTATGCAATTGCTCCTAAACGGATTAAGTAAAAGTGAGTCTAGTTATGTTTCAAACTGTTCGAGTGCACAAGAAATGTGGAGGATACTAGAAATGAAACACGAAGGCACGAGTCAAGTAAAAGAGTCAAAAATAAACATGCTTATGTTCACACTTGGGTCGTTTAAATTATTGCCTAATGAGTCTATTGTTGATATGGATCTTCGTTTGACTAACATCTACAATTCTCTTGAGTCTCTTGGTAAAGCTTTTACCACACAGGAAAAGGTACAGAAAGTCTTACGGAGCCTTCCATCCGAGTGGGACCCTAAAGTGACAGCAATAGAAGAAAGCAAGGAAACTAAGTCAATAAAGATGGAAGAATTAATCGGATCACTTAAAGTTTATGAGAATAAACTCACCATACGGAAATCGGAATCATCTAAACAAGGTAAAGCTATTGCTTTTAAATCAAATGAATACGTCTCCCCTCCCTCCGATCACGTAGATGATAATGATTCTGAAACGGATAACGATGACCTAATTCTATTAGCTAAAGGCTTAAGAAAATTTATGAGAAGGTTATTTAGAAACAAAAATAAGGGTACTACAACCAAGAGAAATAAAAACAAGTCAAATGATAAAGACGTTAAATGTTATGAATGTGGCAAACTCGGACACTTATCATATGACTGCCCCAATAAAGAAAAGCAAACAAATAAATACCCTGACAAGGAGCGGAACAAAAATAGACTCGTCTCAGAACCCAAACAAAGGAAACGTGCTCTAAAGGCCTCCACCTGGAGTGATTCATCGGATTCTGAAACTGAGACCGAAGAGGAGACTGCACAAGTATGATTTGCATCCAAAGCATCTAATGAGGTATTATCTGATTCTGACTCTGAACCTTCTTATGAGGATCTTTTTAGTCAGTATTTAGAATTGCATAAATTCACTAAGACTCTCGCTAAGGAAAAGAAGCGATTAATTGAAGACAAGAAACTGTTAGAATCTTCTAACGAGAATCTTGTCGCTCAGTTAAGCGATTCAAAGAAAGAGTCATCATGTGTCATTACTGCATTAAAGACAGAGATTTCATCATTGACCACTCAAAATAATGAAATGAAATCCGAGATTTCAAGTTTGAAATCAAGGAATACCGATTTAGAGAAAATGATGAAACAGTTTGATACGGGGTCCAACATGCCGCATCGCATTATATTATCACAAAAGTATGACAGCGACAAAACGGGTTTGGGATACGTTGATACAAATGAAGTATCAACCAAATCAACTAAGTTTGTGGTGTCTAAGAAAGTAGATACCCATAAGCCTCAAGTGGCGTCTAAGATGACGCAAAAGCCGTCCCTCTCCTCATCACGCTCCACTTCTTCTTCGTATCATGTGAAATATAACTTTGTACCATATAGATATGAAAAGAAAATAATAATGCATACACGAAATTCATATCATCCACGCACTACGCATACACACATAAGGACATATCAAAAACGTCCTTCATTCAATGAGTATAAAGGAGTCCTTGGGCAAAGGCCCAAAGTGCATGCACCATATGTCTACTATATCGCACCTTCATCTACATTCTTGCCATTTGATAGACCGAGAAGGATCACCCAAGTATGGGTACCAAATGTACTTTTACCAAGAGGTGATTAACTAACTCGAAAGGACCCAAAGTTAAAAGGGTACCTAAATCATCTTTGCACATTGCAGGGAGCCCACACATCGAAAGATACAACTATTAAGTGGTTCCTTGACAGTGGATGCTCGAGGCACATGACGGGTGACCCGAGCTTGTTCACAAAATTAAAGGAGGTCACAAAAGGCGGATCCGTGACCTTTGGAGACAACAACGAATGCAAGATCATCGGAAAAGGTAGGATTGGAAATCCAAGCACTCTCCAAATCTCCAACGTCTTTTTGGTAAGCAACTTATCCTACAATCTTCTTAGCATTTCTCAATTTGTTGACAATGGTTTTAATGTGCGTTTTACTCACCCTTATTGCAATATAATAAATAAAAATGGAGAAACCATTTTAAAAGGAAAACGAGAAGGAAATATTTTTATGCTGTCTATGGATGATGTGGTAGACGCTAAAGCTAAGTGCTTTATGTCAAATGAACCCAATGTGAATTTATGGTATAGACATTTAGGACACATTGGTATCTCCACACTAGAAAAACTTCAACGAAAGAACCTAGTACGAGGATTGCCTAAGCTTGATTTAGACAACTTTCAGCTGTGTGAATCTTGCATAAAAGGCAAACAAACACGTGAGTCACTTAAGCCTAAAAATGAAATAAGCACGACTAGAATCTTAGAACTATTGCATATTGATTTGTTTGGTCCTAGTCGCACTACAAGCCTTGGTGGGCGCCACTATGCATGTGTGATTGTTGATGATTTTTCTCGTTATACTTAGACTTTATTTCTTGCACATAAGGATGATAGCGCCATTGAAATTGCAAAATTAATTAGACAACTTGAAAATCAATACGGTGTAAGTGTGAAAAAGATAAGAAGTGATAGAGGCGGTGAGTTTAAAAATAAAGAGATGATTTCATTTTGCGAAGAAAAAGGAATCAAGCATGAGTTTTCGCCACCTAGAACTCCACAATTAAATGGAGTAGTAGAAAGAAAGAATCGTACATTACAAGAAATCGCTAGGACTATGTTATGCGAAAATAAATTGCCTAGATTTCTGTGGGCGGAAGCCGTAAATTGTGCATGCTATATTGTAAATCGCCTATCTATAAGAAAGAAAATAAACAAGACGCCTTATGAGATTTTGAATGATCGCATGCCTAAGATTGACTATTTTCGTGTGTTTGGATGCAAATGTTTTGTCTTAAATACAAAAGATAATTTAGACAAATTTGAATCCAAATCAATTGAGTGCATTTTTGTTGGATATTCTATAAATTGAAAGGCATATAGATGTTATGATCCTCTCACTAGACAAATCATGGAATCTATTCATGTGAAATTCAATAAATTTGGTGAAATTGATAAAGATAAGGAATATGACGATGACTTTGAATTGAAACCCGTGTTGAATGAAGATGATGGTTCTTTTGATATGCATGATATGAATGACACACTAGAAATGCATGATCACATAGAAATGCATGATAAGATAGAAAATAATCAACCAAGATGGCATAGAGATCACCCACATGATCTCATCATAGGCGACCTCACTCACGGTGTGCGACCACATAGAAGAATTACTTCGGACGAAATAAATGAATTTCATGCTATGATTTCTGAAATTGAGCCCAAAAATGTGCATGATGCTTTGAGTGATTCTTCTTGGATTGATGCCATGCATGATGAACTTAATCAATTTGTTAGAAACGATGTATGGGATTTAGTGCCACGACCACAAGACAAGACTATAATAGGCACAAAGTGGGTGTTCAGGAATAAAATGAATGAAGAAGGAAAGGTTGTTAGAAATAAAGCGAGACTTGTAGCACAAGGATATAATCAAGAACAAGGAATTGACTACGATGAAACATTTGCACCTGTAGCACGTTTAGAAGCTATACGACTATTACTTGCTATTGCTTGCATGAAAGATTTTAGATTATATTAAATGGATGTAAAAAGTGCATTTCTAAATGGATTTATACAAGAAGAAGTATACGTGAAGCAACCACCCGGTTTTGAAGATTTGAAACATCCCGATCACGTGTACAAACTAAAGAATGCACTAAACGGCCTAAAGCAAGCACCGAGAGCATGGTATGATCGTTTTGCTACTTTCCTTTTAGAAAATGATTTTAAACGAGGTACTATAGATGGTACACTATTTTTGAAACAAGATAAATCGGATTTACTTATTATCCAAATCTACGTTGATGACATTATTTTCGGTTCTACCTCACATAGACTTGTTGAAGATTTTGAAAATTGCATGAAATCTGAATTTGAAATGTCTATGGTTGGTGAACTTAATTATTTTCTTGGCTTGCAGATTAAGCAAACAAGTAAAGGGATTCACATAAGTCAAGCAAAATATGTCAATGACATGATTAAAAAGTTTAACTTTGAAAATTTAAAACCATCCCCCACCCCTATGAGTGTCACTACTAAATTAGACAAAGACGAACATGGTAAAAACGTTGATAATGGCTTGTATCGATCTATGATAGGTTCTTTGCTATATTTAACTGCTAGTAGACCTGATATCATGTTTAGTGTATGCATCTGCGCACGATTTCAGAGTCAACCTAAGGTGTCTCATTATAATGCGGTAAAAAAATATTCCGTTATATTAAGCACACGCCCACCTTAGGAATTTGGTACGATAAGGATTCCACATTTGACTTACATGCTTATACTGATGCAGATTATGGTGGCTGTAAAATAGATAGAAAAAGCACGAGTGGGACTTGCCAATTTATAGGAAACTCACTCATTTCATGGTTTTCTAAAAAGCAAGCAAGCGTTGCTTTGTCCACTACTGAGGCTGAGTACATGGCACTTAGCCTTTGTTGCACACAGTTGTTGTGGATAAAACAACAACTCTCGGACTTTGGAATTACCGTAAATAGAATTCCTATATATTGTGATAGTATGAGTGCCATTAATCTATCTAAGAACCCTGTGTTAAACTCTAAGGCTAAGCATATAGAAGTACGCTATCACTTTCTTCGTGATCACGTAAACAATGGTGATATCGTCATAGAACACGTACGCACAGAAGCACAAGTAGCGGACATTTTTACAAAAGCCTTAAATCAAGCCACATTTGAATCTCTTCGCTCTAAATTAGGCATGATTCCAGTTGATATGATTTGATTTGACGTGATTTGATTTTCTTTCCTTATTTACAGGAATCTTTTGATTTACTTTCCAAAACAAAGGGGGAGAGAAAGCATGATTTATGGGGGGAGAGAGAGACAAAATTGATTCTGATTGCATAAATCAAGGGGGAGCCGGATTTGAAATTTGAAATTCAAATTTCAAATTTGTGCATGTTTGAAGGGGGAGCGATGGCATTTAAATCATGTGCATAAGTTATTTTGAAAATCATCAAAAGGGGGAGATTGTAGAGAAAAGGGGGTTTGAGTGATTTCAAAATAAGTGACTTAAATGCATGATATATACACAAACGTGCATGATATATACATGTATGCATGATACATTGCTATTACTTGTCTTATTTAGCTTATATATAATGTTGCCGGACTAACGAGCCATGAAGCGTCAAAGCTTACATCATATGGCAAACATTTGTTGTGTTTATACTATTTTCAGGTGCCACCATTAATGAACTAAACTAGTTCATTAAGTGAAGTACTTAGTTTATTAAACTAAGTAGTTCATTAAAGGAAGCCACATTTGGAAAAGGCACAAAGGCGACAAGGCTAAGGAAGGAAAATTTTCTCCTCCTCCCCTCATTAATATATATACACGCATATACATATATAAGTGCATATATTTTCAGATTTTTTTAAAAAGGCACATACACATGTATTCCAACGTACTACCGACACGTTATATATATTTTACGTACGTACGTTAACGTCACACCACTATACTTAACTCATATTTATGAGTATATTCAGGTCTTATATCATATGATATAAGTCATGGTGATGACAGATTAAATACGACACGATAAAAGGTTCTAAACCGAAAATTATTGTATCGGGCGAATACCGAAACTTTGCCAACGTGTCACGTACTTGCCATAAATAAATGGCCAGCCTCTATACTTCAAAAATCATCATAAATTTCGTGCACATGACTCTATATTCAGCCAAAAATACTTTCCATGTTGGCACACACAAGTCACTCCACATTAAGGCCAAAATGTGAAGATTCCAATTTTAATTTTGACACATGATAAATGGCGCCACTTTAGACCAGCCAAGTGCTGAGATTTAAAGTATATATTATATATATTATGTGTAACATAATATATATAACATGTGCAAAAAGTTGGAATATAATTAGAGAAAAATCGGGTAATCGATAAATATCGAAAATTCGGTTTTCTACGCACACAACACATGGAACGTTTTTGGTACATCATATGACACGTATCTAGACACTTTTTACATATGTTATACATCTTAAAGTGTTCTAGAAAATTAAATTAAGGGCTGATTGGAATATAACATGTGTGTATTATTAAATGTGCACTATTTTACAAAGTTAGCAAAAATAATTTTCAGCATATGTATATACATAATGCACGCACATTGCAGCTGAGATGGAGCTTATTTGGAGCTTTGTTGGCATATTGATTGGTCAAGAATCAATCATACAATGTTGGTGAACTAAAGAGAGAAGTTACAAATGGTAAGATTTCAAACTTTATCTCATTTGTAACACATGCTGAAAATTTTCAGCATGTGCTAATAGGCTGGCCGATTTTTGCACTTTAATATGACGTATTTTATCATCTTGAATTATGTGATTGATTGGGAGAAGAAATGGAAGTAATTTGAATATTATTTAAATTCATAAAGTGTGATATTTTATATATCACACATGCTGAAATTTTTTTCAGCATGTGTGAGACATGTCTTGGCCGAATTCTTGAGCATAAATGTGTCCAAGTTCATTTCCAATGTGATAAGGATATTTACCATCAATTGGTGATTTATTTTAAAAAGAAAAATCAAAGAAAAATGGTAATATTTTGAACTTTATCTCCATGTGTCACATGCTGAAAATTCAGCATGGTATATACTCTTAATGGCCGATTTCTTGCTTAGTAAGGGAGGAATTTTGTCTTGCAACATTTATGTGACAATCTTGAGCTTTATGGAAATTATTTTGTGATTGATATTGACACATGTTTTAAGTGTTATTCTCAGATTTTTCCAAGTCATCGATGATGACAACATCCAACCAATCATGAAGTGCCAAGTAAGCAAAGCTTAAATGATCATCCAATGAGAAGGTGACAAGTAAGCAAGACCATGTCACAATGATGTTTTACATTCTCCCAAGGACTTAGAAGATAATTTTCAAGAGGGGAATAGCACCATAGGGGACGTCCACTCAAGCTTAAAAGGAAAGAAGTTGAGCAAAAACAAGACAAGCACAAGCATTGCAAAACAAGTGATCAAAAAAGCCTAAGCCTCTTCTTCTACATTCTCCTTCTTTCTTTCTTCTTGAAAGCCTATTGTATTCATATTTTTCAATCTTGAATAGGCTTGATATAGACCACCACATATTCCATATCTTTGTAAAAGATTGATCAAGGTGTGATCAATCTTCATTCTTGCGAGGTGGTGGTGTTCGTGCATATTGTATTGAACGTACAAGGTTTGTAAAGGGTTGGAGTTGGTGTGTAACTCCATCAAGTCTGTGGTAAGGTGTATTGCGTGTGTGTGACTAGTGTGAACCAAGGAAGGTGTTCTTTGAAGACTGGAGTAGGTTGTTTATAACCGAACCAGTATAAAATTCTTGGTGCCATTTACTTTCAGCATTTACTTTCTGTTACTGCACAGTTTATTCTTTTTGTTGGCGTCCTTAAAAATAGTAAACGACTTTCAAAAATCACAAAAATTTTCAAAAACATAGCCACACGTTCTAGGGTTAATTTTGCACATGTTTCAACCCTTTTGGACAAGTATAAGTCGATCAAACATCAAAAGTTCTGAGACTAGTGCAGTCCGATTCTCAGACTTGCAAAGGTTGAGACTTTGATTGTAATTGACCTACTTTCCAAAAGAATTTTGCAAAACTGTTTCAACCCACTTAAATATAGTATATAAGGAGTTAGTGGTTAAATTTTCAGAGCATTTGGACTTACACACAAATAGGAATAAATTTTTCAAAACCGTCTACCGTTTCTGGCAGATTCGCGCAATCTGATCACCAACGGTTTTTGAAGGGGTTAAAGGTTGAATTTTAATTTGACATTTTTAGGGGACCCTCATAACATCTGAGGCTAAGTTCTCTCAAAATTTCAGAATTTTTGGAGACCTATAACCTGGTTTTAAAAGCGTTTTAAAACTGGTCCTGGAAACAGAATCTGTTTTCAGAAGTTGAGTTGTTTAGTTTTAAACAAATTTTAAAAACCACACTTTCCGCACCATCTATTCAAACCCCCTCCCCCTTCTAATGGTGCCTTGCAGATCCTACACTTTATATGGCAAGTATGTGACACGTCGGTGAAGTTTCGGTTGATAATTTTTTGTTTTTAACCTTGTAACGTGTCGTTATAATTTTGTCATCACCATGACTTATATCATATGATATAAAACCTGAATATACTCATAAATATGAGGTGTATATATTGGTGTGATGTTAACATACGTTTGTAATATATGTAACGTGTCGGTAGTACGTCGGAATATATGTGTATTGTGCCTTTTTAATAAAAATATGAACGTATATATATATGGTATATGAATGGCGTGTATATTGAGTGGGTAAGGAGACTTTCCATTTTAAATTTGTTGCCATCAAGCTTTGTCCAAATATGTCTCCATTTAATGAACTAGTTAGTTCATTAACTTAAGTACTTCACTTAATGAACTAGTTTAGCTCATTAATTGTGGCACCTGAAAATAGTTCAAAGACAACAAATGTTTGCCATATGATGTAAGCTTTAACGCTTCATGGCTTGTTAGTACGGCATCAGTATATAGAGAGCATATGAGGCATGTATATCACAAAAACGTGTCAAATAATAATTTTGTCATGCATTTCGTTAACTCGTACTATTTAAATCATGCATTTATAAATCATTCAAATATTTTTTCTCAACCGGAAACGCTTCGATCTCGATTTCCTGTAAGATCCTGTGATCTTACCTACGCCAACCTTTCTTTCTTATTGCTTTTCTGTTTTTTCTTGGCAAAGATCCCGATTCCTATTACTATTCAATCATCGTCGGCCAACTTTTCTTGGGTTCTTTTGTTGGAACTGTTGTAATTTCTATTTATTTGTGTTGCATTCGTTCTACGTTCTTTGCAGGTTCTTAATCATTTTGGTCGTTGCTGATTTGAATGAAGATTGGAATCTTTGAACCTTGGTGATTGGACTCTGAATATTTTTGTAATCAGTTGTTTATCGTTTAAGGAATTCTATATTCCAATTTCTAAATTCACTTGTAAATTGTTCTCTCCGCTGCTAGATTTTTGCATTCTCTACCAGTATAGAACCTTATGTTGCATGTTGGTTTTCTTCATTTGTTCTTGATTCCAGCTAAATTTCTCCTCCTTCCCTAAAAGCCGTTGTGGAAGACATCATTCTTGGTTCCCCTACCAACCCTCCTTCCCTTTCTGTCAACTTCCTCAACCGCCTTTCCCAAAGGATCCATCTTAATCGCGACTTACCCCAACAGCCCTTGAAATTATGGACAAGAATCTAAAGCTATAACATCATTTTTGTCTCTGGAGCCATTTCGACTCGCTGTCTCTGACATTTAGCTTGACGCCGATCTCCTAGAAAGGCTAGTAAGGTTGCGGATTCCAACCTTTCTTTGTTATTGTTTTGTTTTATATATTATTCTTTGGGCATCTCCGACGTCTCTGTTTTCTTCGACGATTTCTACAGATATTCAGTGAGTTCTCTTTGGTCTCTCTCGTTCTTAATTTTCTTTTTTTTGGGTTTTGATGAGTTTGTCTTAACAAGTGGATTAATTATTATTGACCATTCGTTTTGGCTTCATAGATAGGGTTTAGTTGATTTTGGATTGATTTTAGGGTCAAGGTCTAAAAACTGCCTCTGCTGTAACTAGCAAAATTATTGTCATTTCAACTATTTAAATCTGCAAGATTCTTAGAATTTAGATTTCAGAATATTGTCTGACTGTTCCCAGTAAAAGTCTTTTGGTAGAAGTTCTTAGTTTTGGTTTAGTTGAAATCATTAATAGAAGGAGTGATGAGTTTTATGTGAGACCATGTCTAAGGAAGAGGAGGGGCATAGGTAAGGGGAAGGAAAAGGAGGATAGTTTACATATAGCCTCTTAGAATGTTGGAACTCTGAGTGGTAAATTGTTAGAGGTAGTAGATACACTTAAGAGGCGTAGGATAGATGTAGCATGCCTACAAGAGACTAGGTGGAAGGAGAATAAAGCTAAAGAGTGTAATGGGTATAAGTTGCTATACGCGGAATCCGATAAGACCACGAATGGGGTAGGATTTCTAGTAAAGAGAGAATTATACACGAACGTGATCGATGTGATAAGATATAATGATAGACTCATGGTGCTGAAGCTAGTATTAAACAAGGAGGTGGTGGCAGTGGTTTACGCCAATGCACCACAAGTGGGACTAAGAGAACAAGAGATGAAAGAGTTCTGGGATTGCTTAGATGTAGTGTTGAGCATAATACCTAGGGAGAAACAAATTTGTATAAGAGGTGATTTTAGTGGCTACATTGGAAAGGATACCGATGGTTTTTATTCGGCACATGGGGAGTTTGGCTATGGAGACAGAAACGAATAGGGTAGTGATCTACTAGACCTTGCGGTGGTCCACGACCAAGGTATTGTAAACTTTTTCTTTAAGAAAAAGGAATCACATTTGATCACTTTTAGCAGCAAAGGACGCAGCACGCATATCAAATAATTTCTGATGAGACGTGAAGACCGGCAGTTGTGGAGAGACTACAAGGTTATACCAAGGAATACAGCCGTGCGCAACACCGTTTACTAGTCGTAGTTACAGCTTTGAGCCAAAAGATGTGCACAATAGTTAGAAAATTACTACCCAAGATTCGATGGGGAAGTTTGAAGGACGAAAAATTAACATATTTAGAGACAAGGTCATCTCGGTGACATCAGATCCACTAGTTTAGGACACAAACTAGATGTGGGAAGCTATGGCGACTACCATTACTCAACCAGTGAGGGAAATTCTTGGGCTAACAACAGAAAAGACAACCGTACATAAAGTGCCATGGTGGTAGAACGAGGACGTGCGATGAAAAAGAAGGAATAAGCAAAAGAGTTTTAGAGAGGTGTTAAGCTGCACTTACGGGGAAGAGAAAGAGAGAGTAAAGGATAGCTACAAAATCGCCAGGAAGGAGGCAAAGAAGGTCGTGACGAAGGCAAAGAACGCAGCCTATAAAAAGATGTACGAAAGATTAGAAACAAAAAAAGGAGAGCGTGATATGTTCAAGATTGTCAAAGCTAAAGATCGAAAGAGGCAAGACATAGGAGTCGTGAAGTTTGTAAAGGGAGAAGATGGGCATGTTTTAGTCAAAGAACGAGATATCAAGGGGCAATAGCAAACATACTTTCACAACCTTTTTACATCAGAAGGGTCGACCACGAAGTAAGAGAAAGCATCAAAACGATAACATAATAACTGCAATTATGGTAGCATCACACAAGGAGAGGTAAAGAGAGCATTTAAGAAGATCGAAAGAGCTAAGGCAGTTGGCTCAGATAACATACCCATTGAGGTGTGAAAGTGTTTGGGAGAGGAGAGGGTTCAATGGCAAACTACTCTGTTCAACCTTATTTTCAAAATAAGAAGCATGCCAGATGAGTGAAAAAAGAGTATAGTGTGTAGGATCTGCAAGTGTAGCGCCCCACTCCCGAGCCCTACATTGAGAACAGTGTACCCGCCGTATCTTGCTAAGGAGAATACAACACGTCGATCAATCTCTTACACGTCAGAAATGGCGTAGAAATTTTTCTCGCGGAAACGTAAATCATAGCTTAAATTAAACTCCAATAATCGTCATTACATTAATGAATAAAAATTCTGATAAAAAAGTAATAAAGAAGTCTGTGAAAATCCCCAAAAGATAACTACGAAAAATCAGCTGCAGCTGCAGCTGCAGCTATCAACCATCCCACTCAGCTATGTCCGTCCCGTCCTCAACAAAGATGTGCTCGTAGTCCTCATCCAGCTCACCTGGGAAGTAGGGATGAGTGACAGAAAATCACCCAGTAGATGCCCGTCTCAAACCAATACAAAACGTGCATACCGAAATGATACAACCAAATAGCTCATAAATATAAGATACCCACATATCACATAAATATAAGATAAAACCACATAGCATATAAATATAAGATAAAACCACATAGCACATAAATATAAGTTAAAACCACATAACACATAAATATAAGATAAAACCACAGAGCACATAAATATAAGATAAAACCACATAACACATAAATATAAGTAACATGCATAAGATAAAGTAAATGCGGTAAGTAAAGCACTCCACATAAAATGCGCAAGTACGTGATGCATGCTCAATCAACGTGTCACACGCAACAATAATCATGTCATGCATTATGCCCCTTAGACCTATATGCAATGCATGATCCCGGGATTCACTGGATGCCTGTAGCTCGTACACTACAATCCACCCTTACGGATGCCCGTGGCCCGTATACCACGATCCACCCCAACCGATGCTCGTGGCCCGTACACCACGATCCACCATAACCGATGCCCATGGACCGTACATCATGATCCACCATAACCTAGTATCCATGGCCCGTACACCATGATCCATCATAACCGAGTACACATGGCCCGTACACCATGATCCACTCCACTCGAGCGTCTGAGACCCGTACATCTCAACCCACTACAAATGCAAATGCACGTGCCATGAATGCAACAACAAAGTCGCATGGGGCCCGTACGCCCATCCTCACCAACTCTGGCACTCAGCAACAAGGTCGCCTGGGGCCCGTACGCCCATCCTCACCATCTCCGGTACTCAATATTTGGTTTCATAAATTTTACGAACATCGAAAAGTTGTTATTTAGCATCCCCCTTATTTTTCCTTAGGTTGTATTAATTTACTAGAATTTTCTACTAATTTCCCCTATGTTTCCATTACTTACTTCTACATATTATTATTAATTTTTAATTACTTAAATTTACCAAACTTCAGAAATTAAGTGAAAATAATTTAATTTTAACCTTTTATATTTCTTGAATTTATTTGAATTTATTGGTATTTAATTATATTTTTCTGGCTTGATCCCCCACACCCGATACATTTTTTTGAGAGGTTAATGGGCCACCTTCGGTCCAACCTGCTGGCCAGTCGACCCAGTCCGTTGGCTGGCCTATTCTCCGTCTTACTTTAATTATTTATTTATTTGTTTAATGGCTGCTCCACTAGTGACAACGCGCGCTGTGATTCGTTTTTCTATCCCAACCCCTATTTTCTCCTATTTCCAGTCTATAGGAACCTATTCTAAGGCCAAAACACAACTTTTTAAAGGCTCCTATTGTAAAAGTTCCCCTTTTTCCCATTTTTTAAGGGTATTTTGTTTTCGATTCAATCATACCACCAATTTCACACACATACACGCATATAGCATCTACCATCAAAGCATGCATGAATCATATCCGTTTGAGGGGGGAAGAGGCACCTACCTTTTTGACGAATTAACTTCCTTCTCTTCTAGGCTCGAATCTAAACAATTGTAGTATAAACAACAATACCTAATAATAAAGGTTAATTTGATTGACTTAAAATAATTAGTTTGTAGCTTTCTATTTTATTCCTATTTGTCATACCAACATATATATATATATATATATATATATATATATATATATATATACACAATATAGAATATAGTATTTTATACTTTAAATAAAACAATTTCCAAATATAATTTGAAGGGTGGTCAGTGTCTAACCCCTATAGCCACTCAAATTTTTCAAATCATACAAATATTTACACCACGACACATATTTATATTCATTTACTTTAAATAATGTTCTTATAAAAGAAATCATTTGAATTCTCATATATTGATAAATGTTAATAAGAATACCTTGATATACTGTTCAAAAAAAAAAGATACAGTTAGTGGGCCGACGGCCCACAATTCCAAAAATGTCCATTCACAATATTGGCCGCTAAGCACAAACAGCAGTTCCACACATATATATATTTTATACAAATTATCTATAAAGGTACCATATGTGATTCACATATGGATTCTTTAAATAACCATATAACATTTCAAACTTTCAGATTCTTGTTCACGGTAGTACCTCATTTCAATTTTGCAAATTTCACATTTTTTCAGTCGGCCTACATATACATAAATACGTATATATATTCGGCCACACACATACACATATATACATTCATCTATGCACAATCACGTACTTATATATGATCCAAGATTAATACCAAAATAACGTATAGGTTTGCAAAAAATCATAGCAAGTATAGGGAGATTACTTACCAAATATACATACATATAAGATCAACTAATTATGCAACCACAAATACATCATGCATGATCCGGTTTCATAATCAACATAAATATATAGATTTTCATAAAAACATAGCAAGTATAGAGAGATTACTTACCAATTCGATGATACTATACCGTATGGTTGAATAATCGAATACAATTCCTTGTCACTCCTTAAACCCTCGGACGGATGATGGCACAAAAATAATAAAAGGCTGCAACTTATATATATATATATATTTTTCTCTTCTTGCTACTGATGGTTCCGAAGATTGCAACCACAAAACAAAAAAACTAAAGGTGCTATTGCCAACGAGGCTGGAGGGATGAATTGGTTTCTTCTTCCTTTTTTTTCTTTTTTTTTTCCTTCTCCAAAATATTTCAGGGCCGCTGGAATCCTTTTTCCTTTGCTAGCGGCCCTTTTTCTTTTTTTTTGAAGATGGCTGCCGCAGCCTTGTTCAGGTGGGGAGGATGTATTTTTAGGTTTTAGGTTGTAGTTAGGGCATATGTATATATAGATGGTTGTAACTAGGTTTCCTATTAGGTATACGTAGTTTATGTAAAGTATATCTTTTAGGTAGTTAATTCATAGCCATATCTTCTCTTTCAATCCTAATAGTATTGGGATAAATATTATCCTTTATTATATAATTACACTTTCTCCTTTTAATTATTTTCCTTTTTATTTTATTTTCTTTCTATTTTCTTTTACAACACACGGGTCATAACATTCCTTCCCCCTTACAATAAGTTTCGTCCTCGAAACTTGCATATGACATAATCAATGACTTAGTATGGTTCTACTTAATCCATTAACTTAGATAATGATCGTACTAAATATCCATTTCATATTGCGATACATTAACCATTTCACTTTCTTATCATCGACTAAGGCTTCGAAAATCATTCCTTGTACCCGACAAGGTATTTTCTAAGTCCATTATTCTCTGCTTATTTAAGATCATAACCTACTCTTCTTATAATTCTAGAATCAAACTTAGGATATCGTCACCATACCGAGGGTTCCGTAACCCAGTCATCATCAGTCGCTATCGTACTTATGTCTGTGGTCATAGCAGCTCTCTAAGATCGGTTCTTATACTATAATCTTTAGCTTAAGTTGTCCAATCCTAGTATGGCACACTAAATATTGATTGACTTAGGGCATTCTAATTCACCATGCCTCCGCGCGCCGCACAGATCCACTATACTTCGTTACTTGGTTATTTCAACAGCTAATTCTAATTTAGTTAGATCTCACCTGAAAAGCAACCACTAGTTGTTCATACTTATTCTATTTTATTCAAGTCTACTCGATACATCTGTACTTATGTATCCCTAGGAATCTATACTTAACCCTGATTTGTAATACTTTGTTATTCCACTGTACTGATTTTAGTAATGTTCGTTTATTGCTCTCAATCAATTTCTCTAATGGGACTAATATCTTTGGCTTATTTGATACTCTAAATTTCAACATCTTAATCATAACTATAATCCTTTTCGTACGATATTCATTGCTAAACTCTACTGACCATAACGCTAATAAATCATTTTCTTATTAACATTTTGACTATAAATCATCTCTTAGGAACTATAACCCCAACTTAGACCTAGTCACGTTCCGACATTAATGTCAAATGTAGGGCATGAACCCGCTTCTTTTATCATAATGGTACTGGGTTTGGCTATAATCAGTACTTAGGTAAGGCAAATGATTTAGAGTCGTATGGGGTGCCCTAGGTATACGTGGGTATATCCCTTATCCGATCATCACTTAGGTCTAATGTGATGAATTATTTCTAGAATCAATGCTTGGTATCATCATTCCTTACGTCTTAAATCACTACTTATTTCTAAGTTCAATACTTAGAATATAATCAAAGCTTACGACTAAGATCAGTGCTTATGTTTAAGTCATGTCTAAGATCACATCTTAGTTACAAATTGTACTTAGTATATAATCAGCGTTTATGACTAAATCTAATGCTTAAGTCGAAGATCAACTCTTAATCAAGATCGTCGCTTATGTCTAAAATCGTGACTCACAGGTAGGATCATCACTTAATTTCTAAGGTCACGTCTTACTTCTAATAAGATGCTTCATATATAATCATTGCTTACGACTAAAAATCGATACTTATTTCTAAGATTGTGACTTAAGGACAAAATCGTAACTTAATTTCTAAGATCATAGCCTAAATTTATGCTTCCGCCGTAGATCTAGAGCCTTGCTCTGATAGATCGCACTGTCGAACACGTAGTACTTCTTAAACTCATTTTGAAATTAGATCCAAGTGATCGGCGGTGTCAGTTGTGCTGCGCCATCATTCCTCCGCATCTCCTTGTCGAAGAATCTCAGGTCCGAGTGCGATGATGGTAGAGGCGATGCATGCTAGTTCAGCAGCTGGTGCTATTGTGCTAAGGCGTTGGTTATGGTGACTGTCGCATCTTCAAGTGCTTGGGGATGATCCCCTGATTCTGGTGGTTCTCATCACCATTTCCAGCTGGCTCACGTCGGGAGACATTTCTGTAATTCCAGTTCATGAAAAGAAATCAGATTAGTCAATAACGAGTTAAAAGGGTTGGACACAGGGTAAAACGGTAATTAGACAGAGAAAGCTCACCATCGGCACACACCTCCCATAACCCAATCATAGCCTAAGTCTAAAATCATCTCTTAAGTCTACATTGTTTATTAGGGGTAAAATCATCATTTTACAAAGATCGTAGCTTATGTCTAAGTGAGCTAGTTAATCCTGCGTTTCCGAGGCGGATCTGAAGCCTCGGCTCTGATACCACCTGTAGCGCCCCGCTCCAGAGCCCTACATCGGGAACAGTGCACCCGTCGTATCTCGCTAAGGAGAATACAAGGCATCGATCAATCTCTTACACGTCAGAAATAGCGTAGAAATTTTTCTCGCGGAAACGTAAATCAGAACTTAAATTAAACTCCAATAATCGTCATTACATTAATGAATAAAAATTCTGATAATAAAAGTAATAAAGAAGTCTGTGAAAATCCTCAAAAGATAACTACGAAAAATCAGCTGCAGAGTTCCCCTTGTATCCTAGCTGCAGCTATCAACCAGCCCACTCAGCTATGTCCGTCCCGTCCTCAACAAAGATGTGCTCGTAGTCCTCATCCGGCTCACCTGGGAAGTAGGGGTGAGTGACAGAAAATCACCCAGTAGATGCCCGCCTCAAACCAATACAAAACGTGCATACCGAAATGATACAACCACATAGCTCATAAATATAAGATACCCACATATCACATAAATATAAGATAAAACCACATAGCACATAAATATAAGATAAAACCACATAGCACATAAATATAAGACAAAACCACATAGCACATAAATATAAGATAAAACCACACAACACATAAATATAAGAACATGCATAAGATAAAGTAATGCGGTAAGTAAAACACTCCACATAAAATGCGCAAGTACGTGATGCATGCTCAATCAACGTGTCACACGCAACAATAATCATGTCATGCAATATGCCCCTTAGACCTATATGCAATGCATGATCCTGGGATTGACTGGATGCCTGTAGGCCATACACTACAATCCACCCTTACGGTTGCCCGTGGCCCGTACACCACGATCCACCCCAACCGATGCCTGTGGCCCATACACCACGATCCACCATAACCGATTCTCATGGCCCGTACACCATGATCCACCATAACCGAGTATCCATGGCCCGTGCACCATGATCCATCATAACCGAGTACACATGGCCCGTACACCATGATCCACTCCACTCGAGCGTCTGAGACCCGTACATCTCAACCCACTCCAAATGCAAATGCACGTGTCATGAATGACACAACAAAGTCGCCTGGGGCCTGTACGCCCATCCTCACCAACTCCGGCACTCAACAACAAAGTCGCCTGGGGCCCGTACGCCCATCCTCGCCATCTTCGGTACTCAATATTTGGTTTCATAAATTTTACGAATATTGAAAAGTTGTTATTTAGCATCCCCCTTATTTTTTCTTAGCTTGTATTAATTTACTAGAATTTTCTTCTAATTTTCCCTATGTTTCCGTTACTTACTTCTATCTATTATTATTAATTTTTAATTACTTAAATTTACCAAACTTCAGAAATTAAGTGAAAATAATTTAATTTTAACCTTTTATATTTCTTGAATTTATTTGAATTTATTGGTATTTAATTATATTTTCCTGTCCTGATCCCCCAGATCCGATACATTTTTTTTGAGAGGTTAATGGACCACCTTCGGTTCGAGCCGCTAGCCAGTCGACCCGGTCTGTTGGCTGGCCTATTCTCCGTCTTACTTTAATTATTTATTTATTTGTTTAATGGATGATCCACTAGTGGCAACGCGCGCTGTGATTCGTTTTTCGATCCCAACCCCCATTTCCTCCTATTTCCAGTCTATAGGAACCTATTCTAAAGCCAAAACACAACTTTTTAAAGGCTCCTAATGTAAAAGTTCCCCTTTTTCCTCATTTTTAAGGGTATTTTGTTTTCGATTCAATCATACCACCAATTTCACACACATACACGCACATAGCAGCCATAACCAATATATCTCATGCTTTTCAACATATACAAAATTTACAACTTAAACAAATAAAAACAACAGAACAAAATTTACAACTTAAACAAATAAAACAATGAAACACATTGGTATACCATCAAAACATGCATGAATCATATCTGTTTGACGGGGGAAGAGGCACCTACCTTTTTGACGAATTAACTTCCTTCTCTTCTAGGCTCGAATCTAAACAATTGTAGTATAAACATCAATACCTAATAATAAAGGTTAATTTAACTGACTTAAAATAATTAGTTCGTAGCTTTCTATTTTATTCCTATTTGTCATACCAACATATATATACACAATATAGAATATAGCATTTTATACTTTAAATAAAACAATTTCCAAATATAATTTGAAGGGTGGTCAGTGTCTAACCCCTATAGCCACTCAAATTTTTCAAATCATACAAATATTTACACCACGACACATATTTATATTCATTTACTTTAAATAATGTTCTTATAAAAGAAATCATTTGAATTCTCATATGTTGATAAATGTTAATAAGAATACCTTGATATACTAATTAAAAAAAAGATACAGTTAGTGGGCCGCTGCCCACAATTCCAAAAATGTCCATTCACAATATTGGCCGCTAAGCACAAACAGTAGTTCCACACATATATATATTTTATACAAATTATCTATAAAGGTACCATATATGATTCACATATGGATTCTTTAAATAACCATATAACATTTCAAACTTTCAGATTCTTGTTCACGGTAGTACCTCATTTCAATTTCGCAAATTTCACATTTTTTTCAGTCGGCCTACATATATATAAATACGTATATATATTCGGCCACACACATACACATATATACATTCATCTATGCACAAGCACGTACTTATATATGATCCAAGATTAATACCAAAATAACGTATAGGTTTTCAAAAAATCATAGCAAGTATAGAGAGATTACTTACAACATATAATACATATAAGATCAACCAATTATGCAACCACAAATACATCATGCATGATCCAGTTTTATAATCAACATAAATATATAGATTTTCATAAAAACATAGCAAGTATAGAGAGATTACTTACCAATTCGATGATACTATACCGTATGGTTGAATTGGAATTGGGTTGAATCGAATACAATTCCTTGTCTCTCCTTAAACCCTCGGACGGATGATGGCACAAAAAAAAAATAAAAGGCTGCAACTTATATATATATATTTTTTCTCTTCTTGCTACTGATGGTTCCGAGGATTGCAACCACGAAACAAAAAAACTAAAGGTGCTGTTGCCAACGAGGCTGGAGGGATGAATTGGTTTCTTCTTCCTTTTTTTTTTCTTTTTTTTCCTTCTCCAAAATATTTCAGGGCCGCTGGAATCCTTTTTCCTTTGCTAGCAGGCCCTTTTTCTTTTTTTTTTTGAAGATGGCTGCCGCAGCCTTGTTCAGGTGGGGAGGATGTATATTTAGGTTTTAGGTTGTAGTTAGGGCATATGTATATATAGATGGTTGTAATTAGGTTTCCTATTAGGTATACGTAGTTTATGTAAAGTATATCTTTTTAGGTAGTTAATTCATATCCATATCTTCTCTTTCAATCCTAATAGTATTGGAATAAATATTATCCTTTATTATATAATTACACTTTCTCCTTTTAATTATTTTCCTTCTTATTTTATTTTCTTTCTATTTTCTTTTACAACACACGGGTCATAACAGCAAGGCACCACTAGAAGAGGGGGTTGAATAGTGGGTGCGGAAAATGTGGTTTTTAAAATTGTTTTAAACCAAAAACCCAACTTCTGAAAACAGTTTCTGTTTTCAGGACCTGTTTTGAAACGTTCTGAAAACTAGGTTACAGGTCTTCAAAAATTCTAAAATTTGGAGAGAGATTAGTCTCAGATGTTCTGAGTATCTCCAAAAAATTTCAGATTAAAATTCAACCTCTAACCCCTTGAAAAATACGTTCAAAGTATCAACCTTTGCAAGCCTGAAAATCAGACTGCACTAGTCTAAGAACTTTTGACGTTTGAATGACTTATACTTGTCCAAAATGGTTGAAACTTGCGCCAAATTAACCTTAAGACGTGTGTCTACGATTCTGGAAAGTTTCGTGATTTTTGAAAGTTGTTTACTATTTTTATAAACGTGATTAAAAACGATGCACAGTGCTAAAACTGCAAGTGCTGAAAGTAAATAACACCAGGAATTTTATACTGGTTCGGTTAAAACAACCTACTCCAGTCTTCGAGGATACCTTCCTCGGTTAGCACTAATCACAAAACAAAAAAAACCTTACCACACAGGGTTGATGGAGTTACACGCCAACTCCAACCCTTTACAAACCTTGTATATGAATACAACGATCACGAACACCACCACCTTGCAAGTGCAAGATTGATCACACCTGGATCAATCTTTTACAACAATAAAGAGAGTATGTGGTGGTCTATATGAAGCCTATTCAAATGTATGAATATGAGTACAATAGGCTTTTAGAGAGAAGAAAGAAAGAAGTGTAGAAAGAAGAAGGATGTATGCGTTTTTGATCTTCAATTTGCAAGACTTGTTCTTGTCTTTTGTTTCTTCTCTTCTTTCCTTTTTATCATTGGTGGCCGCCCCCTTTAGCTCTCTCTCTTCCTCTTGAAAATTATCGTCCAAGTCTTTGGAAGAGTGTATTGCATCATTGTGACATTTCCTTGCTTACTTGGCAACTCCTCATTGGATGATCATTAAGCTCTTGCTTACTTGGCAACTCCTCATTGGATTATCATTAAGCTCTTGCTTACTTGGCACTTATTGATTGGATGGAAGTTGTTATCATTTGATCATTAGATAAATCTGAAAATAAACCTTAAAAAGCATGTGCCAATTAGCCATAAAATTATTTCCATAAATCATATAATCATCCCACATAATTAGCAAGACAAATAATCACTCATTTCCTTGCAAAATTCGGCCATTACACCTCTTTACATGCTGAAATTTCAGCATGCGTAACATTCACATTTTATTCAAATTATTGCCAAGTTTGTATTGATTTATTCCTTGAAAATAAAGAAGAAATCAATCATCATTTAGTACAATACATTCCTACTAAATTTGAAATAAAAATTAGTCTCCAAGGGGGCTAAGAATTCGGCCACATGCATTCCCACACATGCTAAAATTTTCAGCATGTGTGATATTCAAAGATATCACTTTATTTATTCCATAATATATTCAAAACATTTCCATACTATCTCTCAATTAATCCACATAATTCAAGATAGTAAAATATGGCTCATTAAGTGTAAAAATTCGGCCAGCCTATGCACACATGCTGAAATTTTCAGCATGTGTTACAAATGTGACATAATTTGAAATGTTACCTTGTGTAGCTCCTTCCTTTATGTCACCAACATTGTATGCTTCATTCTTGGCCAATCAAGATGCCAACAAAGCTCCACATATTCTTTTCCAAGCTGTAGTAGGCGTGTATAATGACTTGTGCATGTGCTGAATTTTATTTTTGCAAACTTTGTAAAATAGTACACATATAATTATACACATATGGTATATTTCAATCAGCCCTTAATTGATTTTTCTAGTTAACTTTAGAATGTATGAAGTATGTAAAAAGTGTCTAGATACATGTTATATGCTATGCCAAAAATGTTCCATGTGTCGTGTTCGTAGAAAACTGAATTTTTGACGTTTATCGATTACCCGATTTTTCTCCGATTAATTTCCAACTTTTTGCACATGGTATATATATTATGTTACACATAATATACATAAATTAAACTTTAATATTCAGCACTTAGGCTGATCTAAAGTGGCGCCCAACATGTGACAAAATTGAATTTGGAATCTCCACAATTTGTCCTTAATTTGGGGTGATTTGTGTGTGCCAACATGGAATGATTTTATGGATGCACATACCATGTAAGCCACGAAATTTGTGGCCATTTTTGAAGTGTAGGGGCTGCCCATCTATATATGACAAGTACGTGACATGTTGGCGAAGTTTCGGTATTCGCCCGATACGACAATTTTTTGTTTAGAACCTTTTAACGTGTCGTAATAAATTTGTCATCACCATGACTTATATAATATGATATAAGACCTGAATATACTCATAAATATGAGTTAAATATAGTGGTGTGACGTTAACATACATACGTAAAATATATAACGTGTCGGTAGTGCGTTGGAATATATGTGCATGTGCCTTCTAAAAAAGAAGGATTAAGATTATGCCAAGATATAAGGTTACAAAGTGGTTTATACAAAAAGAAGGATTAAGATTATGCCAAGATATAAGGTTACAAAGTGGTTTAAAGAAAGAATTAAGGCAGGCCAAGTCTGAATTAGGAACTTTCTGTAAACAATTTGATAATGATCCATATAAACCTTATAATAATGAATGTCAAGGAGAATGTTCTAGAAAACCTCATAATAGAAATATTAGAAAACCATATAACAACAAATATAACAACAGATATAATAAAAACACTAAATATAATAAAAGATTCCAAAAATCCTCTAATGAATTCTATAAAAATAATTACAATAATAAATATACTAAAAAACCTTACAGAAAGACAAATTACAAGAAAAATAAAAATACAAAAGATTACAAAAATATTGAATATACATATATATATATATATATATATATATATATATATTATATATATATATGTATATGTATAATGGCGTGTGGAGAGGGTGGAGAACTTTCCTTTCTTCAACTTGTTGCCTTTGTGCCTTCCAAATATGACTTCCTTTGATGAACTACTTAGTTTATTTAATTAAGTACTTCACTTAATGAACTAGTTTAGTTCATTAATGATGGCACCTGAAAATAGTTCAAACACAACAAATACTTGCAATTTGATATAAGCTTTAAAGCTTCATGGCTCGTTAGTACGACAACAATATATATGAACTATATAAGGCAAGTTTTAAGCAAAATGTGTCATGTCATAAAATATGTCATGCATTTCTTTAATACACGTTATTTAAATCATGCATTTTGTAATCACTCAAACCCCTTTTTATCTACAATCTCTCCCTTTTGATGATTTACAAAATAACCTGCATGCATGATTTAAATCTTCTCACTCCCCCTCCAATTGTGCATAAATTCAAATTGTGAATTTCAAATTTCAAATTCGCTCCCCCTTGATTTATGCAATCAGTTTCTCTCTCCCCCTTAAATCATGCATTCTCTCCCCTTTTATTTTAGAAAATCAATCAAAAATGCATGTAAATATGGAAAGACAATCAAATCAAATCAGCAGAAATCATGCCTAATTTAGAACGAAGATTTTCGTACGTGGCTTGATTTAATTTCTTAGTGAAAATGTCTACTGCTTGTGCCTCTGTGCGTACGTGATCTATGACAATATCCCCATTACTTATGTGATCACGAAGGAAATGATAGCCTACTTCTATATGCTTGGTCTTAGAGTGTAGTACAGGGTTCTTAGATAATTTGATGGCACTCATACTATCACAATATATAGGAATACGTTGTACTGTGATACCAAAATCAAAGAGTTGTTGTTTTAGCCATAGCAATTGTGTGCAACAAAGACTAAGTGACATGTATTCAGCTTCAGTGGTGGATAGGGCGACGCTGGCTTGCTTTTTAGAAAACCATGAAATAAGTGAATTTGCTATAAATTGGCAAGTGCCACTCGTGCTTTTTCTATCTATTTTACATCCACCATAATCTGCGTCAGTGTAGGCATGCAAGTTAAATTCGCAGTCTTTATCATACCAAATGCCTAAGGTGGGTGTGTGCTTAATATATCGAAATATTCTTTTCATGGCATTATAGTGAGACACCATTGGTTGACTTTGAAAATGCGCACACATACATACACTGAACATGATATCAGGCCTACTAGCAGTAAGATATAGTAAAGAGCCAATCATAGATCTATATAAGGCATTATCAAAATCCTTACCATGTTCATCTTTATCTAATTTAGTTGTGACACTCATAGGGGTGGGAGATGGTTTTAAATTTTCAAATTTGAACTTTTTAATCATATCATTTATATACTTAACTTGGCTTATATATATTCCTTTACCCGTTTGTTTAATCTGCAAGCCAAGAAAGTAATTTAGTTCACCAACCATAGACATTTCAAATTCCGATTTCATGCAAATTTCGAAATCTTCAACAAGTTTATGTGAAGTGGAGCCGAAAATGATGTCATCAACATAAATTTGAATAATGAGTAAATCCGATTTATCTTGTTTTAAAAATAGAGTACTATATATAGTGCCTTTTTTAAAACTATTTTCTAGAAGAAAAGTAGCAAAACGATCATACCATGCTCTTGGTGCTTGCTTTAGACCGTATAGTGCCTTCTTTAGTTTGTACACGTGATCGGGATGTTTCAAATCTTCAAAACCGGGTGGTTGTTTCACGTGTACCTCTTCTTGTATAAATCCATTTAAGAATGCACTTTTCACGTCTATTTGATAAAGTTTAAAATCTTTCATGCAAGCAATAGCAAGTAAAAGTCGTATGGCTTCTAAGCATGCTACGGGTGCAAATGTCTCATCATAATCAATTCCTTCTTCTTGATTATATCCTTATGCTACAAGTCTAGCTTTATTTCTAACAACTTTTCCTTCTTCATTCATTTTATTTCTAAACACCCACTTTGGCCTATTATAGTCGTATCTTGTGGTCGTGGCACCAAATCCCATACGTCATTTCTAAAAAATTGATTAAGTTCATCATGCATAGAATCAATCCAAGAAGAATCACTCAAATCATCATGCACATTTTTATGTTCAATTTCGGAAATCATGGCATAAAATTGATTTATTTCATCCGGATTTATTCTTCTACGTGGTCGCACACCGTGAGTGATGTCTCCTATAATGCGATCATGTGGATGATCTCTATGCCATCTTGGTTGATTATTTTCTATGTTCTCATGCATTTCTAAGTGATCATGCATTTCTAGTGTATCATGCATATCATGTGTGCCATCATCATTCAACACGGGTTTCAATTCAAAATCATCATCATATTATTTATCTTTATCAATCTCACCAAATTCATTAAACTTCACATGGATGGATTCTAGAATTTTTCTAGTGATGGGATCATAACATCTATATGCTTTTGAATTGACAGAATATCCAACAAAGATGCATTCAATTGATTTAGATTCAAACTTATCTAAATTACCTTTCGTATTAAAACAAAGCATTTGCATCCAAACACATGAAAGTAATCAATTTTAGGCATGCGATCATTTAATATCTCATAAGGCATCTTATTTATTTTCTTTCGAATAGACAAACGATTAACAATGTAGCATGCAGAATTTACGGCTTCCGCCTACAAAAATCTAGGCAATTTATTCTCACACAGCATGGTTCAAGCAATTTCTTGTAATGTCCTATTCTTTCTTTCTACTACATTTAATCGTGGAGTTCTAGGCAAAAACTCGTGTTTAATTCATTTTTCTTCGCAAAATGAAATCATGTCCTTGTTTTTAAATTCACCGTCTCTATCGCTTCTTATCCTTTTCACATTGACACCATATTGATTTTCAAGTTGTTTTATTAGTTTCGCAATCTCAATGGCACTATCATCCTTATGTGCAAGAAACAAAGTCCAAGTATAACGAGAAAAATCATCAACAATCACACAAGCATAGTGACGTCCACCAAGACTCGTAGTGCGATTAGGACCAAACAAATCAATGTGTAATAATTCTAAAACTCTAGTCGTGCTTATTTCATTTTTAGGTTTTAGTGACTCGCGTGTTTGTTTGCCTTTTATGCAAGATTCACATAACTGAAAGTTGTCTAAATCAAGGGTAGGCAATCCTCGTATTAGGTTCTTTCGTTGGAGTTTTTCAAGTGTAAAAATGATAATGTGTCCTAAACGTCTATGCCACAAATTTACGTTAGATTCATTTGACATAAAACACTTAACCTTAGCGTCTAACATATCATCCATAGAAAGCGTAAAGATGTTTCCTTCCCGTTTTCCTTTTAAGGCCGTTTCTCCATTTTTATCTATTATATTGCAATATGGATGAGTAAAGCACACATCGAAACCATTATCAATAAATTTTGAAATGCTAAGAAGATTATAAGATAAGTTGCTTACAAAAAAGACGTTGGAGATTTGAAGGGTGCTTGGGTTTCTAAGTGTACCTTTTCCGATGATCTTACCTTCATTGTTGTTTTCAAAGGTCACAGATCCGCCTTTTGTGACCTTCTTTAATTTAGTGAACAAGCTCGGGTCACCCGTCATGTGCCTCGAGCAACGATTGTCAAGGAACCACTTGATAGATGTATCTTTCAATGTGTGGGTTCCCTCATTTGATGCTTTGGACACAAAGCATACTTGTGCAGTCTCCTCTTCTGTATCAGTCTCGGAATCAGATGTATCGCTCCAAGTGGAGGCTTTGAGAGCTCGTTTCCTTTGCTAAGATTCTGAGACAAGTCTATTCTTGTTCCGATCCTTGTCAGGGTGTTTGTTTGTTTGCTTGTCCTTATTAGGGCAGTCATATGATAGATGTCCAAGTTTACCGCATTCGTAACATTTAACATCCTTGTCATTTGTCTTGTTTTTATTTCTTTTAGTCAAAGTAGCCTTAGTTTTGTTTCTAAATGACTTTCTCATGAATTTTCTTAAGCCTTTAGCCAATAAAATTAAGTCATCGTTGTCAGATTCAGAATCACTATCATCTACGTGATCGGAAGAAGTAGAGACGTATTCATTTGATTTAAATGCAATAGTTTTACCTTGTTTTGATGATGATTCCGATTTCCTTATGGTGAGTTTGTTCTCATATACCTTAAGTGATCCAATTAGTTCTTCCATCTTAATTGACTTAGTTTCTTTGCTTTCTTCTATTGCCGTTACTTTAGGGTCCCACTCGGATGGAAGGCTTCGCAAGACTTTTTGTACCTTTTCCTGCATAGAGAAGGCTTTGCCAAGAGACTCAAGAGAATTGTAAATGATAGTCAAGCGAAGATCCATATCAACGATAGATTCATTTGGCAATAATTTAAATGACTCGAGTGTGGACATAAGCATGTTGATTTTGGACTCTTTTACTTGACTAGTGCCTTCGTGTTTTATTTCAAGAATTCTACATATTTCTTGAGCACTAGAACAATTTGAAACATAACTAGATTCACTTTTACTTAGTCCATTTAGAAGTAATTGCATAGCCCTAGCGTTCATGCTTAGTCTCTTCTTATCATCACTAGTATACTCTTGTTTAGGCTTAACGACCTCTAGTGTGACTCCATCTACAGTGGATAACTTTGATGGAACAAATGGACCATCTTCTATAATGGACCAAAGATCAATATCAATTGCCATAAGAAAAAGTTTCATTCTTAACTTCCATTGAATGAAAGACTCACCGTCAAAGAGAGGAGGCCTTTGACTAAACATACCTTTTTGTTCGGTTTTGAAGTTTGTGGTTGCCATCTCACTTAGATCATTGGATCCTTTTGATGTGAGTGTTCCTGCACTCTGATACCACTTGTAGGATCTGCAAGGCACCACTAGAAGGGGGGGTTGAATAGTGGGTGCGGAAAATGTGGTTTTTAAAATTGTTTTAAACCAAAAACCCAACTTCTGAAAACAGTTTCTGTTTTTAGAACCTGTTTTGAAACATTCTGAAAACTAGGTTACATGTCTTCAAAAATTCTAAAATTTGGAGAGAACTTAGTCTCCAATATTCTGAGTATCTCCTAAAAATTTCAGATAAAAATTCAACCTCTAACCCCTTGAAAAATCGTTGGTGGTCAGATTGCGCAAATCTGCCAGAAACGGTAGTCTGATTTAAAAAACTAATTCCTATTTATCCGTAACTCCAAATACTCTGAAACTTTAATGAATAACCCGTTATTAGTTTTATTTAATTGTGTTGAAACAGTTTTGAAAAATTCTTTTGGGAAGTTAGTCAAAGACGTTCAAAGTATCAACCTTTGCAACCCTGAAAATCAGACTGCACTAGTCTCAGAACTTTTGACGTGTGAATGACTTATACTTGTCCAAAATAGTTGAAACTTACGCCAAATTAACCTTAAGACGTGTGTCTATGATTCTGGAAAGTTTCGTGATTTTTGAAATTTGTTTACTATTTTTACGAACATGATTAAAAACGATGCACAGTGCTGAAACTGCAAGTAAGTGCTGAAAGTAAATAACACCAGGAATTTTATACTGGTTCGGTTAAAACAACCTACTCCAGTCTTCGAGGACACCTTCCTCGGTTAGCACTAATCACAAAACACAAAAAACACCTTACCACACATGGTTGATGGAGTTACACACCAACTCCAACCCTTTACAAACCTTGTATATGAATACAACGATCACGAACACCACCACCTTGCAAGTGCAAGATTGATCACACCTTGATCAATCTTTTACAACAATAAAGAGAGTATGTGATGATTTATATGAAGCCTATTCAAATGTATGAATATGAGTACAATAGGCTTTTAGACAGAAGAAAGAAAGAAGTGTAGAAAGAAGAAGGATGTATGCGTTTTTGATCTTCAATTTGCAAGACTTGTTCTTGTCTTTTGTTTCTTCTCTTCTTTCCTTTTTATCATTGGTGGCCGCCCCCTTTAGCTCTCTCTTCCTCTTGAAAATTATCTTCTAAGTCTTTGGAAGAGTGTATTGCATCAAGTTGACATTTCCTTGCTTACTTGGCAACTCCTCATTGGACGATCATTAAGCTCTTGCTTACTTGGCACTTATTGATTAGATGGAAGTTGTCATCATTTGATCACTAGATAAATCTGAAAATAAACCTTAAAAAGCATGTGCCAATTAGCCATAAAATTATTTCCATAAAGCATATAATCATCCCACATAATTAGCAAGACAAATAATCACTCATTTCCTTGCAAAATTCGGCCATTACACCTCTTTACATGCTGAAATTTCAGCATGCGTAACATTCACATTTTATTCAAATTATTACCAAGTTTGTATTGATTTATTCCTTGAAAATAAAGAAGAAATCAATCATCATTTAGCACAAGACATTCCTACTAAATTTGAAATAAAAATTAGTCTCCAAGGGGGCTAAGAATTCAGCCACATGCATTCCCACACATGCTAAAATTTTCAGCATGTGTGATATTCAAAGATATCACTTTATTTATTCCATAATATATTCAAAACATTTCCATACTATCTCTGAATTAATCCACATAATTCAAGATAGTAAAATATGGCTCATTAAGTGTAAAAATTCGGCCAGCCTATGCACACATGCTGAAATTTTCAGCATGTGTTAAAAATGTAACATAATTTGAAATATTACCTTGTGTAGCTCCTTCCTTTATGTCACCAACATTGTATGCTTTGTTATTGGCCAATCAAGATGCCAACAAAGCTCCACATGTGCCTTTCCAAGCTGTAGTAGGCGTGTATAATGACTTGTGCATGTGCTGAATTTTATTTTTGCAAACTTTGTAAAATAGTGCACATATAATATACACATATGGTATATTCCAATCAGCCCTTAATTGATTTTTCTAGAACACTTTAGAATGCACGAAGTCTGTAAAAAGTGTCTAGATACATGTTATATGCTATGCCAAAAATGTTCCATGTGTCGTGTTTGTAGAAAACCGGATTGTTGACGTTTATCAATTACCCGATTTTTCTCCGATTAAATTCCAACTTTTTGCACATGTTATATATATTATGTTACACATAATATACATAAATTAAACTTTAATATTCATCACTTAGGCTGATCTAAAGTGGTGCCCAACATGTGACAAAATTGAATTTGGAATCTCCACAATTTGGCCTTAATTTGGGGTGATTTGTGTGTGCCAACATGGAATGATTTTATGGCTACACATACCATGTAAGCCACGAAATTTGTGGCCATTTTTGAAGTGTAGGGGCTGCCCATCTATATATGGCAAGTACGTGACATGCTGGCGAAGTTTCGGTATTCGCCCAATACGACAATTTTTAGTTTAGAACCTTTTAATGTGTCGTAATAAATTTGTCATCGCCATGACTTATATCATGTGATATAAGACCTGAATATACTCATAAATATGATTTAAATATAGTGGTGTGACGTTAACGTACGTACGTAAAATATATAACCTGTCGGTAGTACGTTGGAATATATGTGCATGTGCCTTTTAAAAAAATCTGAATATATATATACATATATATATATATGTGTATGTATAATGGCATGTGGAGAGGGTGGAGAACTTTCCTTTCTTCAACTTGTTGCCTTTGTGCCTTTTCCAAATATGGCTTCCTTTAATGAACTACTTAGTTTATTTAACTAAGTACTTCACTTAATGAACTAGTTTAGTTCATTAATGATGGCACCTGAAAATAGTTCAAACACAACAAATGCTTGCCATTTGATGTAAGCTTTAAAGCTTCATGGCTCGTTAGTACGACAACAATATATATGAACTATATAAGGGAAGTTTTAAGAAAAACTTGTCATGTCATAAAATATGTCATGCATTTCTTTAATACACGTTATTTAAATCATGCATTTTGTAATCACTCAAACCCCTTTTTCTCTACATAGTGGTCCCTCTATATAAGAAAAAAGGAGACGCACAGTATTGTGGGAATTATAGGAGATTAAATTGCTAAGTCATACTATGGAGTTATGGGAGAGAGTAATCGACACTAGAATTAGGAGAGAAACTCAAGTTACGGTAAACCAATGTGGTTTTATGCCAGGACGGTCAACTATGGAGGCAATACACATTTTAAGGAGATTGATGGAGAAATGTAAGGAGAAGAAGCGTAATCTACATATGGTTTTCATCGATCTTGAAAAGGCATATGATAGTGTGACAAGTAGACTGATATAGGATAGTCTAGATGCAAGAGGGGTCCCTATGAAGTATATAGACATAATTAGGGATATGTATGCTAGGAAAAAACAATTGTTCATACGCTTGTAAGGAATACGGACTTCTTTCTGGTGGAGGTAGGCCTCCATCAAGAGTCCCTTTGAGCCCTGTTTTTTGCAGTTGTCCTAGATGAGTTGTCAATCCGGATCCAAAAGACAGTCCCATGACGTATGCTTGTTACTAACAGTATTGTAGTAGTCGTAAAAAGTAGACATAGCCTGAGTATGAGACTAGAAGAGTGGCAAGGTGCTTTAGAGAAAAAGGTCTAAGGATTAGTCATTATAAGACTGAGTATCTACACTGCGATTTCAGCGGGGAAGCCGACAATGAGAATAGCCAACTCACCATCAAGGGTCAAGTGGTCCCAGAGTTAAGTAAGTTCAAATATCTAGGATCATTTGTACAAAAAGATGGGGGCATAGAGAGTGACGTAGCACACCGAGTTTAGATAGGTTGGTGTAGGTGGAGGGCGGCCTCAGAGGTACTGTGTGACAAGAATTTTCCAACTAAATTAAAGGAAAAATTTTATAGGTGGTAGTGCGGCCAACAATGTCATATGTAAAAGACTGTTGGGCCATCAAAAGAACACAGTTGCAGAAGATGGAAGTGGCAGAGATGAGGATGCTGAGGTGGATGTGTGGGCATACAAGGCTAGACAGGATAAGAAATGAGGTATACAGAGAAAAGTTAAGGGCGGCTAGTGTAGCAGATAAGCTAAGAGAAGGAAGACTGAGATGGCTTGGGCATGTCAAGAGGAGACAGACAATGATGTTTGTCTGACCAATTGAAAGTCTCACTAGAGGAGGGAAAAGGATTAAAGACATGCCTAAACTGACGTGGGATTGGAAGATTAGCTATGACTTACTAGAGTTGCACCTATCTAATGATATGGTCCAGGATAAGAGTTCATGGAGGCGGAGGATTAAGGTTAAGGAGGGATAGGCAGGATGTAAGGGCACCTTAGAGCATACTTAGAGGATTAAATAGTATTTACATTTTAGGTTGACTTTGCACTTTTTTGTTTCGGTCTTTGTCTTTCAACTATTTGTGTATATCCATTGTTATGACTGTTTTAATATCGTAAGATTTCTAGTTATGTTTAATAAAATCCCTTCACTAGTACATATTCCTATTATTGTGCTATCTATACAGGTACTTTTTTATAAAAAGAATTTTTTATTGATTTTCTAGAATATTTGTGTAGCGCCCCGCTCCCGAGCCCTAACATCGAGAACAGTGCACCCGCCGTATCTCACTAAGGAGAATACAAATCGTCAACCAATCTCTTACTGGTCAAAATGACGTAGAAATTTTTTGCGGAAACGTAAACCATAACATATATTAAACTCCAATAACCGTCATTACATTACTAAATAAAAATTCTGGGAATAAAAATAGTAAGGTAGTATGTGGAAAATCCTCAAAGTATAAATAAGAACAAAACGGCTGCAGAGTCCCCTCATATCCTAGCTACAGCTTTCAACTAGCCCACTCTGCTATGTCCGTCCCGTCCTCAATGAAGATGTGCTCATAGTCCTCATCCGGCTCACCTGGGAAGTAGGGGTGAGTGACAGAAACCACCCAGTAGATGCCCGCCTCAAACAAATACAAAACGTACATACCGAAATGATATAGCCACATAGCACATAAACATGATATAACACATAGCACATAAATATAAGACAACATAGCACACAAATATAAGATAACATGCATAAGATAAAGTAAATGCGGTAAGTAAAGCACTCCACATAAAAATGCGCAAGTACGTGATGCATGCTCAATTAACGTGTCACACGCAACAAGAATCATGTCATGCAATATGCCCTAGACCTATATGCAATGCATGATCCCGGGATTGACTGGATGCCTGTAGCCCGTACACTACAATCCACCCTTGCGGATGCCCGTGGCCCGTACACCACGATCCATCCCAACCGATGCCCGTGGCTCGTACACCACGATCCACCATAACCAAGTATCCATGGCCCGTACACCATGATCCATCATAACCACATACTCATGGCCCGTACACCATGGTCCACTCCACTCGAGTGTCTGAGACCCGTACATCTCAGCCCACTCCCAATGCAATGCACGTGCCATGAATGCAACAACAAAATCGTCTAGGGCCCGTACGCCCATCCTCACCAACTCCAGCACTCAACACTAGTCGTCTGGGGCCCGTACGCCCATCCTCACCATCTCCGGCACTCAATATTTGGCTTCATAAAATTTACGAATACTGGAAAGTGGTTATTTAGCATCCCTTTTATTTTTCCTTAGCTTGTATTAATTTTCTAGAATTTTCTACTAATTTTTCCTTATTTAACTCCATTTATTACTAATTATTTTTAATTATTTACATTTACCAAAATTCAGAAATTAAGTAGAAATCATTTAATTTTAACCTTTTATATTTTCTGAAATTTATTTAGAATTTTCTGATAAATAAATATATTTTTCTGGAATTTTAAACTAATTTTAATTAATTATTTATCATTTATTCATTTCAGAAATTCATTTTCAGATTTTTTTTTTAATTTTCCGGTTTGGGCCGGCCTGCTGGCCTGGTCCGGTCCGCTGGCCATCCGGTCCGGTCCGGCAGCCAGGCCGGTCCAACAACATTTTCCCTTTTTTTTAAATTTTTTTTAATTAAATTATATTTCCTTCTAACCTTCATAAAATCTTCGTTTTAACTTCGATTGACCTCAAACCAATTGCGTTGGACTCGTTATAACGAGACGCAACTTTTGGCGGTGGACACGTCAGCACGTGTCCGGACGCGCCGTCAGGGGCCGCGCGTGGGCCCCACGCGCCACCCCCAGAAACGCGTCCGTCAGACCCCTTTTTTTGACTTTCAACCTAATTCCAACCTATTCCGGGCTAGATAATCTTATTCTAAAGCCAAAACGAAATTTTTAAACCTCCCTAAGTATGTAAATCCCTAATTTTTTTGAGTTGTTTCAAGAGTATTCTCACCCTAATCCAATCATACCATCAAATTCATATTCATACAAGTACATAGCAACAAGTAAACAGTTACCTCATGCTTTTCAATTATAAACAAATACACATCTATAATATAAACAATTAAAACAAGGAAATCACGTAAAATATATCATCAAAGCATGCATGGATCGTACCCGTTTGAGGGAGGAAGAGGCACCTACCTTGATTGACGATAACACGAATAATTTGACGGACTAAAACTTAGGTTCGGGGTCTCGCTAGCCTTCTTCTCCTCCATCTTTTTCTCTTTTCTCTCTTTTCTTTTTCTTTTTTTCCTTGTGTGTGTGTGTCGCTGTGCGTGTATATAGTTTTTGTTGTTGCGTTGTGCGTGTATAAATATATAATGGGGGGAAGAGTTATGGTAGATTTTAGGTTTTCCCATTGGATTTGATTTAGGTTTCCTAATGTAACTTTAATTTACCATTTAGTTTGTATTTATCTCTGTCTTTATTTTATTACTATTCCTTTCTCTCTCTCTTTTTTTTTTTAAATTTCTTTCCGTTTATCTTTATCTTCTATCTACTATCATTTATTCTTTTATTAGTATTATTTATTTTTTATTTTTTTTATTTTTTTCCGGTTGTAACATCCTACCCACCTTACAAAAAGTTTCGTCCTCGAAACTTGACGTACCTTATTCGAAGAGATGTGGATATCTCTCTCGCATTTGCTCCTCAAGCTCCCAAGTTGCCTCGCGCTCGGTGTGATTGGTCCACTGCACTTTGACATAAGGGATGACTCGGTGCCTCAACACTTGGTCCTTGCGATCCACTATCCTGATAGGAGTCTCCTCATATGTAATGTCCAGTCGGATCCTCAACAGTGGCGCATCTAGAACATGGCTTGGGTCCGGAACATACTTCCTCAACTGAGAAACGTGAAATATGTTATGAACCTGAGCCAAGGCAGGGGGTAATGCTAATCGGTAGGCCAGCATACCAACCCTCTCGAGTACCTCATAAGGACCAATGTAGCGAGGCTTCAGTTTACCCTTTATACCGAATCGTGAAACCCCCTTCGTAGGTGACACTCTCAAGTAAACCTTCTCGCCCACGTCAAATTCTAGTGGACGTCGTTTCGAATCGGCCCAGCTCTTGCTTCTGTCTTGAGCAACCTTTAGTCTATCTCGTATCAACTTTACTTTCTCTCTAGTCTGCTCAACCAACTCAGGGCCGGTAATAACGCGCTCACCGACCTCATCCCAATGGACAGGAGACCTACACTTACGTCCATAGAACGCCTCAAAGAGTGTCATGCCGATGGCACTATGGTGGCTGTTGTTATAGGAGAACTCAATCAACTTGATCATGCTATCCCAGTTCCACTTGAAGTCCAATGCGCACGCTCTTAACATGTCCTCTAAAGTCTGAATAGTCCTTTCAGACTGACCATCGGTCTTTGGATGAAAGGTGGTACTCAACCGTAGCTCCGTCTCCAACCTTCTCTAACATGCTGACCAAAATCTGGAGGTGAATCTCGGATCACGGTCTAAAACGAGGCTAACTGGGATCCCATGAAGACTGGCAATATCATCGATGTACAACGTCACTAACCTCTCTAAGGTCACATCACTCAGCACTGGTAAAAGTGGGCAGACTTCATCAATCGATCAACAATGACCCAGATCATGTCGTTGTCGTTTCTTGTTTTAGGGAGCTCTACCACAAAGTCCATTGTTACATGCTCTTATTTCCACTCCGGTATCTTCAACGGCAACATCAAACCTCTCGGCCTCTGATGCTCTGCCTTAACTTGTTGACAAACGAGGCACCTCTCAATGAACTCGGCGATGTGTCTCTTCATACTACTCCACCAATAGTGTCTCTTTAGATCAATGTACATCTTTGTAGCACCTGGATGAATCGACAACTTCAAATTGTATGCCTCCTTCAACAATTCCTTCCTTAGATCCTCATTGTCGGGCACGCACAACCTACCATGGTATCAAATACTGCCATCATCATGTATCTGGAAGCCCCCGATCAGACTGGTCAACATCCTCTCTCGAATATCTCTAAGTGTCACATCATCCTTCTATGCCTCCTTAATCCGCTCAATCAGAGATGGTGTCATAATTAAGGCTGCCAGAACATTAGCAGTGGAATCAATAATTTCAAGGTCGAACTCTGCCATCTCTTTCTCCAATGGTGTCTGTCTGGCGTAATTAGACTTTCTATTCAAGGCATCTGCAACCCGGTTTGTCTTCCCGGATGATAACTAATGGTCAGGTCATAATCTTACAATAGCTTAAGTCATCTCCTCTGACGCATACTCAACTCCTTCTGTGTGAATAGATACTTCAAGCTCTTATATCGATAAAGACTTCGGATTTCACGCCATATAAGTAATGACGCCAAATCTTTAACGCAAACACCACCGCTGCTAACTTCAGATTATGGGTCGGGTAATTTTGCTCATATTGCTTCAATTGTCTCGATGCGTATGCGATAACCCTACCTCCCTGCATTAACACGCATCCTAGCCCATTCTTCGAGGCGTCGCTGCAAATGACAAATCCTTCAGTGCCGGAGGGTTGCGCCAGCACTGGTGCAGTCGTCAATTTCTGCTTCAACTCTGTAAAGCTTTTCTCACACTCGGAGGTCCATACAAACTTAGTCTTTTTCTGAGTCAATCGACTCAATGGTGCTGCAATCCTCGAAAATCCCTCCACAAACTTGCGATAATAACCTGGAAGGCCAAGAAAGCTGCGTACCTCAGTGACATTAGTAAGTCGTGGCCATTCTGTGATCGCCTCTATCTTCTTTGGGTCAACTGAAATACCTTCCTCCGAAATTACGTGGCCCAAGAATGTCACACTCTTCAACCAGAATTCGCACTTACTGAACTTAGCGTACAACTTCTTCTTTCTGAGAGTCTCCAATACCTCCCGCAAGTGTTCAGCATGAACCTCCTCATTAGGCGAGTACACCAAGATGTCGTCGATGAACACTACCACAAAATGGTCCAACTGCTCCCTGAATACTGTGTTCATCAGATCCATGAAGGCCACAGGTGCATTCGTCAGTCCAAAGGGCATTACAAGAAACTCGTAGTGCCCATATCGAGTGCAGAACGCGGTCTTTGCTATGTCTTCTGCCTTAATCCTGAGCTGATGGTAGCCTGATCGCAGGTCAATCTTCGAGAATACCCTGGCACCCTTCAATTGATCAAATAGGTCGTCGATCCTCGGTAGTGGGTATTTATTCTTTATCGTGATCTTATTCAGCTCACGATAATCGATACATAGCCTCATAGTACCGTCTTTCTTCTTCACAATTAATACTGGCGCTCCCCTTGGCGAAACACTAGGTCTGATAAATTTTCGGTCCAGTAACTCCTGTAACTGTTCCTTGAGCTCTTTTAACTCTGCTGGTGCCATCCTGTATGGCGCCTTCGAGATCGGTTCACCTTCGGGTATAAGATCAATCCCGAACTCTGCTTCCCTGCTCGGTGGTGAAACTGGTAGCTCATCAGAGAAGCCATCCTTAATTTCTTATACCACCGGAATGTCCTCCCCTTTGCTTTCTGCTACTTCTGACCCTGTGGTGGATTGGCTTGTGCCAGTGTAGGACACTCTCTAGCGTAATGTCCCTGTTTGCCACAGTTGTAGCAAACCTTTTTGAGCTCTCTAGCAATGATCTATGTGCGAATAACCACAATGTGTACATACTGGGGGTGGCTGTCCCACTGTCTTAAGTGGTTGTGCCGCCGTCGCTACGGGACTCTCAATCGTCAATGGTCGAGACGCCGATCCCTGCCCCTGCTGTGGTGGTCTGAAAGATTTCCCGGTCAGATGGCGGCGGGGAATCTTCAGTCATCTCTCCAATCTCCCAGGACGGAACTCCTCTCGCGGTCTCTTAGTCCTGTTGACCGCTGCAACCCTCTCGAGATCACCCTCGACCTCAAGACACACATCCAACAACTCTTCAAAAGTGGTAGGCTAGATGCAGATGATCAATGACTGAATGCGATAGCTCAAGCCGGCCTTGAACTCCAGCATCTTCGCTTTCTCGTTATCCACGATGACGGACATGTATCTCGCAATTGCATGGAACCTCTCAAAATACTAGTCCCCAGTCATGGACCCCTGTGTCAGAAGCTGAAACTGCGTTATACTCCTCTGAATGACACTTTCAGGAACATAGTGCTTCTAGTACTCCTCTCTGAACCGGGTCCATGTCAGCTGTGGAGTCAGCCTGCGTGCCACGTCCTGCCACTATTGCTCGGCATCACCCTCTAGGAATGGTACAACCACAGCAACCTTCAGAGCATCCAGAACCTGCATCAACCTCAACTGCTCAGACACATTCTTGAGCCAGATCTCCACTCCTCTGGTCGTGTGGTACACCTGAACATAGGTATCCAGTAGTTCTGCATCTCCCGATAGAAAAATCGAAGCCAAATAGGGTGGTGGTGCTGGTGGTGACTGTTGCTGTTGCAGGTGAGCCATCCGTATCTGCTGCTGGGCCACCAATGTAGTCAGCGTGGCCAGGGTATCTGCAAGGACATGAGGAATGGTCCCCTAACCCTATTGATCATCGGCATCGTGTCCTCCATCTCCAGCTGGAGGCTCGCGTCGTGGAGGCATTATCCAGAATTTGAGTTCATGAGACGAATGCAGATTAATCCAGAGTAAGTTGAAAGATTGGACGCTTATAAACGGTAATTAAATAAGGAAAGCTCACCATCGGCACACACCTCCCATAACCAGATCATAACTTAAGTCTAAAATCATCTCTTAAGTCTACTTTGTTTATTAGGGGCAAAAATTGTCATTTCGCAAAAGATCATAACTTATGTCTAGTGATCTAGTTAATCCTGCGTTTCCGAGGCGGATCTGAAGCCTGGGCTCTGATACCACCTGTAGCGCCCCGCTTCCGAGCCCTAACATCGGGAACAGTGCACCCGCCGTATCTCACTAAGGAGAATACAAAGCGTCAACCAATCTCTTACTGGTCAAAATGACGTAGAAATTTTTCGCGGAAACGTAAACCATAACATATATTAAACTCCAATAACCGTCATTACATTGCTAAATAAAAATTCTGGGAATAAAAATAGTAAGGTAGTATGTGGAAAATCCTAAAAGTATAAATAAGAACAAAACAGCTGCAGAGTCCCCTCATATCCTAGCTGCAGCTCTCAACCAGCCCACTCTGCTATGTCCGTCCCGTCCTCAATGAAGATGTGCTCATAGTCCTCATCCGGCTCACCTGGGAAGTAGGGGTGAGTGACAGAAACCACCCAGTAGATGCCCGCCTCAAACAAATACAAAACGTACATACCGAAATGATATAGCCACATAGCACATAAACATGATATAACACATAGCACATAAATATAAGACAACATAGCACATAAATATAAGATAACATGCATAAGATAAAGTAAATGCGGTAAGTAAAGCACTCCACATAAAAATGCGCAAGTACGTGATGCATGCTCAATTAACGTGTCACACGCAACAAGAATCATGTCATGCAATATGCCCTACACCTATATGCAATGCATGATCCCGGGATTGACTGGATGCCTGTAGCCCGTACACTACAATCCACCCTTGCAGATGCCCGTGGCCCGTACACCACGATCCATCCCAACCGATGCCCGTGGCCCGTACACCACGATCCACCATAACCAAGTATCCATGGCCCGTACACCATGATCCATCATAACCACATACTCATGGTCCGTACACCATGGTCCACTCCACTCGAGTGTCTGAGACCCGTACATCTCAGCCCACTCTCAATGCAATGCACGTGCCATGAATGCAACAACAAAATCGTCTGAGGCCCGTACGCCCATCCTCACCAACTCCGGCACTCAACACTAGTCGTCTGGGGCCCGTACGCCTATCCTCACCATCTCCGGCACTCAATATTTGGCTTCATAAAATTCGCGAATGCTGGAAAGTGGTTATTTAGCATCCCTTTTATTTTTCCTTAGCTTGTATTAATTTTCTAGAATTTTCTACTAATTTTTCCTTATTTAACTCCATTTATTACTAATTATTTTTAATTATTTACATTTACCAAAATTCAGATATTAAGTAGAAATCATTTAATTTTAACCTTTTATATTTTCTGAAATTTATTTAGAATTTTCTGATAAATAAATATATTTTTCTGGAATTTTAAACTAATTTTAATTAATTATTTATCATTTATTCATTTCAGAAATTCATTTTCAGATTTTTTTTTAATTTTCCGGTTTGGGCCGGCCTGCTGGCCTGGTCCGGTCCGGTCTGGCAGCCAGGCCGGTCCAACAACATTTTCCCTTTTTTTTAATTTTTTATATTAAATTATATTTCCTTCTAACCTTCATAAAATCTTCGTTTTAACTTCGATTGACCTCAAACCAGTTGCGTTGGACTCGTTATAACGAGACGCAACTTTTGGCGGTGGACTCGTCAGCACGTGTCCGGACGCGTCGTCAAGGGCCGCGCGTGGGCCCCATGCGCCACCCCCTGAAACGCGTCCGTCAGACCCTTTTTTTGACTTTCAACCTAATTCCAACCTATTCCGGGCTAGATAATCTTATTCTAAGGCCAAAACGAAAATTTTAAACCTCCCTAAGTATGTAAATCCCTAATTTTTTTGAGTTGTTTCAAGAGTATTCTCACCCTAATCCAATCATACCATCAAATTCATATTCATACAAGTACATAGCAACAAGTAAACAGTTACCTCATGCTTTTCAATTATAAACAAATACACATCTATAATATAAACAATTAAAACAAGGAAATCACGTAAAATATATCATCAAACCATGCATGGATCGTACCCGTTTGAGGGGGGAAGAGGCACCTACCTTGATTGACGATAACACGAATAATTTGACGGACTAAAACTTAGGTTCGGGGTCTCGCTAGCCTTCTTCTCCTCCATCTTTTTCTCTTTCTCTCTTTTCTTTTTCTTTTTTTTCCTTGTGTGTGTGTGCCGCTGTGCGTGTATGTAGTTTTTGTTGTTGCGTTGTGCGTATATAAATATATAATGGGGGGAAGAGTTATGGTAGATTTTAGGTTTTCCCATTGGATTTTGATTTAGGTTTCCTAATGTAACTTTAATTTACCATTTAGTTTGTATTTATCTCTGCCTTTATTTTATTACTATTCCTTTCTCTCTCTCTTTTTTTTTTAAATTTCTTTCCGTTTATCTTTATCTTCTATCTACTATCATTTATTCTTTTATTAGTATTATTTATTATTTATTTTTTTTTATTTTTTTCCCGGTTGTAACAATTTGTTTGTACATGCATTTTGCCACGTGGTCTTCCTATTTACTTACTTTGATGTCCCTTCACCGACAACCTTTGATTTAGCGTTCCTCTTTTTTATTCTTTGCTTTTCTCTATTTTCTCTCCTATTTCACTTCTTTGATCTCTTCTTCTTTCTTCATTTGCTTTCTCTTTCTTCATCTGGTTCTGCATCTTCCTCTGTTGCCTTTTATTTGTTCGCCTTCTTTTTTCTGCTTTCTTTGCATTTCCACTCTTCATAGTTTCTGGTTTATGTTTGTATGTATTCTGTGTTTGCATCTGTCTTTAAACATCCTCTAACATATGGTGGTAGTTCTTCAATTTTTGAGAATTGTGTAAGATTCTGCTTCATCATTCCATGCTGAGCAAGAATGTGGGCAACATTATTTACCTCTCTTGGCTTGTATTTGATTTTTGCATTGTGCCCTTTTGCTATTTCTTCTATCCATTCAATAAGTTTTTTGTCTTGCGTATCTCTGCTTCTAACTAAACCTTGATGTTGTAGATCCTCTATTTTTTGACAGTCTATTTCGATTTCAAGCCCTTCCATTTGCATGTGTAGTTTTTTGCTGTTTAGTGTATAGTAGCAGATTGCTATTAGGATCGATAGTATTTCTGCTTGCATTGGATTTGTCACTGGTAACTGATAGCTGATTGCATGTTTAAATTTCCCTTCATCGTCTTTGATTACTGCTCCGCCTGCTACTTTTATCCTTCCAATTGCTACATCTGTGTTGAGTTTTAGTCTTCCTTTTGGTGGAGCTTGCCATTCTAGCTTTTTGACTGGCTTTGGCTGCATTCTTGGGATTATTCCTGCCTTCTGTAGCTTTTCATTTTTTTGTGCCAGTCTTGTCTTGTTTTTTGATATGCTCCAGTTGTATATATTTGTTCTGATTTGCTCTTCTATAATTTGTGGATTCTATTTGTTGTCTTCTTGGATCATCTAGTTTTATGCTTTCCATATGTGCCACATGATTATTCCTGGAGTGATGATTCTTATTGCTCCTTCTATTTTCTTCTCTTCTCCGCTTAGCCACCATGCAAGTAAATTATGACAGATGTCTTGTTGTGGCTTTATTGGTCCATCTAGCATGCATGCATTCTTTTCCCATATTCCTCTTACCTCCTTATATTGTATGAATATTTGTGTTTGTGTTGCTTCATCCTTGCTGCAAAAAGGGCATATAGTTGGTGAGATAGTCATAAATTGTTGTAAATTGTCTTTAATGGGGAGATATTTGTGCAGTAGTTTCCATAGGAATATTTTTATAGTTCCTTGTTGATATTTGTGCCAAATAAATTTATGGGATATCATGGTGTCTTTCTGTTGTCTGCATTTTTCATATGACTGTTTTAATGTTATTTCTTCCTCCTTTGGAAATTCCTTTGCATAGAATTCATGTATCTGGCATATTCTTTTCCATGTTAGTGTATATGTAGTCTTGTATTGGTATTCTCTTCCTGCTCCATATTTTTGGTTCATATAGTTGCTCCATAGGCTGTTGTTTCTTTTGAGTCTGCTCCATAATTTGCATGAGTATGCCTTTTGAAGCGTTTGAATGTCTCTAAATCCTAACCCCCCTTTCATTGTTGGGACTGTAAGCTTTTTCCATTCCTGCCAGTGATGTTTTCCTCCGCAAAAGAATCTTGACATTTTCTTTTCCATCTATTTTATTACTTCTTTTGGTAGTTTTGCTACTGCTATGATGTGTGGCGGTATTGTTGAGAGAACATGTTTAATCAGGATCATCTTTGAGGCTTGGCTCAGCATTTTGTTACTCCATGAGTTTAGTTTCCTATCAAAATGATTTAGTATTGGCTGACAATACTGAGTTCTATTTATTCCTTTATATATGTGGCATCCCAAATATTTCATTGGCTGTTTGCTTGGTTGCATTGTTCTTTGAAGCTTTTCTCTTCTTTTGGTTATCATTTTTGAGCTTGTTAAAAATTGACTTTTTGCAAAATTTATTTTCTGTCTTGATGTTGCTTGATATTGTTGGAGGAAGTCTTTGAGATGCTTGAGATTTTTGGTTGCCCCATTTATGAAAATTAGGAGGTCATCTACAAAGGCTAGATGTGATGGAGTTTCTATTCCTTTGCCTCCATTATATCCTGTTTATGTTCCCTTTCTATGCTAGCTTATTTATCCCTTTGCTAAAACCTTCTGCTACTATTATGAATAATAATGGAGATAGTGGATCTCCTTGCTTGACCCCTCTAGTTGGCTTGAAATATTCTGTAGGAGTGCCATTTACTAGGACTGATAATTAGGTAGTTTCCAGGTGATTGAATATCATTTTTGTAAACTCTGTTGAGAATCCAAATTTTGTTAGTATCAATCGAAGATATGTCCAGTCTACTCTGTCAAAGGCCTTGTCATGTCTAGCTTGATGATCACATTAGAGCCTCTGAATTTTTTGTCCAGATGATGCATCATTTCACTTTCTAGTAATACTTGATCTGCTATTTATTTGCCTTTCATAAATCCTGCTTGTTCTTCTGATATAATCTTTTGTAGTATGCTGTTGAGTCTTGTTACAATAATCCTTGTGTTTATCTTGCTAAGAAAATTTGATAAGTTGATTGGCCTGTAGTCTGAGTAGGTTTTTGGGTTTTCGATCTTTGGGATGAGTGTTATAGTTGTGCTTGCCATTGATGAGGCGGGGAGAAATCCTAGGAAGAATTCTTGAGATGCCATAAGCACATCATGTTTTATTGTTTCCCAGCATTGTCTGAAGAAATGCCTGTTGAATCCGTCTGGTCCTGCTGAGCTATTTGGATTTAGATCCCACACTGCCTTCATAACCTCCTCTATTGTAGGTTGCTTGGTTAGCATTTGATTGTATGCTTGATTTATTATGTTTGGTATTTCTTGCAGTGTTGCTTGGTGGTCTTTTGTATCTTCTTTGGTGAATAGGTTATGAAAAAAGTCTTTTGCTATTACCTTGAGCTCTTCCGATGTGTTGCATATCATTCCATCTTGCTTCCTTATGTTTCTGATCATTTGTTTATTCCTTTTCTCTTTGACTTTGTTCTGGAAGTAGGCCGTATTTGCTTCTCCTTCTTGGAGCCATTTTACATTGGCTTTTTGTCTCCAGTAACTGGCTTCTTTTATATTTGCTATATTTAACCATGCCATTTTCAGATGATATGCTTCTCTTTTTTCCTCTGTGAGTTGTTCTTCATATTCTCTTTATGCCCTTACTGTGTGTTCTTCCACTCTTTCTACTTGATCAAATATATTACCATATATGTTCTTGTTCCAGCTTATCAACCCTTTTTTCAGTCTGAAAAGTTTGGAGTATATACCCCTCATTCCTCCCACTGTTTCATATGATTTCCATGTTATGTTGACAAATTGTAGGAATTCTGGGTGTAATGTCCATGCATTTAAGAATCTGAATGTGGAAGGTCTTTTCACCGTGGTTCTGTTTCCTATAAGTATTATAGGAGCATGATCTGAGGTCGTCCTATTTAGGTGTTTTTCCATCACTTCTGTGAGGATCTCTTGCATTGTTCCATTCAATAAGAATATGTCCATCCTTCTCCAAACTCTTCCTCTTTGTCTGTTATCTGACCATGTAAATTTTGATCCTTGATATGGTATTTCTGCCAGTTGGCATTGGTGGATGCAGTCTTAAAAGTCTTCTAATGATATTAGAACTGGACTGGAGTTGCCTTTATGTTTTTTTTGTCTTTTTAGAACGTGTTGAAATTGATGCGACTCAAGGAGCCTCCTCATTTTATTCTACACATGTAAGAAACGTGTGCACAATAAGAAATCCTACAGTTAGACGTTTCTTGTATAGGCATGTGTAAGACAAGCCTACAAGTATCATTTAGATACTTGGTGTGTTTGAGTCTTGTTTGGTTTTGCAGCATTTAGGCGTCTTATTGCTCGAGACTAGGTCTAGGACATGCATTGAGTCATTAATTATGATATTATTTAGTTATTTGTGTTGTTTGAGTGTTTGTAGGGTTTGCATGAGCTTGGAATGGCGTTTGCTTGAGCAAGAAACAAAGCTGAAAATGAGGGTTTCGTACACGTGACACAGCTCTGATATTTTGGCTGTATCTTTACAACGGTTTATTCAAATCTCCTGATTTCATTTGGATATTAAAGCTAAGAGATAGGGCTACAAGTCCTATGCCTATCACATTTCTCAAATTGAAGCCGAAGATATCTAGAATTCGTGATAAATTTGAGCGATGCTGAAACTCGTATCCTGATAATACCTGAATTTCAAACGGTTATATCTCTTTCAATACTTATGCAAATGAGATGATCTCAGAGTATAAATTCAATTATTTTTCATGATATACAACTTTTATGAAGACACCAAGAGCTAATTCGGACGCTATCATAGCGCAAATATCGTTTCAAGTTTCGGCAGTTTTGTAATCCTATGTAACTTAGTTTTTTGGAGTCCTACTTGTATTAGGAGTCTTAAATCCGACCCTTCTTTGTTTTTAGACTAGTTTTCAGTTCTTTAATGTCTATATAAACAAAATAAACCTAGTTGATGTAAGCACCAATGATATGATTAATAAAATTGTGTGTGAATTCGACCTATTGAGGCGTTTTCCTTGTGTTTTCTTTGGTTTCACTTAAACAAATCAAAGCTAGATCCAATTAAGGTTTGAGCAAACCTAGCTGGTGAATCACAATTCAAAGATACGGAACGACGTGTTGGATTGGGAGATTCAAATTGCTCGTCATAGCCTTTTTGACAACTCTTGTCCAAGAAGGTGGTGTTTGCGCCATTGTCCCACACAAGGGCTGATCAAATGTGTCTTTTGGAGTTGAAAGAATCGATCGTCAAATTCCATACGATCTAAGATCGTATCAAAGTAGTATCAGAACCGAAGTTCTTCTATTCAACTCAATTATCCCTTTTAATTTTTCTATCTATTCTCTGTTTCATCATACCCCAAGTTCTTTTTTATTCTTGAACTACGTCCTTTTTTTTCCAATTCCTTGTCTCCATTCAGTTTTTGTTCTAATCATTGTTCAAGCCATATTATTATTAAAAAAAGAAAAAAAGCGAAGAGCAGAGAATAACCAAAACCCCTAATTCCTATGACCTCCACCCACGCCATATTCTGTTCCTTCGTATCACCCACTTTCTAGGCATATTCCAAAGGTAAGATCGAAAAAAGACTAATTATAATTCTCAAGGCAAGTTTGGAGTCAACGTCCGAAGGACTTCTTCTAGTGGTATGAATTTCGATTTTGGTTAATGTTTACGAAACCACTATTTTTAGGATTTTTTTTATTCGTAACTAGGAGATTTTTAAACTCAATTGGAGATGATATTGGATGGTCGCATAGTGATTCATATTAATTGAATGTTTTTATTTGCCAAAAAAAAGGGTTACATTTGTTGCAATCTGGGCAGTGCGCTGCCATAAGCACGCAGGTTTTGCCCTTGCACATATTTTATTCTTAACCTTTTATGATCAAATCTTCATACACACTAGACAATAGGGTTCATTGTGTTAGGGTTTAAATTCAGCCATAACATATAACTCAAGTCCATTGTTTAAAAGTGCTATCTAGTCACATGTAAATCTTGTTATTAACAAATCTTCTAGTTGATTATAGACTTGTGTGACTTGATTGCATTGTTGCTTGGTTGCGTTGCGAATTTTCTTGTATCCAAGACTAATCTTCCTTCACCACACAATTTTATTAATCAAGCTGCTGATATTTGTATTTGCTAGAATACATATTTGAAGGTAATATTGATATACACGTCAAGTTGCTGTTATTTAATTCCTTATCATCCCAGTACAAGTTATCTCCCATTTCTCTTTCAAGATCTTTCCAAACCCTTGGCCTTACTTTATTTCTAGGCCTGGATACCCTTCCCCCACTACTTGGAAAATTCTCCGCTCTGGTCCTCATCTTCCAAGAATTAAAATAGGAATTGATGAGGCCTGAATGGCTCATCAGGTGGATCAGAGATGACTCGAAAAGTGTGCTGTTAATCTTCTGTCTGAATCCGTCTATGGAGCCTGAGAAAGAAGAAAAACGTTAGAGGTCCTAGGGCGCTGCCCCAGAAAAACCCTCCGACGCTTAAGTCAGTTATGGGTATTTTGCCTATGCAATTTATGCAGGAATAGAGGTTTAGGTAAAACATGGGAAAGTTCTCACTGAGTTTGTGAGTTTTAGTATTTTGGCCGAGATGGAGTTATGGAAGAATGCTCCAGAGGTTCTCCAAAATTAGGATCCCCTTCCTCATCTGGGTAGAGGGGTATTTATACTTAAGATTGTGGAGGTCTGACCCCCTGCCTGGTTGATGAGACGGTGATGCGGCTGAGATGGCGGTCTAATCCGTTGCAGAGATGCAGTGCGATGGGACTAAAGCCTGAGACCGTAGCTGTTGTGTAGGTCGGCTTGTAATGATGTCCTTGTCATGAACCAATCATCGCTTGACATCTGGAAAGTTATTCTGCAGAGCCGCTTAGTGGGTCCCGACAGACAGTAGAGAATATCTTCTCTTGATCTTATCCGATAATGTTTAGTGTGGCAGAGCCAATATGCAGCCGAGGCCGAGATGAATTGTTCTGCCGAGGTTGACTATGACTTTGCCGAGCCGAGATGCAAAATATTGTGATACCACATGAGACTTGACCATTCCTGATCTGTCTTGGTCATGTTGAGCAATTGCCGACATGACTCAGATACGCGGCCGAGCTGCCGAGATGAAGCTGAAGACCAAGCCTGCTTCCTAGGTGGAAACCTTGTCATACTCTTTGTTTAGAAAGTAAATATTGTGAGGGAATATAGCCAAAGTGCAACTTGGCCGAGCAGAGACGTATTTGTGCCGAACTGCAGGAATTAAACCCTTTAGGTACATGTTCTGCTGTTGACTGTTGTTGACTAGCAGACAACTAACAGATGTTCATTTTTGGCTCATCATTTGCCCCCCGACTAGTTTGGCCGAGCTGACCTGAGAGGGCAGGCTAATTGATTCAAAGTCTTTAATGAGTTATCCTTTCAGTTATGACGTGTCTTCTTTTGACTAGTCTGCTCTGCGCATTTACTGTTGATGCAGAGCACAAATCGTCGGTTACGTATCTGGCCGAGCTAAACAGAGTGGGCAAGCTAATCGACCCAGAGTTTTAATAGCATCGTCCTTTCAATCATAACATGTCTGCTTCTGACTGGTCTGCTCAGCGCATTTAATGTTTGCGCAGAGCACGAAGTGTCAGTTACGCAGCTTTTCATATTCGGCCGTTACGGAGATCGAGGACGATAATACCAAGGCAACCTTTGGGCTGCCGAGTTGAAATCCTATAAATAGGGCTCTCCAAAGTCATTTGAAACTTTTATCTCCGCTTTCATTTATGCTCTTGCTTTGCTTTTCTTCTCCGGCGTCTTACCCATCTTCTCCGATTGTCTTCCCCGGCCTCCTAAGCCTTCTTCATCTTTTTCTCTGTAAGTCTTCTTTTTTATCTCACTTTTCACAATGTCTTCTTCTTCCCACGATTTCCAGAATTTTTCTAAGGGTGGTTCTTACGCCGTCGGTGGTGGAGAGAACTTCAGCTCTCCATCTCTGTCCGGTAGATCAGCCTCTGCTAATGATCTTCCCATCAGTAATCCGCGTCGGACCACTGGTGACTCTGCTCAGTCCAGCAGAGCTATCACTGTGGTCAGCTCTTCGCCGGAGCAAGCAGGGATTGCTCCTGCTCTGGCATCTGTAAATCTCCCGGCCCCACTAAGGGGCCCATCTTAGTTCTCGGGAGTCATCGAGAGAGGTCTGCCCTCTCTCCTTGTCCAAGAGTCTTTTTCAACCCTGTCCGAGGCCAACCTGGACAGGATCTATAAATTCCACAAGATTGACCAAAATCGGTTCGGCCCAATCCTCCCTTTACCTGGTCAGACTGCTTATGATCGCCCTAGGGATTATAAAGCAGTCTACAAGGATTATTTCAAGTCAGGTTTTAACCTTCCTGTTCCTGAGCCACTTGTTCGTATTATGCGGGCTTATGGTCTCAGACTTCCTCAAATCTAACCCAACGGCCTCAAACTTATTCTCTGCTATCTTCTCTTCCTCAGAATAGCTGAGTTCCCTTTTAATGCCACTGTTTTCTGAGCCCTTTTTGCTTGTCGTGCCTCGGATAGTTGGTATTATTTCAGCAAACGAGCGTCCAACACAAATTTTCCTTTTGCCATCAACATTCCCACTTCCAACAAGAGATGGAAGGGGAAATTTTTCTACGTTAAGAAAGCTGAGCTGCCGAGCGGAAACATCTGGAAGTCTGGCAGAGCTGACAATATGAGGCCGGGCCCAGACTACTGCGATTAAGCAGACAGAATTCAAACTTTCCCCATAGTCATCGATTGGCAAAAGGTGGACTATGAAATTTGGATGGCAGCCGACCTGAGCCATTCGGCTGTAGGCCAAAATTACTTGCCACTCTCCCCCGACAACTTAACCATTGTCTGAGGTCGGTCTTGTTACAATTCCCTTTCAACAACTTTTCCCTCTTTCAGTATTTAACTGTCTCATCCTTGATGCAGGTGCAATGGCTGGACCTTCTTCCCACTCCAGCAGGTTGGCTGAGGCAACAGCCAGGAAGAAGGCCCAAAAAAAGAGAAGGATGGCCACTCTTGGCTCTGCTGGGGGAGCTTCCACTTCAGCTCTGCCCCCAGCTCCAATTGCTGCTGCTGAATCTGAGCAAGCAGTGCCTGAACCAGGTAACCAACTTTTCCAGCATCAAAAATTTCTAAGTGTTGAGCTTTGTCTCTAGCTTGATCTGTTTTGTTTCTTGCAGCTCTGCCGATTGAAATTATAGATGATGAGCCTGAGGCCGAGATCCAGCCTGAGGCTTTTGCTGATCCAGAGCTTTCGGCAGAAGCTGATGAAGGCTCAAGTCTTCGCCCCAGAAAAAGGCAAAGGGGTGAAGGCTCTAGCAGCCGAGATCCAGGGCCATCCCAGCCTTCGAGATGGTTGTTGCTGAGCCAGCTGAGGAGACCCTGCCTCAGCCGACTGAATCTCACGACCCGATTCTTATTGGGTTTTCAGAGGGCGATTCGGCTTCTGATCCAGCCATCGCCAGGAAACTTAATAAAGTAGCAGTTATGTCCCTGGACCATCAAAAATTCAGGGCGACTGCTTGGGAAGAACTGAAAAATGCCCTTCATTCAAACATTTCTCTGGTAAGAAAAAAAAAATTTCTAAGTGATTTGTTTGCTTTTCATCACTTAGTCATTTTCCTAACTCTGCCTTCTTGCAGGTCCGAGCTCAGGAGTTGGAGGCGTTGGCTTGAAGTGAAGAATTTTTTGAAGAGCTTCAAGGCAAGACTCAAGAACTTGAGGCAGCCAACCAAGAAAAGGCCGAGCTTAGCCAACAAGTTTCTTCTCTGTGGGCTGATGTCTCTCAGCTTCAGCAAAGGGCGGAAGATGCTGAGATGAAGCTGGCCACCTCCAACTCAAAGGTGGATGAGTTGGAGCACAAAGTAGCTGACTTGGAGCTGGCTTCCACCCAGTCTCTGGCTGAGACTGAAGTTCTGAAGAAAGAAAATGCTGAACTGTTGCAGAGGAACAACAACTTTGAAGAACAGCTGGTCCAACTTCGTCAACAATTGGCCGAGGCTGAGGTCAAGGCAGGTGCTGACTTTAGAAAATCCAAGCTGTTTGAAGATAATATGATCATGCTTCAGAGTTCAGCTATGGAGGTCGGCCGAAAAGAGGCCATTGATGTCTACTCAGAAATCCATCCCGAGTTAAACAAAGAAGATCCTCGTCTGGCCGAGCTGTACAACTCAAGTGCTTCCCAAGAATTTGACAATCAGTTCCCGCAATTCTTGGATGGGTCAGACTTGAGGGAAGAGGAAGACTAGACTTAGGATTTTTCTTGTAACTTTACTGAGTAGATGTCATTGTACTCCAAAGCTCTTATCAATGAAGAATTTGTCTAAGTCTTTGCAGCTTTCTTTTTCTCTGCTCCGCTCTTTTACTTCAGCATTTTTGTTGAATATATTTCTCAAATTTATTTTTGCCGAGTTCTCATGTCGGCCTTGGTAATCTCAATCAGTTTAACTGAAGATAAGCTAAGTTATCAAACTTAAATATAGAATAAACCTGTTATTCTGTCGAGCAGAGGTAGTATCCATTTAAGAATGAATTCCTGCTCAAGATAATAAGCTGAACTGTCTTAACCGAGATCCAATCTGAATAATGCTTAGAAATACCCTAAGTCTTTAATCAAGCATAGCCGAAGTATGTTGGCTATAATGAAATCTTTTAGCCCAAACTTTCTTCATAAGGCCAAGATGTATGAATGATAACTTAAATTTCCGCAGAGTTGATCTGGTCTTCAGGATATGCTCTGCTTAATCTTTCTTGGATTCTTCCAAGTTTTGATGGGTGAACTCTGTAGGATCTGCAAGGCACCACTAGAAGGGGGGTTGAATAGTGGGTGCGGAAAATGTGGTTTTTAAAATTAGTTTGAACCAAAAGCCCAACTTCTGAAAACAGTTTCTGTTTTAAGGACCAGTTTTAAAACGTTTTGAAAACTAGGTTTCAGGCCTTCAAAAATTCTAAAATTTGGAGAGAACTTAGACTCAGATGTTATGAGTATCTCCTAAAACTTTCAGATTAAAATTCAACCTCTAACCTCTTGAAAAATTGTTGGTGGTCAGATTGCGCAAATCTGCCAGAACCGATACACTGATTTGAAAAATTAATTCCAATTTGTACACAACTCCAAATGCTCTGAAAATTTAACCACTAACCCCTTATATGTTATATTTGAATGGGTTGAAACAGTTTTGAAAAATTCTTTTGGGAAGTTAGTCAAATACGATCAAAGTCTCAACCTTTGCAAGCCTAAAAATCAGACTGCACTAGTCTCAGAACTTTTGATGTTTGATTGACTTATACTTATCCAAAAGGGTTGAAACTTGTGCCAAATTAACCCTAGAACGTGTGAGTATATTTCTGGAAATTTTTGTGATTTTTGAAATTCGTTAACTATTTTTACAAATGCGAACAAGAAGGATAATCAGTGCAGTAACTGAAAAGTAAATGCAGAAAGTAAATGGCACCAAGAATTTTATACCGGTTCGGTTATAAACAACCTACTCCAGTCTTCAAGGAACACCTTCCTTGGTTCACACTAATCACACACACGCAGTACACCTTACCGCAGGGTTGATAGAGTTACACCTAACTCCAACCCTTCACAAACCTTGTATGACGAGTACAATTCACACGAACACCACCACCTCGCAAGAATGAAGATTGATCACACCTTGATCAATCTTTTACAAATATATAGAATGAATGGTGGTTTATATCAAGTCTATTCAAGATTGAAAGAATATGAATACAATAGGCTTTACAAGAAGAGAGAAAGAAAGAAGATGTAGGAGAAGAAGAGCTAGGCTTTTTGATCTCTTGGAATTGCAATGCTTGTTCTTGTTTTGTTTGCTCTCTTCTTTTCCTTTTTAATGGTGCAGGCCGTCCCCCCTTGGTTGCCTTCCCCTCTTAAAAATTATCTTTTATGTCCTTGAGAGAGTGTAAGACATCATTGTGACAAGGCCTTGCTTACTTGGCATCTTCTTATTGGATGATCACTTAGTCTTCGCTTACTTGGCACCTTCTTATTGGTTCAACGTTGTCATCATGATGACATGGAAAAAATCTGAAATTACACTCAACCATGTGCCAAAAATCATCACATAATACCTTCCATAAATCAAGAGATACATCATAAATTGCAAGACTAAAAATCCTTCCTAATCCATGCATAAAAATCGGCCATAAGGTTGTCTTGCCATGCTGAATTTTCAGCATGTGCATCCTTCCTTTTCTTTCAAAATAATACCAAATATTCTTTGATTTTTCATCATAAAAATGAATCAACAATTTATGGTAAGTATTGCTATGAATTAACAAATGAACTTGGACACATTTGGCTCTTCAAATTCGGCCAACAAGTTGTACACATGCTGAAAAATTTTCAGCATGTGTGATATGTAAAATATCACCATTTATTTATTTAAATAATATTCAAAACCTTTCCATATCTTCTTCTAATCAATCACCTAATAAAAGATGACAAAATAAGTCACATTTAAGAGCTAAAATTCGGCCACCCTATGTTTAGTATGCTGAAATTTTCAGCATGTCACATAAGAGAGATATACCTTGAATTCTTACCATTTGTAGCTTCTCTCTTAAATTTACCAACTTTTTATGATTGATCCTTGACCAATCAAGATGCCAACAAAGCTCCACATGTGCTCCAAATCAGCTGTATATGACGTTGGAAGGTGTATGTACAAGTGCTGAAATTTATTTTTGCTTACTTTGTAAAATAATGCACATTTAATAATACACACATGTTATATTCCAATCAGCCCTTAATTTAATTTTCTAGAACACTTTAAGATGTATATCATATGTAAAAAGTGTCTAGATACGTGTCACATGATGTACCAAAAACGTTCCATGTGTTGTGTGCGTAGAAAACCGAATTTTCGATATTTATCGATTACCCGATTTTTCTCTAATTTAAATTCCAACTTTTGCACATGTTATATATATTATGTTATACATAATATATATAATATATACTTTAAATCTCAGCACTTGGCTGGTCTAAAGTGGTACCATTAGCATGTGACAAAGTTAAACTTGGAATCTTCACATTTTGGCCTTAATGTGGAGTAATTTGTGTGTGCCAACATGGAAAGTATTTTTGGCTGATTTTCCAGTGATGTGCACGAAATTTACATGAAATTTTGAAGTATAGGGGCTGGCCATTTATTTATGGCAAGTACGTGACACGTTGGCGAAGTTTCGGTATTCGCCCGATACGACAATTTTCGGTTTAGAACCTTTTATCGTGTCGTATTTAATTTGTCATCACCATATCTTATACTATATGATATAATACCTGAATGTACTCATAAATATGAGTTAAGTATAGTGGTGTGACATTAACGTACGTACGTAAAATAAATAACGTGTCGGTAGTACGTTGGAATACATGTGTATGTGCCTTTTTCAAAAAATCTAAAAATATATATATTTATATATGTATAGGCGTGTATATATATTAATGAGGGGAGGAGGAGAAAACTTTCCTTCCTTAGCCTTGTTGCCTTTGTGCCTTTTCCAAATGTGGCTTCCTTTAATGAACTACTTAGTTTAATAAACTAAGTACTTCACTTAATGAACTAGTTTAGTTCATTAATAGTGGCACCTGAAAATAGTATAAACACAACAAATGTTTGCCATATGATGTAAGCTTTAACGCTTCATTGCTCGTTAGTCCGGCAACATTATATATAAGCTAAATAAGGCAAGTACTAAGCAATATCATGCACACGTTTGTTTATATCATGCACGTTTTATCTTATGCTCGTTTTTGTGCACATTTAAATCATGTATTTAAAAATCACTCAAACCCCTTTTTCTCTACAATCTCCCCCTTTTGATGATTTTCAAAATAACTTATGCACATGATTTAAATCCTATCGCTCCCCCTTCAATCATGCATAAAATCAAAACTTGAATTTTAAATTCCGAGTCGCTCCCCCTTAATTTATGCAATTAGTCTCTCTCCCCCTTAAATCATGCTTTTCTCTCCCCCTTTATTTTGGAAATCAAATCAAAAGATGCCCAAAAAAAATCATGCATTTCATCTACGTGCGTTCGTAAGGGTCATTGATTCAACCCTTTGAAAATATCCCTTTTGGTACCCACATTTGGGTGACCTTTCTAGGTCTTCCAAAAGTTGAGAAAGGTGATAAGAAGGCAACATAATATATGTTAGGGACAAATGCGTTTGGCCTTTGGCCAAGAATCCCATCATGCATGTAGTATGGTTTCTGATAAGCATTTCGTTTTGCATGTACGGGACGTGATCTAGATGCATTTTTATGATATGAGTGTCGCGTATGCATCACTTGTTTCTTCTCATACCTATATGGCACATAATTATATTTTGCATGATGTGAAGAAGAAGCACATTGAGATGTCATAAGAAAAGGTCTATGCGTCTTCTTAGATGCCACATATGTCTTTGATGCATTATTTTCTTAGATGGGATGAATTTGGTTGGTTTATTTTGTGGCTTACTTTTCTCAACGTATCCTAATCCGGTTTTGTCACCATCATGTTTTTGAGAAGAAATGATGTGATCTAGCATGTTTGATCCCGTATCAAATTGTTTCACCTTTTTCTCTACATCCGCATTCCTTGATTTCAAGTTCGAAATTTCGGATTTCAATTCAGTGTTCTCGGATGTCAGTGATGAAATTTCAGATTTTAATGCATTGATGATGCATGATCACTCTTCTTTAGAATCGTTTAATTGAGCGACAAGATTTTCGTTAGAAGATTCTAACAATTTCTTGTCTTCAATTAATCGCTTCTTTTCTTTTGCAAGAGTCTTTGAAAACTTATGCAATTCTAAATATTAACTAAATAAATCATCATAAGAATATTCAAAATCGGAATCAGAGTCGGAAGATACCTCATTTGATGCTTTAGATGTAAAGCATACTTGTGCCTTGTGTTCTTCCGTATCATCAGTCTCAGAGTCGGATGTGTCACTCCAAGTGGAGGCTTTGAATGCTCTTCTCCTTTGCTTAGGTTCTGAGACGAGTCTATTCTTGTTCCGATACTTGTCAGGGTATTTGTTTGTTTGTTTTTCTTTGTTAGGGCAGTCATATGATAGATGTCCAAGTTTGCCGCATTCATAGCACTTTATTTCCTTATTTTTATTTTTATGATCCTTAGATGAGGTAGACTTATGTTTAATCGATTTTCTCAATATTTTTCTTAATCTTCTAGCCATTGTGATTAAGTCCTCATCATCGGAATCTGTGTCACTATCATCTACGACGTATTCATTTGATTTAAATGCTATAGCCCTATCATTATTAGAAATGGATTCAGAATATCTTAAAGCAAGTTTGTTTTCATATACCTTAAGTGATCCGATTAGTTCTTCCATTTTAATCGATTTGGTCTCTTTGCTTTCTTCTATGGCCGTTACTTTAGGATCCCACTCGGATGGAAGGCTTCGCAAGACCTTTTGTACCTTTTCCTGCATAGTGAAGGCTTTGCCAAGAGACTCAAGAGAATTGTAAATGTTAGTCAAGCGTAAATCCATCTCAACAATAGACTCATTTGGCAATAATTTAAAGGACTCAAGTGTGGACATAAGCATATTGATTTTGGACTCCTTTACTTGGCTAGTCCCTTCATGTTTCATTTCAAGAATATGCCACATCTCTTGAGCACTAGAACAATTTGACACGTAACTAGCCTCACTTTTACTTAGGCCGTTTAATAGTAGTTGCATGGCTTTAGCATTCATACTCAACTTCTTTTTGTCATCACTAGCGTATTCTTGTTTCGTTTTTGTAACCTCTAGTGTCACACCATCAATAGTTGACGTCTTAGTAGGAACAAATGGACCGTCTTCTATGATGGACCATATATCAATATCAATATCCATAAGAAAAAGTTTCATTCTTAATTTCCATTGAATAAAAGACTCACCGTCGAAAAGAGGAGACCTTACAGTTGACATTCCTTCTTGCTCGGTTGTGGTTGCCATCTCACTGAATCGTTGGATTCTTTGAAGTGAGTGTTCCTGCGCTCTGATACCAATTGTAGGATCTGCAAGGCACCACTAGAAGGGGGGGTTGAATAGTGGGTGCGGAAAATGTGGTTTTTAAAATTAGTTTGAACCAAAAACCCAACGTCTGAAAACAGTTTCTGTTTTCAGGACCAGTTTTAAAACGTTTTGAAAACTAGGTTTCAGGCCTTCAAAAATTCTGAAATTTGGAGAGAACTTAGACTCAGATGTTATGAGTATCTTCTAAAACTTTCAGATTAAAATTCAACCTCTAACCCCTTGAAAAATTGTTGGTGGTCAGATTGCGCAAATCTGCCAGAACCGATACACTGATTTGAAAAATTAATTCCAATTTGTACACAACTCCAAATGCTCTGAAAATTTAACCACTAACCCCTTATATGTTATATTTGAATGGGTTGAAACAGTTTTGAAAAATTCTTTTGGGAAGTTAGTCAAATACGATCAAAGTCTCAACCTTTGCAAGCCTGAAAATCAGACTGCACTAGTCTCAGAACTTTTGATGTTTGATTGACTTATACTTATCCAAAAGGGTTCAAACTTGTGCCAAATTAACCCTAGAACGTGTGAGTATATTTCTGGAAATGTTCGTGATTTTTGACATTCGTTAACTATTTTTACGAATGCGAACAAAAAGGATAATCAGTGCAGTAAATGAAAAGTAAATGCAGAAAGTAAATGGCACCAAGAATTTTATACTGGTTCGGTTATAAACAACCTACTCCAGTCTTCAAGGAACACCTTCCTTGGTTCACACTAATCACACACACGCAGTACACCTTACCGCAGGGTTGATAGAGTTACACCTAACTCCAACCCTTCACAAACCTTGTATGACGAGTACGATTCACACGAACACCACCACCTCGCAAGAATGAAGATTGATCACACCTTGATCAATCTTTTACAAAGATATAGAATGAATGGTGGTTTATATCAAGCCTATTCAAGATTGAAAGAATATGAATACAATAGGCTTTACAAGAAGAGAGAAAGAAAGAAGATGTAGGAGAAGAAGAGCTAGGCTTTTTGATCTCTTGGAATTGCAATGCTTGTTCTTGTTTTGTTTGCTCTCTTCTTTTCCTTTTTAATGGTGCAGGCCGTCCCCCCTTGGTTTCCTTCCCCTCTTGAAAATTATCTTTTATGTCCTTGAGAGAGTGTAAGACATCATTGTGATAAGGCCTTGCTTACTTGGCATCTTCTTATTGGATGATCACTTAGTCTTCGCTTACTTGGCACCTCCTTATTGGTTCAACGTTGTCATCATGATGACATGGAAAAAATCTGATAATTACACTCAACCATGTGCCAAAAATCATCACATAATACCTTCCATAAATCAAGAGATACATCATAAATTGTAAGACTAAAAATCCTTCCTAATCCATGCATAAAAATCGGCCATAAGGTTGTCTTGCCATGCTGAATTTTCAGCATGTGCTGTAGGACCTCAGGCGCTACCATCTCTCCCAAAACCAATTGGTGACAGGAGATGCGCATACCCTAGCCTTATAGTGCATTCAGCACACAAGCGCCCACGACATTCGACTGTGACTTGGCCCACACGGCCTACGCCCACCGGCCTACGCCACGGGACAATTGCTGCACCTAACAATTTGAACGAGCATCAAGCCTCCTCCGTGAGCTTCCTTGATCAAAAGTTCCCTCACTGAACACATTGGTATACATAACTTTTGCTCCTTAAACAAGAATCCTTCATGCAGATAGAACTTACCAAATGGGGATTCAAGACATGCTTTGTAAATGGAACTAAAGTCATGATCAGAGACATACAGGTCTTTGATAGTTTCAAAACCAAACATGTTACAAGTGAGCGTAGTAATCAAAGTATATCGACGAGACAAAGCATCAGCAACAACATTGTCTTTTCCTTGCTTATACTTGATTACATATGGGAATTGTTCAATGTATTCAACCCATTTTGCATGCCTTTTGTTCAATTTACCTTGGCCCTTAAGGTACTTAAGGCTTTCATGATCAGTGTGGATCACAAATTCCTTAGGTTGCAAATAATGTTGTCAAGTTTGTAAAGATCTAACTAAGGCAAAAAGTTCCTTGTTATAGGTTGAATAGTTCAAGGCTGCTCCTCTTAACTTCTCACTGAAATAAGCTATGGGTTTCTTAGCTTGATTCAGTACAGCTCCAATGCCAACCCTGCTGGCATCACACTCAACTTCAAATGTCTCTTTAAAGTTTGGTAATCTTAGGATGGGTGCTGAGGTTAGACGTTTCTTAAGTTCATTAAAGGCTTGTTGCTGTGAGGTTCCCCATTGAAAACTGACATCTTTCTTAACCAACTCCTTTAATGGTGCAGCAATGGTAGAGAAGTCTTTGACAAAACGTCTATAAAAGCTGGCTAGTCTATGAAAACTCCTAATGTCTCCTGCAGACTTAGGCTTTAGCCATTCAGTGATGAACTTGACCTTCTCTTGATCCATCTCAATCCCTTCAGCACTGATCACAAATCCTAGGAACACTACTTTCTCTAAACAGAATGAACATTTCTTAAGATTGGCATATAGTTGTTCCTTTTGCAATGTTCCAAACACAGCTTTCAAATGGATAAGGTGTTCACTGATTGATTTGGAGTAGATAAGGATGTCATCAAAGTATACTACCACAAATTTCCCAATAAACTTCCTCAAGACCTCATTCATCAACCTCATAAAGGTGCTAGGAGCGTTAGTTAGGCCAAAGGGCATGACTAACCACTCGTACAATCCAAACTTAGTCTTGAAGGCCGTTTTCCATTCATCCCCTTCCCTAATTCTCACTTGGAAGTATCCTTGCTTAAGATCTACCTTGGTAAAGTATCTAGACCCATGTAACATGTCCAGCATATCATACAACCTAGGAATAGGGTATCTGTACTTCACAGTAATCTTATTGATTGCTCTACAGTCGGTGCACATCCTCCAAGTTTCATCTTTCTTATGGACAACTATCACAGGTACGGTACAAGAGCTCATACTCTCTCTCACCTTACCTTGGTCTAAGAGTTCCTCAACTTGTCTTTGGATCTCCTTAGTTTCCTCTGGATTGGGTCTATAAGCAGGCCTATTGGGTAGGACAGCTCCTAGAATGAAATCTATTTGATGATCAATGCCTCTTAGAGGTGGTAAACCTTTGGGATCTCCTTCAGGGAACAAATTTGAAAACTCTTGCAGTAGGGAGGTGACTTCACTGGGCAAAGTAGAGGGCAAATTAGTTGAAGAAAATAAGGTTTCTTTGTAAAGTAAGATGTACACGGTTCTGTTGGAATTGATTGAGTGGAACACCTCACTTTGTGATACAAAGAAAGCACTCTTCTTCTTATCTTTATGTTCCTCAGAAATGACAAGTTCTTTCCCCTTTGATTCAGCTTTGTCAGAATGAATATTCTTAAGGAAGATTCTTTCCAATTCCTTTTCCTTTGGATCATTTCGACTTTTGGTCATTCTCTTCTAATCCTCAAACACCTTTTGTGAGGGTAGTGCGTGTAGCTTAAACAGTCTGTTGTGGTGCCTAAAGGAATACCTATTTAAGTTACCATCATATGTTACTTTGTTATCAAATTGCCATGTCCTACCTAGCAAGATATGACTTGAATGCATATGTGCTACATCACATAAGACCTCATCAGAATACCCACCGATTGATAAAGGAATCAAGACTTGTTTATTAGCCTTAACTTCTCCACAATCATTAAGCCAAGTGAGTCTATAAGGATGAGGGTGATTGATTAAGGGTAAATCAAGTTTCCTAACAATTTCAATACTTGCAACGTTTGTACATGAACCAGAATCAATGATGAGTGTACACACTTTGCCTCTAACCATGCAATGGATGTGAAAAATGTTTTCTCTTTGCAAATCTTGTTCTTCCATTTTGATTTGAACATTTAAAGCACGTCTTACAACTAAGAACTCTTTATTTTCACATTCACTACTCTCATCAACTATTTCCTCCTCTTCCTCACACGTTTTCTCAACTTTCCTCATTCTCTTCCAATTCTTCTTCAGAATAAAACTCATTAGACTCCTCAATGAACAGTATGCGTTTAGGGTTGGGGCATTGATTTGCAAAATGACCTTTACCTAAGCATTTAAAGCATTGAATATCACGGAATCTAGTGTTAGAAGTAGTACCTTCCACCTTTGCTTTGCCTTTGTCTACGATTGGAGAGTTGCTTGTTGTGGGACGTTTTGGAAAGCTTTGTGGTGCCTTTCCTTGAAATCCACGGCCTTGACTCTGTGGAGGTCTGAAACTTGTCCTAGGCTGTACCTTGGAAAAGTTTGAAGAATTAGGCCGAAAAGAAGGGACAGAGGTACATACCTTAAGTTGCCTTTCCTCTTTCTCAGCAGTGTGAACCATAGAAGCCAAATCTGAGTAGGGTGTGAGTTCCACTTTGAATGCGATTTCTTTGTTAAGGCCAGCCAAGAACCTCACCATTGTGGCCTCCTCAGCTTCTTCTATGTTTGTCCTGGTAAGCAAATGTTCTAACTCTTTATAATATTCATCAACAGATTTGTTACCTTGAGAGAGTTGTTGCAGCTTTTGGTAGACACTTCTTCCATAAGATTGGGATATGAACCTCTTCCTCATCTCTTGCTTGAGCTCTGCCCATGTGACAACAGGAGGTTGTCTGGCTCGTCTTCTTGCATTTTGTAGATGTTCCCACCAAAGTAAAGCATAATCTACAAACTCAAAAGTAGCATTCCGAACTTTGGCCAACTCAGAATAATTAGTACAAGAATACATATGATCTACCTTAAGTTCCCATTGCAAGTATGCTTCAGCGTCACTCTTCCCTTGGAAGGGAGGTATATTCAGTTTAGTTGTAATGAACTCCTCTTCAGGGGGTTCATTTCTTTCAAACCTGTGGTTATAATACTTCTCTTCTTGATAACAATCATTATACTCAATATGATCATCAAATCTATCCTCAAATGAAATGTTCCTACGACCACCATTTAGACCACGACTCCTACCACGTCCTTTGCGGGACATGTTTCCACGATGTTCAGTCCAAGATTCACCACTAAAAGATGTTCCTTCGTTAAAAGGTACAATTGAGGGTTCTCTTCGACCTTGACTAGCACTTTCTCCCTTGGGAGCGCGAGAATCATTTTTAAGATCTTCAATTTCATTTTTCATGTGACTAAAAGCGTGAATCATGCTAGCAATAGTTTGTTGCAGTGTTTCAAGTGTGGCAGGACCTTGGGGTATACTGGGGGTAGAAGAGGGTGAATTTTCTCTTTCTTGTGAAGTAACCATGATTGAAAACAAGTCAAGAAATCCAACCAAAAAGTTGACAAGATATTTACTTCTACTTTATGTTGACAATTGATTAAACAACAATCTTGGACTATCTAAGAATCAAAGAAGCATAGAAGTCAAGTGATGTTTAGGCCGAATCAAGAAAACTAAGGGTTTGTATAAAACAATCCCTTAACTTACTTCAATCTTTATGCAATCTCAATTGTAATAAAGTGAAAGCTAAGTACACACACACAAGTGCTCAGTAAGGGTTTGTTCTTGAAACTTTTTCAACAAAGATCAACACTTTGGGTGATTGTACATTTTGCACAAATTTCGTTTCTAAGAATTTGGAACTTTTCTAATATAAGGCTATTCCTCTCCTCTTGTGCAATCTCTCATGCGTCTTGCCTCTTACTTTTGTGACGTAGATTGACTTTTCTCTCAGTTTATTTCTCAAACAAGCTCTATTTTCTTTCTTTGTGCTTTTTGGCTTGTTTGGTGAGACTACTGCTCATAGCCTTTATGAGACATTGCTCACGGCTTTGGGTTTGCTTGCACAAGTTTTGGTTGTTCTTTTGTGAAAAAAGTTCCCTTTACAACACGACTGAACGCTAGTGAAGTGACAAGTATTTCACAAATATAACAACCAAAAATGTATAAAGTTCAATGCAAGTTCAGAAAGTGTAATGACAACAAGATGATTCGTTTGGTTGGCAATATAATAATGTGGGCTAAAATATGGAAAGACCGATTTTAAATGAGAACCTAAGTCCAACAAAGTCTTTAATCAATTTAAACCAACACAAAGTAAAGGTGAATATTCAGCCAACGTTTAAGTGTGAATTGATATGCTTGTAATCGATCAAGTTTTACTTTTAGGCCACGATCTGGTATGCAATTCCCTTTTTTTGTTTGCTTTTTTTAAGTTATATGCCTAAGATAATGCAAACAAGCTAAACTACTAAGGTTACACTAGTTTGACATGAAATTGAACAATGGTTAAGTAACTACAGGTTGTTGACTAAATAAACCTACGGCTGAATGCACACAGGTTATAAAATGTGAACTATCTTAAGATGGTTTTCAGTTCTACCCTAATGTAAATAACTAGAAACAATTTGCACAAGTGGAACTAGCTAAATTCAGGACACACAAACAGAATCTAAGTTAAGTTGATGATGATTTCATTCAAGCAAATCAGAACCAAATCAACTAACATGCTGTTTGACACTCTTAATTTCTTCTGGCCTGTTTGTTGGCTTTCAAGTCTTTAAATGTTCATATTTTACTCAATCAAACACTATCATAACCTGTTTGAACTCCTAATAGATGCATTACACAAGTTATGACCAGAAAAGACTTAAACACAAACTTACTAAAACAGAACAACAAGGCTCAAAACAGAACTTCTTCCTATCTAAACTATTGTTACGTTTTCCGGTTTAATGACTACTGAATGCTAAACAAGCTTCAATTCAACATATTCAAACATCTAGGAAATATTTGAACTAGTTTATATTCAAAGATGTCCAGCAAACAAAAGTTACAAACATAACCTGCAAGTTGGAAACAACAAAAAAAATCAAAACGGTAAACATAACCTTTAACTAGCGTTTTTGGTTTTTCTGAATTTCAGCAACTAATAAAAATTCTAAACAGGTGTTACACATCATAACCTAGCATCTTAAACTATCTTCAAGACTAAATTCAAGGTGCTGGATACTTAGAACCGGGAAAAAAAATGCAAAACACATCAGACAAGAACGGAACACAAAACAGATTACTTAAACACAAAATCAGTAACTTAAACAAAGAGATTTTGAGATGAAGAAACACCTTATAGATCTGATACCACTTGATACACAAAGAGTAAGGATGATTGGACCTTTCTTCACTCAATCCCCTCAGCCGGACCCATGCTTGAAAGCTCAATAAGTTCAACAGCAAAACAGAATCCAAACTTGACCAAAGTTTCCAACGTACAAAGAACCTCTTCAGCAAATGACTTCAACTTATATGAACAAGCCTCAAACCTTTCATATAATATCCATTCCAAGCTATATGAAGTGATTTACGATCAAGCCTAGTTCAAAGACTTGAAGGGAACCGAAGTTCTGAAGTAAAACCGAAAGGACAGCAACAAGTGCAACTTTGTCGATATGTATTTCTCAAAATGAACTGATTGTTTTGACGTACAAAGCTAGCTTAAATAAACTATTACAAGTCTTCTAAAGGAAGATTCAGGAGTTCCAAGAACCAATAAGATCAAAGAAGTAAAATTAGATAAGCTAAAACAGAAAATAAAATGATTGCATTCAGTCAGCTTTCTTCGGCAGATTTCTTTTCTCATTTTGCAAGTTGTTTTATGTCTCAATTGTGATTGGACCAGCTTCTCCCTGCTTCTAAACATTCCTTAGGATGTGTAGAAGGCCTGGGAAAAGCTCCTGGAATGTGATTGGCTCAAAAGGCTGCTTGAAAAATCCAGTTTCTGAAAGGTGTCCAGAATTGACAACAGAAATGTTTTGCCTTATAACATATATCTGCAGTTCGATTCAGACTTTTCACTTTGAACAAGAATTGTAGATCTTTTTCTGTAGATATGTTTAGAGACCTAAATCATCTCATTTGGAGCTGAATTGAGTGAGATACGTTTATTTGAAATGGACCTGCTTATGTATGTCTACTCCTGGAAGCTGCTGACTCAGCAGCTAGATTACTTGCAACGTCTTTGGAGCTTGATAGAGGGATTTTCTGGAGAAGTGTTGAACATGAATATTGTAGCTTAATCTCTTATCTTTCACCTCCAACTGAAATTAGGTCAATCAGAGTTGTGGTTGAGAAATTATAGCCCAAATACTGAGAGGTGTTTCAGCTGCCTACTTCGCCTAATAATTCCAGCTTGGTGTTTTGCACTTCTTTTGCTTGTACCTTGATTCCTTGACCTAAAATCAGCTTGAACAAACACCATACGACATATACAACATAGTAGGTGATATCTAGGTTAGTTTATAATAGTTTAAAAAGAAAAGAAAACTAACACAAGATGATATGAACAATACACACAATACTAATTAATATATTACAACATGATTCAAAAGCTAAGTTAAAGCTTGTAGCAAATGGATCTAATGTAGGCTATCCTGACTTGGTTTATCCTCAATATGCTTGTAAAGAAAGGTTCCTACTTCATGCATCAATTTCTTGGCCATGCTCCTTGTTATAAGACCCACGTCTTGCATTGGTGTGCCTCCCGCTGTGGTTGGTTCTTCTTGGCTTGGCTGGGACTCATCACGAGGTTACAATAATAAATACAACATATAATCACATGAATATAATAAATCCATCTTCATTTCACAAATAGAAATATCACATTCTTATTCAGATAACTATAGGGGTCATCAAATTACATAAGGCCAATTTTAATTCCATTATTTTAATTCCATAATAGGCCATAACCCATGCAAGAGTAGTCCATGATCCATAAAAAAATAAAGTCCATAAAAGGTCCATAATCCATGAAATAAGGTCCATAGTCCATGAGAATCAATATCCATATTGCATGAAATGAAGGTCCATAATCATGAAAAGCGGAATCCATAATCCATGTAAGGTGAAATCCGTAGTCCATATCCATATAAATTCCATATCCATATTCATATGCTTTTCATGATCTATGATAATGATGCAACCGATGCAAGCTTTTAAGAATGCAATGCATGTCCATATCTATATCTAGTCGGAGACCAGTCCATATCCATATTCAGCCAGAGGCTAGTCCAAATCCATACTTGTATCTAGCCAGAGGCCGGTCCATATCCATATCTGGTTGGAGACCAGTGTATATCCATATCCAATCGGAGGCCGGTCCATATCCATATCCCTTCTACGGAGTATTCATTATTTCGGAAACAATGTAATATGCAATTTTCTTTAAAACCAATGAATTTTGCAAAAATGTCACGCAACATGATCCATGCATTATACGCGTCAAAATAACCGTCCATATATGGTCCATTTTATCAATTCAAAATTGAATTGCCATAGCATACATTCAAGCACCAATGTACATAAACAATCTAAGATAATTATCAATCTATAAGAGTCCATGCTTAGTTATTCATGATTTAAAACTCCATAAACATATAATCAAGGTCAAATCTCCATAGAGGTTTTACATTAGTATTTAACAAGTATATTCTTTCTTATTTCTAAGGGATTAATTATTTCCAGTCCAATGATATTTAGTACCATTTATTTTCATCTTATTTTCTATTTTTCACGTGGTTATGGCCAAATATATACTCACACACACTCCCTTGTTAGACTTTCCATAATTCCAATGAAACTTTCACAACATAATTTATCCATTCCATATTATGGCTCGTTATGCCCAAAACTTTATTTTTTCCATGAAAAAGGTCTTTATTGCCGAAGGTATGTGTATACAAAGATACCTATATTTTTATTTTACCAACCCAAAGAAAATTATCCATAATACACTATTAACTCTTTATTATGGTCTATTATGTCAATACTTATATTTTTCATAGAAGTTGGCCTCTAGGTCGAGAGGTACACATGCATACCTCTCCATATTATTACATTATTTATACATCTTGCTTTACTCTATTTTTCTTACCTTTTTCTAAGGTCAAGGAAACCAACTTATTTTTCTATGACTTTAGTGTGGATCCTAGTTTTAACATGATCTTTTTCTTGCTTGTGGATGGCCATGTGGCCGAATTTTCACATGCATGCACACGCACAACTTTACCATTCTAACCTTCTTAGTTTGCTACTTTTCTCCCTTTTCATCTTTTGCTAAAAGTCAAGAATTTACTAACTTTTTTCCTTTCTCCCAACTTTCGGCCATGACATCCCAATGGAGCACAACATTTTCCTACATTGTTCAATTTCAAGGAGTAAGGGTCTTTGTTTGACCCCTTTTTTCCCTCTTTAACTTACCCTTTTTGCATACTCACTAAATATAACTTTAGTTAAAACAATTCTTGCTCAACCAAAGGAATAAAAACCCCCTTGGCCGAGAGCTCCACAAAGGAACCAAGGTGAAGTCTTCTTGCAAGTAACTTATCCTTTGAACTCAAGGACTTAAAGAATACATGCCAACACATATTTATCCTTAAACTTGACCAAAACTAGAATTTACTTCATTTATCTCCACCATAGCCGAATGGCCTTCTAAACATGCCCCTAAGCATATTCTAACTCTACATGCATAGCTTTATTGCTTACTCTATAGAAATAAGCCTTGACTTTAATCCTAGTGTGCATGCAAGACACTTACTTTCACATCTTCTTTCTTCATCTACCTATTAATCCTCATCGCTACTATAGTCATGCTCCTTATTACACATGCAAGGTCTAAGCTATACATGCATGTACCATTTCTCTACATGTAAACCCCCTAAATGCATTTCTTGAACATATCTTTCCTAGGCCATAATTTCCTTTCATGCATGGCCAAACCTTGCATGCAAGCTTCAAAGCCTCACATGCAAGGCCTATGGCCGATTGGTGTAGGTAAAAAAATGGGCTTGGAAATTACTTATGCATGATCCATTTTGTCTATACAAAATACTTTATTATTTGAAAAATGCATGGAGAACCTAAGGATGTATACTTGCCTACTATTTGATTTCAAGCTTAGGTTTGGAAAGAAATCTCCTTGATGAAGATTTTAAGGCTTGCTTCTTTTGTCTGGGACTTGAGAAATCTTCTTCCTCCTTCTTGAGGGCACACGGTTAGATAGGCAAAAAGGAAGGAGGTGATGAACAAATACAATAGAGGGTAGAATGGAGATATTTGAAAACACATGTTCATGAACCTTACCTTGCTATTTAGCCCCTTTAACAACTTGAGCTCCAAGTCTAGATATGAGGTTGGAGTTCTTGACTTGAACTCTTGAAGGTATAGGGATGAGTTGTAGGGGAAAAATCTTTTCTCTACTTGGCTTAAGCACCTCTCGGTTTTGGGGGAAAAAGGAGAGGGATTGAAGGTATTTTCTTGGTGGATAGATTTGGAAAGAGAAGAGGAGGTGTAGTGAGGGATCTTCTTCTTCCTTTGGCCCTTGATAGCCCACGATTGGAAGAGGATAGAGGGGTGGAGTTTGGTGTTTTGAGAACTTAGGAGAATTGTGATTTCAAATGGACAAAATTTAGGATGGAGCAGAGAAGTGGATGAGGTGTCGTTTTTTTCATGGTGAGAGTGGTGGCCGGCCAAGTCTTTGGTGGTGGGGGAAATGATTAGGTTTCTTCCTTGGTTAGGGTGTGGAAGACTTTTGGAAGAAAAAGAGGCCAAGACCCAATGCATGTCAGGGGGTTTTAGCATGCTTCTTTTTCTTTTCTTACACAAGGAAGGTATCTTCCTTTTTTCACATGGCATGGATGAAATTTTGGTCGTGCCTTTCTTTTTTTTAATACATATATGTAATACTATTTTTCCATTTATTGCCTTTTATTTTCCTTTTTCTTTTATTGGGACTAAACTTGTGTCATGAATTATCCTTTCCATTTATTTTCTTCATACAAATAACTTGTTACACTTCTATCCTATTTTGAAATGTTCTATGTATCCTTTATGTATTTTACTTCCTACTTCATTTTTTATTCAAGTCATATCTATACCACAAGCTCAATTCATATGCACACATATTATGCTACTTTAATCTATATAAGCAACAAGTCAAAAATGGCGTAACAAGTGGTATCTTTTCATGAGTTGATGCAACTTTTGCATCTTGGACATCTCTTTTTGTAGCGCCCCACCTAGGGCTAGGCCCTCGGCACGATACACCTGCTGTACTCTGCTACGAGAAGTACAAGGTGTTGATAACATCTATATGCATATTGATATAAACATGTATCGAATAGCAGAAGCAGAATAAAATAGATAGAATAGAACATGAGCGACATGCAAAATATATCGTAACTGAATCCGAGCACATCATAATGTCATCAGTACATAAAGGAAAGGGATACATGTTGAGGATATCAAAGGTACAGAATCTAGACAGTGGTGGAGATCATATGTCCCGGACAAAATGTTATACTCGGCCATAACGTAAAACATATGCCTCTGACACCTACCACTCCGGTTCTGATGTCAGACCGGCACCATAAACATATTGTAACATCGTAAAAACATATCATATATAAGTCATTGGAATGATTCGCCTCATGGCACGGTTTGTTACACGTACAATTCTTTTAGAATGTTTCATGTGGTAAAACATTTCGTAAAAACGCATCGTGTGATAAAACTTTCGGTTGAAAACTTTGATTCGTTTATGTATGCATGTAGGCTCGGTTTTGGGCTCATTTGACCATCTAACAATTTCAAAACTTAATGTCCAACATTTCGCTCATGTTTCATATCATAAAATTAAGTGAAATGCCAATTTTACCCCTCCCAAAGATCTTTTTTTAGGGCTCAAAAAATAGCCCACTTTTTGGGCTTAAACAACTAAAATCTTTATCTTAATTTGTCCAATTCTCATTTTATTTTATGGATTTCTGAAACTACCCATTCTTAGGATTGTTATGTATCATCCGTCCCTTAATTTTTTATTTATTTAAAATATCATTCCTTTAACAATTTATAGATTATATCATACACATATTCTTAGATACACATACTCAAGTAAACTTTACAACAACTTCATTGGCATATATTTTCCACCACATGGCCGAGAGTTACAAAGGCCCTACACATGTGATTTTTCATTTTAACCACTTTACATACAAGGATGGTAAAAGTATTCATTTTAGTACATAAAATACTCTAATCATGGACATGCAATATATGTGGTGATATATAGCATGTGACACACATGAATGAAACACTTTTCTTCATGATCATGTACTACACTTTTTATTTCAACACATTTGAAATCATGCATGTTAGTTTCCATCATAAACATGAACATAAGAACCATGATCATGATGATGATCATGATGAAATTCAAATGCAAATACGTATGATGACGGAAACCATAAAAACACACATCCTTAGGCCATGATCATCAAGATCACACATCAAAATAATGGTGATGAAGTATGCTTAATAGTGGTGGCCAAAACATCCCCACTTATGTATGAATATCTATGAAAATGGCATGATGATCATCAAAGAAACAATCTTTTGTGGCGAAGCATTATAGCATAAATTAAGATGCACTACAATCATGCTAAATCAAGACCATCAACATGCATAAACACTAAAATCATGGAGAAACACATGTTATGATCATCATGAAAACACATAGGAATATGATTCAAAGTGTGGTTCTTAGTACACTTTTTCAAAAAAGTGTAACATGCAACAAACGTTTTTCATGAAATGAGACATGCATGCTCTCTTATCTAATACATGTAACATGCATTTTAAAAGGAGACCTACACATATCCTAATTTCACATGCATGACACTTTTCATATCATCAAAGTTATAAGTAAGCATATATTCAAGATTCTCACACAAGTGTTCATATATTTAACATGCAAGAACACTTTTTACATATTCATAAACAAAAAGTTTCTTGAACATAATGCATGCATGATCCATGTCCGTAGATGAACATATATGATATACTTTTGAACATGCATGAAGAAACCAAGAAGAATACTTGCCTTTTTCTTTGAATCTTAAACTTAAAAATGGAAGATTTCTTCCTTCCTCTTGCTTGGGTACCCCAAAACCTAGATGGACAAAATGAAG
>AP025057.1:13405384-13457597 GCA_036186865.1 Eustoma russellianum
ATGAAAGAAAGATTGGTTATTTTTAAAGGAAAGGACACTAAGAAAGTTCAAAAATCAATCCTTAAGAAAGCTCACCTTTGAAGTCCTTGAAGCTTACTTACTTTTCCAACTTAGGAACTTCTCTTTCTTCTTGGTGTAACTCATGGCATAGGTGCCTAAAGGAGGAGAAATTTGAGTCTTTTAGGAAGATGGATGAAGGGAAAAGTGTTTAGTAAAGATGGTCTGATTCTTACCTTGATGATTCCTACACTTGGAAGCTTGGTCCTTCACTTAAAATTTGAAGAAGTTTTCTTCTTCTTGCTTGAAAGTGTTCATGGGTTGGGAGGGGTGAGTGAGGAAGAGAATCTTTGTTTTAGGTGAGAGAGAGAGAGACAGGTTAGAGAGAAGGAAGATGATTTTCTCTTGGAGAAACTCGGTAAAATGAAGAGTGGAGTGAATGAAGTGTCTTGCCCTTTCTTTACTTCTTATTGCCGAGATTATAGAGTAGTGGAGGGAATAAGAGTCTTCATCATGACTTGGGTTGGGAAGAGAGGCAATGATGATGTTGTAAGATTGCATGAAATGTCATTTGTTGGGGGCATAATGATGTAAGAATTATGTTTGTCTTCTACTTCCTCCATTGGCCGAAATTTTCATGAATAATGGTGGGGAGATTCTTCCATCTTATCTTGAATTGGAAGAAGGAGAAAATATGAGTGTTGTAAGATGGTGTAAGGCTGGCATGGATTATGGTTGGGTGGAAGAGAAGTGTGTAAATGATAAAAGAAGAAATGTAGTGAAAAATGAAAGACACTTGGCCTTGGCATGTAATGGGCGGTCTAGTGGGATGAGGGGGAATAAGTGAGGGTATTTTGGAAGAATATAAGGATTAGTCAGAAGAAAGTGGGTAGCATTTGTCCACTTGTAATTTTTTCAAATTGTATAAGAAAATTAATTAATAGTGGAAGAAGAATAAAATATTCTTCCACTTGTGCAAGGTAGGGAGGACGGTCATAGGGGTTTCCTAGTAGGTAGAATACCACTTCGTTTTATATTTCCTACATTCCTTTTCCTTTAATTTAATTCCAATTAAAGGTTATGTCTTATTTTATATTCCTATTTATTTATTCCTACAGATGTTAGGTTACTTAAACAAATCTTAAGTTTTTATTTAAGGCACACATAGCACAACATACTACACGAAGTACAGTATGACGATATAAAATTTTCTACGCACGCAGGGGGAGTCAAGCTGTAACACTTTTCAATCTAGGCCATAAATCAACTCATGAAGTTAAATTTTACATAGAGATGTTAATTAAACATCTTGTTTGTGAACAATTTTTTACAAATACAAGGATCCTATGTTTTAGAAGATAGACATGAAAAAATTTTGACAGCATTGAAATATCCTGCACAATTTATCTTCTTCTTTTTTTCTCTGATATTAAAAACTTGTAGTATGCTAGTCCATATTCTTCTCGCAGAGCAAACGAAAAGAAGAAGCCATTATATTTTGAGAGACTTTTGCCGTGTAGTTCACTTTGTTCAGTTGGTGGAGGCAATTCAGCTTTAAATACAATAACTTCGATACATGTCGTCTTTTTTCTCTTTGTTTTTATTTTCTCAGTATTAGTTACCATTCAAAATTGTCCGTTAAGGACCATAAAAAGTAACCCTGCACGTTCACGCCATCCTTGCATGCAAAATCAACGCACAAGACTTAAGCAGTAGTTGTTAAGTCAATATAGCTACCACAAGTATGCCATTTCCTAGCATAAGGTATCCATTTTAAGGTTGCAAATGAGTAAGATGAATTTCGTCAATTCATTGATTTTGACATGGAAAGATTCATGCTCTAGACTTACTTTAAAGAACGAGGAGTAAAAATTGTATCTAAGCGGCATGCTATACTTGCTCCGTCAAAAAAAAAAAATTGAATTCTAATTGAGCATAATTTAATGGAAGCTAGCTACTTTGGTCACTATTTTTGTTCTATTCATAGTTGGTTATGTGAAGTAAAATAGAGAAACAATATAAGTATAAATTTAAAAAGTAATATGTAAACTTTGATGATAATATAATATTATTTTTAGAAAGTAAACAATATTTCTAGAATAAATTAAAATAGAAACTAATTTTTTGAAATGGAGGGGGTATTGATTTAACAATTCTGTGGCGGATATACCATGTGTTGTTTAACACATTTAAAATCATTATATCATAAATGTGTCAATCGTATTAGAAGAGTTCAAAGCTATCCGAAAATTTAAAAGTATCAGTGATTGTGACATACATATAAGGTGAATACTATCTTGATAAAATAATATAGACTGTGAATAAAGAAAACAATCAAATTACACCAATACGACAACTACTCAAGGCGTAAAGCATGAGTCGGCATCATCTTGATTTCTAACACTTCCTCTTTCGTTGACGCGTAGATCACGAATGTCCAACTTGTCGAAATGTGGGAAAATAATCCAAACCCAATGCTTTTATTAAGACGTCGAAGCTGACCAACTGTAGAAATACACTTGGGTTCTATCTCGTGCGATTTAACACGTTTCTGAATAAAATGACAATTTATTTATACATGTTACCTCTTTTTATGCAACATGAGGTTATTTGCAATATGTCGTGCTGCCTGATTATCATAATAAAGTGGTGTTGGACCACGTTGAGGAGCTCCCAATTCGGTTTATAACCTTCAGAGCCATAGAATTTCACTAACTGCCGACTCCATTGCACGATACTCTGCTTGATGTGTGTTTCACGTCAAAAGTTGTGATCTTTACTTCGTTCTAAACGTGTCTTCCATAAGATGTCTTGTTCGGTGACAAGAACGGTTCAAAAACCACTTTTGGCCGTGTGCCTCCTGTTTGGACTGAGCTATATCCACCACTTGAAGTTTGTTCGTGGTCCAACAACAACAATCCACCCCTGGTAAATGTCTTCAAGATGGTAAAATTCGATTCCGCTACAACGTTTGCTCAAGATGTTGATATAGAATCTAGTTTTATTCGATGATCAAAGAAAACACAATGAAGAACATTGTTGGGCAGCCTTTGGCTAAAAAATGTAAATTTTCATTCAACTTTTCTGTCTACAGGCGGCTATACATCCTACTTATAGTCTAAACTAGGTTAACCTTAATGTACATAAGATAAAATAAGACTTTCACTTGAAATCTATCACTTCAGCACCTATCCAATCTTCCACACATAATCTTTATCATCTAGAGGCCGAATTTGCTGATGAGGTCACTAGAGAATTGTAGCCAAACATGTCTAGTTTCTATAGCATCTTGAATCATCTCAAAAAGACGTCGGATGAGAGCGCTATGACTAAAATACTGAGATAGGGTCATCTTCTAAAATCCCTAAAAATTAGGTTTTTTTCCATAATTGGAAAATATATTTTCCCTATATTCGAACAAACGTTTTTAATATCTAAAAATATTCTAAAAACCTCTAAAATAACTCTAAAACATATTGCAAAATATTATAATCCATGTTGGCCAAAAATAAGGTCATGTAAAATATAGCGGACATGTTTCCTTCCTCTCCATCCCGCTGCACATCCTCTTTAGCAATTTAGCTCCTTTGACCTCATCATTCTGTTCCGGCCCGAAATGATTCGTTTTTGAATCTAAACCTGCACTAAACAGAGAAGCGAATTTAGCTTCATACATGCTTGTAACATAAAAACAAAATATATGACTAATATAGACAAACATGAATAGTTTATTCTCAACCACATATGGATCAAATATCAATATGATAGTAAACATATAAGGTATAGTTGAAAGAAGCTTATACTCAAAAAAGTTACTTCCCTTTAACTCCATACTTTTGATGAACTTGTTTTGCCGCTTTCTAATGTGTGTTGGATGTATTAAAACATGTAACAAAATGTTTCTATAGGCAAAAGAATATGGTAGTACGTTAAATGACATGTGGTGTTCGTTGTCATGTGGTGTGTTGCCATATTTAGTTTCATAATTCAGCATATATATGTAAGGTCCATGATGAATACTCTAGAGGAGGGGGATGGGTGAATTGAGTGTTGGGTAATTTTGTGGAATTTTCTCGGTTTATCTCAATTCAAACCAAATGCTCCCTAAATCAATAAAGAAAGAAGTGAGAGACAATGAGTGAAAACACAAGGTTTACACAGGTTCGAATCTTAAATAATTCTACTCCACTACCACTTTGCTTCAAAGTGGATTTTCAACATCAACTTTCTTATTACCTTTGATAAGGAACAAGAATAGCAGTAGCAATATTTATACTAACAGTGCAAGTGACAACTACAACAGCAGCAACTTATTGCAAAACCAATTTGTGCAATGCCAACAACAACAACAGCAGCTTGTCGCACATACATGGCAACCTCAATAACAACAGCTATAAGTTCTTCACAACTCCAACAAAGTTCTACCAAAGAACTTTCACATAATGGGTTTTGGGGAAGTAATGGAGTTACACTTTCTACTACTACAACAAGAACAATCATATCCAGTATATCCCAACGACAGCAAAAGCTATTTTCTAGGGTCTGGAGAAGGTGAAAGGTAGGCAAACAATACCTCCATCCCAAGGGATAGAGAGTTTGCTTCCAATAAGACTCCGGCTCTATATGTACCTGCATAGATACTAATGACTCTCTGATACTCTCTGATACTCTCCAAGAAATTCAAGAACATCAATACATCATTCTGAACACATCAACTACATTCTCAACACATCATTTTGATCAACTACTACCTATACACAAGCGATCAACTACTGCACACAAAACAACGATCAAATTCTAGCACTGATTACACATTGAATAAACATCGAGTACTGATTACAGAGGACTTGAAGGCCAGGCACGTAAACGAGACGCTATTAAGAAACTCATACACAATGGAGCGAGTGACTGCATACGCAGAAATCGCCAAGAAACTCATAGGCAAAATTAATGATCGATACCCTGCAACAGAAACAACAGAGGAATCAAGAAAGGAATGTCAAACTGAGGAAAAGTCCAAATTCAAAGGGATGCCATCAATCACGTTCACAAAGGAAGAAGAAATGATCTTATCAGAAAAGTTCAAATTTACTTTGATTGGCACGTTTTGGAAAGGAAGACCATCAACGACAGCCACAAGAAATGCTTTCGAACGAATTGAATTTAAACATACACCAGATATTGGACTACTAGATGATAAGCATGCCCTCGTATCTTTCAAGAATGAAGAAGACTACCAAAGATGTTTTGCAAGAGGTGTATGGATAATTGCAGGTATAATGTCAAGATGACAAAATAGACGCCAAACTATAATCTGAAAATAGACTCACCAATAGTACCAGTATGGATCTCAATTGAAGGACTACCAGTGCACCTTCATGAAAAAAGGGCAATGTACACAATAGCCAAACTAATTAGTCAACCCATGAAAATAGACACAGCCATCTTGAATTTACACAGGCCCTCAACGGCAAGAATATGCATAGAAGTGGATGTATCACAGCCACTACCACCAAAGATACATATCGGATGTGGAAATAACATCTTCATACAGAATATACTATATGAAAATCCACCAAAATACTGCAAGGATTGTCATCAACTAGGACACAAAACAGGAAGATGTGAAAAGATAATGGAAAACAATGAAGAAACAAAAGGAAAAGAAGAAAACGAGGAATGGAGAACAAGAAAAGAAAGACACCACCAAAGGGCTCAAAAAACAGAAAATCCAGAAACTGGGGCCAAATACTTCCCATGAAATATATTCAAAGAGGAGAGCAACAAAGAAAAATCAAAAAATCAATGGAGGCCAAATGAAATTATAAAATCAATGCAAGAACAAGGCAAAGAGGGAGAAGGCACAAAAACTGGGAAAAAAGAAATACAATTAACCTAAGAAGAAAAGCAAAGGATTCAGTAAATGACATACTCGCAAGATCAATCAAGGCTGAATATGAAACATGAGGAAACATGACAACATCAGCAGACAGAAGATGAATATGTAAACCATTCTGAATAAGAAGCAAATCCTAGAAAGTCAAGGGAAAACATAACGCTAACAGAATGGATAGAGCTAGCCCAGAAAATAAAGGGGATATTGAAGAAAAGGAGAAAGCAAGAAGCAAAAATTTTAGAAGGGACAACACAAAACAAAAACACAGAAGATAAGATAACAGATAAAAAGCAGGAAGACAATGCAGAAAGCACATTACCAATAATAGCCAGAAGAGCAAAAAAAAGAAGCCTTCAGCACCTATGTGGATGCAAAACAGAAGGGCATCGAAAAAGGCAAAAGGACCAACCTAACCAGAAAAGCTCAAACACCAACTACGCATCACAAAAAGACAAAATCAAAACAATCAAATGATCATCACAATGTCATGGAATGTAAGAGGGATAACAACCTCAATCACAAGATTGAAGCAACTTGTCAAAAAGCACAAAGTTCATATCATAGCCATTATTGATCCAAAATAAGCAGAGAATAGAATCAAAGAAAACCAACTCAGGTTGGGATTTACTTAAGCAAAGGAAGGATGAAGAGGAAAAGTATGGCTAATATGGGAGGAAAACAAATTCAAATATATAGATGAACAACACACATACCAAGAAACACATATAACTTTTCAGTGGATGGAAATGAATATAGAAATTGCTACACAGTGGTATATGCAAAACACACGATTGTAGAAAGAAGGGAGCTATGGGAAGAACTCAAGAGGAAAAAGCAAAGTCAAACCAAAACATGGATAGTTGGAGGAGATTTTTGATACGATCTTAGATCGTATGGAATTTGACGATTGCTTCTTTTAACTCCAAAAGACACCTTCGATCAGCCCTTGCGTGGGACAATGGCGCAAACACCATCTCCGTGGACAAGAGTTGTCAAAAATGCCTATGACGAGCAATTCAAATCTCCCAATCTAACACGTCGTTCTGTATCCTTGGATTGTGATTCACCAACTAGGTTTGCTCAAGCCTTAACTGGATCTAGCTTTGATTTGTTTAGGTGAAACCAAAGAAAACACAAGGAAAATGCCTCAATAGGTCGAATTCACACACAAATTTATTAATCATATCATTGGTTCTTACATCAACCATATTTTTTTGTTTATATAGACATAAAAGAACTGAAAACTAGTCTAAAAACAAAGAAGGGTCGGATTTAAGACTCCTAATACAAGTAGGACTCCAAAAACTTAAGTTATATAGGATTACAAAACTGTCGACATTTGTAACGATATTTGCGCTATGATAGCATCCGAATTAGCTCTTGGTGTCTTCATAAAAGTTGTAGATTGTGAAACATCCTTGAAATTAGTCTTTTAGATCACCTCATTTGGATAAGTATTGAAAGAAATATAACCGTTTGAAATTCAGGTGTTATCAGGATACAAGTTTCAGCATCACTCAACTTTATCATGAATTCTAGATATCTTTGGATTCGAATTTGAGAAAAGAAATAGAAATAAGACTTGTGGCCCTATCTCTTAGCTTTAATATCCAACTAACATCAGGGGATTGGAATAAACCGTTGAAAAGATATAGGCAAAATATCAGAGCTGTGTCACGTGTACGAAACCCTCATTTTCAGCTTTGTTTCTTGCCCAAGCAAACGCCATTCCAAGCTCATGCAAACCCTAAAAACACTCAAAAAACACAAATAACTAAATATAAACATAATTAATGACTCAATGTATGTCCTTGACCTAGTCTCGAGCAATAAAACGCCTAAATGCTGTAAAACCAAACAAGACTCAAGCACACCAAGTATCTAAATGACACTTGTAGGCTTGTCTTGCACATGCCTATACAAGAAACGTCTAACTGTAGGATTTCTAATTGTGCACACGTTTCATATGTGTGTAGAATAAAATGAGGAGGCTACTTGAGTCGCATCAATCCTTCCCTCCTCGAAAGAATTCGACCTCGAATCTAAACAGTCAAATGTATAAGAAGGATACTTCAACAAAAACTCACAATATATACAAGTCACAAACCTAAGAGAATAAAGTGTAATCAACATGCGTAATTTGAGTTTAGTATGCTTAGTATGAACGATTAACTGAAGGAAGAAGCATGTAGACAACAATACATTATGACACATAGCTACATGAACACTTAGCAACAAGCACCTCTTTCTAATGTGTTTAGGATGCAGTAACAAGATAGGTAGAAAACTCCTCACATAAGATTTATCATGCATGAAAGAGAATGTATGTAAAACATGAGGAATAAACAATGTATCTCGTACGCTCCTTAGAACTTCCAATCAGATATATTTGAACTATCATGCTCAACGAAGCACAAATCAGCACTAATATGTAGATTATCATTTTTAAAATCAGTTTGCAACATAACGTCAAGTGGAATTTCAGATTCATACGCATGCAAATTAGAATTTTCATGGGATGGAATGTCACTATCACAGCACTCAAACAAAGGATTATCATAGACAACCCATTCATTGTTCTCAATGTTATCATGTTTATGACCTAAGACATCACTATTCTCACTTGAAATGTCACTCAAATCTTCTTGTAAATCAGCATGTAAATCAAGCAAATCATTTAAATCATGTGTAGCACAAACAACTTTAGATTGAATCTCATCACTTTCAGCAAGCAAGTCAGTCTCATGCATATGAACACGATAAACATCATCAAGTCTTCTAAGACCTTGCAATTTATTAAGGAGGTCTAATCTGTGCAGTTTTTGTTCTTCTACTTCTGTAAAGATCTCAAAGTTACGTTCTTTTTGTGCTCGAAGTTTCTTACGAATGTCAGAATTATGTTCTAAGAACTTCACACAATCATGTTCAACTTCAACATCATCATGAAAACCAACATGCAGTTTCTTATCAGGTTCACACACTTTAGAGTGCAAAACAACCTCATTACTAGAATCAGATTCAGACAAACCAGATTTAAACAATTTAGGATCATGCAATTCAAGAAGCTTATCATGTAAGTCATGTTCATTCGGCACATCAACTTTATCATCATGAACAACATGTGTATCAATTGAAATTTCAGCATCATCATCATAGGAATCATGCTTAATATCAACACTAGAATCATCACTCATATCATGCAGATCATATGCAATTCCATAAGTAAAATGAGCTTGACGTAAACCTTCTATCATTGCAGTATAGAGGTCTCTAATGTCATCATCTATGGAATCCTTGACTAACCTGAAATTAAGCAAGAAAACAAAGAAAGGAAAAACTAACACAAAGACAAAAGAAACATCGTTACATTAGTGAAATCAACTTCAATGTGTATGTTCCTTTCTCTCTCTTGTATAGTAACTCACAGTTCGTGTTTCCTTGGCCAATCTTGAGCTAGATACAACCAAAGCAAGCTTTTCAAGTGGCTAACACAATCCAATGATCAAATGTACCCTTTTCTCCAACGTATCAACCAATTTTCAGCAACCAATAAGCAAAGGTATCAAGCCAAGTAGCAATACAAGTTAACACACTTAACCTTCTAAGAATCAAGGAAAACGGAGACCAAAAATTATGTCAAAGGCTGAGCCAAAGAAAACTAAGGGTTACCCTGGGCAATCTGTAGTTAACATTAGCCTTAAGCAAATTAATCATAAGTTGTTGATTTAATTACAATAACCAAGTATCCAAGTGTAAAGATAATGAAGGGTATGGGACTTGAATGGAACTTGATATGCACAAAATATATCAACAAACTTGATGCTCTCCTCACACAATTTGTATCACTCTTATGTTCTTCTTTCTTTTCTTTTTGTTGTCTCGGCTTCACCTTTTTTTTGACTTCTTGTAACAAGAACACAAAGGAAAACTCTTGTAGCACAAAGTACAGCCCGTAAACGAGGATTTTGTTTTTGCTCTTTTTTCTCTCGGATGTTTGATATTTCGGCCGACTTTTAGCAACTCTTTTATTCTTTTCGATAGCACCATTCCTGATGAGCCAAAAATAAACATCTGTTAGTTGTCTGCTAGTCAACGACAGTCAATGGCAGACATGTGCCTAAAGGGTTTAATTCCTTCAGATCGGCACAAATACGTCTCTGCTCGGCCAAGTTGCACTTCAGCTATATTCCCTCACAGTGTTTACTTTCTTAACAAAGAGTATGACAAGGTTTCCACCTCGGAAGCAGGCTTGGTCTTCAGCTTCATCTCGGCAGCTCGGCCGCGTATCTGAGTCATGTCGGTAATTGCTCAACATGACCAAGACAAATCAGGAATGGTTAAGTCTCATATGGTATCACAATATTTTGCATCTCGGCTTGGCAAAGTCATAGTCAATCTCGGCAGAACAATTCATCTCGGCTTCGGCTGCATATTGGCTCTGCCACACTAAACATTATCGGATAAGATCAAGAGAAGATATTCTATACCGTCTGCTGGGACCCACTAAGCGGCTCTGCAGAATAACTTTCCAGATGTCAAGTGATGATTGATTTAGGACAAGGACATCATTACAAGCCGATCTACACAACAGCTACGGTCTCAGGCTTTAGTCCCATCACACTGCTTCTCTGCAACGGATTAGACCGTTGTCTCAGCCACATCACCATCTCATCAACCAGGCAGGGGGTCAGACCTCCACAATCTCAACTATAAACACCCCTCTACCCAGACGGGGAAGGGGATCCGAATTTTGGAGAACCTCTGGAGCATTCTTCCATAACTCCATCTTGGCCAAAATATTAAAACTCACAAACTCAGTGAGAACTTTCCCAGGTTTTACGTAAACCTCTATTCCAGCATAAATTGCATAGGCAAAATACTCAACTGACTTAAGTGTCGGAGGGTTTTTCCCGGAGCAGCGACTGGGACCTCTAACGTTTTTCTTCTTTCTCAGGCTCTATAGATAGATTCAGACAGAAGATTAACGGCACACTTTTTGTGTCATCTCTGATCCACCCGATGAGCCATTCAGGCCTCATCATTTGGCGCTAGAAGGAGGGGCCTGCAAGCCTTCACACCTTATAACATCTTTTCAAAGGCTTTCTTAGCATATATCCTACCCCCTTTTTATTACGGGAAAGATGGATAAAAAGAATGGGAAGGGGTTCAAGCAACCTAAGACATCCAGAAGGTGTCAACAACTTCCGCAGCAAACGGAACAATATTCCTCGGAGCCAGGAGAATCCTCAACTCCTACTGCTGCATTCACATATGAAGAACATATGCGAGCCATATGTTATGTGGCTCAAAATCCGGGTGTTTTCCAAGCAATGGTGAAAGAGATGAAAGGGAAAGCTTCTGCAGTGGAACCAAGTAGGTTTCACCCCAGTAACTTTCACTCACAAGAAGAACACCTGGTGTACTCTCCAACTCAGCATGACTATCATCCCAGGCATCAGGCCGAATTGATGTCCGAGGCTAGGCATTTAGGGCAAAGTTCAACAACCACCTCTGCTCGGTTTTTCTGTTCGGCAATGTTCAGTTCAGGTCAGCTCGGTCAGACGGTTTTTTATCTCGGGTTAGGGCATATTCATTTCTTCCTGGTTGGTTCATACGGAAAGATTCATCTAGACTGGGCGAGGAGTTCTGTGTTTCCCTGACGCTTAATCTACGAGCTGTAACAGAATTGGAGCCGACAGGATTCGTGGTAAACCAACTTCTGCCTTAAAACTCCTAGAGTGGCCAGGGGCACAAGCTTCCCCATCTTGGTGACTTTTTTGTTATGGCTCAGCAGGTCAAGAAAGTGATATGGTATCTTCCCAACCATGACATAGGTCAGACTAAATGTCCTCACATGCGAGGGCTCAACTAAGGAGATATCTACTAAAAATGACAAGTTTCCTAACTCAGTAGGACAGACTTTGGACTCCAAATCGGTGTTCACCTCGGCCATTACAAGGAAAAACTTGGTGCATAAAATAGGGGACAGACCCTGGAGTCCAATTCAGTCCTATGAAGAGAAACAATTCATTCGTCTTAAAAACTTGGAAGAATCCAAGAAAGATTTAGCAGAGCAGATCCTGGAGACCAAATCAGCTCTGTGAAAGCTCAGAATAAAAATGGCTGAGCAGAAAATATGGGGCCGATCCTGGAGACCAAGTCGGACCCATGAAAACATCAATAGAAACTTGGAAGAATCCAAGAAAGTTTTAGCAGAGCAGATCCTGGAGACCAAATCAGTTCTGTAAAGGCTCATAATAAAAATGGTTGAGTAGAAAACATGGGGCCGACCCTAGAGACCAAGTCGGACCCGTGAAAAAATCAAAACTTGGAAGAATCCAAGAAAGATTTAGCAGAGCAGATCCTGGAGACCAAATCAGCTCTGTGAAGGCTCAGAATAAAAATGGCTGAGTAGAAAATATGGGGCCGACCTTGGAGACCAAATCGGACCCGTGAAAATATCAAAACTTGGAAGAATCTAAGAAAGATTTAGCAGAGCAGATCCTGGAGACCAAATCAGCTTTGTGAAGGCTCAGAATAAAAATGCCTGAGCAGAAAATATGGGGCCGACCCTGGAGACCAAGTCGGACCCATGAAAACATCAATCGAAACTTGGAAGAATCCAAGAAAGTTTTAGCAGAGCAGATCCTGGAGACCAAATCAACTCTGCAAAGGCTCAGAATAAAAATGGCTCTGCAGAAAATATGGGGCCGACCCTGGAGACCAAGTCGGACCCGTGAAAAAATCAAAACTTGGAAGAATCCAAGAAAGATTTAGCAAAGCAGATCCTGGAGACCAAATCATCTCTGTGAAGGCTCAGAATAAAAATGGTTGAGCAGAAAATATGGGGCCGATCTTGGAGACCAAGTCGGACCTATGAAAATACCAAAACTTGGAAGAATCCAAGAAAGATTTAGCAGAGCAGATTTTGGAGACCAAATCAGCTCTGTGAAGGCTAAGAATAAAAATGGCTGAGCAGAAAATATGGGGCCGAGACCCATGAAAATATCAAAACTTGAAAGAATCCAAGAAAGATTTAGCAGAGCAGATTTTGGAGACCAGATCAGCTTTGCAAAAGCTCAGACTAAAAATTGCTGAGTAGGAAAGTATAGGTCTGACCCTGGAGACCAAGTCGGACCTATGAGTTGTATAGAAAAAGGGGTTTGAGTGATTTTCAAATACATGATTTAAATGTGCACAAAAACGAGCATAAGATAAAACGTGCATGATATAAACAAACGTGTGCATGATATTGCTTAGTACTTGCCTTATTTAGCTTATATATAATGTTGCCGGACTAACGAGCCATGAAGAGTTAAAGCTTACATCATATGGCAAACATTTGTTGTGTTTATACTATTTTCAGGTGCCACTATTAATGAACTAAACTAGTTCATTAAGTGAAGTACTTAGTTTATTAAACTAAGTAGTTCATTAAAGGAAGCCACATTTGGAAAAGGCACAAAGGCAACAAGGCTAAGGAAGGAAAGTTTTCTCCTCCTCCCCTCATTAATATATATACACGCCTATACATATATAAATATATATATTTTCAGATTTTTTGAAAAAGGCACATACACATGTATTCCAACGTACTACCGATACGTTATTTATTTTACGTACGTACGTTAACGTCACACCACTATACTTAACTCATATTTATGAGTACATTCAGGTCTTATATCATATGATATAAGATATGGTGATGACAAATTAAATACGACACGATAAAAGGTTCTAAACCGAAAATTGTCGTATCGGGCGAATACCGAAACTTCGCCAACGTGTCACGTACTTGCCATAAATAAATGGCCAGCCCCTATACTTCAAAATTTCATGTAAATTTCGTGCACATCACTGGAAAATCAGCCAAAAATACTTTCCATGTTGGCACACACAAATTACTCCACATTAAGGCCAAAATGTGAAGATTCCAAGTTTAATTTTGTCACATGCTAATGGTACCACTTTAGACCAGCCAAGTGCTGAGATTTAAAGTATATATTATATATATTATGTATAACATAATATATATAACATGTGCAAAAGTTGGAATTTAAATTAGAGAAAAATCAGGTAATCGATAAATATCGAAAATTCGGTTTTCTACGCACACAACACATGGAACGTTTTTGGTACATCATGTGACACGTATCTAGACACTTTTTACATATGATATACATCTTAAAGTGTTCTAGAAAATTAAATTAAGGGCTGATTGGAATATAACATGTGTGTATTATTAAATATGCATTATTTTACAAAGTAAGCAAAAATAAATTTCAGCACTTGTACATACACCTTCCAACGTCACATACAGCTGATTTGGAGCACATGTGGAGCTTTGTTGGCATCTTGATTGGTCAAGGATCAATCATACAAAGTTGGTGAATTGAAGAGAGAAGCTACAAATGGTAAGAATTCAAGGTATATCTCTCTTATGTGACATGCTGAAAATTTCAGCATACTAAACATAGGGTGGCCGAATTTTAGCTCTTAAATGTGACTTATTTTGTCATCTTTTATTAGGTGATTGATTAGAAGAAGATATGTAAAGGTTTTGAATATTATTTAAATAAATAAATGGTGATATTTTACATATCACACATGCTGAAAATTTTTCAGCTTGTGTACAACTTGTTGGGCGAATTTGAAGAGCCAAATGTGTCCAAGTTCATTTGTTAATTCATAGCAATACTTACCATAAATTGTTGATTCATTTTTATGATGAAAAATCAAAGAATATTTGGTATTATTTTGAAAGAAAAGGAAGGATGCACATGTTGGACCGTGCACCTGCAATGAACACCACTAGAGGGGGGGTGAATAGTGGTTAGCGAAAATTACACTACAACCCTTTGTTAAAATCCCCTTGAAAACAGAATCTGAGACCAACTCAGATTCAGAACCCGTTTTTCAAAAATTCACAAATAATTGTACACAACTCCAAAAATTATGAAACTTTCCAGAATTAAACTTCAATGAGTTAACAAGACTCTGTCCAAAAATCAGACAAAAATAAGATCGTTTGACCCTTCAAACAAATTAAAAGATTTAGATGGTCAATCTGGACAGAATTGGACAGAATGTTGCTGATTTTGAAAATAGTGTTTCTCTTTGAATACTCAACCAAAAAGGTTGATCTTTATATCAAAACACTCCTTAGGATGTGTAGATGAAGTTTCCAAAAGGCCCTGACCTCAAACAATTCTTGAAAAATACAGAATTTAACTTTTCTCAAAACTGGTCAGATTGCAGCCAGATTGGAGCAGTTATCTTGCAAAGACTGAAAGACTAACTTTTACTTGCTCAAATCAAGTGATTCTTGTTGCAAATGAAAGCTAACAGTCTGAAGTATAACTCCACCAAAAATCACGAATTTTGAAAATGTTTAGCTATTTTTTCAAATTGTGTGAAGTTGGGTGAAAACTGCAGTCAAAAACGGGCAGAAAACAGAAATAAAGAAACAAGAGAAGAACACCGAGGATTTATCCTGGTTCGGTCAATGTGACCTACTCCAGTCCCAAGGAACACCTTTCCTTGGATTTCACTATGATATGAACACCTTACAACAAGAGCCAAGCTTGATCCTTGGGTTATACACCAACCCTACTCAAGACTTGGATAATCACCTTCTAAGCAACACTTAGTTGCAATACCTCCAACACCTATTGATGTAGCCTTATAAAGATGGCTAATCAATCTTACAAATGAAGCTCAAGAGGCTTGTAGCTCACCAAAATATTAAGAACAACTTTGCTACAACAAAATACAACAACAAGAACAAGAAGATGAATATGAAAGCTATAGAATGCTTGTGAGCTTCAAGTGTGTTTCATCTTCTTCACCAATGCCTCTATTTATAGTGTGATTTGAGCCTTGAAGATAAGACTTCCAATGTGTCATCATCTTCATCATCAACTCCAAATGTCTTCTCATCATTGGTTGGCCTTGTACACTTGGCAAAATAAAACAACATGATTGGTCCACCTAGGATTCCACCTTGGCCGATTTTTGTACCTTGAAAAATGACTTGGAATTATCTTGAAAATGTGAAGATAATAGCACCATAACAACTCCATCATCTTCTCAACTTTTTGGCACAAGAATAGGCATGTGAGACTTGACAATTTCAAACTTTAAAATTCAGCTTCAAGACTTCAAACTAGCCGTTGGTTTTCCAAGAATTTTACAAAAATTCCTTTTGATTTTTCTTAATAAAATAAGAAAGAATAATACCACCAAATTATCCCCAACTTCAAGCAACATAATAGGGCATGTGAGAGCTCCATTTGACTTCAAAAAATCTGCTGAAAAATACTCCAAGAAACCATATAGCCGTTGGCTATATTTAGAAAAAATCCAAGTTGGCAATTTTGCCAACTAGCTCCTTTTTGGTTGGTCCACTTGTCTCCAACTCATAAAATGAATAATGTATCACCTCCAACTGTAAATACACGTTTTTGACCATATATATATGTGTATCAACTCAGATTTTTGAAGAAGAAATAAATAGATAACAGTTGACAATATTATGTCAACGTGTAATACCGAAATTCCCCAATATTTCTTCTTATATGTTGAGATCATTTCCACACCTTTGACACCTTTAATATCTCTGAATAATGATGATAAATGTTCTCTTATAATATATATAAGAGGGTCTTCAAGAAAAAATAGAATGTGACATCTCAAATCGTCACATATCCAGCTATAGTCAATAATATCATCGGTTGAGAGAATAAGATATAAGATCACCATATTATCTTCAAAATAATAATAACACAGCTCCAGAATGAAGATAATAATATACTCAAGAGATTCCTTGAGTGAAAATACCAAAAATACCCTTGGGGGTAAAATGACCAAAATACCCCTGGTGTAAGAAAACTCAAGAAATGACCCGGATGGTCATAAATACTCATGATATCACCTTTGTCATGATAAATAGGATAATAATACATCCTTGAAATATTTTCATCATATCATGTTCCTACAAAACTCAAAATACCAATTTTGCCCTTTTTGGTAAGTTGTAGAAACTTCCAAGGCACGTTAGTCACAAGACAAAAATAATCACCAAAAATACATAATAATCACATAATGAACATGTATAAATCATGTAAAAATGAAAACAATCATTTTAACACATTTTAGAAAATTATTTCTAAAAACCCTAGACATCGATCGATGTGCAACAACCTGAGAGATCGATGTCAACTTTTTCAACTTTTACACATATAACACCATGTATGACATTTTTAAGTATTCGCCACTTAAAATCATGACTTTGAAAATTATCCAAACATATTTCTCAACATTCTCCCCCTTTTGGATGATTTTCAAAATAACCTAACATGATTTTAATGTCACAACTTATAACCAAAAATTTAAAAAGTTTAACCAAATGTTTTCAACTTTTAAATAGTATGTTGCTCCCCCTCAACTCATACTCTCCCCCTTAACCTATACTTAACTCTTAACTTATATTTGAAACTTATCATTTCATACCAAATGATGACTTAGCAACTAAAATCTAAAATCATGTGCTTATGCTATCTCCCCCTTTATTTTGCAAATCATGCAAAAGATAGAACTATACAATAGTATCGTAAGTCATCATACCTAACTTGGCTCGTAAGTTTTCAAACGTGGCTTGATTAAGGGGTTTGGTAAAGATATCGGCGATTTGGTGATCAGTTCTTATATGGTTTATCACTATGTCCTCAGTTTGAACATGATCGCGAAGAAAGTGGTATCGCACCTCAATGTGTTTGGCCTTAGAATGAAGCACCGGATTCCGGGAAAGATTGATTGCACTTGTGCTATCGCAGAAAATTGGAATCTTTTTCATTTTAATGCCAAAATCACTAAGTTGGTGTTTAAGCCAAAGTATTTGGGTAGTACATAAACTCAAAGCAATATACTCGGCTTCAGTGGTAGAAAGAGCTACACTAGCTTGCTTTTTAGAAAACCAAGAGATCAAATTGGTTCCTATGAATTGACATGTGCCGCTAGTGGATTTTCTATCTAACTTGCAACCACCATAATCAGCATCACTATATGCGTGTAATTCCAACTTAGCATTTCTATCATACCATAGTCCTAAGTGAGGTGTATGCTTAAGATATCTAAATATCTTTTTCACTGCATTGTAATGTGATACCTTAGGACAAGATTGAAACCTAGCACACATACACACACTAAACATGATATCAGGTTTTGATGCAGTTAAGTATAACAATGAGCCAATCATAGACCTATAGAGTGTGTCATCAAAAGGTTTACCATTTTCATCCTTATCGAGTTTGGTACTAACACTCATGGGGGTAGTTGTAGGTTTCAAATCTTCAAAGCCAAACTTTTTAATCATATCATTGACATACTTAAGTTGGCTAATGTGAATTCCTTGAGGGGTTTGTTTGATTTGGAGTCCTAAGAAATAATTCAACTCTCCTACCATTGACATTTCAAACTCTGACTTCATACATTCTTCGAAGTCTTTTACTAAGGTAGGGTTAGTTGAACCAAAGATAATATCGTCTACGTATATTTGAACTATTAACAAATCATTACCTTTTCTTCTTAGGAATAATGTGTTGTCTATGGTTCCCCTTTCATAATTATTCGCAATAAGAAAGTTTGCAAATCTATCATACCAAGCTCTTGGAGCTTGTTTCAAACCATATAAAGCTTTCTTAAGCTTGTAAACATGGTTAGGATTCTTTGGATCTTCAAATCCAGGGGGTTATTTGACAAACACTTCTTCTTGGATGTATCCATTTAAGAATGCACTCTTGACATCCATTTGGAAGAGTTTAATGTTACTTAGACTTGCAATCGCAAGTAACAATCTAATTGCTTCTAGTCGTGCAACGGGTGCAAAGGTTTCCTCATAATCTATTCCTTCTTGTTGATTATAACCTTGTGCGACTAGTCTAGCCTTATTTCTTGTAATATTTCCTTGTTCATCCATTTTATTCCTAAAGACCCATTTAGTTCCTATGATAGACTTGTCTTCAGGTTTAGGTACTAAGTCCCATACGTTGTTCCTTGTGAATTGATTTAATTCCTCATGCATAGCATCTATCCATGATATGTCACCTAAGGCTTCCTTAACATTCTTAGGTTCTATGTGTGAGACTAAGCTATGTCCTTCAAGTTGACTTATGTTTCTACGTGTTCTAACCCCAACACTTGGATCCCCAATGATTAATTCTCTAGGGTGCCACCAATTCCTAGATTGACTAGGTTCACCCTCATCTTGTTCAAAAGTTTCATTAGTGTGAATGTTATCATATGTAATTGGATCATTAGTTGTATCATCTTCCAATTGCAAATTTTCTTGATTCATTTCATCTAAGGGTTCATGCATGTCTTGTTCAGGGGGAGTTGGTTCTAGATGATCAAGTACAGACTCAAGTAATACTTCATCATCAAACATATTTTCAACATTTGTTTCTTGTTTATGTTGATGTTTATCACTAACTTCAAAGCATGCATTTTCATTGAATTTCACATGTATGGATTCAATTATTTTTCTAGATGCAGGATTATAACACCTATATGCTCTTGAGTTAGTTGAATATCCAACAAATATACATTCAATAGACTTTTGTTCAAATTTATCTAGATTATCCTTAGTGTTTAGCACAAAACATTTACATCCAAATACTTTAAGATAATCTATTTTAGGTTGTCTATTGTTTAGCAATTCATAAGGCATTTTATTTAATTTCTTTCTAATAGTGAGCCTATTTATAATATAACATGCACAGTTAACAGCTTCAGCCCATAAATACTTAGGTAATTTATTTTCACACAGCATTGTCCTTGCAACTTCTTGAATCGTTCTATTTTTACGTTCAACAACTCCATTGAGTTGTGGTGTTCTAGGTGGTGAGAATTCATGTTTAATTCCATATAATTCACAAAATTTGATTACATCTTTGTTTTTAAATTCTCCACCTCTATCACTTCTAATTCTTTTGACATTTTCTTCATAAATGTTTTCAAGTTGCTTGATAAGGGTTTCGATTGCTAATGGAGCATCGTCTTTGTGTGTTAAGAACAATGTCCATGTGTAGCGTGAGTAATCATCTACTATAACACACACATAGTAGTGTCCACCTAGACTTCTTGTCCTACTTGGACCAAATAAGTCTAAGTGAAGCAATTCTAGTACATGACTAGTACTCACTTCATGTTTCGGTTTTAAGGTTTCTTTAATGTGTTTTCCCTTAATACATGTTTCGCACATTTGAAAATTATCTAAGTCTAACTTAGGCATACCTCTAATTAAATTCTTTTTAGATAATTTTCTAATGGTTGAAATTCATATATGGCCTAATCTTCTATGCCATAAATTCACATATAAGTCATGTGATATTAGACACTTAACATTAGCATCTAACATGTTATCTAAGGTAAGAGTATAAATATTACTATCTCTATTTCCTTTTAATACTATTTCTCCCTTTTTATTTATTATATCACAAGAATTGGGAAGAAAGGAGACATTATAACCACAATCTATAAGTTGAGAAATACTAAGTAAATTATAAGAGAGATTGCTTACTAGCAACACATTTCGTATTTGAAATGTGTTTGGGTCCCCGATTGTTCCTTTTCCAACAACTTTTCCTTTGTTGTTGTCACCGAATGTTACCTTTCCACCATCAATATGTTCAAGTTCGGTGAATAGATTGGGGTTGCCCGTCATATGCCTCGAACATCCACTATCTAAAAACCATTTGGTTTTTAGATTCTTTGACTTTGCCTCTTTCTTGCATTCCTTGCATTTTTCCTACAATGGAGACAAAGTTTTAGGTACCCTTTATTTGGGTCCTTGAATGTTAGGGGCATTATTCTTGTTTAGATAACCCTTAGGTATCCAAACTTGAATATACTTTCTAGGCACATTTTTAGCATGGTTAAAGTAAGAAGGATAAGCATATATATGATTATTCCACATAAGTGAGGATGCATTGTTATACATGTTGCGCCATGGTTGATAATCATTATAGGATGACCGAATCTTATAATGTGTATAAGGCATGCGATTTTGTTTCTTATATGGTGCTCTATATGTATATTCATGTGTATTTCTATAAGACTTGTATGAGAGTTGCTTATGCTTAGGTTCATAAAAAGTTGGATGCATTTTATTTGGTCTAGTTGCATTTGTATACATGTAGGCATGATTTCTAGGTTGTCTAGATGCAAAATTTGGCCTAGATGTATGTTTATGCGTGTGCATATTGGTGGGTTTGTGTTGTATTTTTGCCTTGATATGAGTAGAAGAAGGTGTAGAAGAAGATGTAGCAGGCAAAGTTGATTTTGTATTATATGGCAACTTTGTACTAGATGAAACAAACTTAGTCTTTTCATTTACTTTTTCGTTTTCTTCTTTATAGCCTAGGCCGGTTTTATCATTGCCATACTTTTGTGATGAGATAAGTGTATCTAACATATTTGCACCCGATTTAAATTGTTCTATCATTTTTTCTAAGGTAAATTTAGAAGACTTAAGTTGCACTATTTCATTTTCACAACTTTCTAACTTGGATTTCAACATTTTATTTTCCATTTGTAACTTTTGTTCATCTTTCCTATATGATTCAATTTTGTTCTCTAAAGAATCAAGAGTATTAGTAGACTCTTGTTTAAGAGATTCTAGTTGATCGGAAAATTCCAAGTTGGACGTCTTCAACTTGTCATTTTCTTCAACTAGTTTCTTCTTTTCTTTAGAAAGCCTCTTACAGTGAGCATGCATTCGTAGGAATTCTTCATACATTTCATCAAATGTCATGTCACTATCAGAATCACTATCAGAAGAAGAACATACCTCGTTGGATACGAAGCACACTTGAGCTTCCTCAGTTTCGGATTCTGAGTCGGATGAGTCGCTCCATGTGCTCACCTTCATTGCTCGTTTCCCTTTTCTTGCCTTAGACTCCTTTGTCTTTGACGTTTGAGCTTCCTTGTCCTTGGCTTGTTTATTATTTTTGTTTTTATTATTATTTTTCTTTGTTGGACAATCGTATGAAATATGTCCTTTTTGACCGCATTCATAACACTTTAATTCTTTATTATACCATTTGTTTGTGTTATTTTTCTTAGATTGAGAAAAAGAAGAAGAAGAAGAATTATGTTGTCTATTCCTATTTGGGCGTTTGAAAAACTTTCTAAGTTTTCTAGCAATCAATATCAAGTCATCGTCTAATTCAGTATCACTATTACTATCATCGTTATTAGCATGTGTTTCAGTTGTTTTGAAGGCTATTGACTTACTGGATGACTTAGACGATTCAGACTTTCGTTGGTTCAGTTTTACCTCATAGACTTTAAGAGACCCGATCAATTCATCCATCTTGGTGATTGACTTTGTCTCCTCGATTGCAGTCACCTTTGGATCCCATTCAGCAGGGAGACTTCGTAGCACCTTTTGAACCTTTTCATTGTTCGAAAATGACTTCCCTAAAGCTTCAAGGGCATTGAAAATATTAGTAATCCTCAAATCCATAGATGTTATGGATTCGTTTGGCAACATTTTGAAAGTCTCTAATTCAGTCATAAGCATGTTTATTTTTGACTCTTTAACACCACTAGTACCTTCATGCTTTAATACAAGTGATTTCCACATGTCGTGTGCACTTGTGCAATTTGACACATATCCTGCTTCAGAAGTTGTAAGTCCATTCAAAAGTAATTGCATAGCTTTAGCATTCATGGACATTTTCTTTTTATCATCTGATGACCATTCACTTTTGTATTTTTCAACCTCTTGAGTTACTCCACTAACTTGTACAACTTTCATTGGAATGTACGGCCCATCTTCAACTATAGACCATAAATCGATGTCTATAGCCATTAAGAATAGCCTCATTCTTAGTTTCCAATGAACAAAATTATTGCCATCAAAAAGAGGAGGGCGTTGTGTGGACATACCTTCCAACTCACCTTTGTGAGAAACAATAGCCATAGTATGTACCTTTGATTTGAGACAAGCAGTATATTATGAATTGTTGTTTCTTGGCCTTGTATTGTTCGTACGGTGTTGAATCTTGCTTCTTTTGAGTGGTGTTGGTCTGGCTCTGATACCAAATGTTGGACCGTGCACCTGCAATGAACACCACTAGAGGGGGGGGTGAATAGTGGTTAGCGGAAATTACACTACAACCCTTTGTTAAAATCCCCTTGAAAACAGAATCTGAGACCAACTCAGATTCAGAACCCGTTTTTCAAAAATTCACAAATAATTGTACACAACTCCAAAAATTATGAAACTTTCCAGAATTAAACTTCAATGAGTTAACAAGACTCTGTCCAAAAATCAGACAAAAATAAGATCGTTTGACCCTTCAAACAAATTAAAAGATTTAGATGGTCAATCTGGACAGAATTGGACAGAATGTTGCTGATTTTGAAAATAGTGTTTCTCTTTGAATACTCAACCAAAAAGGTTGATCTTTATATCAAAACACTCCTTAGGATGTGTAGATGAAGTTTCCAAAAGGCCCTGACCTCAAACAATTCTTGAAAAATACAGAATTTAACTTTTCTCAAAACTGGTCAGATTGCAGCCAGATTGGAGCAGTTATCTTGCAAAGACTGAAAGACTAACTTTTACTTGCTCAAATCAAGTGATTCTTGTTGCAAATGAAAGCTAACAGTCTGAAGTATAACTCCACCAAAAATCACGAATTTTGAAAATGTTTAGCTATTTTTTCAAATTGTGTGAAGTTGGGTGAAAACTGCAGTCAAAAACGGGCAGAAAACAGAAATAAAGAAACAAGAGAAGAACACCGAGGATTTATCCTGGTTCGGTCAATGTGACCTACTCCAGTCCCAAGGAACACCTTTCCTTGGATTTCACTATGATATGAACACCTTACAACAAGAGCCAAGCTTGATCCTTGGGTTATACACCAACCCTACTCAAGACTTGGATAATCACCTTCTAAGCAACACTTAGTTGCAATACCTCCAACACCTATTGATGTAGCCTTATAAAGATGGCTAATCAATCTTACAAATGAAGCTCAAGAGGCTTGTAGCTCACCAAAATATTAAGAACAACTTTGCTACAACAAAATACAACAACAAGAACAAGAAGATGAATATGAAAGCTATAGAATGCTTGTGAGCTTCAAGTGTGTTTCATCTTCTTCACCAATGCCTCTATTTATAGTGTGATTTGAGCCTTGAAGATAAGACTTCCAATGTGTCATCATCTTCATCATCAACTCCAAATGTCTTCTCATCATTGGTTGGCCTTGTACACTTGGCAAAATAAAACAACATGATTGGTCCACCTAGGATTCCACCTTGGCCGATTTTTGTACCTTGAAAAATGACTTGGAATTATCTTGAAAATGTGAAGATAATAGCACCATAACAACTCCATCATCTTCTCAACTTTTTGGCACAAGAATAGGCATGTGAGACTTGACAATTTCAAACTTTAAAATTCAGCTTCAAGACTTCAAACTAGCCGTTGGTTTTCCAAGAATTTTACAAAAATTCCTTTTGATTTTTCTTAATAAAATAAGAAAGAATAATACCACCAAATTATCCCCAACTTCAAGCAACATAATAGGGCATGTGAGAGCTCCATTTGACTTCAAAAAATCTGCTGAAAAATACTCCAAGAAACCATATAGCCGTTGGCTATATTTAGAAAAAATCCAAGTTGGCAATTTTGCCAACTAGCTCCTTTTTGGTTGGTCCACTTGTCTCCAACTCATAAAATGAATAATGTATCACCTCCAACTGTAAATACACGTTTTTGACCATATATATATATGTGTATCAACTCAGATTTTTGAAGAAGAAATAAATAGATAACAGTTGACAATATTATGTCAACGTGTAATACCGAAATTCCCCAATATTTCTTCTTATATGTTGAGATCATTTCCACACCTTTGACACCTTTAATATCTCTGAATAATGATGATAAATGTTCTCTTATAATATATATAAGAGGGTCTTCAAGAAAAAATAGAATGTGACATCTCAAATCGTCACATATCCAGCTATAGTCAATAATATCATCGGTTGAGAGAATAAGATATAAGATCACCATATTATCTTCAAAATAATAATAACACAGCTCCAGAATGAAGATAATAATATACTCAAGAGATTCCTTGAGTGAAAATACCAAAAATACCCTTGGGGGTAAAATGACCAAAATACCCCTGGTGTAAGAAAACTCAAGAAATGACCCGGATGGTCATAAATACTCATGATATCACCTTTGTCATGATAAATAGGATAATAATACATCCTTGAAATATTTTCATCATATCATGTTCCTACAAAACTCAAAATACCAATTTTGCCCTTTTTGGTAAGTTGTAGAAACTTCCAAGGCACGTTAGTCACAAGACAAAAATAATCACCAAAAATACATAATAATCACATAATGAACATGTATAAATCATGTAAAAATAAAAACAATCATTTTAACACATTTTAGAAAATTATTTCTAAAAACCCTAGACATCGATCGATGTGCAACAACCTGAGAGATCGATGTCAACTTTTTCAACTTTTACACATATAACACCATGTATGACATTTTTAAGTATTCGCCACTTAAAATCATGACTTTGAAAATTATCCAAACATATTTCTCAACACAAGACGTTAGAGATGCTTAAGGAAGGAGCATTTCTTCTGGCCACACATGCGCGTGAATGTTGAAAAGGTATGTGCTAGTTGAATTACATGCAAGCAAGCTAAATCTAGAACACAACTTCATGGCTTGTACACGCCTTTACCTGTCCCAAATTCACCTTGGACCGATCTTTCAATAGACTTTGTGGTAGGATCGCCTAGGTCCAAGACTGGTAAGGATAGTATCTTTGTTGTTGTTGATAGATTTTCTAAGATGACACATTTTATTGCGTGCAAGAAGGTGGATGATGCCACGCATGTTTCTGAGCTATTCTTTAAGGAAATTGTAAGGTCACATGGCATGCCCCGAACCATCGTAAGCGATAGAGATACAAAGTTTCTAAGTCACTTCTGGCGTGTTCTGTGGAGTAGACTTGGTACTAAACTTCTTTTCTCAACAACTGCTCACCCACAAACTGATGGACAAACAGAAATAGTCAATAGAACTTTGTCACAATTGTTGCGTGTCATAATTCAAAAGAACCTAAAGAATTGGGAAGATTGTTTAGCTTTCATTGAGTTTGCATACAATATGAATGTTCATAGCGGGGGGTCTCACTGGAAGCAGACTCTCTATCCCTTGGGACAGAGGTATTGTCTGCCTACCAATTACCCTCCCCAGACCCTAGCGATAGAGTTTGCTGTCGTTGGGATATACTAGGATGATGATGATTATGATAGCGGTACTTTGCATTCTCCTTTTGAAGTTGTTTATGGCTTTAACCCTTTATCCCCACTTGACTTAGTCCCCATTCCTGTTCATGAACGTGTTAGTCTTGATGGAGAACGTAAGGCTAAACTTGTCAAAGATTTACATGAAAAGGATAAGTCACAACTTGAAGCTAAAAACAAAGTGTATGCCAAAAGAGCTAACAAGAACCGTAAGGCTGTTATATTCGAACCTGGCGATCTCGTTTGGTTACACTTAAGGAAGGAAAGGTTTCCTAAGGAAAGTAAATCAAAGTTGATGCCGAGAGGTGATGGACCATTCAAAGTTGTCCAAAGACTTGGAGATAACGCGTACGTCCTTGACATCCCTGACGAAAGGTATAGTTCTATCTCTAAAACTTTTAGTGTTGCTGACCTTACTCTATTTAGTGTTGATCCAGATTCGAGGTCGAATCCTTTTCAAGAGGGGGGAATGATGAGCCCCAGCCAAGCCAAGAAGAACCAACCACGGCGGGAGGTACACCAATGCAAGACGTGGGTCCTATAACAAGGAGCATGGCCAAGAAATTGATGCATGAAGTGGGAACCTTCCTTTACAAGCATGTTGAGGATGAACCAAGTCAAGATAGCCTACATTGGATCCATTTTCTACAAGCTTTATCTTAGCTTTTGAATCATGTTGTAATATATTAATTAGTCTTGTGTGTATTGTTCATATCATCTTGTGTTAGTTTTCTTTCCTTTTTAAACTGTTATAAACTAACCTAGATATCACCTACTATGTTGTATATGTCGTATGGTGTTTGTTCAAGCTGATTTTAGGTCAAGGAATCAAGGTACAAGCAAAAGAAGTGCAAAACACCAAGCTGGAATTATTAGGCGAAGTAGGCAGCTGAAACACCTCTCAGTATTTGAGCTATAATTTCTCAATCACAACTCTGATTGACCTGATTCTAGTTGGAGGTGAAAGATAAGAGATTAAGCTACAATATTCATGTTCAACACTTCTCCAGAAAATCCCTGTATCAATCTCCAAAGACGTTGCAAGTAATCTGGCTGCTGAGTCAGCAGCTTCCAGGAGTAGACATACGCAAGCAGGTCCATTTCAAACAGACGTATCTCACTCAATTCAGCTCCAAATGAGATGATTTAGGTCTCTAAACATATCTACAGAAAAAGATCTACAATTCTTGTTCAAAGTGAAAAGGATGAATCGAACTGCAGATATATGTTATAAGGCAAAACATTTCCGTTGTCAATTCTGGACACCTTTCAGAAGCTGGATTTTTCTAGCAGCCTTTTGAGCCAATCACATTCCAGGAGCTTTTCCCAGGCCTTCTACACGTCCTAAGGAATGTTTAGAAGCATGGAGGAGCTGGTCCAATCATAATTGAGACATAAAACAACTTGCAAAATGAGAAGAGAAATCTGCCGAAGAAAGTTGACTGAATGCAATCATTTTATTTTCTGTTTTAGCTTATCTAATTTTACTTCTTTGATCTTATTGGTTCTTGGAACTCCTGAATCTTCCTTTAGAAGACTTGTAATAGTTTATTTAAGCTAGCTTTGTATGTGAAAACAATCAGTTCAATTTGAGAAATACATATCGACAAAGTTGCACTTGTTGTTTCCCTTCGGTTTTACTTCAAAACTTCTGTTCCCTTCAAGTCTTTGAACTAGGCTTGATCGTAAATCACTTCATATAGCTTGGGATGGATATTATATGAAAGGTTTGAGGCTTGTTCATATAAGTTGAAGTCATTTGCTGAAGAGGTTCTTTGTACGTTGGAAACTTTGGTCAAGTTTGGATTCTGTTTTGCTGCTGAACTTATTGAGCTTTCAAGCATGGGTCCAGCTGAGGGGATTGAGTGAAGAATGGTCCAATCATCCTTACTCTTTGTGTATCACCTTGTCTCCGCATGTATGATCACATGGCGAATTTAAAGGGGTATACTTACGGGCGATTTATTTTATCACCCATACTTGTTTTTAAAAGCCTTTGCAGATAACAGGGTTCAGGGTGTCGAGTTCGGAGAGGACGAGCCAAAGATAGGATATCTTTGATCGAGACGTAGGCTTCGAGACTCGTAGTTAGTATTTCTGTTTTGATGTATTTGTACTCATTTTGGGGACTTATGTACTAGGCTCAGACTCTATTTTCATTTGTATTCGGTACTACGGATGCTACTTATGTTCATGTCATGATGTGTTATATCATTTCCGCACCTTATTTTATGTTGTGCATTGATTGATATCGACACCTTGTAATTCTCTTAGTAGAGTACGGCAGGTGCACCAGGCTGGGACCCTAGTTCTGGGCAGGGACTAAATTCAACATTCTTTTTAGGAATAATTACCTTTTGCCCCCATAGTGGTTGGCATAATAGCCAATACCTCCCTTAATATTTAAAAATACATCTTTATCCCTCTGATGTTTGAAAAGTACACCATTACCTCCTTGATTTAATTAAAAAATGTTATTTAAATATATATAATAGGAATTGCCTAAATTGCTCTTTCCTTCTTCATCTTCTTATCAATTCTTACCCACCAGCCGCCGTCCACTCTCCCCTGTCCCGCCCCCACTAGCCATAGCCCCTCTCCCCTGCCCGCCTCCCACCAGTTGCCGCCTTCCATCATCAACAAAAAGATGATGCCGAAGCACAATTACGAGTCTCACCGGAAAGAAGAGAAGGTGTGGCATAAAATTTAGCGTGCTCTGCTATTGATTTCCTTGGCTTTACTTCCTGTTTCGATTTTTGTGTCTACTATGATCAGTTTGAAAATAGTGTTTCCTGATTATGCTTTGAGGCGTCCCTTCTGTTCTGACCTTCGTATTCAGCCTCTTCTTGTCAATTTCAGCACTGCTGTCGAGGATTCTCCCTCTTCCGCCAGCCAAAGCAGCAGGAGCGGCCATGGCAAGGATCAAGGTACACGAGCTGAGGCAGAAGGCAAAGGCAGAGCTTTTGTCTCAGCTTAAGGATCTTAAAGCAGAGCTCGCTCTGCTCCGAGTAGCTAAAGTCACTGGTGGTGCCCTCAACAAGCTCTCCAAGATAAAGGTGGTGACACTGTCAATGGCACAGGTGCTCACTGTCATATCGCAGAAACAGAAATCGGCCTTGAGAGATGCTTACAAGAAATATTTGCCGCTTGATCTCCGCCCAAAGAAAACCAGAGCCATTCGACGTCGTCTCACCAAGCACCAGGTGTCTTTGAAGACAGAATGGCAGAAGAAAAAGGAGACGTACTATCCCATAAGGAAGTATGCAATTAAGGCATAGAATTGCTATGTTTCACGTGATTCAAGAGTTAAAAATACACTGTTAGTCTCTGTTTCTAGTTTTTGTGCTGCATTTTCTTTTTTGTACTAAGATCCATGTTACCGTTGCTGAAAAAGAGATCATAGAGGGGGGAGTGGGGGGAGGGGAAGAAGATGAAGAGGGGGAGGGGCATTATTGACTTTTTCTTAAAATTTTTTAGTTTTATGTTTTAAATGTCATTTTATCTTTTAGTCCAAACATCAAGGGAGGTAAGAGTGTATCTTTAAACATTAAGGGAGATATTGACTATTATGCCAAACACTAGGGGGCAAAAGGTAATTATCCCTTCTTTTTACTACATGAATAGCATCAAGCTTACAGCTTTAATTTGTCATCAAGTAACAAATAGCTAGCTATGGTATCATTCAACTCAAAAGGCTTTCAACAATGAACATAGACTTAACTCTTTATGTCATTTTAAGAGTGAACTCCAACAACTTTCTTAAAGAGTCATAAGAAAATAGCCTTGATGTTTCAACTGCACCATAAACTATAGAAAATCATAATTCATCATATTCTTACATTTAATTTTGTGTTTTATTTACATGCTACACTAAACCTAGGAATTCACCTTAAATGATTTTTATATTTTCTACAAATTTCTTAGCATTTTAACACAAAGACATCAAATACCTAAGGCTAGAGATTTTTATGCACACGTATGTACCATTATCATAACCACAAAAATAACTAGTCTTACTTATTTCAATTCAACATGAAACTCTATTCTCGTATTTGAAAGCAAACTATCAAATCTCTAGTTACTAGATTTTTCAATTACTATAGAAAACTTTCAACAATGTACACAACTACCATACATCATATTTGAACTTCTAGGCAAATTTTTTTTTATCATGAAATCCTCAGTAAAATAGCAAAGTCAACTACAAACCTAATAATCATGATTTAAACATAACATTTTTATTAACACGCAAGCTAAATCATGTTCTATATTTAAACACATACATGGATTTCTTTTCACAAATCATAAACAAAAACATGTGTTACATTCCTTTAGTTATTCTAACAATAATGGTATTCATCTTCTGTGTTTTTTTAACAATGTTAGCATTTTATCTTGTCTTCTAAACACATGACATATACATTAATCATATATAACCATTAGATGAAAACCTATCAAGAAACAAAGATCACATACGTAGTGCAAAACAAACGGTGATGTCTTTTGTTTGGTAGTGACTCATAAATTAATTCCTATATATGGTAGAAACATAACACATTGCCAACTCCAATCTTATAGACAAAGTTAACTTTAAAAGCATCTTCAACTTTATAACTATTTGGATTTCTTGTGCATCCTTAGAGAAAACTAGTCTACCATTTTTTATCTCTTGAATTTCAAGAAATAAATATCTAATGGTCGCAATCAACTTGGTAGACATAACATCCACCATCCATTTCGTTACACTACTAACAAAGTTACTTCAAAGAAGATGACGACCATAATGATCTCCTTTTTTCCTCCAACTTAGTATTATTGTTGATTTCTTCCCTTCGTTCATGGCCAAGTATTGTGTTGATGTTGCCTGTGTTACATGTGTAATTGCTTATTTTGTTACTTCCTTTGAATGATGCCAGAACCATTTTCATGATTGACTTGTTTGCGTCTAACTCCAATGTCAATAAAATTGGCCACATCTGAGATGAGCATCCGATAATCAACAGTCTAAAATCCATTCACGTGCATGTAATCCTCATGGCTCTAAGCATCATGTTCTTCTAACTATTGTAGAACAACCTATTTGTCTATGACATTTTAATAGAGCATTTTCTTTTGCGTGATTATTTTGTTCAAACTCGTGTCTACCATCTTGATGAAACTTCACCCCCACAGGCATATGAAATGGAAGTAGTATCACATTTATCTCTATGCGAAATTGACCTTTCTCTATGATGTTTTATTAAATGATTCAACTCTCACAGTTAGTCAAAATAGAGATTGAAAAATTTCAAGAGAAAAATAACTTGCACTCCTTCATAGGACTTGACTAATTCATATATATCATCTTTCACAACAACATTTAGATCTAAGGTTGTTGGAAATATATGCTTGAAGTACGTGGAATATGATAACCCAACAACACAAAATATAAGTCTAAGAAAAAGATTTGAAAAGCTTAGAAAAACTTCAAACAAGTTTTTGAACTCACACAAAAAGTAAAAGAGCAACCAAGTCACAGCAAGATGAAAGTTTTAGAGTGAAAGAGAATTCATTTTAGTAAAATATTGTGTCGTGGCAAATGATTATTCTGTGACTGGATTTTTTTTATGTTCCAATTGCAATTTGACTGAGAAAATTTTCATTTTTGTTTCTCTATTCGTCTGCTATCTGTGACAAAATTCAATTACAGGAGATACAGATTAATTTGGTGAACCATGGAGAAATGTGGAGTAATACGATGATGAAGAAAAAGTCGTGTTGAATGAAAACATGAAATAAAACATTGACTAGCAAGACGATTACTTAGGACAACGTCAGAAACATGTCTTTCGAAAATTGGAATTTGTGTGGAAAGGATAAACATGTGCTTTGCAAAATTGAAATGCCGCCTACATAAAAGCAAGAATTAGGGAAGTAAAGCCTGAATTTCATTGATATAACCAAGTGGCCAAGTGTTTTTCCCTTCACAACTTCAATAAATCTAGTAATCTTTCACCAATTTCAGAAGGGTTGTCAATTAGTACACCAGTAGATCTTCAAAAATGTGAAGCCTATACAACAGAACATCTGTCTCCCACCATATTCCTAACTCTACAAAAGGGACTGCAATTCATCAAATGCAAGTACAAGAGCTTTTTTATTTTAGAGGAAAAGTACAAGATCTTTACAACTTAGTCGTAGAGAACCATATCATGCATATTTTGGTGTCATCATCTTCAGCATCAGGTCCACATCTACATTTTATTAAAAACTTGTATCGGGTCCTGAGTACGATGTATCCGCCAAAGGGATCAGTTAATCTCAGAAATTCTTCCTTCCATAGTACTAGTGTAGACATGAGCAGCAGTGTCATTGATATTCATCTCAATCTGCAAAGCTTTCACCAATAACACTAAGTGTATGCGCGTTTCCAGTGGAGGATGGAGTCGAGTAACTTCCCTCAAGGCATGCCCAGATGGAAACTGAAGCTGGAAACTCTTCAATTTTGATTAAAGAAATATGTCCTCCAGCAAGGTGAAATGGATCAAACTCTTGTGTAGGTCAGGTAAGAGATGAAAGTTGTTTTAACAATTCCACGGGCCTCATCTGATGGATACAACTCCAACCTCCTCAAAATTTACTCCATGGATATGTAAACAATTCGCTTTTTGACCACCTAGTTGAAGAAGTATGGAGAATCCAGAACTTCCTCCAAGTTGAAAGTTCCTCTTTTTGGCAGAGAAGGAAAGGTCAAGCCTGGATAGGCAGTCTGGAAGCTTTCAAGCAACTGCTTGCAAAATACAAGTCCAGGCAGGGGAAATTTAGAATGGGATGGCCAATAAATGTTATGCAGCGAATTAAGTGAGAAAATTTTTCTTCTCGTGCACACTGAAGGGATAGGGATTCAGATCCTGGTAGATACCAGGAATCAACCTATACATATTTGTTCATTTGGGTTGGGGGGGGGGGGAGGTTGGGGGGGAGAACACTAATTATTTCATTGATATTGGCCAAAGTCCCCACTTGCAAAAACAAAATTTCTATCAAGACGACCACTAACCTATTTGCTCTATACATAAGTGGTCTTCTGACCCATCTATTGTCAACACACATATACATGCTATTTCCAAGGATATTCAATTAAAAAACCTTTACACCTACTAGGATATCATTATGAAACACCCAACTACACGAAAGACACTCGAATCTAAACCCCCCTGTATTGACAACCTCTGAAATCCATGCCAAAAGCAATCAACGTTGTACAATTGAATCCTTGTTTATGATTTAAAAGCAAGCAAGCACCAAAATCATGAAAAATCACATCTGCTCTGAGTGACACAAGCAAATATTTCCGACCTTGCTTAACTACTCTACATTACAAGGAGAATGAAAACAGGATACACTTACATCCTCAAGTATCGGCATGTTGTATAGCTCTACAAACTTTTCTCTGAGAATCTGATTCATCGTGCCAACATCACAAGCATGTGTCCAGAAAGAGTCATGTACCCCTGTGTTAGGCACACAAGCAACGCGCAAAAGTTAAGCCAAAGATTTGATATTGCCACCAATCATTTACGATAATATTTCAGCAGACATTCCTGCAACTGCAAGGTCATCTAATAAAGGGTTTTTGAGCTATTTAGACTAGATAGCAAATAAGAATTAATTATATCCGATTTACAAGATATAGAATACTTGAATCGTAATTCACATAACTTGTTAGCTTAAATTGCAAAATGTCATCAGCACGTCTGCAACCCCCCCCCCCCCCCCCCCCCCCCAAAAAAAAAAAAAAAAAAAAAACAAAGCAACAAATAGTAGCCCATTGTACAAGTAGGTTAATAATCATGTAAAGGTATCCCCAATTATTTTGAACTTCTTCTTCAATTACCATTTAATCTAAAAGCTTAAGTTCATAGCCAGACGTTTAATTAAGATATTTAAATATTTCAACTCGCCCCTCACAAATGGGCGTAACAAAAAGACACACGTCCGTGGAGACAAAGTACAATAACAAGCTCAACACTTAACCAACACCAATAAAGACGCTCAACGAAAATACATGCGTAACTACATGTCATCCGAAGCAATTAAACACTAGATATCCTGCCCTACTACCATTTTGAATAAATATATCAACTAAAATATTTACACACTTCAATACTCCTGAACAATTGATTTCCATTTCCAATGGAGTCAAAGACACACTCTTCTTTAGCTTTGGAATATGATGTAATAAAACAAAATGATTAACTAAATTGGTTGCGCTTCTTATATTGTGAATTAGCAGTTAATCGACATATTTTGACGCAATTTTCATTATGGGTCATTGAGAAACAACCTCTGTGTGTTTCTAACACATGGGTATGGCTGCATGCATCCGACCCCCAATACCCCGTCAAAGGGGTAGCATCTAAAGCAATAGGCTAATGTTGTTGCTATAATACTCCTAAACAAAATGTCTTTTTATGTGCATGGTAAAGCAAACATGCTGACACATGTAAACTCACATGACAAAATTGGTTGTACCATTTACAATGTCGAGACATCATTAGCATGACCTGTAAATCTATTTTTTTTCCCATACACCAGAAGGGGGAACTGTAGAAAATAATTGTAAATAGTATTAGAATTACTTCTGTAATGACAAATCACTATCTTGGTGATTTGATGGTATACTAGCCGTTAGGATCGTTAGGACCGTTGAGGTGTTTGTATATATGTATTCTGAGAATTCTAATGTGAATAACAATTGATTCTTGCAAATTCTCTTGCTCTTCCTCAAACTGCAACATGGTATCAGGGCTATAGGCGAGGAAGGCTCGAGAAAAAAAAAACAAAAACAAAAACAAACAAAACCTACTCAGCTCCGTGAGAAGAGAAATTGCGCGGAAAGAACCAACTTTCCTCCAGCTTACAAATTCTTTTCAGAAAAGTAGAAGGAAAAAATTATCACTGACCTTCTACTCAAACAATCTCTATTACTTCCATTTCTTGATACAAACAAGACCTATATTTCTCTGGTGCTCAAAATTCATCTTCTTGAACATTTACTCTTCACAAACATTGGTTATTTCCTCAGTAAAAGGAGAAGGAAAAATTATTCTGGACTACTGGAAACAAAAGTGTGCATTCCTCAACATTTCCGTACAAACAGAGCAAAGAAGAGAAAGATCAAGAAAGAAAAACCAGACTACCTGTAAAACGACGACAAGGCTTTAAGAGGGAAGGAGTTGAGTTGACGGCGTCAGGCTTTAAAAAGGGGTTAACGGTGTTAGCAAGTGGAAGGTAACGGTGTTAAGTGTCTCTCTCATTTAAACAAGTGGGATCTCTGCCCAATCACCAGAAGCCACGCGCATGCTTACTAACTAAAACCTTTCTCCACTTGTCTCGTCAATTGATGCCAGCTGAGAACAAATCTAACTTCAAGATCTCGTTTTCCTCACACCCGTACACGGTGCATTTAATACACCTGTCATAGTTTGTTCATCGGGCAGCGTTTTTCACCTTTCTCCATCTCCGCAGCTAAGCCTTCTACATCATTCTTCTCATTTGTAAACAATACGATTTGTCTGATATCTCTCTCTCCTCTGTCTCCGTAAGCCTTCTTCTCTATAGTTCTTCAAAACATCAGTTTTTACTTCAAGAGTTATTTGCATGGCAGATTCTGGCAGTGAAATTACCTCATCTGAACCAAAAACGTCTGGCTCTGGAGCTGGATCTATTGTAGATTCAACTCCAGTCTCCATTACCAGTCAGAAATTAAATGGAAGTAACTACTTGCCATGGAGTAGAGCGGTTGAACTGTTCATAATTGGCCGAGGTAAGAAGGAATACTTATCAGAGAAGATGAGTATTCCTGCTGAGACTAGTGAAAAGTACCCTGTCTGGGAGGCTTAGAACTCCATGATAATGTCATGGATTCTTGGTTCCATGATACCAGAGGTAAGTAATACCTCTATGATGCACCAAACAGCTGCTGAGATATGGAAAGCCACAAAGGTGATGTACTCCAAACGTGACAATATCTCTGAGTTATATGCTTGAGACTCAGTTGAAAGATTTTAAGCAAGGAGATCAGTCAGTCAGTAAGTTCTTTAGTAGTATGTCTCAAATCTGACAACAGATTGATGCTCTAGATGTATATCATTGGACATGCACCGCTGACATGAATCTGTTTAAAGCTATTAAAGATACAAAAAGAGTGTTTGGTTTTTTGTCTGGCCTACACAAAGACTTTGATGGTGTTAGAAGTCGTATTTTAGGAACAAAACCACTACGAGCAATGAATATTGTGTTCTCTGAGGTTAGACAGGAAGAAAGTAGGTTAAAGGTGATGATGGGGTCAAACTCAAATTCTACTATGTCTTCTGAGTCTTCTGCACCTATGACACACACAAAAAGTTCAGACAAGGGAAAAGATGTGTTTTTTGCTTCAAAGAAACCAAGATCTAGTGTATATCAAAAGAAATATTGTAAGTACTATCACAGAGTTGGTCATGTAGTGGATGAATGTTATAGGCGTATTGGATCCAAAGTGAAACCTCCACCATTTTACAAACCAACCTATCACTCTAACCAGACTTTCTCAGGAAGGTCTGACTTAAGTGGTTCCTGGCGCACAGATGCTGATTCTTGAAGGTCATCTCCAAAGGCAACTGTTGCAGAAGTGCAATCTAAGGAACCATTAGAGACAATGTTTACTCAAACTCAGCTGGATGCAGTTCTCAAAGTTCTGGGAAGTCAGAGAGCTCCACCAAGTTCTGGCCCTATTCAAGCCAAAGCCACCATGGCTACAGGCATGCAGGATAAGTTTGAACCGTGGATAATAGATTCTGGAGCTACTCATCATATGACTTCTAGGAAAAGCTGGTTGAGGTCTTTTACAGATACTTATATGCCTAAGCAAGTTAGGATTGCTAATGGTCAGAATGTGGATGTTATGGGTTATGGTGATATATGTTTGTCTAAACACCTTACTTTAAAAGGAGTTTTCTATGTTCCTAGTCTTGATTGTAACCTGGTGTCTGTGAGGAAACTTATGCTTGACAATAACTGCCTTAGTGTCTTCTCTTCGTCTGAATGTTACTTCATACCTTCTTCTTTTTGCTTTCAGGAGAAAGCTATGAAGGAGAAGGTTATGAAGGAGAAGATTGAATGTGCTAAACTCCGTGATGGACTCTATCTTTTGCATCCTGGCTCTGATGAAAGATTTATTGAGAGATTTTCTATTACCTATTCTTGTATGAACAGCTCTGATCCTAGAATAGGTAGTTTGAATTCTAGAATATCTCTGATTTTGCTATGGCATAAACGTTTGGGTCATCCCAATTTTCTGTATCTTAAGAAAGTTAAACCTAGTTTGTTTAATGATGTTATGTTGGACTCTTTGAAGTGTGAAACCTGTCAGTATGCAAAGAAAACAAGAATCTCCTATCCTGCAAAAATGTATCAAGAGAGTAAGCCCTTCAATTTGATCCATCCAGACATCTGGGGTCCTTCTAGAATGCTAAATCTAAATGGAAGTAGGTGGTTTATGATCTTTGTAGATGATCACAAACATGTGACATGGATTTATTTGATGAAACAAAAATCTGAGCTACCACAGATTTTTTAAACCTTTGTGAATCTGGTACAAAATCAATTTAATACTGTCATTAAAACTTTTAGGTCGAATAATGGGAGTGATTACTTGGACACAAAGGTAAAAATGTTTTTGGCTGAGAAGGGGATCCACCATCAAACTTCTAATGTGCATACTCCACAACAAAATAGTCTTGCTGAAAAGAAGCATAGACATATTCTTGGAGTAGCTAGGTCTATCATGTTCTCTATGAATGTACCCAAATATCTTTGGAGAGAGGTTGTTCTTACAGCCACTTACCTGATTAACAGGACTCCTTCCAGAATTCTTGGATATGAGAGTCCAAAACAACGACTAGTCAAGGTTTATCCTCACTGTTTGCTTTTGTCTGAGTTACCCTATAGAATTTTTGGTTGTGCTGTGTAAGTGTATCTTCACAATCCAACAAGAGGTAAGCTTGACAGAAAGTCAGTAAAATGTATCTTTATTGTGTACTCAGGTACTCAAAAAGGGTACAAGTGTATGTGTCCTATCACAAGGAAAATTTATACAATACTTGATGTTTGCTTTGATGAAGATACACCTTTTTACTTATCTAATGAAAAATCAAGCTCTCAGAATTGTGAACAGGACCAGTTTTGAAGTATTATTGATATCACTACTACACATAACTCAACTTCTGGGAACAGTGACTCTTTACAGCACCATGACAATAGTGTGACTGAATCTCAAAGTAGCTCCAACAGTTGAGGCTGAGACAACTCCATATTATGAACCTCAGATTAGACAAAACCACAAGTCACACAGGTATATACAAGGAGACAAAGGCAGGTATGTTCACCTTCTTCCTTAACTTCTCCTAGTTCAGAATCATCTCTTCAGATTCCATCAGATGTCCCAGAATTGCCCATTGCTCTAAGAAAAGGCTCACGGGAGTGTACTAAACATCCAATACCTAAATTCAGAGACTATCATCTCTTCAAAACTGAGGTCAGTTCTACTAAGCATCCTATAAGTCATTTTGTGTCATATGACAGGTTATTTCCACAGTTCAAAAACTTCACTGTCAATCTAGATACTCACTGTTTGCATAGGAACATTAAAGAAGCCCTGAGTAATAAGAAATGGAAACAGGCAGCTGATGATGAAATGACTGCCCTTATTAAAAACAACACATGGGATTTAGTTCCTCAGAGTAAGGATCTAAAAACAGTTGGGTGTAAGTGGGTCTTCTCTATTAAGTACAATCCAGATGGCACAATAAATAGGTATAAAGCTAGATTAGTGGATAAGGGCTTCTCACAGTCATATGGAATAGACTATGTAGAGACTTTTGCTCCCGTAGCAAAATTAAATACTGTAAGAATTATCTTCTCTATTGCTATTAATCTTGATTGGTCACAGTCACAATTAGATATTAAAAATGCTTTTCTTAATGGAGAATTAAAGGAACAAGTGTATATGTCACTCCCTCCTGGCTATGACACAATTAGTACTCAGGGCAAAGTCTGCAGGTTGAAGAGGGCAAAATATGACTTAAAGCAATCCCCTAGAGCATGGTTTTCTAAATTTGCGCAGGTATTATTACAATTTGGATTCCAGCAAGCACAGAGTGATCATACACACTTTGTTCTTCATTCAGGTCAGGTAATTACTATACTTATTGTCTACGTAGATGACATCATACTAACTGGAAATTGTATAACCAGCATATCTAAGGTAAAAAAATCACTTATCCACTATCTTCGAAGTTAAAGATCTAGGGTCTTTAAGATACTTTCTTGGTATGGAGGTTGGAAGAAATCAGAATGGCATGTGTATATCTCAAAGGAAATATGTTTTAGATCTACTTCAAGAAACTGGTATGCTTGGTTGTAAATCTGCATCTACACCATTAGACTCAATTTATACTTCTGATCATGAAACCGGGACTATCTTGACAGACATTCATTCATATCAAAAATTGGTAGGAAAACTAATTTACTTGTCTCACAATCGCCATGATATCTATTATTCAGTTAGTTATGTCAGCCAATTTATGCATTCACTTACTGATGTTCATTTTCAGGCAATTAGGAGAATTCTAAGGTACTTGAAAGGGGCTCCTGGGCAGGGATTGTTTTTCAGAAAACAAGTTGATCGAACCATTAATGTATATACAACTGCTGACTGGGGTGGTTCCAAGAAAGACATGAGATCGACCTCAGGCTATTGTTCATATGTTTGGGGTAATCTAGTAACGTGGAGGAGTAAGAAACAAGCTGTTGTTGCTAGAAGTAGTGCTGAGGCCGAGCTGCGTGCATTGGCTCTTGGAGATTGTGAAGGGATGTGGATTAAGAGAGTATTAAGAGACCTACATCAACTACAGGATGATTCACCAATTCAGGTGTTCTGTGATAATGTATCTACTATCCACATGGCTGAAAATCCTATACACCATGACAAAACCAAACATGTTGAAATAGATAGGCACTTTATTATAGAGAAGTTCTAAGACAAGTCATTATATATTTGACATATTTCTTCAGCTAAACAGGTTGCTAACATTTTCACAAAAACAGTACCAAGCTTGGTTGTTGTAATATGTACACCAAGCTTGAGGAAGAGTGTAGAAAATAATTGTAAATAGTATTAGAATTACTTCTGTAATGACAAGTCACTATCTTGGTGATTTGATGGTAAACTAGCCGTTAGGATCGTTAGGACCGTTGAGGTGTTTGTATATATGTATTCTGAGAATTCTAATGTGAATAACAATTGATTCTTGCAAATTCTCTTGCTCTTCCTCAAACTGCAATAGGAACACACAAGCACACAAAAAATGCTGAAGCTTCGTGTTCTGCCAAGAACTATATAAGCTATAGACACTGAAAAATACGATTGAAGCATAGGGGCTGATACGCACCCGCAAAACGTAGTCCAGCATTTCTACAGGCAATTGCTGTCATCATCATGTGCGAGCCATCTAACGAATGTACAAAATTCGGAGGGAAGGCAGTCCTCTGTCTTCTAGGCTCAACCTAAGATAGGGGCATTAGTAATTTAAAAGACCAATATTGTGACCAAAACTAGAAAATCCAGTATCCAAATTATTTCAACTCATGAGAACTTACAGAAACACCTTCACACTGCAATGCGAGAACCTGGAGCGATGTTTTTATCTGCAGAAGCATTGCTATAATTTTAATTTCTATGCATTCAAAGATTCTTAAAGTTGCTGTATAACCATGATAACCAAGACTTCAAATGCTGAAACAGAGTCGATTTCAGTTGAGAGATAATTAGAGGGAATGTAATGATGCACACAAGGATACGAAGTACCAGTAAAATGACCAGAAAAAAGGATCATACAAACACTACAGAGCTGATCAACCTAAAATATAAGATCAATAGTTTATCTATAATGGACACTGCTTACGAGTTAGCAGTGTAGTCCTCAAGTTAAGCAGCATAAACAGTTAATTTACCCTATTATATAAAAACTTAAGGGTGTGTGCTTTTCCCAGTTCTTTTTTCTATTTCTGATTCTCATACATCTTTTTCACTTTTACTCTTTTTTACCAGGCGAAAAAATCACTTTAAAACAAAATAACGTCTTTCTAAAAACTAGTCACATTGTACTAAAGAACGAGTTACGAAGATCAAAATAAGTACCATATTAAATTTCTTATAGTTCAAATATAGATAATTTATTTTACATTACTGAAATCTAAAATCAACAAGTTAGAAAAAAAAAAGATATGGAAAAGAACAGACCTAAGCTTGTTGAAAGAAGAGACATTTATCGACTTAACACGTCCCCTCACATATGCTTACCAATTACCATACGTGCAAGAGTAGTAGCAACAATAGCAGTAGTAATAGGTCGTTATAGTAGTGTTGATTTTTTGGGAAATGAGGGCAGTAGGATCTGAACCCAGATTATTCTACTCTGTTACCATGTCATAGCTCAAGCTAGCAGAAAAAGAGTAATTTATACATTTACATACTTAACACATACTAATATCCAACAGCAGTAATCACATTAAGAAACAATCATAAATGTATGCGTTAACAATCTCCAATCCCACACCATGATGATCTAACTTTGAGTGTTGCTACTTCAAAAAAGGAAAAAGTACAGAGCACCTTGGCAAGGCTGACAAATCAGGGAAGGAGTGGAGGAGCAGACGTCCAATGTGGGCATAGAAGGCACTTACAACATGTCGCTGAGTTTTGAAGTAAGGTTGCACAACTGGGAGGCCAAGTGGAGTTGTCCATCTAACAGGCTGATCTTCTGCAGAGATAACCTGCCAAATATTTGAAGATTGAGTAGGAGTCCAAGTTTAGTGACACCAAACATGATAGCAATCCCTGCAGTTTGCATTTTCATAAGATATATCAATAGAAAAATGTATAACCTTAGCACAGTCTCCAAGCCAGGCCATTATACTACGTGCAGCTTGAAATAGCTCCCCCATAGCATCCATTGTCACCTATAGAGAAATCCAAAATAAATTTCCATTAGATGCAAACTAGTTACTCTCTTTATAGCAACTTTTCACTTTGCCATCGGTAACAAAGATAATCTGGCTATAAGAATATCAGGTGCACCAGAAAAAATAGAGCTATAAAATACATGGTTAACACTCTCATGTCTGCGGACAATCATGACATAATCACAAACAACATTATTCAAGGTCTATTCCAACTAGGTGAGGTTGGCTACAAATATACTAAAATTTGATTAGACCTGATATGCAAAATTGACAGATTGAAGAATATTGAGAAAGACAAAAATAAAATAAGGGAGCTATATGTTGCTAAGGTACCACAAAAAGGTAGTTAATATGGTAGCAGGGAAGCACCTAACTTTAAACAAAAAGAATGAATTTGAAATAAGCAAATTAGATGTTTCAAGGAGTTCTTTTATATGCTACTATACAACAGTTAGCCAAAGTGTCATTCTTCTGCCTCACCACAATGGGAGCACAATTCTCCACCTCAAGGTAAATTTTGATGCTTAAAGTTCGATATAAGGAGACAATATAGAAACACTGGATTGGTCTCAGAGACTTCCTAAAGTTAGACATCTACATATTCGACCACTTCGACTCAAAAGTAGGGCTTGTGAATTAAGTTGGTTCCTTTTCCTGTCAAGATAAGTCATTATCTGCAAACACTAATTATGAGGTCATTTATACATGTAACAAGTGGATTTTAGAAGCAGCTCTTCAGCCTTGGAGAAGTTCCGATCATAGTATACTTGCTTCAAAATTGAAAACAAGATTAAAATAACAATTATTATTTGAGTGAAGTTGGCAACGGGGTTGAAATTGTTGATAATCACATACACACTCAAGGCTCAGGTAAGGTCATTTGATAATATGTTCTTATTATTGGATCTATAAAGCTGCAGAACTGGTATCATTAGATCATCAAATACAGGAAACAAACTTTCCCAAACAAGTCGATTGGGAACAACTCTAAGAAACTAATGCAAAGGTGAAAAGATGACCTTCTCTAACAGTTGGAAACTGTGAGAAGACTAATGCCATGTGACAATGGACGGCCACAGACAGACCAGAATGATAAGGAAAGGACACAGGTTAACATTAGCTCAAGACATTCGAGATGACAGGTGTATGTTCAGAAATTAAAAGAAACTGATGCTAACTTATGGATATGACCACAGACACCAGAATGATAAGGAGAGGATACAGGTTAACGTTAGCTCAAGATATTCAAGATGACAGGTGTATGTTCAGAAATTAAAAGAAACTGACCCTGACTTATGGATATGAGTACCGCCAAACAAGAATAAAAGTTCATTGACACTCAACCCCAAAATAAAATAAAATAAAAATTAAAAGAGAGAGAGAGAGGTGGAAAAAGTGGAACGATAAACAGATTTACTAGCGGAATTACAATTCAGTCCACGGAAACAAATTCATGATCATGCGTTTATGGTAATGATGTATCTTTCCCCAATATTTGATAAGATGATAACCCCCAGAACACAAGATGACAAGCAGAACACAACATGGGAGTGCTTCAATATGAGATTGTACAAGTTACTTCTCTAATAGCTCAAGCTTCTTAAAGAGAGGTAAGTTTTGATGCTATCAAAATTGGAGATCCTGCGTCCAAATCCTGCAGCACAACTTTTTGAGAATAAACACTATGCTACTGTAATTTTTTTTTGGGTAATTTAAATTTTATGAGTATGCAGAAGATTACATAAGTAGATAGGCAGCTAAGCTGACTATAATGGCAATCCAGCAGACTGCCAGCAAGCAAAACTTGCTTCAAAAAACAAAAAAGGACCAGGAGATCATAGCCTTTACACGAGAAAATAGAACATAAGCTGCTGTCGTGAGATGCATTCTCGATACAAAGCAAGCAGCATACTCTAGCTTTTGCCTACTGTTGAAATACTACTGATATTGTCTACAGTCTACTACTAATACTAATGTGTACTATCTACTACTCTCTTGTCTACTACTAATACTAATACTATCTACCACTGTTGTGATGTGGTAAATGCACAAGTGGTAAGCCCACATGTGAGGGGAGTGTTAAGTAAACGTGTAAAATAGTCGTCCCTTTAAAAGCTTAAGCATTTTAGACAAGTTGATATTTTTTAGTAATGTTTATGAATGAGATTTTTATTTGGGATGAAAAAGTTATTGGGAGATGTCGTTTGGATAATGTGTAGTCTAATACCAGATATGTTGGGTGTGGTATGTTGTGAGTAAAAGAGTAAGAGAAAAAACTTTCCTTTAAAGGGGGTTGACCTTTTGTAAACGTAAAACTAGTGGTTTCCATTTCGAATTCTGGTTTCCAAGCAACACCCTAGAGTTCTAGCGATGGACGTTTACAACAGTAAACTCAAGACCCATTTAACATTGTCAAGCTATCCATCTCTGCGGCCTTCAATCATATGCAGTGTTACGGAAATATCTCCTCCATCCTCTAAATTTTTTTCTACTACAAGTTCAACATTAAGAATTATGTTCAGCCAGATACTTGATGTTTTAGCAGTCTAACAGACCCTTGTTTCTACTTTCATTTCATCAAGATTTCCCATCAAGTACATTCACATATTGAAGTGCACAATACAAAGCTTCATACAAATCAGTCACAAAACTATCTTTTGCATCGCCGACATGTTTAAACTCAAGCTTGAATGTAATGCAAAACTGCAACTAAACTCAAACCGACTCCTTACTTTGGCAGCATAGCAAGATGCACTGAAGAGCAGCCTATCATCAGATATGAGACCTTTCTCCTCTAATCGTCTCTTTATTTGTTCACGAGCACCAATATAGGTCACGCCGTATACTGAAGTCATCACCGTCTGTTTCACCAGCTTTCTATCTACCTGAAAGATCAATACGAATAGGAATTGAGAAGAAGCATAAACCATAATTAGCAATTCATAGAGATAGCAATAACATTTATAACTGCAAGTCAGAAAAAGGAAGCATAAAACGAAAATAACCTGATCAATTATGATTTTGGCTAGTAAAGCATTTGGATATTTAACAGGATCCTTAGTGCTGTCGCTTCTTATGGTATGTTGAACCCTGCAACAAGCATTAAGAATTAAACAGTAAATACTACTTTCCACAAAGTGTATCAACTAGATAGTATATACTCAAATTACAAGCCTCCGCAAGAGTTCATGCTTTTGTTTTAAATGGTATGAGGACAAAAGGTAAGGTACTCGGATCTAGCTTCTGATCACTAATTAAAGATTACTTTATGCACATGAGACCAGCTTTTTGCCATTGGGAAAGTTCTCGAGGTTTTATAGAACAGACAAGTTAATGGTATTTCAAAGACTAAACAGAGCTCATTACCCTACAAAAAAACAAGAACCTCACCGGACACACAGAACCATAGTTTCCCAATGTGGAACTTCGCAAAAAGCAATGCATTTGAATCATAGTGATTGAGAAATCCAAGTGCAACTAATCATATGTGCATACCTCGCGGCAATTTCAGAGTAAACATCAGCAGGTTTATCTCCAGCAACTAAATTGACTGCAGCAGCCTCCGTCTGTCCAAGCAGAGCATCAAAAAGCTAAAATGTAGTATAACCAGAAACACGAGAGAACCATAGTAACATAAGATCAAAAATATGAAATCAAGTCATTGTGGATAAGCCACTTCTCAAGGATCATATCAGCTGAATGCATCCAAACCAGAATGCTAAATAGATAGGTAGATGTAAAATAGTTGTTTCCCTAGTACTTTCCTCTAATATTAACCTTTTATTTTTGCAAATTAAAACTTCGTATAAAAAACAAATCAGGAAAATTCCAAAGACGGCTGCCAATGGAGAGCAACAGCAAGTGTAACTTGTTCAAAATACAAGTGGCATGAAGTGTTTGTTAGGAAATCAACCGAGATCACTGCAAAACGCGCAGCGGAAAACAAAAACTTGACCTCTGATTTCCTACCAAGGATCCATGTTGTTCGTTTAATTCGACAAAAGAAATCAAAAAATTACCTCCGTAGATTCAAAATCTGCAGATGGAAGAGGTGCGAAATCACGAACACCCTCTGTCGGTATCCACACGAACGCTTCCGCCCGGAGTGCTAGCTCTTCAAACGGCGCGGCTGAAGAACTCGTTTTTCACAAAAACGGCTCTAGGTTTTTCTTATGACTCTGTGTATTTTTCGTGTGTCTTGTGTATACGAGATACACAAGTATATATGCACATACGTAGACATCAGAATCCGAGTCCTAATCGGATTAGTGGATGCCTATCAAAATCCATATCAGATACGGATTCTATCAGGATATTCAAAATCCATATCAGATATGGATTCTCTTGTTATTATCCGATAATACACATGTATATATAATCACCAAAAACCGAAAATAATAATAATAATAATTAATATCCAATATTAATATTATTAATATTAAAACGATAATAATAATAATAATAATAATAATAATAATAATAATAATAATAATAATAATAATAATAATAATAATAATAATAATAATAATAATTAATATCCAATATTAATATTATTAATATTATTAATATCAGCCTTAAGCATTCTTGTGTGTGACCCGATAGGCCCATATTAATTGGCAGTTGATTAAATCTCTATTAAACCAACAAGTCGTAATTGGCCTCTAGCAAGACATTACAACTACCCAATTAATACGAGTAAGTCCAACTAGCCTAATAATAGTACATGCACTAATCCCTTTGTCACACGATATCTAGTTTGAACATAAGTCATGGTCAGCGTCATACTTATATAGTTCAAACATATGATTACTCGATCTCTAAGTAGACTGATAAAACAAATGATATTGATCACACTATCAATTCATTTGAGCACGGCCATGCATTTCACAGTCTCACTAATCGAGGGGCCCAAAGATATCTCTCTCAAAAGAGAGGGACAAATTCTATCTTGATTGTTCAATATCCTCTACATAATTTCGATCACATTCAATCATGACCTTTATTATTATCCAGTTACGGATAACGTTTGATCATGTCAAAATATAATAGTCCTTATGTTGGAAACTATGACAATCTCAAGTCAAAGGATTAAAACATGACTATCATGAGATTTACTTATGACGCTAATCCATGTAGCAATCTCATGATGGGTCTATCCAATACACTGTTCTCTAACAAGTATCTATGAGATTGATTCGTATCACCATACACATAATCATCTCATGATTATCAAATCAATACCCATACTGATTATAAATTATTTTATCTCCATAACAATAATGAATCAGGGACATATATCAAAATTGTGTAACATACTAACCAACAATAATGATAATAAAACCTCTTTTATTAATAATAAATGCATAACATAAATATCCAAACCATGGCCTAGGGCACATACACTAACAGTGTTGACTCCAAAGTGTGGTAAGCATGGAAGCTTTCCACCTTCCAAAACAAAAGCAAAATACAAAGACACCATGAGACTGATAAACTATTACTAAAACTAAGCTAAAGAAGGATAAGTAGGACTGAGATGTTCCAAAAACAACAGAAGCAGCAAAAGAATCTGCTAATGAAAGTTGCCGAATGAATCTGGGTGAACCCCAAAGATGTATTCCGGAAGAGACCAACATGGAAAGCACAATAAGAACCCAACCCAGTGGTAAAAGCATACTTGAGTTAGGAAGAAGTAGAGAACAGCAAGCAGCAATGACAGTAAGCAGCATCCTGAATCCATTACTGAAAATCTTTATAGGAAGGCCTAAGTTGATGGCTAGTTCTCAATTCCCTTCTTCATTTTAATGCCACGCCAAGAAGAGGCAAAAATCTAAAGTTTTGCAAGGCTTCCTTCAAAATATATTGGCTCTCTCTCTGAATATTGTGATGAAATCTTTGATTCCTTTCTCTCCATATTGAATAGACCGTGGCAGTCAACGCAAAGTATACTAGGTCCTTTTGAATTTTCGAAGATCAGTGGTTGGTGAGGAGCCAGTTCAACAGCTTGTCCCATCTGAAGATGAAATCTTTACAATGGATGAACTCAACTGATCCAATTCGTGTGCTTTCTTGCCATGGAGATTACTTTTTGAATATATAAAAAGGATCTTTCAAACGGTTCCTCCTGACAAATGGCACTAGTTTGCAACTTCAACCATCTCATCCCTCCATTCACCTTGAAACCACTACTCTCAGATTAACAAAATTACCTCCAAACACTAGGAAAGAAAAAAGAAAAACTTGATACTCTTCACTGCATGATCTAGAAAATAAAAAGAGAAGGGAGAAAACCACTGATCAAAATTGTATTAAATATGCACGACCGATAGACATCAGGTGGACCCAAATATTCACTATAACAAGACTACCACTTTGCTTATGGACTGCCAATAGGATGGTTTAAGATATTTATCTCTCAAAAACATAAGCAAAGAGAAGCTTTCAAAAAATCTTCTCAGCATCCATTAGAACCTGTCATAAGCTGCCAATAGCAAGAAAGATGTAGGCAACCTGCCTAAGAGTTGGCGTGTGAAGAGGGAAAACAAGAGAAGGGTAATGCCAGTTACGTCCTTCAACACAATGGAGGAGAAAATTTAGAATTGGAGCAGGTTATTGCTTTTCTAAGATTTTGAAATTTATTTAAGTAGTATATGTGTGTGTGCGTATGACTGATATTAATTTATATTTCTCCATCCAAAATCTAAAGATACGTCCTCATCACTTTTTTTGTGAAATAAAATTTTATATATCTGCAAAATTACATAGTAATTAGCCAGTAGAATTAGGAGAGAAACTCAGGTTACGGTAAATCAATTTGGTTTTATGCCAGGAAGGTCAACTACGGAAGCAATACACATTCTCATGAGATTAATGGAGAAGTATAAGGAGAAGAAGCGCGATCTACATACGGTTTTCATCGATCTTGAAAAAGCGTATGATAGTGTGCCACGTAGCCTGATATGGGATAGCCTGGATGCAAGAGGGATTCCCATGAAGTATATTGACATAATTAGAGATATGTATGCTAGGACGAAAACAAACATTCGTACGCCTGTGGGGAATACGGACTTCTTTCCAGTAGATGTAGGCCTCCATCAAGGGTCTACGTTGAGCCCATTTCTTTTTGCAGTTGTCCTTGACGAGTTGTCAAAGCCGATACAGGAGGCAGTCTCGTGGTGTATGCTTTTTGCTGACAATATTGTATTAATCGCAGAGAGTAGACATACTCTAAGTATGAGACTAGAACAGTGAAGAGGTGTTTTAGAGAGAAAAGACTTAAGGATTAGCCGTTCTAAGACCGAGTATCTGCACTGCGACTTCAGCGACATAGCCGGCAGTGAGAATAGCCAGCTCACCATCGACGGTCAAGTGGTACCACAGGTAAGTAAGTTCAAGTGCCTAGGATCATTTGTACAGCAGAATGAGGACCTAGATAGTGATGTAGCACACCGAGTTCAAGCAGGCTGGTGTACATGGAGGGCGGCCTCAAGGGTGCTGTGTGACAAGAATTTCCCAACTAAATTAAAGGAAAAATTTTATAGGGTGGCAGTGCGACCGGCAATGCTATATGGGACAGAATCCTGGGCCATCAAGAGATCACAATCGCAGAAGATGGAAGTGGCAGAAATGAGGATGTTGAGGTAGATGTGTCGGCATACAAGGCTAGACAGAATCAGAAACGATGTGTTTCGAGAAAGGTTAGGGGTGGCTAGTATAGCAGATAAGATAAGGGAGGGAAGAATGAAATAGTTTGGGCATGTCAAGCGGAGAGAGACAATAGCGTCGATCAAAGGAATTGAAAGCCTCATTGTAAAGGGGAACAGGAGTAAAGGCAGGCCCAAACTGACTTGGGATGAGCAGATTAGGCACGACCTACTAGATTTGCACCTCTCTAAGGATATGGTCAAGGACAGGAGTTCATGGAGATGTAAGATTAAGGTTAATGAGGTATAAGTCATATATAAGGGCACCTTAGAGTATATTAAGGGACGTAGATAGGCGTAGACACTATCTACGCTTTAGGTTGACTTTGCACTTGTTTGTTTATGCTTGACCGTTGTTTGCATTATATGTACATATGCATATTATGTGTATTTTAATATCGACAGCATCCTCTTTGTATTTCCTGAATTCCTTCACTAACACACTAGCACATCATATCTCTATTATTGTGACATTTATGCAAGTACATATAGAGCCGGGGGTCTCACTGGAAGCTAACTCTCTATCCCTTGGGACAGAGATATTGTTTGTCTGCCACTTACCCTCCCCAGACCCTAGTGATAGCTTTTGCTATCGTTGGGATATACTGGGTACGAATGATGATAATGATGATGTGGGTCGCAAGGTGCCCTTGCTCAAAATATATAAGGGAGCTAGGAGAGCTTAGCTTGATGATACCTAAGATACTGAAAGGAAACAGCCTTATGACAAAAGGCCAAGGCAAGATCCTGGTCCAAGGCATATTAGAAAAGACAATATATACCCCTATTACCTTGTCACCCAATACAAACAAGTGGCAAAGGGCATCTATAAGTTACGTCCTCATCACTGCTTCCAAGGTTATAAATTATCAGCTCGTCAAAAGCCAGCAGTTGCCAAACTTGCTTTCCAGCCTTTGTCCTTCATACAAGATGTTCTAAGCATAAATAGAAAAGAGTTACTGCAACATAAGATGGCTTGAGTTCAGAATCTCTAACAAAGACATGGACTTAAAGTTGTTTCCCCAATGAGAGAGATACACCCCAACGAATCAACAAAAAATTTATCATGATGAGTACTTACATAATCTCTTCCCAAAGCTGCATAATGCTGTAGCCCATTGCATGAACCATCCTGAGGAAATCAAGCATAATTCAGTAGATATTTAAGGCCCGTAACCATACGCTTGATATAGCATATATTTTTGAAGTATAAATACATATCTAACATGAGTCTAAAAGCATTCAAGTACTGTCCCCACGAGATATTGGATACAACATAATTTATATCTCACATTAAAGCCAGGGACATGGAAAGCAAGTTTATTTCAATAGATAGAGCGCTTCAATTTTCAAGCTTTCTCGCTAGAGATTAGCATTTGCAGGTTGTAGTCTTGAGGTGAGGAAGAACTTATCATACATAGCACACACACATATGTATACATGTATATATGTATGTATGTATGTATGTAACACATATGCATATGCGTATAAAATTCAGGAAAGGCATGAACATGTACCTGGTGAATAGGCAGGTGAGAGATGACAGTATGAGGGGACGAGCTGTTCAAGGCTTCTGATAAATTAATACAAGCTGCAAGACATTGAAAAGGGTCTTCAGCTTTCAACCACCAACGGTTACCATTGAGAGGGTTGTTTGCTGAATCCAGCACATCAGCAACATGGTTTTCCACAAAAGCGACTCGCTGATCATGAGCAAGTTTTTCTACACCCCCTCCATAAAGACTTGCCAAATGTATTTTCAGCCAACGCAGACCAGATTTACCTAATGGTCGCCCTTCAGCAAACTCTAGAATTCCTCGACAAAGATCAGAGCTTAAGTGATTTAAATGCGGATGCATGGGATATGCCCGGCCCCGGAAATCCAAATTATGTGGATAATAAAAGCCTTCTTCATCTTTCATTTTACGAGCTACCTGCTCTAGAAAATGTCATCATAGTTCAAACCACGCTATTTATTTGGGGAAAAACGAATGTCAACATAAGGGGGAAGAAAGAGAAAAAAAGGGGGCCCTAACGATCAATATCATTTCAAGATATAATTTTGATTATATTATATACTTCATGTTATTCAAGCCATCATTTACACAATAAATTATTTAATATACGAGGAGAAGCAGAAAATATCATCTATGTAAGACCACATGCAAAAGGCATGGATATCTCACCAAAAAGCTTGAGCTCAGTGTCACAT
>AP025057.1:13457607-13467781 GCA_036186865.1 Eustoma russellianum
AAAAGGCATGGATATCTCACCAAAAGCTTGAGCTCAGTGTCACATCTTTGAGAATGTCTCTCTCGATTGATTTTCTTTGCTTTTCTCACACTCCATTTCCACCTTTTTATTTCCTCAGCATCATCAGAGTGTAGTTCAGGTACAGGAACCTATAAATCAAAGATGAAACTTCAGCTTACACCGAAAATGTTTCATTAAACACTACAATAAGTAGCCATATAAGCACAAATAGGAACAGGAAAATGTTTTAACTAAATCACTTTCATCCCAAAAAAATATAGAAAGATGCAAACTGCATCGCGTTTTGAGAATGTACTCTGATATCACCTGGCTCTATATAAGAGAATCGGCATGCATTGGGCCTTAAGATCTATGTTCTTTAGTGTCCCTGTCTCCCTGAGGAGGTGATGTGGTATTAAGCTTCAGTGGTTAACATCATTGGTACGGGATGTGGTACACATGGGAGTGGGTTAGAATTACTTTTATGAAAGACAAATAGACAATACTTTCAATGAGGTTGAACCAAGTGTGGGGAAAGCAACAAGATGCATTAGATTTTAGATCCAACCTGCCTGAGGAATGCAGTTTGGTATTTGGAAAGCAACTATAGGAGTAGTAATATTTAGTTCTTCAAGAAGACACTTCAATATTGTGCCTGGTTGCTTTGGTAGCATTTCAACAAAGAATAGACTAAAGAAACAGGTTTTGATTAGATATTAGCCTATGATTCATCTTACAAGTGCCATAACGTGACATATTTAATATTTACTTTATGGCAGAATGAATAAACTAGAAACGTTCTTGGCATATACAAGAATATGGAAGTGAATGATTTGAGCTCTACTGTTAAAGTATCCTTCCAGAATAGACTAGAGAGTAAAGTTTCCTTTTATCTGTCAAAATAAATGTAGAATGGGATCAAATTAAATTTCCCCTTCTGCTAAAGGGCCTCACACATAACAGTATCCAGCCTAACCTTACAGTAGAGATGGTGACTGGATAGAAATATCAAAGAAGATCTAATGTTTGGACCTCACAACACCCTCACCTTATTGGATGCACATGGTAGGTTGTTTAGAATTTGTTTTATGCTCATACATGACGAATGTTTTAAGGCGTTTGACAATATAAATTACATAACTCCAATAAGTCTATTCCAATTAAATAAAAAGTCTATCCCAATCCACCTTTTTTTCGGCATGGCAAACATCACAAAAGTAGCTTCATACAAGAATCAAAATGATGTTTCATCAACCCAGCAGAAGAGGGACATTTACCATTAGCTGGTAAATCCTGAAACAAGGGTGGTATTTTTCCGCCCCCCACTGAGACCAACAGCCCGTATAGCAATTTTGTATGCTTTAAAAGAGGTAATAAAATATTTCTCAAAAGGGAAGGAACAAGTATTAAGATAAAGTGACTAATATAAGACGATTATGACGTGCTATGTTAGTGGTTGGAGCAGCCAACTGACTAACACATGAAACTATATTTTTGATTAGAAGAATGTAAAGTTTTCTTAAGGTTTATATAGAAATATTGAACAAAAAACTGTAGTATAAATAAACAGTGTACATGCGCATATACTAATACAGTATATACACAAACATATACACGGCAGAAATATATTTGTATATGTCTAATATACTTAGTTTATTCATTAGTTGAGTGGATTGCATAATGTAGCCATTAGAAACAGAAACTAGCTGTTGAAGTTTCAGCCACTTGGGGCTTCCTTTAGCAGCCTCTATATAAGGCATTCTATTTGTACTTTTGAAACTAGTTGATAAATAATATTCTTCACCTTTACTATAGTTTATGACAAGGGTTCATGCTGCATTTCTCTATGCATATCTTCATATATGTTTTACATCAAAATACAACTGTAAGCAAGTACATACTACAACATATACACGAGATGATTTGCACCACCAAATAATTAATAATACACTCACATCATCCCGGTTCACCAACCCAGCAACATTGCCACCTCCTGCCCAGATGCTCTCCACTACACTGAGAATTCTTTTATTCACCCTCCATTTTGCATTTCCCAGTGTATCCAATGCCTGAATATTGCTTCAAACCAACTTAGTCAATTGCTAAGCAGAGCACAGTACAATGATGATGCCACAATCCAAATTAACTAAGTGAACACTGAACAGAGAGATATAATCCATACCAGACAATGCTCACGTTCTGTGGACAAAATGTATAACATGTAAGAAAGCACATCAGAACCAACCTCGAAAACTTTCTGCATTTCTTTGCGAGGAGCATTTCTGACAGCATCCTGTTGTCGTCTGGATCCGTGTGTGCGCATTAAATAAGAGGGTAAGAACAAATAACCTCCTCTGTCATACCTGAAAAAATAATCCACATATGATACTTCCTACAAGAAGCCCTCCACCTTTGTCGAATATCAACACCATTTGTTGGCTTACATCAAACTACAGTTACTGAAATTCTTTTAGAGATAGCCAATCAAAATCTAAGACTAACAATGACACAAAAAAGCCTCACAAACTCGAGAAATTTCAGCTGCACAAATTTGAAGCATACCCTTTCCATTTTCTCGGTGGCACTAGCATTGGCACATATGGGATAATCATATGTTTAACCTGCAAACATTAAGTAATTTGATGAGAAAGGGCAAAGCTTAGAAAAGAAAGAACATTTTATGGCCATATACTGAGCCAACATTTAGATAGGCCAATGAAATGTTGAAAGATACGAGAAGAGACTCATTCAACAGAAGAGAAAAGGATATCGAAGAAGACACAGAAGGAGGCCACAGAAAAGGGTATGATTTTTTACCCTGGGAGGATATGGTTTGTCATAAAGCATAATGGAAATAAACTATTCAGTCGCCAACATTGAGAATGAGACTCGAGTATTGTTGTTATTACAGTTTCATGCCCATCTGACTTCTCCAAAATTATGTTAAGAACGCAAAATTAACTGTTAGATTCTATCACTTGTCATCCCCTATAGGAAAAATCCTTGACGTCCTCTAGGCCTCTAGGAGATCCTCAATTGTCATCTCCATGTCTTTGGTTCAAAACAACTTTTACAACAAAATGAAACTTCAAGCTTTTCTATATTTAACAAAAGCCTCGATTGCAAGAAGTATTTATCATAATCCATACCAGAAAAAACAAAATCTTGCAAAGTGCCTATATCAGAACTAATGAATGCATCCAGCAATATAAGAAGCAATATTAACTCACTGTTCTATCTAGTCCAGAAATGATAAGAGGATCACACTCGATTACTCCGTACCTTCTGATATGATTCTGCCTACAAAGAGACAAAGAAAGGAACATTTACAATCAATATATAAGGCAACATAATAGAAATGTGTACTTCATATCTTCAGATTAATGCTAGCAACAAAATTTTGAACAAGACAATTGTAAATCGTCAGATTAGTTGGACAGCTTTTATAGGTGACTGGGTAGCAACATAATCCAGCAAATGCACAGAATCTGACAAGAGCCTTATAGGTATCTGTTCAAAGTAATCTGCTAGTGTCAGCAGGACACAGGATAATGAATAAAGGTATGCAACTAGCTGCAGAAAGAATCTTACCCTGGCTCTTTAATTGCAACTTTGAACTTATGTCTAAAAGCAGGTCGAAAATCTGGCGGACTATCAGTTGTCTGAGAAACTGGAGGTTGTACATAAGCCGTTTCAGTAAGTAGTTCCAACAGACGACATCCCAACTGTGTAATAAGAAATTGATACATGACACAAGATTACAATCATATGCCACACCAACCATAATATGAAAAAGATTACCATAATTGCATGCCTTAGCCTGTGTTTCTCGACTCCAAGTCTTAAACTTCTCCTTCTTTATCAGCTTTTTCACTTCAGCAACTCTCCTGCTCTTAATCAAATTTTCAACACGTTTCCTTAAAATCATTGACTCAAGATTTGAACTTTCTACACATTCAGCTTTTACAGGCTTTTTCTGCAATTTCTTGGTTTTCTCCAAGAAATTCTGAATCCTAACCTGATAGAGATTCAGCAAAGAAAGATATGTTAAATATATCTTAAAGCTAAAATTAGCACAACATCAGCGATGGGTAGCTACAAGAACAATAAACCGAATGATGTAGCCAAAGAAAATGGGAGATACTATGCCGAAGAAAATGAGAGATACTAGCCAAAGAACAGCTGCCAGGGAAATAAATGTTTAGCACAAAGTAACTGAAAACTCTTTCAGGGGCTAATAAGTTGATATAAATTACGGACCCACATCCCTCTCCTCACTTTCTAAAATGACTATGTTCTTCACAGGCATATATTCATTGTTGAACCGACTATTGTTACACCAAACAAACAACAGCTCTTGTTGTGATTGAGTTATTTGCATAAATCAATCTGCATTACAGGATTAGCTACAACCTCTTTTACCTTAGTGCTCACCTTGCATTCTAATCCACCAGAAAAATTAAACTTTCCACTTCCTATAACCATTGAAATCAAACATATTGGTAAAGCAAAATAACATCAGAGGTTTTTGATCTTTAAGTATCATGTTTATTAAGCATAACTTGCCAGAGAAACAAATAAGCACAAATATGACGAGTCTGGAAAACAGAAGGCATTCGATGCACAAACATCACTATTCCCAAACTTGGTGGAGGGGGGACCAAGAAAAGGACAGAATTTCCGTCATGCAGGCTTTCCATGTGAAGTTAGTATTTCTTTTACCAACCATCTTTCCCACAAAACACAAAAGCAATACTCACTTCGTACTCAATGGCAGCCCCAATTTGGACTGCAGCTTCAACTACACGAACAGACCTCTCATCTTTATCTTCCATCATCAACAACCCCATCAATTTATGCATCACAATAACAGCCATTTTATCAGCAGGTAAAGAATCAATATACGGTGCAAAAGCCGCCTTATTCTTATTTGTCTTTTCAGATTTCTGCTCTTTTTCTATAGCATTTTTCAATGGTTCAAACCAACCTAAAAAAAGTTTCTTCATATAAGGCAAATTGGGTGCCAATTTCTTCTCACACATCTCCCTCTCAAACTCTTTATACTCTTCCACCGTTTTCTGCCACGCTTCAGTTTCTGCCTCTACTTGCCTTCTCCTCAACAAAAGATACTTCCTCCTTTCCATTTCCTGGAATTTAATTTTCACCTCTTTGCTCAACTTAGCCTTAAAATAAAAATTCTTCATAAATAGTGAGGTAAGCCAAGGAGGGTCCTTAATAAACAGTCTCTCGCTTGATTCTTTATCCAAAAACCGAGAAACACCTCTAGGCATAACCTGCAAGGAAGTCAATTCTTGGAGGTTTTCGGTGTAATTATCATCAGTAGAGTCAGCCAAAGGGCGCAAATGGAGGGGAGTTGGGGTGTAAAGTGAAGGAAGTTTAAGGGTTTTGGGGAAAGAAGAAGGGGAGGAGGAAAGTGAGGAGCTTTGTAAGAATTTAGGAAACTCAGGGGATGAAATGAGGAAAAGGTTCGGATTTGGGGGGTCTTTCGAGATGGGTTTTGGAGTTCTTGGTCCCCATAAGTTTTGTAGAGAAGCTCCAGGAAACGGAGAGAGTGCTGCTGCGGAAGCCATGGCTGCAGGATGGTGGAAATGTAGAGCAGCAAGATTCGGAGACACTGAGGATAAGGGAGGACAGTTATTACCGTCTTCGTAAAAGAAGCTGAAGCACAAAAAAGAAAAAAAAAAAAAAAAAAAAAAAGTAGTGCCGCCCATAAAACCTTTCTTAAACCCCATTGGCTACCACGGATTGGCGTACTTGAGATTTTTTTCCTGGACATGTTCCTTTTTTTTTCTTTTTGGTTTTTTCCTTTTTTTTTTTTGGAGGCGCAAAGTAGTAGCCAATTTTTTCTTTTTCCCCTGTAATCAGACATGCCAATCTCGATGGTCGTTTTTTGTTTATAGGATATAACCTTTTGTCTCATGTATTATTTGAATTTCATACTTAACCCCCTATATTTCGAAATACATGGATAAGTATTTTGATGAATTAGACTGATGTGTTAATTGCCATTTCAAGTACGAAGACGTCCGAAAAGTGTGAAATGGCTAATTTGTCTTTGTCACGTGTTGCAAACAAATGACGTGGAGTTGAATTTTAGGCAGAAATTTGTGTGATGTTCCCTCCGATATTAACATGCAAATAAGGATCAATTAAGAGAGGTTTAATGTCTGTACAAAAAAGTAAACATACACTCACTCCCATTAACTCTGTCGACATTTGAAGCTTCATGGAGTACAAATGCAAATGAGCCAGTGGATATTATATTGCAGCTGAGTAGGTGTAATATTTGCTGGTGTGCATTCATATTCATTTGTTTTAGCTAGAGAAAGGAGGTGTAAGGGAATGCAATGGTGTTCGAGAAATTTCTTCATCTATTTGGATTCATAAAGAGTAAGTCTTTTGTTTGGTTGGAGTATATTTTTTGTTATTGAATGATGTGGGGGTATTGACGGATTGTATGTTTTATTTTGTGCTTTTTCCTGCTGCTGTAAGAATTGATGCGGTCATATTGTTGTTTCAATGCTTTTATGGTTGCTGTCGTGTTCATACAGGGTAGAATGGACATAAGGGAAGAACTAAACCTATGTGGATTGATTGGATGCAATAAAAAAAATTATTGTGGCTGGAAATAAGGTAGGTAAAGGTAATAAATGTGCCCAAGCTATAGGGAATCAATATGGTGGAAGTAAAAAAAATTGACATGTTATAGGAACGGTTGGCAAAGAACCGCACCAAATGAAAATACCTCTTTGTCAAAAGACAAAAACGTCAATCCGGATCCAAACACCTATAGGTTATGAGCATCAACAACTTTGTCTCGAGCAGCCTGAAGGCATCTGATGCTACTTCTCAAAATGGTGAGACAGTCCATTTGCTCTCAGAAGACTGTGAAAATACTGCAGTTACACAGGCTGTTGTGGTGGTGGGTTCTCAAAATGTAGACCATGTTGGTACATTTGATGGATTAGATGATATATTGGACGATGATATATTCTTGGATCTGCAATTTAGGCATATAAATGAAGAACAGGAGGCATCACATCATGAAGCTCAAGTTGTAGCAGAAGTAGAAAGGTTTGTTGTTGTCCAAGATCCACAACATAGTGAAGTTGATAGTCATGAAGAACTACTTGAAGCGGATCTTCAAGACAAACACGTTAGCACCTGGAATGAAGAAATGGTGGATGAATTAGAACTACTACATAACGTTACAGAAGATGTAAGTGGTTACAAAGACTTTAATTTTGATGAAGAATTCAGTAAGCAGCAATTTGAGTTGAAGGTTGAATAGAAGTTTGTGACTGCTGCTAAATTCAGAGAAGCTCTAGTAGAGTGGAATATCAGAGGGGGTTATGAAGTGAAGTATGAAAAGAATGAAGGCAATAGGGTGACAGCAAAATGTAACAAAGGATGTACTTGGAGGATTCATGCTTCTGTGATAGCTCATGATAAAATTTCATGATTAAGACATTGAAGAGTGAGCATAACTGTGGGAGAGATTACACCAATAGGCATTGTGCATCAAAGTACCTTAGCAAAAAGTACAAAAACTACTTCATTGACAATCCTTCTACCAGCACAAACAGTTTGAAAAATCAAGTGAGGAAAGATCTGATGGTTGGTGTTAGTAGATCACAGTTGTACAAGGCAACGAACAAGGCTAAAGATGACATAGAAGGCATGTCAATGGTTCAATACTCACAGCTGTGGGATTATGTTGAGATGATTAGAAGAACTAATCCTGAAAGTGAGGTTAGGATCAAGAATACAGTTTTGGATTAATATTTCTCTCCAAAGTTTGAGAGAATGTTCATTTGCTTCAATGCTTGCTGGATTGGTTTTTTAATGGTTGTAGGCTCATATTTGGACTTGATGGTTGTTTCTTGAAAGGCAACTTGAAGGGACAACTGCTTAGTGCTACTGGGAGAGATAGAAATGACAATATGTTTCTCATTGCAGTGTGTGTAGCATAAGCTGAGAATTTCATTAGCTAGAAATGGTTCTTGGAGCATTTGAGAGAGTGTATTGGTGAGAGGCTTGGTGGACTTCAATACAAAATCATCTCAGATAGGCAAAAAGGGTTAGTTCATGATGTTAATAATGTGTTTCTAACATGTGAGCAGAGGTTTTGTGTGAGACACATGTTTCAAACTTTCAAAGGAAAATTCAGTGGGAAAGAATTAGGCGATAAGCTATGGGCTTGTGCTAGTGCCACTCACCCAGGTGAGTTCAACAGGCATATGGAAGCATTTGGTGCTTTAAATGAGGATGCCTCCAAGTGGTTGAAGAATATTCCTGCCAATCTATGATCAAAGGCTTTTTTTCTCATCCACTAGTAAGTGTAATGTTCTGGTGAACAACTTGTCAGCGTCTTTCAATGCAAGCATAGTTGATGCAAGGGAAATGCCTGTTATACAGATGCTTGAATACATCAGAAAGCACACAATGGCAAGAATGTCAGCCAAGAGGCAGGGTATCAATGTCTATTATGGAGAAGTATGTCCTTATGTGCTGTCTAGGTTGGAGAAGATAAAGACGATAAGTAGGAGTTGCATTGCAATTATGTCAGATAGGAAAATAGTTGAGGTGACAAGTGCTGCAGGGTCCTATGTTGTTATACTTGATACTAAAGAGTGCATATGTAGGTTGTTTCAAATGGTTGGTTATCCATGCAGGCATGTTGTTATTGTCATCCAGGTTGAAAGGGATTCAATTCTTGACTATGTGCATGTCTTTTATTCTAAATCCATCTATGTACAGGCATATTCACCTATTATGTATCTTATTCCATCAAGTCTATACTGGATCCCAACAAATCAACCACCAATACAACCACGTGATGCTAGGAAACAGATTGATAGACCCAAGAAATTAAGGAAGAGGGGGCTTGATGAACCTATGAACCATGCTAGGCTACCAGAAAAGGGTATATCGGTAAGTGCAAAAGATGTTTATAGCCAGTGCATAATGTCAGGTCATGCACTTATCGTGTCCATCTTTCCTCTAAAGTTAACAAGGTGAATAGTTGTCATTTAAGTTCAATACCCACTGGTTGTGCATTGTTTATCATGCAGTTGCAGAGAATTAATCATGCTGCAACCACCTATGAGGGACATGCTTTATCACAATTATCAGCTCAATGATCAAGATTTTCATGAACCCCAGCCATAACATAAGTAGTATGTAGTGTAGGCATGATGTAATCAGGTTGATATGAAATGAGTTTTGATGTAATCAACCTATGTTTTGAACATCTGTTTTTGATGTAATTTTTTGGACATCGCTTTGTGTTGTGAAACTTTATGTAATAGGGCTGATGGTTGAGCATTGGTGTGATTTTATGTTTTCAAATTATGTTTTTGATTTATTCTGTTTTTATTCTATTTTTCCTTTTGGATCAATTCTGTGCTCTGTGTCAAGTCGTTTGTGAAGCAGAGCATACTACAAATACAGAGACAATTGAGAAAACAGCATCATTTCATCATCATAATGAAAGTACACTTGAGAAATTACATATCATCTTGTTTAGCATCATCAACTTACATTTCATAAAACTTCTGGTGATAAATTAAATGTACAAATGTGATGCGGCTAACAATACCATTTACCACCTGCACAGTCTAACACTTCATTACACGGAAATAATATGCACAGTCTAAGGCTTCACATCACAACCACAATTACTGCACTACATCACCACATTTGCACGCAACAACACTTACACAAAGTACAACAGCATATGTACATACACATTACCATCACTTCATGAAAATGGACCAAATTAGGCAAAACATTACTAGACCTAGGATCACAAACATGAAGATCTTCAAATTAGCCATGCTATCTTTCATCATTAGTATTTCAGATTCATATGCATCTTGATATGTGTAGGTGTGCTTGATGATGCATTTTGCTACGTCAATATCTCTGTAGTATGGTTTGCACCAAGCCCATTAGTCACACTTACGCCTTCCTTGCTGATCACATACGAAATACAACAATCCCTTTGTAGGTTTTTCGCTCTTCACTGTCTTCAAAGCAGCTTTGTTGCCATAATTGCAATATTTGTACTCGTACAGCAGGTCATGAGAACCCTCATCATCATAAAAGCCTCTAATATTTGATGACAATTGATCCATTGCAACTGATAAGG